>CM062811.1:750362757-750962757 GCA_031772625.1 Pinus tabuliformis
AAATTTAGGCTGACTCTCTTCAGAATGAATGGGACGATCGATGCATGCAAGAGGAGATTTTCTGGAAACAAAAATCGAGGGTTGCAGTGGATTAGATGAAGAAAGAAAGAAACACGAATTTTTTTCATAGATCAACGTTGGATCACAGATCTCATAATAGAATTTCAAAAACTTAAAGATTCTCAAGGGAAAGAGTTCGTCTCTCACAAAGAAATGGAATTTGTCCTAGTTCAACACTTCCTTAGCATAGCAGAGGAGCCTCTCGTCGACAGACCTCGGTTCATTAACAAATTCACAAAGTTCATTTCGAAGCTTGTAACTAGGGAAGACAACCACAATCTTAACAGGCCAGTGTTTGAAGAGGAGGTTAGTGAAGCTATCAATGAGATGCAAAATGGGAAAGCCCTTGGCCCTGATGGTTTTAATGTGGACTTCTTCAAAGCTTTTTGGAAAACAATCAAACAAGATATCCTTGATGTTGTGGAAGAATCTAGAAGATCCAAAACTGTTTTGAAAGCTCTTAATGCCTCTTTCATATCTTTGATTCCAAAGCAGGAAAAAGCAATGACACCAGATAGATTCAGACCCATATCCTTATGTAATGTGGTGTAAAAAATTATTTCCAAAGTGATCGCTAACAGACTCAAGCTCTTTTCCTGCTCTCGTCTTAGAGGAGAAAATTGGATTTGTGGAAGGAAGACAGATTCTCAACAACATCATACAAGCTCACGAGGTGGTACTCTCTCTTAAGAGCAATAAGAAAGTGGTTTGATCATGCAGCTTGACTAGTGAAAGCTTATGATAAGCTAAGTTGGTCTTACATCAGGGCAGTGATAAGAGCTTATGGATTCAACCACAACTAGATAAATGGGATGGTTATGGCCCTTGTATCCACGGCCAGCTTCTCCATTCTACTTAACGGCTCTCCCTCTAGAACCTTTATGCCTTCTAGGGGTCTCATACAATGAGATCTGCTCTCCCCCTTCCTCTTTGTTCTCATGATGGGAGGGCTAGGTAGAGCAATCAAATTGGCAAATGCTGAAGGAATAATCCAGGGTCTGAAACTTACAGTGGATGGTGCTGCTTCCACTCATCAACAATTTGTTGATGACACAATGCTATAGGGCATTCCTACGGTTAAGGAAGCTAAAGCTTTCAAAGAAATCCTAAACGAATTTGCATTGGTCGCTAGTACAGAGGTAAGCGCTGACAAATCAAAGGTGTTATCTTTTAACACTGAAATTGCTATTTAGGGGAACCTCACCAAAATTCTTGGGTTTCAAAGGGATCAGTGACCTTCCAAGTACCTTGGAATGCCTCTTATTGGCAAACCTCTGAGCAAGGGAGTGTGGGAGTCGATAACTAATAAAAATTTAGGACAAAGTTAGGAAATGGACCTGTAGGTCTTTGAATTTGGCAGGGCATCTTGTGCTTACAAAGGCTGTCCTACAGGCTATATTCATTTTCATGTTTTCATCTCTTCCTACTCCTAAAGGAGTTATGCAACAAATCAGGAGTATTCAACGTGATTTTCTTTGGGGCAAAGGGGAAGAGAAAAAGAAGTGGGCTTTGGTAGCTTGGGACAAGCTTTGAAGACCTAAGGCCCATGGTGGTTTGGGCTTCATGACCCTGAAATCCTCAGTAGAGTTTCGAGAGCCAAAATTTGTTAGAGGTGGCTCAAGGAATTGGCTACCCCTTGGGCCAAGCTTTGGAAGCAGAAATATGCAAATAATTGGCAAGAGAGAGATCATATCCGAATGTCTGGGCTCATCAAGGTCTCCCACATTTGGAAGCTTGCTTAGGAGAATAGAGCCATTGTCTAGCAACATAGTTTCTGGGAGATGTGAGCTAGGAACCTTGCACGGTTTTGGGAGGATAATTGGCAGCAGGAACCAAATTTGTTTAGAGAAGAACTAACCGCTCTAAAAAATGACACGAACAACAAAGGTTTACTTATGGTAAGTGACTTTTGGGATCAAGTAAGGGACAATGGTAAATGGAGAATGTGGAAGGATCTTGGTTATAGTGAAGAGAGTCCTTTGAAGCCCTAGGTGGATTCTCTTGCTCTTGACTTGGAGCAAAGGAATATTTTGGTGTCATCCTTGTCTGACCAACTAAGATGGGTTCGAGACACTGGAGGCACCTTTAACATCAAAGAAGCTAAATGCAAGGCCCTAGGTTATGATTATCCAAACCCGGATCAGGTTTGGAATGACCTTTGGCAAAACTCACAATGGATGAAAATCAAGTTGTTTATGTGGTTGGTTCATGAAAAGGAAATTCTCACATGGGAGAATCTTCTAAAAAGGGGCTTTGTTGGCCCATCCAAATGCCATCTATGTGGCTTACAGGAGGAGATGATGGAACATTTACTAAACCTCTGCGCCTTCACCTCTACCTTGTGGGATTGGGTGGCCACAGTCTTCATGCAAACTGATAAGGACAGACTCAACATCACCAACACTTTGAAGAATTGGAGGAAAGACTTCTCAGGTAATGAAATCATTAACAAGGATTGGACTCTGGTTCTAGGCTTTATTGTCTTGGATGTCTGGAAAGAATGCAATGGCAAGATTTTCAAGAACAAAACAGGCTCGACCCAGAACATCATTGTCCAAATTTTACATCAGCTCAAAGATACAATAGGAGCCCTTATGTGGAAAATTCCTGAGGACCCTCCTTTGCCCCAGGATGCTCGCATACTACTACAATTGGGTATCCATTCTCTTGTTCCCCAAGGCACTGACAAGGGTGTGAGAAAAACAACTGCTGGTAAAGATATTTGGCAACCTCCTCCTCATGGTTTTTTGAAAATCAATATAGACGGGGCTTCTAAGGGAAACCTCCTCCTCATGGTTTTTTGAAAATCAATATAGAAGGGGCTTCTAAGGGCAACCTAGGGATGGCTGGATTTGGTGGTGTCATAAGAGATGAGCAGGGGCGCATAAAGGATATCTTTCACAGTCATTTGGGGACTGCCACTAATAACATGGCAGAGCTCATGGCCTTAGAGCAGTGCCTGGAAATCCTGATGGAGTCAAATTTACACAACGCCATCATTGAAGCTGACTCTAAATTGGTCATTAATGCGGCCAAGAAAATGTGTAATGGAACAACACCTGGAAAAGTGTCGAAACATTGGAGGCTCTCGCAAGTCTTTTAGCGTATTCATTCCCACTTGCGAACCCTGAGAGATTTTATCCCTAATCTTCATAGGGACATAAAAAGGATGGTTTTTAGGTTGTTTGCAAGAAGTAATAGAATCTACTACTTCTTCACTAGGTTGACCCTCATCATCATCAATTTCGGTAATAGCAACAAAAGAAGAAACCTGCATTTTAGACTACTTTTCTACAATATTCTTAAGATTTCTATGTTGCTCAAGAGTCTTAGCTAGATATAAAAGAGTAACATTAGATTTTATATTACCCATCTCTTAAATTATATTGTATTTTCCACTAATAGTAAGAGAAGGCGTGGGATATTGAACCTGAGTAGGAGGACTAGAAACGAGATTATAAGAAGGGCTAGGAGTATGATTATCCTTCTCCTTTTATATTTTATCAGTAGTTGGATGGTTAGGATCATTAGTAGATTTATTAGTATAATAATTAGAAGGGTTGTTTCTATCATAAGCTTGACCGTGGGTGTTTACAACATTGACTCCTCCTTCTTCTAACCAATCTAAAGTGTTAACAATGTGACTATTATAACAAGATTTTGCTTCTTTCCAAAAAAATTTCCTAACTAGCCTTCATAAATTGACAAGTTTGTTGATCATGGTAGTCTTTGCAAAAATAATAGTAAGATATATTTAAGAGACTAGGTATGGCTGACACAGGTGTGGCTTGAATAAAATAATTTGAAGTTGAGGGGGAAACATTTCTTTCGAAATAAATCATCCTATTATTTATGTCTTGCATGAGTTGAAGCACGACATTCATTTCCATAATTTTATTTGTATCCATTAAAGGAAGTATGGTTATTAGATTTCGATATTCAAACTCTAAACTTCTAAAGGGCAGAGGAAATATTATATATTGATCTTTCCACAATCCTATTCTTATAAATTTCCAGAATAGTATTATAATAATGTATTAGGGTAGCTTAGCCATGAGGCCTTACAATTTCGGGAATATTATTATATAACTTAGTGAACCTCAAATTAAAAAACATTATTGACTCATGAGGTTGATAAACCATATTGCTATATTCTTTCAACCAATCAGCAAGGCTCTTCTACCATACGAAAGTAGATTTAAACCAATAAAAAAACTCAATCCATGTTGAGAATGATCTAGGAGGAAAATTGGTTGAAGCTCTTCCTTCAAGAGTATTAACAAACAACCACATACATATATCATTTGTGTTTTCTCCTATATTATTACATGCATTCGAAAAAGCATTTATATTTTCATCAACTGTGCATGTACCGTTACCAAAAAACTTGGGTAGATAATCTTTAAATTTGGGTAGTGGGGCTGTAGTCGGTGCTATATCAAGAGGAGATGGCACATGCCAAGGAGTTAGATCAAGATATTCTTCAAATTGGAATAGACCATATTTCTTGATAACCCTATTTGGATTAGTTGTAGAAATAACAAGATTATAGCCACTATAGACACTTCCTAAAAGAGGCGGGTTTGGAGGTTGAGCTTCCATTGTGCTATAAATTGGTGGGATATTCAAGATAGGAGATGGTGAGACAAGTTTAGAAGCAGAAAGAGATCTTTGAAGTTTCCTCTTAATTTGTTGGAGTTCAACCTTCCTTCTTCTAACTTTAGATAAGGAATCAAATTTAGGAGATTAACCTCTAAGCCTTCTAGACTAACGAGGGGTATTATGCATTTACTTGAGAAAAATCAGATTTTAATTCCTATATCGAGCTTGTCTTTCTCTTTCTTGAGCATCAGCTAGATCAATATCGTGAGAGATTGCAACCCAAGATCTTTCAATATCTTCCCTAGTCTTAGCAGTATTTAGCATAGTATTAAATAAGCCAGAAGTAATACTAAATTTATTATTAAAATTAGGATGCAAATCAGGTTGAGTAGGGACTGGTAAAGCCATAAATCAGAAGATAACTTACAATTCAGTCAACTCCTCTTAAATCAATTTGATCAACTTCAAGTTGTTCAATCTCTTGATCAATTAATCTTTGATAAAGATATTCAGTTAATAATATAAGAAAAGTAATAATCTAACCTTCGTGAAAGTTCTTCCTGGCAGTCTCTTTAGCAAATGTGAGCAATGAAGTGGCAATATTGTCTTGTTCATTCTCAATTTCAAAATTAGGAGGATCCACTATAGTCATAACTTTTTAAAGCATACAAAAGCAAGCAAAAGTAAACCAAAAGTAAACCAAATTCAATAGGACAAAAATTTAAAAAAAAAATAAAAAAGAAAAGAGTTAAAATTAGCAAAAATAAAAAGAAAAGATGGTATATAAAAGATACCAATGATCACTTACATTCCCCAGTATGGTCACCAAAGAAATGTTGATGGGTAAAAATGGCCTAAGCTATTCTTGCAACATTTTTCGAATTCTTGGTGGGATAGACCAAGAAAGATGGGAATGTAACCCAAGATTTTATAGCCTTGTGAATAACCACTTATATAATCAAAACAAAATAAAATAAATCTACAATAAATATATTACAAAAATTAAAATGAATGATGATAATAAGCACCATCATTAAGATAATTTTACAAATCAAAAAGTAAATTAAATTGTTGTAATTGAAATATACAATTTAATACAACAAATACAAACTAAGAACTAAAAAAAATGGTATTTACAATAAGATACACAAATATTCACAAAATATTGAAGAAGAAAATAAAAAGTAAAACATAATGATAGTTAAACCAAATGAAAACTTTCCATTGAGTTCATTCAAAATAATTGTTTAGACATCTTGAATCAATATCAACAAATATCTGAAATTGTGACAGATATCTCTTTACAAATGATATTAAAGAACCAAAACAAAGCTCATGCCTTGTTATAACGAGTTCATATAGAAACTTTCTAGAAATTAGTATGACTACTGCAAAAGTATCAATGAGACATCATCATAAAGAAGAAACAACACTAAACACTCATCAATGACCAAAATTATAAAATAATACCTTCAACAACAAGAGAAGAACTTAAAACCCCTTTTATTGATATCTTTCAAAAGAAAGCCTATTTCACCAAATTTGTTAGACTCAAGATCTCTAAATCAAAACCAATGAATCTTCTCAAAACTAAAGAAATAACACTAAATCATACCATTCCCTATGTAAAAGTTCGAACCTATTCTCCTTCTACAAGTTGAAATATATAGGTGAAGAGTTTCCGAAATTATTTCCAAAAAATCATTCTTCTTTTTCTAATTTCTTACTCAACTCTACCCACTCAGCTTTTCCCAATAGTTATCCCAAGACAACTAATTTTGATTTAAAGAAGGAAAATAAAAAATAAAAATAATAGGGATTTTTTAGAAAGTAGATGGATGGCTACATGACTCATTAGGAAGGGAGGATCCAATTTCCTTTTTAGCATTTTTAATTTAAATTTTAGAATTTATTTAAATTACCATAATGCATGATCCATCACCTTGTAACTCCCACACATGCATTGCTTTAAAAAAATCATTAAATGATTAGTATCTATTATCACTAGGTTAGACAGGTTGGGTTGTGTCAACCTTCAACCAAGAGTAACTATTTCAAACCACTTTGACTGGAAGTTGGCCCTTCCAATCTGAGAGGGCTCTCTCAAAACATTTTAATCAACTCAAAAATATAGATGGCTAACTCTGATTTCTTTACTCTTTCTTCTGGTCATCCTCCTCTCGGTGCTTGTGGAAGCCTTTACTATAGGTTGCTCTGCCTCTGGTTGCTTCTCTTCTCTAGGGGTTATTGATTTAGACTTTGGAGTTCTCCTAGAAGGGGTGGCAGTATCTAACTCATAGCCACTCAAAAATAAGAAGGTAAGCCAATCTCTGTTTAACCTATTTAGCTCTTCTACAACCAGTAGTTTAATGAGGCCATGGTGAAAAACAGAGGTGTCACTTGCATCAGGTTTGGCTTGGACCTTGTCTGCCATCTTTCCCAAACTTCTAAACAGATAAAATGGAATGTCTAGAGGTTGCTTACCTATGAAATGAAGTAGAAATCTGAAATGATATTGATACACCATGTTAAATCTGCCTTCACATGTGAAATATTTCTGGATGACCATTAAGAGCTTGGAAAAATGTTCTTTAAGGCAAGTTTTGGGAATGCCTGCAGTCATATCAATCCTTTTGTGTTCCTCCTTGAGAAATTCATCACAGTTTTGCAACTTGATCTTCTAGACTTTAAACCACATTTCTCCTGACCTAGGAATCTTTGTAGCACGGGCAATTATGTCAGAGGACACTGTAAAGTTAATAATACCAACTTTCATTTCTATTCCAGTGAAATTTACAGCAAAGTCTTTGGAAAAAGCATAGGAATCCCATGCTAGTAAATGCTTGAATGAAGGTAGGGTCTTCCTCTAGAAATTTCATGTCCATGGGCTCATAAAGTACTACTGAACCTCCTTTATACTGTTTTCTGTGTGCCATGGTTGCAACACATAGGGCTCCTCCTTATCACCTTATTGCCACCTACAAATCAACCTAGAGACATATGGACAACAGTGGACTCTAACCTAGAAACAAAAAGACCTGCATGAGAGCTAGACTTATGTAAGAGACAAAAAACCAACTCCTATGATAGCGTGAAGCTTATGACAGCAAAACTAAATACAAATAAATGAGTTAGCAACAAGAAGCTACATGGTGTCAACATGTAGGGAAAATGGATAAAAGATTGATAAAGTGCATCCGTGACCCACCACTTGGCTGACCAATCATGATTTAAAAAAAAAAAGGACCGTTACTCCAACATTTAACACAATTTTGTACTTCAGCGCAATTCTGTAGCGAGATAGGTATTCGAAGAGACAGATTCTCTACGAAAGTGCCAGGAACTTTTGTAGCAAACCCTTGTTTTACCTAACTAGAGTTGCTACAAATTTCTGCAAAACTATCAAAATGCCAATTGTTATCACTTAGATTTTTTCCTTAGAAGTTATCAAAGAAGGAATAGTCCGAGGTAACCACAAACCTAATATTTTAGACTTAGGTTCTAGCCAACCTAAGTCCAGAGAGGGATCTCTCTTTATAATTTAACTTTGTTTTGAATAAGATTTCAGGCTAGTTCTTAGTGTTCAGGATTGTTTTGTTTTGATTGGGTGGTGGAATTAAGAAAACAGATGGGTAGATAAAGTATTTAGGCCATTGGGCTATGGATTCAATCAAGAAAGGCTTAACTAGGTTTGATCTATCACTAAGGTAAGAATCCACAGGGAAGGTTAGCACAGCAAAAGCAAATTTGCTGGTTTAAATGGATGGAGTAGTCCTAGCCAGGGCTAAGGGCAATGAAGAATCCTTAACTGGGATTAAGATGAAGAAAGGAAGGATGATTAGTAGTAAAGGGAAATGAAGAATCCTTTACTACGGACCAAAGGTGGGGTAAAGTACGTAAGTGAGGGAGCAATTAAGAATTCCCAAGCAAAGGCAGTTTAGTAGAAAACATAAAGAAAGAAAATAGTTAAAACAGAGAGCACTTAAACTAATTCTGATGATATCATTCCCTGTTTGCTTTACAAATTTAATAAGAAATACATATGAATATTTCATAACATAAAGAGAAGACAATATTTAAACACGAGAAGATGATACTTATTTGTTCCCACTGTGCACAAGAATCCAGTGAAATGTCCTTAGCTTTATTTCATTTCTAGCAAAACCAGTCCAGTCTTGAGTACACTAGCTCCTTGGCTCAAAAATAAAATGTCTACAAAAATGTATTTTAATCCACCCTAATTACTTCAATTTGTGAAGTATCTATAGAAAAATTGATACAAAATATCTCATAAGCATATGAGAATTATTCTAGGAAACAAAAAATATCTTCAACACGAAGATAGAGATAGATGGAGAAATGTTTTCTTGCTATCCCTTTTAATGTGACTGTGATGGCTATTGTAACTCGGATTAGGCTCTTGCAATTGCTTTGTAGTTATGTGCTGGAATAACTTTTTACCTTTTACCTACTGATACTATTTACCTGTTCTGCTTTGATCATGTTTTACCTGTTTTACCTGATAACCATGTTTTACCATAGAGATTTACTACAGTAACTTACAATAAATCAGTCAAATTTGTCCACCATTCACTGTCAGGTATTCTCATCCTTATCATTTTTCTATAAACTTCATCAGCTTATATGTACTTGGAAAAATTTGGTTTGCTTGTGAACAAGTTCTTAACTTCATGTTCTATGTAGAACAGATTCTCAAGGCCATCATAAAGCACCTTTCCAGTGGGCAAAGAATTCACCCCTGAAGTACTAGCTTGGCTTTTGGCCAGCTTGTTTGAATTCTAAATATAATCTTCCTGGGTCATCAGTTTGTCGTGTATTACCATAGGACTGGGAAGTCCTTTTTCTCTTAAGATGCCATATTTCAGCATGAAGTTGTCAATGTCTGCTTGGATGCTCTGACATCTTTTCTCCAGATTTAGCATTAAGTTCCTTTTAGTGAGAACCTTTTTGATTTCTATGATTGTTGTTGTTTTGTCCTCTATTTCCAATTCATCAAGCTGATATCTGTTTTTGTTGTTTAAAAAGGTGATCAACTAATTGGCTTCTTCAGGTTTATTTCCCAATTCTTCCATTGTCTTATGGATTGCCTCTGTAGCCATTTTGACTAATTTTGTTTGCTCAAAAATAATCTGAATAGAAGGCCAAACATCATTGATGCTGTTGGCACAAAGAATTTCTTTCTTATCTCCTAATGGCTCTTGTAGTGTTAAGTCCTTCTTAAGGGTTTTTATCCTTTGAATCATCCTTTGGTTCTTCTGGGCTTCTTCCTTTTGTTGTATTTGTGCAAGTTTACAATTTTCTCTAAACTTGTCACTTGCTCTCTGAGTTTCTTGAGCTCAGTGGCCTGGATACTCATTTCTTCCATGGCCTTGATCAATTCTGCAGTTTTCTCTGTTGGTGTCTCTGTGCTTGATGTACCTGTACCTACTGAAGTACCTGTTACTAGAAAAGTAGTTGCTAGTGGAATTGTTGGTGCTAATGCAGCAGCCAAGGTGGAGGGCATTGTTGTGGAAACTATAGGTATTACAGTCTGAGGAGTGGTGGCCAACTCACTCTGCTTTGATTGTATCAAATTATCCAATTCTTTTTTAGTTTCCTTCAATCGGTCATTTGACTTAAGGACTAGGTCCATAAGCTCTTCCTCCTTCTGTGTTTCCAACACTTCAGCTGTTTGAGGATGATGAAGAGGAGGAATCTTAAGCTGCTTCTTTAGTGCAACTATGTCATCGTTTTTCTTCTTTATAAGCTTCTTTGCTGCTTTCACATCCTTGGGATCATGTCCCAGCTCTATGACCAAGTCCTCTAAGGACTTTTATTCTGGTGTCTTTGGCTTGTGAAGAGGAATTTTCCAACTGGAATTGTGCTGAGATGTTATTCAATGAATTCTGAAGTTGGTGGGTTGCTATTGCCTTGCTGGTCAAGGTGGAATAGACCATTTCACCATTTTTCTTATGTAACTCTATTTGGTCAATAGGATGGATATCCTTTGCCAATACTTCAAAATCTATTTTTAGGTAATCTGCCATTGATTTAGGTTGTTGTATGGTTGGCTTCAGAAAACTCATCTTCATCTTACCTTCTTTTATATCAAAGGCTGACATTAGCCTCATTTGGTTTGTTGGAGCCATCTTCAGATAATGTGCATAGCTTTGCACCTTTAACCTTTCATTCCTTGCTTTGATTTCCTTGTATTTTTCCTTGATATCTAGGCTCTGTCCAGTAGGAGCCCTGAAGGAGGATACTTCCACACTCTGTTGCCTTTCCAACATTTGAGCGTGTGAGGTGGAAGGTTCTTGTGTCCCTCCTGAAGGAGTGGTATGCCTGCTTTCTGTCCTCTCTGCTCCTGAAGTTCATGTTGTCTCTTCAGTGTATTCCTACTCTGAATATGGATTTAACCTTTTCCTCTTAGCATAGGTTTGGGAAACAGGCCTGCTGGAAGGAGTGGCCTCATCTCTGTCCCTTTTGAGGTTCCTCTCCTCATTTAGAGGAGTCTACAAAATAGGAGGATTGGTCATTATTTGTTCAGGCTGAGCAATTTCCTCTGAAATTTCAGGTTGTTCAGATTTTTTTGGTTGTTCTGAAAGTTCTAGTTGCTTTGATGGCCCTTCTTGATCTGAAGACTTTGGTTGCCCTAATGGTCCTACCTCTACTGTCTACCCATTGTGTCACTGAGATTGCCTTTGAGATTGAGACTCTCCTGGCACCTATACAAAGGAATCCTCATCAAGTCTTCTATCTAAGTCTATTAATACATTATCAACAACAACCTCTGTGCTATCTCGATCTATCAAAGTGCCTTCCACCCATTCAGATTGATTAGCATATTGTTCAATTTCAGGGATTCTATGGTGGATGTAAGGAGATAATTTATTCTTTTGTCTCCTATTACAAATGAAGTCTAAGGGATCATAATTCCATACAAAACTCTGTTTCAGTTTCAACCTTTGGAGGATTTCATCTGCCTCCTTTCCTGCTTCCCTACTGTTACAAATGAATGGGCCCAGTTGATCTTTTATTCTAAGTTGGGATTTCTTCTTGGCTTTCACAAAGTGCACCTCATCTGAATTGATCATTTTTCTATAGTACTCCAGAGCAAATAATCTCATGGGGAGGTACTTTGGCAATTTGTAAGGTGGCAATTCACATCCATAAATTCTGATTTTAGTGTGGTTTTGGTACAAGTACCAATCCCCCACTTTATATTGCTTTGACAACTGTAGGACCCTCCTGATGTCTGCACTGATTCTGGGGGAGGGCTTCCTAGTAGCATAGTTGTCATAGGGTACACAAAGAGGTCTATAAAGTTGGTACAAGAATATTGAGAGTCAAATTGATGGATTAGTGAAGTCCAGAAGATTACTGGTCTAGGGTTGCCTTTGGTATCAAGCTTTTGGAGGAAATTGGAAATCTATCAACTTGATAATACAAGAATAAATGATACAGAACCGAGGAATACTTAAACACTCTTTCATTTTCTAATCTCATGAATTGATCATGCATTTTGTTAGCAATAAATTTTGCATAGTCAAACATGATGGCTGGTGTTTGGCCAGGAGAGTAGATGAACATGAAGGATTTTATGATTTGATCAACAAATTCACTTGTGGTGTAGCCTAGCACAGCGGATATCATGTCTATGATGTCTTGGCCGAGGTTGGAGAATATAGTCCACAGATAAGGGGGCGGGGGGAGTCCTTTGGAGTGTACTGCTCTTCTCTGATAAAGGTCTGGTACAACCTAGAAAGTCTGATTGAAGAAAGGTTAGGGTATCTATTTAACATATCTCTGATGGAGAGAGGAGTCAAATTTTGGTTTGCTTGTAATTGTAGCATTTGGTTAATGGATTCAACAGTGATACTAAACAGAATAGACTGGTCAGGGGTTCTTACTGCCCTTTGGATAGGATCATAGTTCATGTGGCAATAATGTACAATCTCTGGGAATATATGCACTCTGGGGAACTAGTACTTTGGTAACCTGATTCCCAAAGTCCAATGTAGTCTTCATGGTTTAGGTACTGGTCTTTGTATTTGCAAAATAGTTTCAAAGGGGATTTTGAGACAGAGGTATCCTTAATCTGGAAATCTTTGTCTGCAAGTGGGAGATGGTATAAATCTCTGTGAGGAGTAATAATGGGCATGAAATTCAATGCAATTGGGGCATCCATACTTGGTTCTTATGGATTCAAGGACGGAGGCAAAGGGTTTCAGAGAAATTGGGATGAATTGGTCTATTACAGAGTATTTCAAGACTGCGAGGCGGCATAATTTACTAAATTACTTAGTTTTTAAAGCAATTTAGTTCAGGTTTGGCAAGAAAACAAGGTTTCTCAATGGAAATGGGGTAAATACCTGGTTTCGGTTGTTTGAACAGTGTAATGGTGTTGTGCACTGTTGGTAGGAAGCGCACGGGTTTGCAAAGTGGTCTAGAGTTCAGCGGCTATGGAAAGTTGATGGTTGGCAGTAGGTTGATAGTTGAACGTACTCTGTGTTTTGCATGGAAATCAGAATGTTCTTTTCATGATAAAAAACAAAAAAAAAACTATAAGTTTTTTGGTTTTATGTGTAAATTCAATGATATTGGTGGGTACGTTGGGAAAATGACAGTTGGTGCCAACGGGGGATGTGATGTTTTGGAGTGTAGCGGAGGCGGTAAGCGGAATCCATCGCACCACTTTTTTGGGATACGTGGTTTTGGGGGGAGGCCGCCCATTGCCATTCATTGGGGGCCACGTAGTGGCGGGTGAATAGTGAAACCACTCACATCGGGTAGGTAAAGATTGGCCTTCGGAGGTGGTCGCCCGATATGAGTGTCAGCCGTTGGATCTGAAGGAGTCAGATCGCACGGTGATCGGGTAGATGATTTGACCAAAGAGTTAATGGAGGGGCCTAACGGGGTTTTAATGAGAGGATGGGTAAGTTAAATGTGGATTAGGGAGGCTTAATGACGTCGGGGGTGATTCGATTGGCAGGGACAGATTTAATTAATCACTGATTGATTAATTACTCTCTTTATTTCGACAGAGAGTTATGGTTCTTAATTAGTCGCTGATTGACTAATTAATCCATTTAATTAATTTACTAATAAGGTTTATATTTCAAACCTCGGGGCAGGATATTTATCATATGGGATTTAAATAAAATATACGGGGAAGGGTTTTTATTTTCGGGAGTTAAATAAATATAATGGAAATTAAAAGTTAATATGACATGAAAGCGGAAAAGTGGGTTTTTGCGCTAAGTATAATGTGTTTAACATTTATTTACATATTCACACCTACACATTATAACTTAGGCTAAATGTTTTTTGTGGGTTTTTTGTGGAAAAAAGGGGTTTTATGTAGGGTTAATTATTTTCCTTAGGAAAAGGGATTTTTTAGATGAAATGAATGAATTATGGAGGGGAGATGAATGTTGGTGAGGGGGTTTTAGTACTTAGACCTTATAGTTTATTGGGCTGAGGGTCTGGTCCCTCCAGAAGTCAGATAAATGCTCTGAGCCCCTTTAACTTAAGGTTTTAGGTACTTTTGCCTTTACTTATGGGAAATTAGTGAAATTAAAGGTAAGATGAATGGGGAAATTAATCACTTGACTTTGTAAATGTTCCATTATCATCCATACTTCTAGAAACTTGATGATGAAAGTAAATGACATGATTTTATCCAATCAATCACCATAATTCTGCAACCATACAACTACTTACCCACCTACTCATCCTACCATTTTTTCTACTCTTTATTAGGGTGCACTTAAGCTAGCAAACCCTTATCAAAACATTTTTCTTTTCTTTTACAATAGAAATCTATCTAAGTCTATCCTTATTACATCCAAGGGCTCAGATTAAACTTGTTATCTCAAAATCAGACCCTGGAAGGTTGCAAACCAGGAAGACTTCAAGTAACTGTTTCAGACCAATCTTTTAGCTAAGGCTTAGCCTCCTTAGCCTGAGAGGGCTCTATCAAAGGATTTAAGGTTTGTGATTATAATTGAGATGGCTAACTCTTTATGAAACAAATAGGAATGAGGCTGATAAAATCTAAATTAACAAGCATCCATTGGGCTCATGGAGTCATATGTCATTTAGCATTAATAGTGAATTGGCTTTGCAATAAAATCAAGGCATTCAAACTTCGATATAGATAAAGTACATTAGACACAAAGGAACAGTATATGAGCATATGAAGGAAATTAGAACACTGCAGGTGATTTATAAGTAATCAAATACTCATAATACTGTAGAAAACATGAAAGACAACAAGAGGAATTCATACATTGAAGTCACTATGATTCTTGAGCAGCTGAAACCATTTACTGTATTACTAAAATAAACAGAGTCTTTACATAACCTTGACAACAGAGCTTTTTTACATAAACTTCCAACCCTGATTACATTTCCCTTTCTTCTATATATAGACTTGACTGAGATTCCTCCTTAAACATTAGGGGAACTCGAAATCTACTTCTAATGACACCTATTTAACTTTTAACTGCCTATTTAATGTAACAAACTTCAACTAGACTTTCTAGAGGTCTAAATCAAGTAGGATTCTAACACCATGTTATGCTAATAATAGCCTTGATTACAATGGTTCTCGTTCTTTGACATCTGGTTCCTTTTTAGTTTGGTTGTGATGAATGTTCAAAACTCCATGCTGATCTTCAATGCCACATCTTCTCCATCGTCCTGAAACATAGGAAACTACCATTGCTCATCGGTCTTTAGTTTGCCTTACAATTTTCGAATACAAAGAAGCATATCCTTTATCTTTGATTATCCAAAATGTAATAGATGGCCATGTCCTTGATGTGTTGTCCACCTCCTTTATGTGTAAAGGAAAAAACTCTTTCAAGCTGCTTTGACATATCTTGAACGGTGGTAAATGTGCTCACTTTATGACAAAAAATTTAAAGTTGGATTCGAATCCATATTTTCTCCACCTGTCTTGATCTAGTTGAATGTTGAAGCTTCAGATGATGCCTTGTATATATCCCCTTTAAAATTTCCCGCTTATGTTTCAAAACCGGTTGATTGATATTGGATTATTTAGCTTCAGCAATTTCATAGTGTGCTATGAAACTACTGAGCTCTAGTCTTCACCTTCAGCAGTTTCGTAGCGTGCTACGAAACTGCTGAGTTGTTTCAAAAATCACAGTTTCAACCCAAAACTTTTCTATTTGAGCACTTTGCTATTAAAACATTCTTTCAACTGTTTCAAGACCTTCCAAAACTGAATGGGAATGTTTGAAAAGATTATACCAAGCAAAACTATCAAAACTTTGAAACATATCCTTACTTGAAGTGAGATTTCTTTATGGAGATTCTTTTTGCTGGTTCAATTGTATCTTCAAGTCTTCAATTTGTTTCTTCATTACTTTGATCCTAGACCTGAAGTTTGTATTGAATTTTCTGATAAATTGAGCTTCCTTTATTGCAGGAGTAGTCTAGCTACGAAATTGAACACTAAAGTCAACCACTTCAGGAATTTGAAAAGTTTGGTCCTCCCACCGAGCTTGCATTTGGTTGAAATAAGCCTCCTTAACTGCAAATTTCCTAGCAGCTTTCTTCAATCTAGCAATCTCAAAGTTGGCAGATTCCAATCTCCTTTTCAAGTCTTCCACACTACCTTCTTCTTGAGTGGAAACTGTTTTGCCTTTATCCTTTCTTTCATGTGGTCGTGTCACCTCCCCTGTTTCATCAGCTCTTGGTGGTACCTCCTGTACTTGTTTGAACTTCCTTGTTATGGGTCTCCTGGGCTTAAAAACAAATTGATCAACTTGATCATCAAACTTGAGTTTCTTTGAGGCCTTGACCCTCTTAGCCTTCTCTTTTCCTGACTGCATCAAATCAGCTTGAACTAGTGGGGACTCTTCAATGTGAATTACTTACAATAAATCATTTAAGTCTCCCTTTGAAACATGGCTTTCTTCAATACTCACTGACTTACCTTTTTCTTTGGCCACCTGGCTCTTAGTTCTTCTTCTTTGAACTCCTCCACCTGTGCTTGATTCCTGTGTAGTTTCTTTGACCTGAGTTTTTTCTTTAATTGACTGTTGAGGTGCATCCTGAATAGTCAGTGGCTTGGTAGACTCTCCAACTTGTTTCCTTGCTTTTAACTTTGAAACCCTCTTGGCTCTTGTTTCTTCTTGAGGACTGGTTGTTGTTGAAGGTTCTTTTGCCGCCTGAGGGCTGAGACCGGTCTTGCTCTTAAAACCGGACATGAATATGAATGTGTCCCAGTCTCTGCCTACCCTCTAGAGTTCATGCATAACCATTAACTTAACCAAGCCATGGTGGAATAGTGAAGTCTCACAGGCTTCTTTTCTCAGTTGTACCTTGTCACACATTTTACTTAAGCTGCAGAACAAGTAAAACGGTAGATCAATAGATGTTTTCCCTGTGAAATGCAACAGCAGTTTAAAATGGTATGAATACACTTTGTTATATCTCCCTTCACAGGTCAGATACTTCTGTATACAAGTAAGCAATTGGGTATATGATTCTTTAACATAACTTCTAGGAACAAACTTGCTCAAATTTGAGTTAATGAACTCCTGCTTTAGAAATTCTTTGAATGGATTCATGTCAAATTTGAAATTCTTGAACCGATTTTCTTGCCCTCTTGGAATTTCTATAACTATGGATATCATGTCTGGTGAGACTTGCAATTCCAGCATGCCAACCTTTGAGTTTAGCCCTGTGAAATTCAGTGCAAATTCCTTAGTCACTTGTGCATGTCCTCCCTGGAGCTTCTTGCAAAAATTCCAACATCCAGCTTGTTTAAATGCCTGTTCGACCTCTCTGTTCTTCAAGGTTATATCCAAACCTTCAGGCTCGTTTCTTAGACATTTGACTGATCTATGGTCTTTCCTTTCTGCCGATCCCTCCATGAAGATTCAGTGACCTGTAGGCTGGAAATGCTAGCACTGCTCAAACTCCAAACTCTACCTCGCTTGAATGGTTGCCTCGCTTGATGACGATGTTTTCAAATTGAAATCTAGTAGATTTGTTTCTCATGCAAGGCCTATAATCATCATTAAAACTGAGCATACCTGGCCTTTCTTGGAACTTGTATTTCATGTGTACCAACGTACTTAGTGATTGCAATAATGGAGATAAGCGGTTGGAGATGATATATGGAGTGCATAAACTGACAATGAATGATGTAGCCATAGATTAACTTGACAAATTTGATAGTTGGGAAAGATTCACCGCGGAATGCGCTAATCTCCGATTTCGCAGCGCGGTCAGTGTAAATTTTGAATGATGCGCTGCGAAATCACCTAAAACCTATCACGCTGCGAAAACACCTAAAGGACTATTGCGCTGCATAATCACCTAATGAACTTTTGCACTGCGAAACTGCTAAATAGGATTAATGCGCTGCGAAAACACTTCAGAATAGTTACATGCGCTACGCAATCACCTAAAAAGGCTTTGTGGTACATAATGATTTTTAAACCAAACTGACACATGGCAATGATATCGGTGATGAATGAGGGTGACCAGTGATAGATGAGAATGCATGCTTGACTCAAGACCTCCTAAGACTCAGACTCTAAGGAAAAATGAAATCAAACTTAGACTAACACTGACCTTTATCATCAAGCTAGTATGAGAAATTTTGGCGTTAGAATTCTTAAGTGATAACAAAACTGTTGAGCTCCTTATATTTACTCTACCTATCTACTTATCTGCCAAGATTAAATAGTTTGGTCAGATTTTATTCTTTATCTATAAACATGAAATTCAAAACATGAAATAGCCAAGTTTAAACTGTTTGACCATCCATGGATTGTGGCAAAGGTAACAAGCTGCACACAATCTTTTTATTTTGCATCAAAGTAAATAGTAGTGGCATTTGGACTTGCACACTTTCATGGTCTTTTTCTTTTTCTTGGGGTTCATTTTTCATCTTTTTTGACCTTTTTTCATTCTTTTTGTCCTTTGATTTTTCTTTTAGGAAATAACCTCTTTACATTTTTTAATTTTTTTTTATTTTTTGAATATGGAAAACATTTGCAGAAGGCAAAAGTATGTACATATTACAGATTTAACCTCAGATATTCAAAAATTATGACACCTATTGGTATAGGAACATAATAGTGGATCCACTTGGGGACGACATTTCCTGGTGAAATGTTAAGAACTAGTAGATCAATAGCCTTCTAAATTTCTATGATTTTACTCTGCAACTTTCTCTTTTACTTTGCTGCTTTATTGATATTTACTGATAGTCAAAATTTTGAAGCTTAGGGCCTTCTCTTCGGGCTTCAACTCCAAAATTTACCATCCAATCCAAACTAAACTTTGTGAAGGATATAATATGTACAAGTGATTAGTAAAATCAATGACTGGGATCTATATAGTGCTTAAGCATTCAACCATTGACTGGTCCTCCTTCTACTTCTGCACCATCCAATTCTTTGAGCAAATAAGCATTATTACCTCTGGAAGCATAAATAATGTAAGGACCTTTCCATAAGAAGTCAAACTTCCCATGTTTCCCTTTATCTTCCCTTCTTGAGTCCCATTTCAAGACTTTATCCCCTAGATAGAAATCTTTTGCCTTGGTTCTCTTGTCAAATGCTTTCTTGATTCTCTCCTGCAAAACTTGGGACCTCATGTAGACTTCCTCCCTGGTTTGCTGCAAATGAATTGTCTGGTTGATCCTTCTCTGAATGTAATTTAGCTCAACCTATGCTTCTTGGAGTAATTTTATCAATGGAGTTCCCAAAGGAGATGGGAAAATAGCCTCCATTCCATAGATTAGCTGATAGGGACTGGTACCAATAGATTTCTTTGTGGTCAGTCTGTCTGCCCACAAGGCATTCACTAGTTTCTTATTCCAAGTCTTCTTATTAACTTCCAACAATTTTTTAATAATATTCATTAAGCTCTTATTGGAAGATTCTGCAAGTCCATTTCCCCGGGGATAGTAGGTTGTGGAATGGCCAAGGGTTATGTGATATTTGTTGCAAAAATAAATCATCGTTTTTTATTTAAAGGATGATGCATTGTCTGTGATAATTTTGGTGGGGCAACCAAATATGGACAGAATGTTAGCCTCAAGAAAACCTATTATGACAGTATCAATAGCTTGTCTTGAGGGTATGGCTTCTATCCACTTTGTAAAATAATCCGTGGCAGTTAAGATCCATTTATGTTGGGTAGAGGAAAGGGGATGAATTTCACCAATGAAGTCAAGACCCCACTGTTGAAATGGTGTTTCAGTGGATATAGGTTTCAAAGGTAATGGCAGTAGTTTTCTTTCCCTTCAAAAATATGACATTTGTAGCACGAGGTTACAAAATTCTTAACATCAGCAAACAGAGTGGGCCAGTAGAAACCAACCCTCAAGATCTTATCAACTATTGTCTTCCAATAGAGATGTCCCCCACAGTCACCTGCATGAAACTTTTTCAAAATTTTATTAGATTCTTCCTTTAACAAACAATTTAGAAAGATGCCTTCATGATTTTTCCAAAATAAAGCATTATCAATTATGAAAAACTTCAAAGACTTCATCTTTAAGAACCTACTTTTAGTCTTGGATAGCTCTAGAGGAGCTTGAAGGTTTTGTAGAACGTATATTATGTCAACATACCATGGTGAATCTGTAAAGGCTTGGCTGATCTATGGAGTTGCCATCTCCTCTTCGTTATTCAGTTCTACAATGAAGTTTATGTCTAGGGCCTCATAGTTTGATTCAGCCATGAGCTTAGCCAAACCTTGGCCTTTGATCAATTTTGTAGGTTTAATTTCTAAGTCATACTCTAATATTGTAGCTATCCACTTCCCTCTCTTTCCATCAGGTCCATCCTGTGTTAGAATGTCCTTTACTACAGCATTGGGAACATAAGCTACTATATGAGAGTACAAGATATAGACTCTGAAATCCTTAATAGCTTTAACCAGAGAAAAAGCCTATTTCTCCATTATATTATACTTTAAAGGTGCATCTCTGAGAGCTTTACTAAAGAAAGCTATTGGTTGTTCAAATCCCTGATCGTTTTTATGCAAGAGGACTGCAGCAATTGTGTGTTCTAAAGAAAAAGAAAATATGATGAATTCCCTATCAAACATTAGACTGATAAGAACTGGTGTTTGTGTTAAGGCTAACTTTATATCTTCAACAAAATTTTAGCCTCTAGAGTCCATTTAATAATCGAATCTTTCCTTAACATGTTGTTTAGTAATCTAATTAAATCAGCTAAGTTAGAGATAAATCTCCTTAAAAAGTTTATTTTGCCTAAAAATGCTTGAAGTTCTTTGATGTTTCTGGGGTGTGGTATCCGCAAAATGGCTTCAATTCTTGTTGGGTCAATCCTGATACCATCTTTCGAGATAATGTGACCTAGTAATTTCCTTTCTTGCAACCCAAACACAGATTTTCTAGGATTCAAAGAAGTTCCATATTTCCTGCACGTAGTAAAGACCTGCCTAAGATGATCCAGGTGTTGTTGATCTGATTTAGAGAATACCGTGATATCATCAAGGTATATCACTAGGAAATCATGGATTTCCTTAGCAAAGTTGTTATAGACATTTTTGGGCACTGCAACCCCAATCATAAATGTCAATAAACCAAGGGCTATTAAGTCCCTAAAAGTGTTGTTCCGACCCCTAAAAGAACAAGGTCAACTGATTACATCTTCTCCCAGAAGTTCTCCATGAAAAACTACTCAGAACTGGTCAAAATTGGACCATTTCACCTACTCCATAGGCAAAGTGCGTTACATCTCACCTGAATACACACAGTAGGTGCGATGCATGTCAAAAATCCCTTCTATGGGGTGCGATGGGCGAGAAGGGACAAATGGCAGGGTCAATCCGCAAGGTGGAGGAGCATGGAATCTTCCAGAAACTTCTCCTGTGACACTTGCCTCTCTAAATTCGACCAGGGATGAGTAAGAGATCATCAATCTCCAAGTGGAATCAAGAACTATTAGAGAGAAGACACTAATCAAATCTCAAAAGCTGACTCACCCCCTTGCAAATATCTATATATGGATCCCTCATCCCAGAGATCCAGAGGTTGGAATTTTGCATCTTGTAAGGAAGTGCTGCTGGTTTCTTGGTGCAATATCATAGTGTTGGGTGATCTAAGATTTTCATGAGGTGAAGAAGGGCTTCTTACTGAGAGGATGATGCTGGGTCAGAACAGTTGGTTGTAATTCTCTTGGCTCTTTCTTAATTATCAATAAAGTTATTCAAGTTTTCCTCCACATGCTTGTATGATTAATGTTTTATGCATTTGTGTGGTTAATGTACATCTGATCTTATATTGTTTATGATAATAGATCTATGTTCTTGGATAGTATTATGCTGCTTTGATTCTACAGGTACCTTGTGAAGCTGGGTGGACAAGGAAGCGAGTAGCAAAAGATCTATCAGAAGGGAGAGGAATCAAACAAGGAACCAAGCGCAAGACAGAGGTTGGTCTCCTTTATTCTTCTCTCATCTATCTCTCATAAATGAAAACGAAAGTAGTTTTAGTTTGTTTGTTTCTAAGGTAGCTACCAACCTTAGTGGGATTAGCAGCTCCATATAGACACTATTCCCGGTAACAAAAGGCTATGTCCATTTCTCTTTGAAAGGTGGCCCCTGCATTTTTTAACCCAAATGGAATTTTCACATACATGAAAGTGCCCCATGAGGTAGTGAATGTAGTCTTTGCCTGATCATCTGGGTGGACTAGGATTTGGTTATAACCAGAGAACCCATCTAACAGTGAGATTCTTGTGGAACCTACTACCCTCTATAATATGTGATCCATTTTAGGAAGAGGATAGTTATCCTTAAGTGAAACTTTATTTAAATTCCTAAGGTCAACACATAATCTAATTTTGCCAGTTTTCTTTCTTGTGGGTACCAAATTAGAAACCCAATCTGAGAATCTAATTGGTGCAATAATCTTAGCTTCATACATTCTTTTGATCTCCTTTTCAACAAAAGACAGTTGAACAGGATTGATTCTTCTAAGCTTCTATCTAAAAGGCTTTTGCTTTTCTTTTAAGGGGATGGTGTGTTGTATTATGCTGGTATCATAGTACTTCAGGTCCTCATAATTCAAGGAAAAAACATCTTGGAATTCCTTCAGCAATTCCATATATTTCACTTTTTCATTGGGAGGCAATGACTTTGAAAGTTTTATCAGTTTGGGATCTTCTTCAGAGCCTATATTACATTCCTCAATGTCTGATTTCAAGGGTTTCATTTTAGGCTTTTTATGAATATCGTTTGAATCAAATAAGTCCTACAAAGGAGTTAATCCTTTGGGAAAAAAATTGTCTTTAAGGTTAATGAATTTAGTTTCTTCATCAATTTCCATTTGTTTTAGGTTTCAAATATCTGCTTTTGTAAACTTTGTAGGATGAAAACTGTCTATCTAATCATCTTCTACTTTGTTATTTTCTACTTCATCAGAGCAATCAAAATCTAATGTTATGTCTGTGTCTATGTTACCATTTACAAATTCATTATCTAAAGTTAAAAAATTGTTAATTTTTTGATCAGTCTCAAATACTAGCCAATTCTTTAAGTTGTCAGGAATGGAAGGCCTATGCCTAACCTCATCAGTGTATTGATGGTTGGGCTGAAATGGCAACTTGCAAGTACTAGAAAACATGGCTAAGCTGTGAGCTTGCATGTTGTGTTTTCTTGGAATAACAGCAAGTTTGGTTTCTAAAAACTATTTAGTATTTCTATCATTGTTCCTCTATAAAATTCTAGCCTAGGATCCCTAGTAATATAAACAACATTAATTTGCTTTATTACCAACTAAGAATCTCCCATAATAGAAACTCTTATGGCTCCTAATCTTTTGACTAGTTTCAGACCTAATAGAAGTGCTTCATATTCAGCCATGTTGTTTGTACATTTGAAGCTCAATCAGTAGGCATGACCCTTTGAATGATCATTTTCTAAGTTGTAAATCCATACACCTACTCCTACACCTAGTTTGTTGATTGACCCATCGAATTCAAGATGCCATAGGATTTCATGCTCATAATTTTTACTGTCCGGGGAATGAAATCTTTCTTGAGTAAGGTATCTAGGTCATCCTTTTTATCTGCAATCTCATGAATTTTGACATTGTGATTTTCTTTTAATACTGCAATTTCTTTTGGTTCTGCTGTTATGCTGCTTGAAGTGTCTTCTTGATTAGTTTCAACATTGTAAAGTATGAAAGAATCAATATCAGAATGTACTGAATATATAGGAAATTTCTGAGGTCTCTCCTAAGTACTCACCACATACTTCATTAGAGTCTCTATATAGTTTCTTGGGATGTTCAAAGACTGATATGGCAGCATATGACATGTCCAGTTGTAGAGATCCCTGGAGTTTGGCACCCCAAGATCTAGACAACAACATACCATACTTAGGTGGTATATCAGCAACAACTATGTCCATAAGTATGGTCTTAATAGGGTACTGCACTAGGGAAACACATAAATATTTTATAAGCCCTAAACACTTAACTTGGCTTGAATCAAAGGAAAACAGATCCTTGTAAGGCCTGGTGATATCCAAGTTAAGTTTTTCCATTACAGACTTAGGCATAAGATTATGTGAATCCCTAGAGTCTAGCATGGCATTATGTAGGATTTTATCGTGGATGTTAAGGCTAATGTATAAGGGTGGTATCCCTCCTTCAATTGGCCTTCCATTAACATCTGGTCCAAAAATTAACTCAGGTTGGTCATTAAATAGATTCACAGAGTCTTCATTTTCAACAAAGTTTAGAGATTTACTAATTTGAGATCTGTAAGTTTCATGTTTAACCAATTCTATCAGAGGCACTGAGATTTTGAGTTTAGCCACCTCTGCTCCCAAATTGAAAGGTAGAGGGGATTTGTCTATTTGAACATTTGAAATCTTAGCACTAAGATTCTTAGTCTTTTCTTCTTTTTCAATGTTTAGAGTGTCGTTATTTGGATTTTCTAAGATGATTTTTGGAGGCTATTCCATTGTTCCCTTGAGGGGGGGCTGAAGTGTAAGGTTGTTCATTGGAAGGTTGGTGATCGGTTACATCTTCAATGGTGGGACCGGGAGGGTTTTGATGTGGTCTAGAAAGGATTTGTAAGGTTTTTGTAACTTTAGGATTTTGATTGGCAGTTTTTACTTTCTTAGGCTGGTTGAGTACTGATTTTTTTATTCTGGTCACGAACATATGTGTTCTTTTTGCTTCTTAAATTGTACTGTTTATGCACATAGAAAATAACAGAGTCATACCCTTGCATATAGTCGAAAGATTCTCTAGTTTGAGACTGTAACTGTTGAAGCATATATAGTTCGTGATCATCCTGGGTTAGAAAAATAATTTCTTCATCATCTAAGCCCATAAGATTGATTTGGGTGTCTATCTCAGGGTCTTCTTGGTTGGAAGTTTCAGCATAATTTTCTCGGAAAGGTGGTCTAACGTTCTAATCAGGCCCATTTTTACCAGTGTTTTGGTTCTAGTTTTTCCTAAAGTTTGGAATCCTCACTGGATTAGCCTGTTGGTTATCCCAGTGAGGTTTCCTTTCAATAACTTCTATTCTATCCATCAACCTTTCCATTTCTTTAGCCAAAGCATTCATTTTCTGATCAAAGGGTGGAGTTTCATCTTTCAGAGGTGTTCTTCTCTCGTTTCTAACCCTAGCCTTTTGGATAGCAGATTAGCTTCTACACTAATTGCTACACTTTGCATATCTTCAAGTGTAGGGGGATTCCTTTCTCTAAGTTGAAAAGCCATATCCGTGTTAAATCTGTTTGGAAACTTAATCAGGGCTAGGCCAGGTGGAGGCCTTAGGTCAAATGGGATGGCATTATATACATTGTTAAACCTGGTGCAATAGTCCTGAACAATTTTGTTTGGTCCCCTTTTAAGGTTTTCATATTCAGATAGAATTTGAAGGGGGTTCTTTTTCTTCTCCCACCTATTTAAGAATTGTTGGTAAAGAACTTCTAAACTATCTATGCTCTGAGGGGGAAAAGATCTAAACCATGTTCTCACTTCTCTAGCTAGAGTTTGGACAAAGATTCTCATTTGGACATCTCCTATGTCAATCTCATGCAATTCAAAATAATCTGTCATTTTCTTAGTGTGTTGCTGTGTTGTGTAAGTTCCAGTGCCATTGAATAAGGTAATTTTACTCTGATAATCTACTGGTAAGGCACCTTGAGGAGCAAGCATCACAAGGGGAGCATCACAAGGGGAGTAGGGTTAACAGGGGTAATGGGTGTTTGAAGGGTAGTGATGGGCTGATGGGGAAGGGAAGCTATGAATGGAGATGAGGAGGGATCTTCAGAGGTGTGGGGAAACGATGGTGAGCTAAAAGATGTTGAAGTTGTTTCAGAAAGTTCAGGGAGTCTATCAGTGGTAAGGGATAACTGAGGGGAGTTTAGAAGGTACTGATTAATTGGCAAATTGACTCTTTGGACTTCAAGTTCTCTTGTGAATTCTAGATCTAGAACTATTTTCACAAGTTCACTCTCAGACTTAGTTCTAAACAGAGAGAGGTCAAAATCATAGAAAATTTTAGGGGCGAATGTTCGCCCTTTGGCGAAATTAAGGGGTTTTAAATTTTTAGTGGGCGAATATTTTGTATCATAGTACATTTTTACAAATCACCTCAAATAACCCACCTTATTTTAAGGGAGAGGGTAAAAAAAGTAAATTTAGCCCTTGAAATTAGGAGTTACAACCTTCCATTCACCCATTTTCGAGAATAGGTTTTATTTAAGTGAATCCATTCGCCCATTTTCAAGAATAGGTTTTATTTAAGTGAATCCTATGGGCCAAAGGCCCCAAATACCATATTTATAAAAGAGGTATGGTAAATTAATAAAAATATAAATAAATGAGAGGTATGGTAAATAAATAAAACATTTTTTATATTTACTCCATAAGTCACCTTATATACATGCAAGGGTGTAAACAAATAAAAATATAATTAAAGTGGAGGTATGGTAAATAAATAAAACGTCTTTTTATACTTACTCAAAAGGTATGGTAAATAAATAAAAATATAAATAAACTAGATGCATAGTAAATAAATAAAACCTCTTTTTATATTTAGTCCATAACCCTCGTTCTATTTACAAAGGCTCAAGAAAGAGGTTTTATTTAAGTGAATCCTATGGGCCACATACCATATTTGTAAAAGAGGTATGGTAAATTAATAAAAATATAAATAAACGAAAGGTATGGTAAACAAATAAAACATTTTTTTATATTTACTCCATAAGTCACCTTATATTTACGAACACTCAAAAAATGCATTATATTTAGGTGAAACCTATGGGAAAAATACTATGGGACAAATACCATGGACTAGATTGTTATTAATACCATGCAAAAAAACATTATTAAACCTCATATTAGTATTAATAAAAATAAAAATGGCACATGGTATTGACCCATGGTATTCACCTGGAATGTAGCCTATTTAAATGGGGGAATTAAACCAGCATAGATCCATCTTTACTCTGGATCTACTAACCCCCGAGAGGTATCAAATATCGTGATATGCAAACTAGCATAGAGTGAAAAAATATTTGATCTGATCAAGAGTAAAAATGGATGTTGTAATTTAATGTATGTTAAACATTTTAGCTTGGTTAAAATAAAAAATAAAATAAAAATCAACTATTAATTTTATTAATTTTTATAAATTACTAATAGTAATTTTTAAGCTCTAGTTTTATGATAACCCATGGTATTGACCCATGGTAATACCATGGTATTCATGTGAGCATAAACTATTTAAAGGGGAAATTCTATCATCTTAGATCCATCTTAATTCTGGGTCTACCAAGTGCTGAGAGGGATAAATAGATTTCATCCCCCTAAGAGTGGTAGATGTGGAGTTAAGATGGATATAGGTTGGTTTTTATGATAATGAAGATATTAAATAGACTTACGAAAATATATTGTAAAAACATCTTAAGGTGAATGGTTAAAGCATAGACATTGGACAAGTATATTTGTATACTTCTCTTTTAAACTGAAACAAATCCAGGGCTAAAAGGAATGGATTGATTGCACTAGTCATCCTTCTATAACTTTCCAACATATGGTGGAGTAAACAGAGTGTAATTTGGGTAATTTTTCTAATTGCAAACAGGAACATACTTGTGTATTGGCAGGGTGGTTACGAGGTCCCTAGAAGTGATGAAATTGAATTTTTCTTGGTTTTATATATAATATTAGGTTTTTTCTCATGCTTTCTATGAATGGCATGAGTGAATTTTACCCTACACCCACTAGGTTATGGATATGTAATTTCGGTAATTTTGATTTCAAAAGATATTTTAAAGAAATGCAATGATTTCATTTGTGTATTCAATAAACACAAGATTTTATAATTGAGTAAAATATTCGCCATTCCTGGAGAGAGATTCGCCAAAAAATTATATATACATATCATATTATTGATAAAATCGCCTTCCATTTTTCCTATATACCATGGAGATTCGCCCATTTATTATACATGTAAATTTAGGGGGGGTTCTTAAAATTTTCCCTAGTCAAAATACTCATCAAAAGGGATGTCTTCAACAAATAAGCACTCAACAGGGCATGAATAGGATCTAAAAAGAGGTCTTGGGCTTACTGAACTTTCCTGTCTTCTGATTATTCTCGGAATAAGGTTGGGATTTTCAAATACAGGGGGAGGATTTGGATCAGGGTTGGCCCTAGTATAGTGAGTTCTCCCTGAAGCCATATTTCGAGATGTTTATGATTATTTTACTTTTTATGAAATTTTTCGAAATAAATTCTAATAACCCTTTAAGATGCTTCAAATTAAAAATTTGAATTTCTCAAAGGTTTATTAAGATTGAGGGTTTTGAATCCCTAGTATGGTCGCCATTATGTTATCACTCAGATTTTTTCCTTAGAAGTTATCAAAGAAGGAATAGTCTGAGGTAACCACAAACCTAATATTTTAGACTCGGGTTCTAGCCAACCTAAGTCCAGAGAGGGCTCTCTCTTTATAATTTAACTTTGTTTTGAATAATATTTCAGGCTAGTTCTTAGTGTTCAGGATTTTTTTTTTTTTATTGGGTGCTGGAATTAAGAAAATACATGGGCAGATCAAGTATTTATGCCATTGGGCTATGGAGTCAATCAAGAAAGGCTTAACTAGATTTGATCAATCACTAAGGTAAGAATCCATAGGGCAGGTTAGCACATCAAAAGCAAATCTACTGGTTTAAATGGATGGATTAGTCCTAACCAAGGCCAAGGGCAATGAAGAATCCTTAACCAGGATTAATATGAAGAAAGGAAGGATCCAATTGTCTTTTAGTTTCCTTCAATTGGTCATTCAACTCAAGGACTAGGTCCATAAGCTCTTACTCCTTCTGTGTTTCCAACATTTCAGCTGTTTGAGGATGATGAAGAGGAGGAATCTTAAGCCGATTCTTTAGTGCAGCTATGTCATCGTTTTTCTTCTTTATAAGCTTCTCTACTGCTTTCACATCCTTGGGATCATGTCCGAGCTCCATGACCAAGACCTCTAAGGACTTTATTCTGGTGTGTTTGGCCTGTGAAGAGGACTTTTCCAGCTGGAATTGTGGTGAGATGTTATTCAATGAATTCTGAAGTTGGTGGGTTGCTATTTCTGTGCTGGTCAAGGTGGAATAGACCATTTCACAAATTTGCTTATGTAACTCTATTTGGTCAATAGGATGGATATCCTTTACCAGTACTTCAAAATCTATTTTTAGGTAATCTGCCATTGATTTAGGTTGTTGTATGGTTGGCTTTAGAAAACTCATCTGCATCTTCCCTTCTTTTATATCAAAGGCTAACATTAGCCTCGTTTGGTTTGTTGGAGCCATCTTCAAATAATGTGAATAGCTTTGCACCTTTAACCTTTCATTCCTTGCTTTGATTTCCTTGTATTTTTCCTTGATATCTAGGCTCTATCCAGTAAGAGCCTTGAAGGAGGATAATTCCACACTCTATTGCCTTTCCAACATTTGAGCGTGTGAGGTGGAAGGTTCTTGTGTCCCTCCTGAAAGAGTGGTATGCTTGATTTTTTTTCCTGTCTACTCCTGAAGTTCCTACTGTCTCTTCAGTGAATTCCTGCTCTGAATATGGATTTAAACTTTTCCTCTTAGCATAGGTTTGGGCAACAGGCCTGCTAGAAGGAGTGGCCTCATCTCTGTCCCTTTTGAGGTTCCTCTCCTCATTTAGAGGAGTCTGCAAAACAGGAGGATTGCTCATGATTTGTTCAGGTTGAGCAAGTTCCTCTGAAATTTCAGGCTGTTCAGATTCTTCTGGCTATTTTGAAAGTTCTGGTTGCTTTGATGGCCTTGCTTGATCTAAAGACTATGGTTGCCCTAATGGTCCTGCCTCTACTGTCTACCCACTGTGCCCCTAGGATTGCCTCTGAGATTTAGACTCTCCTGGCACCTGTACAAAGGAATCCTCATCAAGTCTTCTATCTAAGTCTATTAATACATTATCAACAACAACCTTTGTGCTATCTCGATCTATCAAAGTGCCTTCCACCCATTCAGATTGATTGGCATATTATTCAATTTCAGGGATTCTATGGTGGATGTAAGGAGATAATTTATTCTTTTGTCTCTTATTACAAATGAAGTCTAAGGGATCATAATTCCATACAAAACTTTGTTTCAGTTTCAACATTTGGAGGATTTCATCTGCCTCCTTTCCTGCTTCCCTACTATTAGAAATGAATGGGCCCAATTGATCTTTTATTCTAAGTTGGGCTTTCTTCTTGGCTTTCACAAAGTGCACCTCATGTGAATTGATCATTTGTCTGTAGTATTCCAGAGCAAATAATCTCATGGGGAGGTACTTTGGAAATTTGTAAGGTGGAAATTCACATCCATAAATTCTAATTTCAGTGTGGTTTTGGTACAAGTGCCAATCCCCCACTTTATATTCCTTTGAAAACTATAGGACCCTCCTGATGTCTGCACTGATTCTAGGGGGAGGGCTTCCTAGTAGCATAGTTGTCACAGGGTACACAAAGAGGTCTATGAAGTCGATATAAGAATATTTAGAGTCAAATTGATGGATTAATGAAGTCCAGAAGATCACTGATCTGGGGTTGCCTTTGGTATCAAGCTTTTGGAGAGAAATTAGAAATCTATCAACTTGATAATACAATAATAAATGATACAGAACTGAGGAATACTTAAACACTCTTTCATTTTCTAATCTCATGAATTGATCATGCATTTTTTCAGCAATAAAATTTGCATGATCAAACATGATGGCTGGTGGTTGGTCAGGAGAGTAGATGGACATGAAGGATATTATGATTTCATCAACAAATTCACTTGTGGTGTAGCCTAGCACACCATATATCATGTCTATGATGTCTTGGCTGAGGTTGGAGAATATAGTCCACAAATAAGGGGGGGAGTCCTTTGGGGTGTACTGCTCTTCTTTGATAAAGGTCTAGTACAACCTAGCAAGTCTGATTGAAGAAAGGGTAGGGTATCTATTCAACATATCTCTAATGGAGAGAGGAGTCAGATTTTGGCTTGGTTGTAATTGTAGCATTTGGTTAATGGATTCAACAGTGATAGTAAACAAAATAGATTGGTCAGGGGTTCTTACTGCCCTTTGGATAGGATCATAGTTCATGTGGCAGTAATGTATAATCTCTGGGAATATATGCACTCTAGGGAACTGGTACTTTGGTAAACCAGATTCCCAAAGTCCAATGTAGTCTCTTCATGGTTTAGGTACTGGTCTCTGTATTTGCATAATAGTTTCAAAGGGGATTTTGAGATAGAGGTATCTTTAATCTGGAAATCTTTTTCTGCAAGTTGGAGATGGTCTAAATCTCTGTGAGGAGTCATAATGGGCATGATATTCAATGCAATTCGGGCATCCATCCTTGGTTCTTGTGGATTCAAGAATGGAGGGAAAGGGTTTCAGAGAAATTGCGATGAATTGTTCTATTATGGAGTATTTCAGGACTACGAGGCAGCTTAATTTACTAAATTACCTAGTTTTTAAAGAAATTCAGTTCAGGTTCAACAAGAAAACAGGGTTTCTCAGGGGAAAAGGGGTAAATACTTGGTTTTGGCTATTTGAACGGAGTAATGGTGTTGTGCATTGTTGGTAGGAAGCGCACGGCTCTGCAAGGTGGTCTGGAGTTCAGAGGCTGTGGAAAGTTGACAGTAGGCAGCAAGTTGACAGTTGAACGTACTCTGTGTTTTGCATGGAAATCAGAATGCTCTTTTCACGATAAAAAGCAGAAAAACTATAAGTTTTTTGGTTTTATGTGTAAAGTCAATGATATTGACGAGTACGTTGGGAAAACGACAATTGGCGCCAACAGGGGATGTGATGTTTTGGCGTGTAGCGAAGGCAGTAAGTGGAATACATCACATTGCTTTTTTGGGATAAGTGATTTTGGGGGGAGGCTGCCCAATGCCATTCATTGGGTGCCACGTATCAGTGGGGTGAACAATGAAACCGGTCACATCAGATGGGTAAAGGTTGGCTTTTGGAGGTCGCCTGATATTAGTGTCAGTCATTGGATCTGAAGGAGTCAGATCACATGGTGATGGGGGAGATGATTTGACCGGAGAGTTAATGGAGGGGCCCGACGGGGTTTTAATGAGCGGAAGGTTAATTAAATGTGGATTAGGGAGGGTTAATGACGTCGGGTGCAATTCGATTGGCGGGGACAGATTTAATTAATAATTGATTGATTAATTACTCTCTTTATTTCGGCGAAGGGTTATGGTTCTTAATTAGTTGCCGATCGACTAATTAATCCATTTAGTTAATTTACTAATAAGGTTTATGTTTCAAACCTTGGGGCGAGATATTTATCATATGGGATTTAAATCAAATATACGGGGAAGGGATTTTTATTTTTGGGAGTTAAATAAATATAATGGAAATGAAAAGTTAATATGACATGAAAGTGGAAAAGTGGGTTTTTGCGCTAAGTATAATGTGTTTAACACTTATTTACATATTCGCACCTACACATTAATACTTAGGCTAAATGTTTTTTGTGGAAAAAAGGGGTTTTATGTAGGTTTAATTATTTTCCTTAGGCAAATGGTGATTTCACCTTAGGAAAAGGGATTTTTTAGATGAAATGAATGAATTATGGAGGGGGATGAATGTTGGTGAGGGGGTTTTAGTACTTAGACCTTATAAGTTATTGGGCTGAGGGTCCGGTCCCTCCAGAAGTCAGAGAAATGCTCTGAGCCCCTTTAACTTAAGGTTTTAGGTACTTTTGCCTTTACTTATGGGAAATTAGTGAAATTAAAGGTAAGATGAATGGGGAAATTAATCACTTGACTTTGTAAATGTTCCATTATCATCCATACTTCTAGAAACTTGATGATGAAAGTAAATTACTTGATTTTATCCAATCAATCACCATAATTCTGCAACCATACAACTACTTACCCACCTACTCATCCTACCATTTTTTCTACTCTTTATTAGGGTGCACTTACGCTGGCAAACCCTTATCCAAACATTTTTATTTTATTTTACAATAGAAATCTATCTAAGTCTATCCTTATTACATCCAAGGGCTCAGATTAAACTGTTGAGCTCCTTTTATTTACTCTACCTATCTACTTATCTGCTAAGATTAAATAGTTTTGTCAGATTTTATTCTCTATGTTGGGTCCCTATAATACTAGTGATTACCCCATTACTATTGTAGTTATACCCCTTATTTATATTGTTGTGCCCCTATTACCCCCATGTTGTTATTTCTGTGCCCCATAGAATCCCTCTATTGTTATTTTTGTGGCTTTATATTATTATTGTTAGGTCGGCTGGATTATATTGTGACTCCTTAGACTCCTATATATAGAAAGGAGGTTTTGTCATTTGTATCATCAAAGAATTGTTCATTTATGTAATGTAAAGGAGGTTTCCCCCTCGAAGAGGGTGAATTCTAAGGCGTGGATCTCTCTTTTCTATCTTTTTGTGAGCTGGTTTCATAACATTTGGTATCAGAGCTTTGGATTCTAGGGTTTCGCTGCTCCAAACAGGTCATCGTGGCATTTTCGCTAACTTTTTTCTGTGAAGTTTCAAAAGTCGCAAAAAAAACCCATTTGATAAGAAATCGCGCTGAACCTTGGGTCTGAATTTCAGAGCTTTTTGCACGATATTTACGGAGATATGATCTGAGGAAGTTGGTCTTTTTGCAGACTCCTGAATTACATTCAAAACAGGTGACCTGGGAAAATCGTCATAACTTTCTCTCTGGGGATCGGATTGAAATTTTGTAAGAAGGTATAGAAAGAGGACGAACTGTAGTTTCTTGTATGCGTATTTCAGATTCAAAGGTTGAAACAGTGACTCGTGGCATGTCGTACAAGTTCGCTCTACCGAACTAGTCTAAAAGCAAGTCACTGTGGGAGATTTCACATAACTTTTCCTTGGAGAATCCAATTTGGGTCAGACTTGTGGCATTGGAAAGAGGACACAGAAGGCTACTATAGGTCACAATTTTAGAATTGGATGATCTGAAATTACATAGATACATCAGATTCAATATCAGGCTTCTATAAAGTGAAAAAAAAGGTGTGTAGTTTTTTTTTAAATTTTTGTGTAAGCTTGGTTTAACGGAATTCAAAAGGGCATAGTAAAGCATTATTATCGGTAACTGATGCCCCGAGGAAAGAAAATACAAACACCTAGTAAGGAACCTGAAAGCTCTAGCATGACTCATGAAGAAGAGGAAGAAATGCTACATGATATATCAAAATTAAAAGAACAAGTGCAACAAATGTCACGCTCACAAAAGCTAACAGAAGCTAAGATAAGTGGCATGGAATCTAAGATAAATGGCGTGGAATCTAAGATAAATGGCGTGGAATCTAAGATGGATGATTTGAAGATAGATTTGAAGACATATTTGAAGAAAGACATGGAAAATTTGAAGACAGATTTGAAGACAGACATGGCAGATTTGAAGACAGATTTGACAAATTTTCTACAAGAGACACTTACTAATGGTGAAAAGGTTGTAAAGGAAACTCATGATGTGAACAAAATTAATGTTAATCATGATTCCATAGATTCTAATGTTGGATCGAAGACCCACCATATTCCAAAAATCGATATGAGGAAGTTTGCTGGCAAGGATCCCGCCACATGGATATTACAGATGGAGCAGTTCTTCGATCTCAATAATGTGCAAAACACACAAAAGGTATGTATGGAAACTGTATATTTGGAACCAAATCATTTTATATGGTATCAATGGCTTTGCTCTCGTAAAAAATTTATCACTTGGGCAATTTTTACGGAAGAATTGATAGCACATTATGAAATTGAACATAAGGGTAAAAGATATTCTCAAACAAAAGGGTTTAGTAATGGAGCACATTGAGGAGTTCCAAAAATTGAACATAAGGGTAAAAGATATTCTAGAGGAGCATAGGATTGATGTGTTCATAGGGTCTTTAAAGGATAATATCCAACATGATGTTCGCCTTTGGGAACCTGATTCATTAGAGAAGGCATTCAGGTTAGCAAGAAAAATGGAAAGCAAAATTATGGCAACCAGGAAGCATACCACTCACAACTATAAAGACGGAAGTGTTGTTGCCCCTAATCTTCCACAACCTATAAGGTTGAAACCACAAAAATTGGAAGAAAAAAGAGCAAAAGGGCTTTGTTACAGTTGTGATAGCAAATACACTAAAGGTCATAAATGTGTTGAGAAGAAATTATTCTACATAGATTGTGAAGAGGAAGAAGAAAAGGAGCAAGAAAGGTCAAAAGAAGAAGATATACTCCAGGAACAAAGCCTAGATGAAGAAAAAATAAATCCGACCATATCTTGTAATGCATTGGCGGCAATTACCACTCCTCAAACCATCAAGATAGAAGGACAAATCAAGAAGAAAAAGGTAATAGTGTTGATTGACTCAGGAAGCACCCACAATTTTATTCATTATAGGGTTGCAAAAGAATTGAATTGCTTCCTATATCCAGCACCAGAGTGTCAAGTGATGATTGCAAATGGAGGAACAATAAATTTCTCTGGAAGGTGCCATAATATCAAGCTATCCATGGGAGAATATGTATTGACTAGCCCAATGCTTTCCATTCCAATGGGAGGTGTTGATGTTGTACTAGGAGTCCAATGGCTACAATCCTTGGGTACAATAGCTTTTAATTTTCAAGAAATTTTCATCAAATTTTCTACGGAAGGAAAGGAAGTTGAATTAAGGGGTATTGCAGGGAAACCAGGAAAGATAATCAGCTCTAATGGTATGACAAAGCTTCTAAAAAAGGAGCAAAGAGGTGTAATTGCACAATTATGTTCGCTAGATGTTTCCACATCGGAATCATCTATTTCTCCATATCTCCAAAAATTCCTGGACAATCATTCCAAGGTATTTGAGACTCCCAAAGGTCTCCCACCTATGCGTGATCATGATCATGCTATTCATCTGATTCCAGGAAGTGTTCCTCCAAACATCAGGCCGTACAGATATCCCTATGTCCAAAAAAGTGAAATTGAACGTATGGTTGCAGAAATGCTAGAGGCTGGTATAATTCAACCAAGTCAAAGTTCTTTCTCTGCTCCAGTAGTATTGGTGCACAAGAAGGATGGATCATGGCGCATGTGTCCAGATTATAGGGAGATCAACAAGCTCATTATTAAAGATAAGTTCCCCATTCCTATCATTGATGAATTATTGGATGAATTACATGGATCAATTTACTTCACCAAGTTGGATCTTCGTTCGAGATATCATGAAATCAGAATGAAGATTGAAGACATTCCGAAAACGGCATTTAGAACTCATGAGGGTCATTATGAATTTTTGGTCATGCCTTTTGGCCTTACTAATGCACCTTCAACATTTCAAGGTTTGATGAATTCAATTTTCAAACCATTCCTTAGAAAATTTGTGTTAGTATTTTTTGATGATATACTAATCTACAACAAGTCTTGGAAGGATCATGTTGAACATGTTGACAGGGTGCTACAACTATTGGAGGAGAAACAATTATATGCAAAAAGATCCAAATGTTTCTTTGGAGTCCAGGAGGTGGAATATTTGGGTCATATTGTATCTCATGAAGGAGTTAAGGTAGACCCTAGCAAAATTAAAGCCATTAAGGAATGGAAAATTCCCACATCCATAAAGCATCTGCGAGGATTTCTTGTGTTGACAGGGTATTATCGCAAGTTTGTTAAGAATTATGGGATAATAGCAGCACCTCTAACAACATTATTGAAGAAAGATGCATTTTCATGGACTCCAGAAGCAACAAAGGCCTTTGAACATCTTAAAGAGGCAATGTGCCAAGCACCGGTCTTAGCTACACCGGACTTCACAAAAACCTTTATTGTGGAATGTGATGCTTCAGGAAATGGAATTGGTGCTGTTCTAATGCAAGATGAAAGACCCATTGCTTTTGAAAGTTGTCCAATCAAGGGAAAGTTTTTAAGCAAAGCAATTTATGAGAAGGAAATGTTGGCAATACTCCATGCACTTAAGAAATGGCGACCCTACCTAATGGGAAGACACTTCAAGGTAAAAACAGATCATGATAGCCTTAAATACTTTTTAGAACAAAGATTATCCTCTGAAGAGCAAAAAAAGTGGGTCACAAAGATGTTGGGTTATGACTTTGAAATCATCTACAGAAAAGGGAAGCAAAATGTGGTGGCAGATTCACTCTCAAGAAAGGATGAGGATGTGGAAGCATTGTTGTGCGCCATTTCTATTATCCAACCAGATTGGATAAACGAAGCAAGGGAGGAATGGAAGAATGATGAAGAAGTGTGGGCACTTATTCGAAAGCTACAACAAGATTCCAGTACGTCTGATACATTTAGTTGGGAAAATGATTCATTATGGTACAAAGATCGCTTATACCTCTGTAAGAATTCCCAGCTAAAACAAAAGATTCTTATGGAATTGCACACTTCTCCCTTAGGAGGGCACTCAGGATTTTTAAAAACTTACCACAGGGTTAAGAAGGAATTTTTTTGGAATGGCCTTAAATCCAATATTCAAAAGTTTGTGGCGGAATGTTTGGTTTGCCAACAAAATAAAGTTGAAACAATGAAGACACCAGGTCTATTACAACCTTTATCCATTCCAAGCCAACGTTGGGAGGAGGTTTCAATGGATTTTATCACAGGTTTACCCAAGTCTGAGGGAAAGAGTGTCATCATGGTGGTAGTTGACAGACTTACCAAGTATGCACACTTTTGTGCATTATCACATCCATTTAAAGCCAGTACAGTTTCTACTGCATTTATGGAAACAATTCAAAAGCTACATGGAAACCCAAAGATTATTGTAAGTGACAGAGATCCCATTTTCACATGAAATTTTTGGACAGAATTATTTTTTGGTCTTGGTACTCAGTTAGCTCATAGCTCATCTTATCATCCTCAATCTCATGGGCAAACTGAGATAGTAAACAAATGTTTGGAAGGATATCTTCATTGCTTTGTATCTGATAAAAAGACACAATGGGTCAAATGGTTGCCGCTGACTGAATGGTGGTATAACACTTCCTTCCATACAGCAACAAAAATGACCCCATTTATGGCACTTTATGGGTATCAACCACCATCCATCACATCATATTTAAGAGAAAATTCTAAGGTTCAGGCAGTGGAACATCACATCGAACATCAACAACAAGTCCTCCAACTCTTAAAAGATAACCTCGTGTTGGCACAAAATAGAATGAAACAACAGGCAGATCAACATCACAGTGAAAGAAGTTTTGATGTAGGTGATTGGGTATTCCTATGGCTACAACCATATAAGCAAATGTCCCTAAAGCAAGCTAAGAAGGATAATAAATTATCACCAAAGTATTATGGTCCGTACAAGGTGTTGCAAAAGATTGGTACTATGGCATACAAATTGGAGCTTCCTGTAGATTCTCGATTGCACCTAGTTTTCCATGTTTCATGTTTAAAGAAAGTTATAGGCAACAAGCTCCCAGTTCAAACAATATTGCCAGAACTTGACGAGGAAGGAAAAATTATATTGGAACCGGAAGCAGTCACAGAAACAAGAACTCGACAGCTATGAAATCGATCAATTCCAGAGTATATTATCAAGTGGAAGAACTTATCCGCTGAAGATTCCACATGGGAGGATGAGAATTTTATGCAGAAGTATCCAGAACTACTCAAGCGTTAAGGACAACACTTTTTTGAAGGAGAGGGGCATGTTGGGTCCCTATAATACTAGTGATTACCCCATTACTATTGTAGTTATACCCCTTATTTATATTGTTGTGCCCCTATTACCCCCATGTTGTTATTTCTGTGCCCCATAGAATCCCTCTATTGTTATTTTTGTGGCTTTATATTATTATTGTTAGGTCGGCTGGATTATATTGTGACTCCTTAGACTCCTATATATAGAAAGGAGGTTTTGTCATTTGTATTGTCAAAGAATTGTTCATTTATGTAATGTAAAGGAGGTTGCCCCCTCGAAGAGGCTGAATTCCAAGGCATGGATCTCTTTTTTCTACTTTTTGTGAGCTAGTTTCATAACACTCTATCTATAAACATGAAATTCAAAACATAAAATAGCCAAGTTTAAATTGTTTGACCATCCATGGATTGTGGCAAAGTTAACAAGCTGCACACAATCTTTTTATTTTGCATCAAAGTAAATAGCAACGACATTTGGACTTGCACACTTTCAGTCTTTTTCTTTTTCCTGGGGTTCATTTTTCATCTTTTTTTACCTTTTTTCATTCTTTTTGTCCTTTGATTTTTCTTTTAGGACATACCCTCTTTACATTTTTTAATTTTTTTTTGATTTTTTGAATATTGAAAACATTTGCAGAAGGAAAAGGTATGTACATATTATAGATTTAACCTCAGATATTCAAAAATTATGACACCTATTGGTATAGGAACATAACAGTCGCCCCACTTGGGGATGGCATTTCCTGCTGAAATGTCAAGAAATAGTAGATCAATAGCCTTCTGAATTTCTATGATTTTACTCTGCAACTTTCTCTTTTACTTTGCTGCTTTATTGATATTTACTGATAGTCAAACTTTTGAAGCTTAGGGCCTTCTCTTCGTGCTTCAACTCCAAAATTTACCATCCAATCCAAACTAAACTTTGTGAAGGATATAATATGTACAAGTGATTAGTAAAAGCAGTGACTGGGATCTATATAGTGCTTAAGCATTCGACCATTGACTAGTCCTCCTTCTACTTCTACACCATCCAATTCTTTAAGAAAATAAGCATTATTACCTCTGAAAGCATAAATAATGTAAGGACCTTTCCATAAGAAGTCGAACTTCCCATGTTTCCCTTTGTCTTCCCTTCTTGAGTCCCATTTCAAGACTTTATCCCCTAGATAGAAACCTTCTGCCTTGGTTCTCTTGTCAAATGCTTTCTTGATTCTCTCCTGCACAACTTGGGACCTAATGTAGACTTCCTCCCTAGTTTGCTGCAAATGAATTGTCTAGTTGATCCTTCTCTGAATATCATTTGGCTCAACCTGTGCTTCTTGGAGTAATTTCATCACTGGAGTTCCCAAAGAAGATGGGAAAATAACCTCCATTCCATACACTAGTTGATAGGGACTGGTACCAATAGATTTCTTTGTGGTCAGCCTGTCTGCCCACAAGGCATTCACTAGTTTCTTATTCCAGGTCTTCTTATTATCTTCCAACATTTTTTTAATAATATTCATTAAGCTCTTATTGGAAGACTCTACAAGTCCATTTCCCTGGGGATAGTAGGCTATGGAATGGCTAAGGGTTATGTGATATTTGTTGCAAAAATAAATCATCCTTTTTTATTTAAAGGCTGCTGCATTGTCTATGATAATTTTGGTGGGGCAACTGAATCTGGACAGAATGTTAGCCTCAAGAAAACCTATTATGACAGTATCAGTGGCTTGTCTTGAGGGTATGGCTTCTATCCACTTTGTAAAATAATCTGTGGCAGTTAAGATCCATTTATGTTGGGCAGAGGAAGGGGGATGAATTTCAAAGGTAATGGCTATAGTTTTCTTTTCCCTTCAAAAATCTGACATTTGTGGCATGATGTTACAAACTTCTTAACATCAGCAAACAAAGTGGGTGAGTAAAAACCAGTCCCTAAGATCTTATCAGTTGTTGTCTTCCAATAGGGATGTCCCCCATAGTGACCTGCATGAAACTCTTTCAAAATTTTATCAAATTCTTCCTTTAACAAAAAATTTAGAAAGATGCCTTCATGATTTTTCCAAAATAAAGCATTATTAATTATGCAAACCTTCAAAGACTTCATCTTTAAGAACCTACTTTTAGTCTTGGATAGCTCTGGAGGAGCTTGAAGGTTTTGTAGAATTTATATTATGTCAGTATACCATGGTGAATCTGTAAAGTCTTGGCTGATCTGTGGAGTCGCCATCTCCTCTTCGTTATGCAGTTCTGCAATGAAGTTTATGTCTAGGGCCTGGTAGTTTGATTTAGCCATGAGCTTCACCAAACCTTGGCCTTTGATCAATTTTGTAGGTTTAATTTCTAAGTCATACTCTAATATTATAGCTATCCACTTCCCTCTTTTTCCATCAGGTCCTTCCTGTGTTAGAATGTCCTTGACTACAACATTGGGAACATAAGCTACTATATGAGAGTACAAGATATAGACTCTGAAATCTTTAATAGCTTTAACTAGAGAAAAAGCCTGCTTCTCCATTATATTATACTTTAAAGGTGCATCTCTGGGAGCTTTACTAAATAAAGCTATTGGTTGTTCAACTCCCTGATCATTTTTCTACAAGAGGACTGTAGCAATTGTGTGTTCTGAAGCAAAAGAAGATATGATGAATTCCTTATCAAACATTAGATTGATAAGAACTGGTGTTTGTGTCAAGGATAACTTTATATCTTCAAAAGACATTTTATCCTCTAGAGTCCATTTAATAGTTGAATCTTTTCTTAACATGTTGTTTAGTAATCTAATTAACTCAACTAAATTAGAGATAAATCTCCTAAAAGTTTATTTTGCCTAAAAATACATGAAGTTCTTTGATATTTCTGGGGTGTGGTATCCGCAAAATGGCTTCAATTCTTGTTGGGTCAATCCTGATACCATCTTTGGAGATAATGTGACCTAGTAATTTCCATTCTTCCAACCCAAACACAGATTTTTTAAGATTCAGAGAAATTCCATATTTCCTGCACGTAGTAAAGACCTACCTAAGATGATCCAGGTGTTGCTGATCTGATTTAGAGAATACCATGATATCATCAAGGTATATTACCAGGAAATAATGGATTTCCTTAGCAAAGGCTATGTCCATTGCTCTTTGAAAGGTGGCCCCTACATTTTTTAACCCAAATGGCATTTTCACATACATGAAAGTGCCCCATGGGGTAGTGAATACAGTCTTTGCCTGATCATCTGGGTGGACTAGGATTTGGTTATAACCAGAGAACCCATCTAGCAGTGAGATTCTTGTGGAACCTGCTACCCTTTGTAATATGTGATCCATTTTAGGAAGAGGATAGTTATCCTTAAGTGAAACTTTATTTAAAGTCCTAAAGTCAACACATAATCTAATTTCGCCAAATTTCTTTCTTGTGGGTACCAAATTAGAAACCCAATCTGAGAATCTAATTGGTTCAATAATCTTAGCTTCATACATTCTTTTGATATCCTTTTCAATAGAAGACAGTAGAAGAGGGTTGATTCTTCTAAGCTTCTGTACTCTAAAATTCTTTTGATTTTCTTTTAAGGGGATGGTGTGTTGTATTATGTTGGTATCATAGGACTTCAGGTCCTCGTAATTCCAGGCAAAAACTTCTTGGAATTCCTTCAACAGTTCCATATATTTCACTTTTTCATTGGGAGGCAATGAATTTGAAAGTTTTATCAGTTTGGGATCTTCTTCAGAGCCTATATTACATTCCTCAATGTCTAATTTCAAGGGTTCCATTTTAGGCTTTTTAGGAATATCGTTTGAATCAAATAAATCTTGCAAAGGAGTTAATCCTTTGGGAAAAAAATTGTCTTTAAGGTTAATGACTTCAGTTTCTTCATCAATTTCCATTTGTTTTAGGTTTTGAATATCCACTTTTGTAAAATTTGTAGGATGAAAACTATATATCTAATCATCTTCTACTTTGTTAATTTCTACTTCATCAGAGCAATCAAAATCTAATGCTATGTCTATGTCTATGTTACTATTTACAAATTCATTATCTAAAGTTAAAAAATTGTTAATTTGTTGATCATTCTCAAATAGTTGCCAGTTCTTTAAGTTGTCAGGAATGGAAGTTCTATGCCTAACCTCAGCAGTGTACTGATGGTTGGGCTGAAATGGAAACTTGCAAGTACTAGCAAACATGGCTAATCTGTGAGCTTGCATGTTGTGTTTTCTTGGAATAACAACAATTTTGGTTTCTAAAAAAGTATTTAGTATTTCTATCACTGTTCCTCTATAAAATCCTAGCCTAGGATCCCTAGTCATATAAACAACATTAATTTGCTTTATTACCAACTCAGAATCTCCCATAATAGAAACTCTTATGGCTCCTAATCTTTTGACTAGTTTCAGACCTAAAAGAAGTGCTTCATATTCGGCCATGTTGTTTGTACATTTGAAGTTCAATCGGTAGGCATGACCCTATGAATGATCATTTTCTAAGTTGTAAATCCATACACCTGCTCCTGCACCTAGTTTTTTTTCTGACCCATCAAATTCAAGATGCCATAGGATTCCATGAACATAATTTTTACTGTCTGGGGGAATGAAATCTTTCTTGAATAAGGTATCTAGGTCATCCTTTTTATCTGAAATCTCATGAATTTGGACATTGTGATTTTCTTTTAATACTGCAATTTCTTTTGGTTCTACTGTTACGCTGCTTGAAGTGTCTTCTTGATTAGTTTCAGCATTTCAAATTATGAAAAAATCAATATCAGAATGCACTGAATATATAGGAAAGTTTTGAGGTCTCTCTTGGGTACTCACCACATACTTCATCAGAGTCTCTCTATACAGTTTCTTGGGATGTGCAAAGACTGATATGGTGGCATATGACATGTCCATTTGCAGAGATCCCTGGAATTTGGCACCCCAAGATCTAGACAACAACATACCATACTTAGGTGGTATATCGGTAACAACTATGTCCATAAGTATGGTCTTAGTAGGGTACTACACTAGGGAAACACATAAATCTTTTATAAGCCCTAAACACTTAATTTGGCTTGAATCAAAGGAAAACAAATCCTTGTAAGGCCTGGTGATATCCAAGTTAAGTTTTTCCATTACAGACTTAGGCATAAGATTATGTGAAGCCCCAAAGTCTAGCATGACATAAGTAGGATTTTATCATGGATGTTAAGGCTAATGTAGAAGGGTGGTATCCCTCCTTCAACTGGATTTCCATTAACATCTGGTCCGAAAATTAACTCAGGTTGGTCATCAAATAGATTCACATAGTCTTCATTTTCAACAAAGTTTAGAGATTTACTAATTTGAGATCTGTAAGTTTCATGTTTAACCAATTCTTTCAAAGGCACTGAGATTTTGAGTTTAGCCACCTCTGCTCCCAAATTGAAAGATAGAAGTGATTTGTCTATTTGAACATTTGAAATCTTAGCACCAGGATTCTGAGTAGTCTTTTCTTCTTTTTCAATGTTTAGAGTGTCTTTATTTGGATTTTCTAAGATGATTTCTGGAGGATTTTCCACTATTCCCTTGAGGGGGGCTGAAGTGGAAGGTTGTTCATTAGAAGGTTGGTGATCGGTTACATCTTCAATGGTGGGATTGGGAGGGTTTTGATGTGGTCTAGAAAGGATTTGTAAGGTTTTTGTAACTTGAGGATTCTGATTGGTAGGTTTTACTTTCTTAGGCTAGTTGGGTAGTGTTTTTTATTCTGGTCAGGAACATCTATGTTCTTTTTTCTTCTTAAGTTGTATTGTTTATGCACTTCAAAAATAGTAGAGTCATACCCTTTCTTATAGTTGAAAGATTCTCCATTTTGAGTCTGTAACTGTTGAAGCATATATAGTTCTTGATCATCTTGGGTTAGAAAAACAGTTTCTTCATCATTTAAGCCCATAAGGTTGATTTGGGTGTCTATCTCAGGGTGTTCTTGGTTGGAAGTTTTAGCATAATTTTCTTGGAAAAGTGGTCTAATGTTCTGATCAGGTCCATTTTTACCAGTGTTTTGGTTCTGGTTTTTCCTCAAGTTTGGATTCCTCACTAGATTAGCCTATTGGTTATCCCAGTGAGGTTTCCTTTCAATAACTTCTATTCTATCCATCAACCTTTCCATTCCTTTAGCCAAAGCATCCATTTTCTGATCAAAGGGTGAAGTTTCATCTTTCAGAGGTGTTATTCTCTCGTTTCTAACTCTAGCCCTTTTGGATAACAGATTAGCTTCTACACTAACTACTACACTTTGCATATCTTCAAGTGTAGGGGCATTCCTTTCTCTAAGTTGAAAAGCCATATCTGTGTCAAATCCGTCTGGAAACTTAATCAGGGCTAATCCAGGTGGAGGCCTTAGGTCAAGTGGGATGGTAGTATATACATTATTAAACCTGGTGCAATAGTCCTAAATAGTTTCATTTGGTCCCCTTTTAAGGTTTTCATATTGAGATAGAATTTGAAGGGGTTTCCTTTTCTTCTCCCACCTATTTAAGAATTGTTGGTAAAGAACTTCTAAACTATCTATGCTCTAAGGGGGCAAAGATCTAAACCATGTTCTCACTTCTCCAGCTAGAGTTTGGACAAAGATTCTCATTTGGACATCTCCTATGTCAATCTCATGCAGTTCAAAATAATCTATCATTTTCTTAGTGTGCTGATGTGATGTGTAAGTTCCAGTGCCATCGAATAAGGTAATTTTACTTTGATAATCTACTGGTAAGGCACCTTGAGGAGTAGACATCACAACGGGAGCATATCTAAGTGCCATAGCTCTAAGTTGGACAGGATTGAGAATAGGAGTTGGGGTAACTGGAGGATTTGGGACAATAGGGGGAGTTGGGTTAACAGGGGTAGTGGGTGTTTGAAGGGTAATGATCGGCTGATGGGGAAGGGAAGGTATGTGTTAGCTCTGCTACATGTTGCTGATGTTCAAGGAGCAGGAGTAAGCTTGGGTCCTTAGTTTTACTTAGAAAAAGCCTACACTGGTTATCCTCGCCTTTCTCAAATTCCTTTGCCCATTTCCCTTTCGCCTCCTTTACACATGCTTTGTTAAATATTACATAAAATGCTTTTCTTTAAGCCCCAGGCATTAAAGACCCTGAAACCCATATAACCGCGCACTTTCGCAAAACCCATAATTCGTCGTTTCCTTGTCACATCAAACAAAAACACGTGCGGTCGAATCCCCACCATCCGATCATCCCCGCCGTGATCAAACGGCGTTCGCTCCTCTCGCGCTCGCAAACCGCCCGCGCGATAACTCACGATCAAAAGCAGTTTCATCCCGCCCCATCTGCCACACATCACCCGATGATAGGTATCGCACGCCATTGTACGATTACCGCCTTATTCCCCGAGGCAGTGCGATAAATACCGCTCACCGCCAAAACCGTCCTCCCTGCTCATTAAACTCCGCACATCTCCTCCGCCTGATGATCGTTGGATCTGTCCGCCTGAGATCCAACGGCTCATGATTTCGTCCCACCTCGCCTTCCCGATAGTCCTTGCCGAGCGATCTCTGCCATCCATCCGTTTGATCCAACAGCCGATGTCCTTCCTCCGCCCTGCTCGTACATCCGCCATGCAGTCCACTCATCCTGATCATGTCGTGCACCTAACGGACGAAGGTGATCATCTACCAATACCCGACGCATTTCATCTTCATCGACTGCATTTGAAAAACAATATGGCCAAGGAGAAAAGGACAGAACCCAAGCAGGTGAACACATTTAATAGTTATGGAATTCTATCCTCTACGACACTCCACCTGCCCAAGAAGGACAACAGAGCATCCAAGAAGATCAATTTTGTTCATTAAAGCAGGCAGATTGCATCAGAAACTCTACCAGGCAGTTAAAGCAGTTGGTGGTCCATTGTGACCCCTCCACACATAGAATAGCAAAACACTTTTGTAATAAAACTCTATATATACCCAAAAAACAGATGTAATCAGGGTTGATGGTTGTTGCTTTGATGTAAGGTTCAACTTCTGGAGACTGTAGCTGCTTTGATACTTGCAACATCTCGTCTTCATTTTTAGCCAATGCAAGCTTCTTTTGCTATTAATTGCTCACTTTCCATCTCTTGTCTGTTCTAGGCTGTGCTTGATATGCATTCTTCCTGAACTCTTGATGTTTAGCATTAGAGGGGCTATCATCCTACCTCTGTGTTATAATCTTGCATGTATCAGTGAATGTTTTAATCAGGTTTCTTTGCCCTTAGTGACAGAGAGTTGTCATCCTGTCTGTGCACTAGGGAATTAGATTTGTAGACCTTTTACTGGTTGAAGTTGGCCATCACAGGGTCTTGTGCATCTGCTGGTGTGGTCAGTATTATCCATATTCACCTAATCCTTAAACTGTGAGTAATTGGTGGTCTAAAGCCTTGTAGTCTAGGGGTGATCACGCATGTCTGGAGTCAAGCAAAGTATAAGTGGTTATCTGGCTTGAACAAGAATCATTCCTTCCATTCATCCATTTCCAACATTAAGTTGAGTTTGTAATGTTCCCGAGCATCTCCGAGCTACAACCTAGGAGAGTTTCTTGGGGTGATAACAGTATGAATGGAGATGAGGAGTGATCTTCAGAGGTGTGGGGAAATGATGGTGAGCTAAAAGATGTTGAAGCTATTTCAGAAAGTTCAGGGAGTCTATCAATGGTAAGGGATGACTGAGGGGAGTTCAGAAGGTACTGATTAATTGGCAAATTGGCTCGTTGGACTTCAAGTTCTCTTGTGAATTCTGGATCTAGAACTGTTTTCACAAGTTCACTCTTAGACTTAGTTCTAAACAGAGAGAGGTCAAAATACTCATCAAAAGGGATGTCTTCAATGAATAACCACTCAGCAGGGAATGAATAGGATCTAAAAGGAGGTCTTGGGATTACTGAACTTTCCTGTCTTCTAATTATTCTCAGAATAAGGTTGGGTTTTCAAATACAGGGGGAGGATTTGGATCAGGGTTGGCCCTAGTATAGTGAGTTCTACCTGAAGCCATATTTCGAGATGTTTATGATTATTTTACTTTTTATGAAATTTTTCGAAATAAATTCTAATAACCCTTTAAGATGCTTAAAAATTAAAATTTGAATTTCTCAAAGGTTTATTAATATTGAGGGTTTTGAATCCACAGTATGGTCGCCACTATGTTATCACTCAGATTTTTTCCTTATAAGTTATCAAAGAAGGAATAGTCTGAGGTAACCACAAACCTAATCTTTTAGACTCGGGTTCTAGCCAACCTAAGTCCAGAGAGGGCTCTCTCTTTATAATTTAACTTTGTTTTGAATAAGATTTCAGGCTAGTTCTTAGTGTTCAGGATTGTTTTGTTTTGATTGGGTGGTGGAATTAAGAAAACAGATGGGCAGATCAAGTATTTAGGCCATTGGGCTATGGAGTCAATCAAGAAAGGCTTAACTAGATTTGATCTATCACTAAGGTAAGAATCCACAGGGCAGGTTAGCACAGCAAAATCAAATCTTCTGGTTTAAATGGATGGAGTAGTCCTAACCAAGGCAAACCGCAATGAAGAATCCTTAACCAGGATTAAGATGAAGAAAGGAAGGATGATCAATAGTAAAGGCCAATGAAGAATCCTTTACTATGGACCAAAGTGGGGGTAAACTACAGAAGTGAGGGAGCAATTAAGAATTCCTAGACCAAGGCAGTTTAGGAGAAAACATAAAGAAAGCAAACAATAGAGAGCTCTTAAGTTAATTCTGATGATATCATTCCTTCTTTGCTTTATAGATTTAGTAAGAAACACATATGCATATTTCATAACATAAAGAGAAGACAATATTTAAACATGAGAAGATGATACTTATTTATTCCAATTGTGCACAAGAATCCAATGAAATGTCCTAAGATTTATTTCATTTCCAGAAAAACCAGTCCAGCCATGAGTACAATAGCTCCTTGGCTCAAAAATAAAATGTCTAGAGAAATGTATTTTAATCCACCCTAATTACTTCAATTTGTGAAGTATTTATACAAAAATTGATACAAAATATCTCATAACCATATGATAATTATTCTAGGAAACAAAAAATATCTTCAACATGAAGATAGAGACAGATGGAGAATTGTTTTCTTGTTGTCCCTTTTATTGTGACTGTGTTGGTTGTTGTAACTCGGATTAGGCTCTTGCAGTTTCTTTGTAGTTATGTGCTGGAATCACTTTTTATCTTTTACCTACTGATACTCTTTACCTATTCTGCTTTGATCTTGTTTTACCTGACAGCCATGTTTTACCATATAGATTTACTACAGTAACTTACAGTAAATCAGTGAAATTTGTCCACCATTCACTGTCAGGTAATTTCATGATTATCATTTTTCTATAAAATTCATCAGATTCTGTGTACTTGGAAAAATTTGGTTTGCTTGTGAACATTTTTTTAACTTCATGTTCTATGTAGAGAAGATTCTCAAGGCCATCATAAAGCACCTTTCCAGTGGGCAAAGACTTCACCCCTGAAGTACTAGCTTGGATTTTTTCCAACTTGTTTAACTTTTCAATATAATCTTCCTAGGTCATCAGTTTGTCGTGTATTACCATAGGACTGGGAAGTCCTTTTTCTCTTAAGATGCCATATTTCAACATGAAGTTGTCAATGTCTACTTGGATGCTTTGACATATTTTCTCCAAATTTATCATTAAGTTCCTTTTAGTGAGAACCTTTTTGATTTCTATGGTTGTTGCCATTTTTTCCTCTATTTCCAATTCATCAAGCTAATATCTGTTTTTGTTGTTCAAAAAGGTGATCAACTGATTGGCTTCTTCAGGTTTATTTCCCAATTCTTCCACTGTCTTGTGGATTGCCTCTGTAGCCATTTTGACTAATTCTATTTGCTCAAAAATAATCTGAATAGAAGGCCAAACATCATTGATGGAATCAATGATGTTGGCCCAAATAATTTCTTTCATATCTCCTAATGGCTCTTGTAGTGTTAAGTCCTTCTCAAGGGTTTTTATCCTTTCAACCATCCTTTGGTTCTTCTGAGCTTCTTCCTTTTGTTGTATTTGTGCAAGTTTACAATTGGTCTCTAAACTTGTCACTTGCTCTCTGAGTTTCTTGAGCTCAGTGGCCTGGATACTCATTTCTTCCATGGCCTTGATCAATTTTGCAGTTTTCTTTGTTGGTGTCTCTATTCTTAATGTACCTATACCTGTTGAAGTACCTGTTACTGGAAAAGCAGTTGTTGATGGAATTGTTGCTGCTAATGTAGCAGCCAAAGTGGAGGGCACTACTGTGGAAACTGTAGGTATTACAGTCTGAGGAGTGGTGGCCAACTCACTCTACTTTGACTGTATCAAATTATCCAATTCTTTTTCAGTTTCCTTCAATTGGTCATTCAACTTAAGGACTAGGTCCATAAGCTCTTCCTCCTTCTGTGTTTCCAACACTTCAACTGTTTGAGGATGATGAAGAGGAGGAATCTTAAGTTGCTTCTTTAGTGCAACTATGTCATTGTTTTTCTTCTTTATAAGCTTCTCTGCTTCTTTCACATCCTTGGGATCATGTCCCAGCTCTATGACCAAGTCCTCTAAGGACTTTATTCTGGTGTCTTTGGCCTATGAAGAGGCCTTTTCCAACTGGAATTGTGCTAAGATGTTATTCAGTGAATTCTGAAGTTGGTGGGCTGCTATTGCCTTGCTGGTCAAGGTGGAATAGACCATTTCACCAGTTTGCTTATGTAACTCTATTTGGTCAATAGGATGGATATCCTTTGCAAATACTTCAAAATTTGTTTTTAGGTAATCTGCCATTGATTTAGGTTGTTGTATGGTTGGCTTCAAAAAACTCATCTACATCTTACCTTCTCTTATATCAAAGGCTAACATTAGCCTCGTTTGGTTTATTGGAGCCATCTTCAGATAATGTGAATAGCTTTGCACCTTTAACCTTTCATTCCTTGCTTTGATTTCCTTGTATTTTTCCTTGATATCTAGGCTCTGTCCAGCAGGAGCCCTGAAGGAGGATACTTCCACACTCTGTTGCCTTTCCAACATTTGAGTGTGTGAGGTGGAAGGTTCTTGTGTCCCTCCTGAAGGAGTGGTATGCCTTCTTTCTATCCTCTCTGCTCCTGAAGTTCCCGCTATCTCTTCAGGGAAATTCCTGCTCTAAATATAGATTTAACCTTGCCTCCTAGCATAGGTTTGGGAAACAAGCCTTCTGGAAGGAGTGGCCTCATCTCTGTCCCTTTTGAGGTTCCTCTCCTCATTTAGAGGAGTCTGCAAAATGGAAGGATTGCTCATGATTTGTTTAGGTTGAGTGAGTTCCTTTGAAATTTCAGGTTGTTCAGATTCTTCTGGCTGTTCTGAAAGTTCTGGTTGCTTTGATGGCCCTGCTTGATCTGAAGACTCTGGTTGCCTTGATGGTCCTTCCTCTGTTGTCTACCCACTGTGTCCCTAGGACTACCTCTGAGATTTATCTATACAAAGGAATCCTCATCAAGTCTTCTATCTAAGTCTATTAATACATTATCAACAACAACCTCTATGCTATCTCGATCTATCAAAGTGCCTTCCACCCATTTAGATTGATTGGCATATTGTTCAATTTCATGGATTATATGGTGGATGTAAGGAGATAATTTATTCTTTTGTCTCTTATTACAAATGAAGTCTAAGTGGTCATAATTCCATACAAAACTCTGTTTCAGTTTCAACCTTTGGAGAGTTTCATTTTCCTCCTTTCCTGCTTCCCTACTGTTACAAATGAATGGGCCTAGTTGATCTTTTATTCTAAGTTGGGCTTTCTTCTTGGCTTTCACAAAGTGCACCTCATAAGAATTTATCATTTGTCTATAGTACTACAGAGCAAATAATCTCATGGGGAGTTACTTTGGAAATTTGTAAGGTGGAAATTCACATCCATAAATTCTAATTTCGGTGTGGTTTTGGTACAAGTACCAATCCCCCACTTTATATTACTTTGACAACTGTAGGGCCCTCCTGATGTTTGCACTGAATCTGGGGGAGAGCTTCCTAGTAGCATAGTTGTCACAAGGTACAAAAAGAGGTATATGAAGTCGGTATAAGAATATTGAGAGTCAAATTGATGGATTAATGAAGTCCAGAAGATCACTGATATGGGGTTGCCTTAGATATCAAGCTTTTGGAGGGAAATTGGAAATCTATCAGCTTGATAATACAAGAATAAATGATACAAAACTGAGGAATACTTAAACACTCTTTCATTTTCTAATATCATGAATTGATCATGCATTTTTTCAGCAATAAACTTTGCATAGTCAAACATGATGGCTGGTGGTTGGCTAGGAGAGTAGATGAACATGAAGGATATTATGATTTCATCAACAAATTCACTTGTGGTGTAGCCTAGCACACCGTATATCATGTCTATGATGTCTTGGCTGAGGTTGGAGAATATAGTCCACAGATAAGGGGGGGAGTCCTTTGGGGTGTACTGCTCTTCTCTGATAAAGGTCTAGTACAACCTAGCAAGTTTGATTGAAGAAAGGGTAGGGTATCTATTCAACATATCTCCAATGGAGAGAGGAGTTAGATTTTGGCTTGGTTGTAATTGTAGAATTTGGTTAATGGATTCAACAGTGATAGTCAGACTGGTCAGGGGTTCTTACTGCCCTTTGGATAGGATCATAGTTTATGTGGCAGTAATGTACAATCTCTGGGAATATATGCACTCTAGGGAACTGGTACTTTGGTAAACCAGATTCCCAAAGTCCAATGTAGTCTTCATGGTTTAGGTACTGGTCTTTGTATTTGCAGAATAGTTTCAACGGGGATTTTGAGACAAAGGTATCTTTAATCTGGAAATCTTTGTCTGCAAGTGGGAGATGGTCTAAATCTCTGTGAGGAGTCATAATGGGAATGATATTCAATGCAATTGGGGCATCCATCCTTGGTTCTTGTGGATTCAAGAATGGAGGGAAAGGGTTTCAGAGAAATTGGGATGAATTGGTCTATTATGGAGTATTTCCGGACTACCGGGCAGCTTAATTTACTAAATTACTTAGTTTTTAAAGCAATTTAGTTCAAGTTCGGCAAGAAAACAGGGTTTCTAAGTGGAAATGGGGTAAATACCTAGTTTCGACTATTTTAACAGAGTAATGGTGTTGTGCACTATTGGTAGGAAGCGCACGGGTTAGCAAGGTGGTTTGGAGTTCAGCGGCTATGGAAATTTGACGGTTGGCAGCAGGTTGACAGTTGAACGTACTCTGTGTTTTGCATGGAAATCAAAATGTTCTTTTCACAATAAAAAAATGAAAAAACTATAAGTTTTCTGGTTTTATGTGTAAAGTCAATGATATTGGTGGGTACGTTGGGAAAACGATAGTTGGCGCCAATGGGGGATTTGATGTTTTGGCGTGTAGCAGAGGCGGTAAGTGGAATCCATGGCACCGCTTTTTTGGGATAAGTGGTTTTGGGGGGAGGCTGCTCGATGCCATTCATTGCGTGCCATGTAGCGGTGGGGTGAACAGTGAAACCGCTCACATCAGGTGGGTAAAGGTCGGCCTTCAGAAGCCGCCTGATATGAGTGTCAGTCGTTGGATCTAAAGGAGTCAGATTGCACAGTGATCGGGGAGATGATTTGACTAGAGAGTTAATGGAGGGGCTCGACGAGGTTTTAATGAGTGGAAGGGTTAATTAAATGTGGATTAGGGAGGCTTAATGACGTCAAGGGCGATTTGATTGGTGGGGACAGATTCAATTAATCATTGATTGATTAATTACTCTCTTTATTTCGGCGGAGGGTTATGGTTCTTAATTAGTCACTGATTGAGTAATTAATCCATTTAATTAATTTACTAATAAGGTTTATATTTCAAACCTCGGGGTGAGATATTTATCATATAGGATTTAAATAAAATATACAGGGAAGGGTTTTTAATTTTCGGGAGTTAAATAAATATAATGGAAATTAAAAATTAATATGACATGAAAGCGGAAAAGTGGGTTTTTGCGCCAAGTATAATGTGTTTAACATTTATTTGCATATTCGCACCTACACATTATAACTTAGGCTAAAATTTGTTTGTGGAAAAAAGGGGTTTTATGTAGGGTCAATTATTTTCCTTAGGAAAATGGTGATTTCACCTTAGGAAAAGGGATTTTTTAGATGAAATGAATGAATTATGGAGGAGGATGAATGTTGGTGAGGGGGTTTTAGTACTTAGACCTTACAAGTTATTAAGCCAAGGATCTGGTCCTTCCAGAAATCAGAGAAATGCTCTGAGCCCCTTTAACTTAAGGTTTTAGGTACTTTTGTCTTTACTTATGGGAAATTAGTGAAATTAAAGGTAAGACGAATGGGGAAATTAATCACTTTACTTTGTAAATGTTCCATTATCATCCATACTTCTAGCAACTTGATGATGAAAGTAAATGACATGATTTTATCCAATCAATCACCATAATTTTGCAACCATACAACTACTTACCCACCTACTCATCCTACCATTTTTTCTACTCTTTATTAGGGTGCACTTATGCTGGCAAACCCTTATCAAAACATTTTTATTTTCTTTTACAATAAAAACCTATCTAAGTCTATCCTTATTACATCCAAGGGCTTAGATTAGACTGTTGAGCTCCTTTTATTTACTCTACCTATCTACTTATCTGCCAAGATTAAATAGTTTGGTCAGATTTTATTCTCTATCTATAAACATGAGCTAACCAAGTTTAAACTGTTTGACCATCCATGGATTATGGCAAAGGTAATAACCTGCACACAATCTTTTTATTTTGTATCAAATTAAATAGCAGTTGCATTTGGACTTGCACACTTTCATGGTCTTTTTCTTTTTCTTGGGGTTCATTTTTCATCTTTTTTGACCTTTTTTCATTCTTTTTGTCCTTTGATTTTTCTTTTAGGACATACCCTCTTTATATTTTTTATTTTTATTTTCTGAATAGGGAAAACATTTGCAAAAGGCAAAGGTATGTACATATTACAGATTTAACCTCAGATATTCAAAAATTGTGACACCTATTGGTATAGGAACATAACACCAATCATGAAAAAATAAGCCTGACACACATGGAAGTTTGGAATTGAACCTTTATGATTGACCCTTTTTTAACTTATATGGACCCCACATCATGACATGATGACCAAAAACACTATGATCATGAACTTTATTTTGAGAAAATTTGAAAACCTTAGCTAATTTGATCAATAGACTTCACAAACTATTCCTAAGTGTTATCATGGATAACAATATCATTTACACACACTCACACACATATATATCAAAAGTAGGTGTGACAATATCAATTCTTGTTGTTAGTTCATCTTGTCTGAAAATGTGCCACAATATACATCAAAATACAACTAATATAATTGAAAAAGAAGCCTAAACATTCATCAACTAACTGTCACAAGAATATCATAACCTATAAGAAAATTGTTATGAATTATGATGAATCTCATGAAAGAGAGTTTTTGTTAAAGGTGTTTGTTGACTTTTAGAAGTCTCAGCTAGAATGTTTGTACTTGAAATCTACTCTTTCCTTACAATTTCCTTTTTCTGAGTAGCTGTAGAGGCATGGTCAACAGTAACATTTTCTTGGTTGAGTCACTCATTAACACCATGCACTTGTGAGAATCTAGGGGTAGACTGATTAGAAATTAAATTAGCTAAAGGGTCATCAAGAACATGATCAATATGACTAGGAGAATGATGAGTAACAAGACTAGTAGTAGCATGAGCAAAAGTAGGATGAATATCATGGTCAAAAGTAGATTGAAAATACCTATCCATTTCCATATGCTTAGGGTTTGGGGTATCAATAGGATGCTTAGGGTTTAAATATCCTAAATAAGATGACTCAGGATGACTATCAAAATCATATGGTTGATTAACAATACTGACAATTATTCTACCCCAACCCTAGTTTTCTTCATGAGTTGGGCTAGGATTGGAATTCCATCCATCATTATATTGGTTTTGCTTAAGAATCTCTTGCACACTAGGATGTGGTTTAAAATGGGAATGAGGCCACACATGGGAAATTGAGGTATGGAAAGACACATTAGGTGACCCAATGAATAAATGGATGGTAGTAACAAGTTGGTGAAATTCCTCAGAATATTCATTGAAATGTACAAAAACCTGTATCCTGTTATTTCTCCAATTTACCACAAATTACAAGGCTTGTTACCTCTATCATAACCTCTTCCATTCCCTTGCCTACCTAATCCCCTACTGAAGAAACTCATTTATGCAATTATATTAGAAATATGAGACATACTACATAAAATAACCAATAAAAAATCCAACTCGTGTCACTTTTAAATTATCACAATAGAATACATCCAATAATATTAATAAACAAGGTGTGGAAAAAGAATAGAATTTTCCATTGATAGAAGAAGTGAAAATAAGCAAATGAAACAAACATGGTTAAGAATAGCTTCAAGACTTGAGAGCATAATCATATTTCTTATTCTTTAACATTCTTCTTCACATGTTCTAGAATTATGTCTTTATATTTTTTATTTCACACCAGGGCAGTAATTAATATGCCCTACATAATCTAAGGCATATGTAAAAATTGATTTACAACCAGGGTACATTCATTCAACATTATTAAAACCTATGTAAAGTGCATCAAGATTTTACTTAGCTCTTTAATGGTTCAAAACAACCACATAAGAAAAAATCGATTTAAGGACTAGTAACGACAAGAAGGGAGTGATAAAAAATAAAGATATATTGAATGCCCATATGCATGAAATTGGAAATGATTGACCTTGTGCATAGAATCAACAAAACAAGTAATTGGTTCTTCATTTATCATTTACAAAACAAAAATAGGGTATAGGGTTTTTATCCTTATGTAAAAAAGAACCAGAAAAAACCCTTGAAACAATTAAAAATTTTCCATACATTCAAGTCAACTTAACAAGCAGTGAATTTTTTAGTATTTATAGAGAGAAAATAAAACATTTATAATTGTATATGGGTGAGGGATGACCTATACATAGTCTACCAATAAAAACCAAATATTTTCATTTTCATAATTAACCATAAGCTGAGCTGAAAATACCTAGAGATGTTGTGCAAAAGCCCAACTTCCAGATGCCCAAGACAAACACATAGTCCAATGCATGACCCCTCTCTTTCCTTGCTAACCTCTGATAGAAATGAGTTCAAATCTCACAATCCAAAACCCATTCAAGGAATTACTTCGTGTGCAAGGAGAAGAAAGCCAAAACTTAATCATAGAGATAGAAACAATGAATAAAATGACAAGATGAAATATGGAAACACAAGTTTGGAGGTCTATTGCCATACAAAACCCAGGAAAAACTCCCATGTGGTGCATGAAATATCCACCATCAATAAAAAAAACCCTACAAATCTTAGTCATTGATCAAATGCCTGACAAGGGTGAGCATTAAATTCACCACCTTCCCATTTATTCCTTTCTAGTCGTTTCATTCAAATGGGTATTTCTAGATATGTGACATACCATGCTATCAACACAACACACATATGCCATATCAACCAAATCATATTCCATGTCAGCTGACACATATTCCATGTAATAAGTACAACAGATATACCATAATGCCATCCCACATTCAAATAAACCATAAATGTTGAACATATAAATGATGTGATTGTTCAAACAAAAGCCAACATTTCAATGGATGTGTTGTTGCAGCATAAGCTTCATATACCTTGTTGATGTTTGATGTTGAATATATCATACTTTACAATTTTTAATACCAAATTCAAGAGTTCTATCAACACATATACAACCCTTTTCATATAAACCAATAGATATGAACCAAAACTCTTTTTATTGCCACCAAAGGTATATAAATAACATATGTTTTTTTAATTAAACCTTTAATTATGCCATTATCACCATCATATCAAACATAAGAATATAATTGTAGTGATGCCATATGAAGTTGTATCATATGATATAGTTGCATATGCACAAACATTTTAAACCAAGCCACTGATCTTTGAGAGTTAAAGCAAAAATTCACATGTACTCTATACATTCCTGTAGTTGTATGTGTTTTTTTTAAATGATGAATATGGTTATAATTTATCATGTGGAATCCTCCCTAACCTATGGTCATGGTGAAAAACAACAAAAAAAAATTGGGTGTCAAATTTGAGAAATTTGGCAAGCAATGTGGGGAAATTTTGTAGTTTTAATGCAAAATAAAAAAATCAAAAATCAAAAACTAGAATCAACATATTATAACTCATACGCATAGTGGTACTCATGGGGTTAGATCCCCTAGTTATACTAGCCCCCAAAAATGAAAAAAAACATCTAGAGTAAGGCGTCCCTCCTAACATAGAACTATCCCAAGGTTGGTAATTAATGCTACAAACATAGTTGCCCCTAACTTGGCTAGAAGCAACAAATGACCTTCCCAACATGTTCCCAGAAGCAAAAATAGCAATGCTAGGAATAGGAATCATAGTTTTATATGGGATAGGTGTTGGAAATAATACTGAGAGGGGGGGGGGTGAATCAGTATTATCAAATTCTTTTCAATCTATCTTCCTTATTTATACTTTGAATAATTCTTCAAATATTGATCATTACTTTGTATGTCAGTATCATAAAATAATGAGCAGGAACAAGAAAAGCAAATAGTCACACAAAAGAACACCAGATATAAGGTGGAAACCCAATGTGGGTGAAAACCACCTGCTGCAATATGTCTCTATCTTCTTTCAATTAGAAACTCCTTTTACAATGATTTTGTACTGGTGCAGTCCTTTACCAGTACGCAGGCTACAACCTGCAGATAGCTACAACCCTCTTAGCTCTTGTACTAGCCAAGATACTAGTACGTAGGTGCTGGCCTACTGAAGGCTACAACCTTCTCTTTCTTCCAGGGACCACGTTTCATAAATTTTCAGACTGGATCCATGAACATCAATCAATCATCAAGTATATCTGCATCAAACAATCTCCTTTTCCCAATTAGCACTGAATCAAGTAAACACTTCTCTGACAGCTGTACCCAGAACACAGTAACAGTAACCACACACCAAATTCTGAACCCAGAATACTGCACCAATAGACAGAGGCAACTAGATCATAATTTAAAGATATACGCTACTTCAACAACCTGAAACCTGCGTGCAGATCTATAAAGGATAATTCCTTCTTTCAAATATTCAGACACTAATTAACCCAGATTGTCAGATTTATAGATCAAGCATGCACCTCATATAACAGATCAAAATCATGCAAAGATACTATTATTCAAGCATAAAGATTATGACCCATCAATAGAACTTATCCTTCTTTATGCGTTAAGGTTTCTCCTTCATTCAGATCCAGATCTGCACCATAACCTAATCACAAATATTTCAGATCTAGCACTTATTAGATATTCAATTTATTCGATGATGCTTTGCCAAATGATCTCCTTCCTCTTTTATAGTCTTAGGCCTTCCACAATACCACGGTCCAAAACCATAGGATCAAAAAAACTGTTGGACTAATACCATGAACCAACCATGAAAGTGCGTGAGATCAACACTTTTGGATGCAATACCATGAGCCAAAACCATAGGATCAAAAACTATAGGACTAATACCATGAACCAACCATGAAAGTGCATGAGATCAACACTTTTGGATGCAATACCACGGACCAAAACCATAGGATCAAAAACTGTCAGACTAATACCATGAGCCAACCATGAAAGTGCGTGAATTTTTCTCTTCATGAAAGGGATGTTTCTCTGCATGAAAGTGCGTGAAATTTTCTCTACATAAACTTTTCTCTGCATAAAAGTGCGTGAACTTTTCTCTACATGAAATAAACTTTTCTCTGCATAAAAGTGCGTGAACTTTTCTCTACATGAAATAAACTTTTCTCTACATATAAGTGTGTGAACTTTTCTCTACATGAAATAAACTTTTATCTTCATGAAATAAACTTTTATCTTCATGAAAGTGCGTGAACTTTGCTGCACTATAATTTATCATCTGAGATGAGTGGGTTGCCATCAAGTACAACATATGTATCATAATGCCAACAATCTCCCCCTTTGGACTTGATGGCAACAACAACCAATCACTCTCCCCCTTTGACATCAAGGGCAAAGGGTTATGCTCCCCCTAAGAACATGCTCCCCCTGACTATAAACCAGATCTGCAAAGAAGAACCATAATCCATGACCATGAAAGAGATAGAGACGTATTGTAGCAATATTCAGACCAGCATCCATGATCTCCTTTTATACTTCCTCCATAATGCCAACAATGCATGATATGCTCCCCCTGAACCTGTGCCATTCGATCTTTGACCAATCTGCAACCCAGCACATGTACACATATACTTCAGATGAACCTTGCGTACAACCAACAATCAGAAGAGATTCAACAACAAGATGATGCATCAACAACCCCCAGCTTTTGCCTGAGGTATTCAAAGGTCTCCCTAGGCAATGGTTTGGTGAGTATATCAGCAACCTGTTCCTTAGAAGGAACATACTCCAACTTGACCTTTTGTTCAAGCACTTGTTCCCGGAGAAAGTGATACTTGATTGGTATGTGCTTGGTTTTTGAATGCATGACTGGGTTCTTTGAAATGCTGATTGCACTTGTATTATCACATAAGATGGAGATGGGTGGTGTACAAGTGATTTGAAAATCCTGCAAGGTCTGCATCATCCAAAGGAGTTGAGTGCAGCAAGATGCAGCAGCAACATATTCTGCTTCAGCTGTAGACAAGGCAATCGAACTCTGTTTCTTGCTGAACCAAGATACTAATCTGGAACCCATAAAGAATGCACCACCACTTGTGCTCTTCCTGTCATCCACGCTTCCGGCCCAATCTGCATCAGTATAAGCATGAAGTTGTGAGATCTGTATCTCTAGGATACCATAAGCCATAATTTTGAGTCCCTTGAAGATATTTGAAGATTCTCTTTACTGCCTGAAGATGAGTTTCCTTTGGATTTGCCTGAAATCTTCCAACTATTCCCACTGCATGCATGATGTCTGGTCGGGTACCTGTCAAATAAAGTAGACTTCCAATCATAGATCTGTAGGTTGGTTGATGTACTGCTACTGATTCATCATTTGCACTGAGGCTACATCCTGTGACCATGGGTGTACATACTGGTTTTGCATCTTCCATGCCATATTTCTTCAAAATCTGCTTGAGATACTTGGTTTGAGACAAGAAGATCCCTCCTTCCTTTTGTTGGATTTGCAGGCCAAGAAAATATGTCAATTCTCCAAGCAAGGACATTTCGAATTCTTTCTGCATCACCAAGGCAAAGCTTTGACTCATAGATTCTTCATTGCTGCCAAAGATAATGTCATCTACATACACAACAAGTATTAGCAATTTGTCATTTTCAATTTTTATATAAAGATTGCTATCTGCTGATCCTTTTGAAAAACCTTATTGATGAATATATTTGTCCAAACGATAGTACCAAGCCCTTGGAGCTTGTTTAAGACCATAGAGAACCTTTTTCAGTCTGCATACAAGATTTGGATCATTTCCAAGAATGAAACCATCTGGCTGCTCAATGTATACTTCTTCTTCTAAGTCTCCATTCAGAAAGGCTGATTTCACGTCCATTTGAAATACTTTGAACTTTTGAAAGCTTGAGAGAGCAAGGAACATTCGGATGGCCTCAAGTCTTGCAACATGAGCAAAAGTTTCCTCAAAATCTATTCCTTCTTGCTGCGCATACCCTTTACAAACAAGTCTTGCCTTGTTTCTAATTACTTCCCCATTTTCATTCAACTTATTTTTGAAGACCCATTTTGTCCCTATAACATTCTTATCCTTTGGTCTAGGAACCAACTCCCAAGTGTTGTTCTTTTCGATCTGCTCAAGTTCTTCATCCATTGCTTTGACCCAACATTCATCTTTGCATGCCTCTTTTACATTTTGTGGTTCAGTGGAGGAGAGTAATGCCAAATAGCTTGAAGCTTCTGCAATTGTTCTTCTTGTTTGTACACCTGCTTCTTTCTGCCCCAAAATCTAAGATTCTGGATGATTCTTCTGAACGTACCAGGATGGAGTCTTCTCTTCTATCCTTATCTGTTCCTCTGGTGCTTCTTGAGGTTCTTCTTCTTCATCATTCTGTCTTTGAGGGTAGTCTTCATCTTCTTCGATATTTTCATGATTTACTTGCCTAGGAATGTATCCCTTTTAATCAACCACTACATCAATGTTGTCAACAATTCTTCCAAGTCTTTTATTGTAGCACTTATATGCTTTGTTGTGTGGAGAATAACCAAGAAGAATGCCTTCATCTGCTCTAGGTTCAAGTTTTCCAAGTTGCTCATCAGTATTCTTAATATAGCATTTGCTCCCAAAGATTTTGAAGTGCTTTACCGAAGGAGTCTCACCATACCAGAGCTCATGATGAGTTTGAGTGCTGTTCACTTGGACATTTGTTTTGTTGAGAATAACAACTGCAGCATATGCGGCTTCACCCCAGAAAGTTGCGGGAGTTCCAGACTCATCCAGCATAGCACGAGCCATTTGTTGGACTGTTCTGTTCATCCTTTCCACCACTCCATTTTGCTGAGGAGTTCTAGCTGTAGAGAATTCTCTTCTTATCCCATGTTCTTCACAGAAATCGAAAAATTCATTTGAGGTAAACTCCCGACCTCTGTCAGACCTGAGGCACTTAATTTTGTAACCTGATTCATTTTCAACCAAGGCTTTGAAGGATTTGAATTTCTCGAATGCTTCGTCTTTGTGCTTCATAAGTCCTAACCAAACAAACCTAGAGAAATCGTCAATGAATAATATCAAGTATTCTTCTCCTAGAGGTGTCCTTTTCCTAAATGGACCACATACATCTGTATGGACTAGCTCAAGAGGCATGCTAGCTGATCCTTCCTTCTCTGGAAAGTTAGTTCTGGTTTTCTTTCCAAACTGACATGATTTGCATATGGTGTTGTCTGGAATTTTGATATCTGGAAGACCACGAACTGCCTGATATTTGCATGCTTTCCTTATTTGTGAAAAACTTAGATGCCCCAACCTCCGGTGCCATAACCAGTGTTCATCATCCTTGCTCAAATAGCATTGTTGTTGTCCTTCTTCAAATATGTATAGATTATTTGGAGTTCTTCTACCTTTGATCACTGTTTCACCTGTATCAAGATCACGAACACGACATCCGTTTGATCTAAATATCACCTCGGTTCCTTGATCACATATCTGGCTGACACTTAGAAGATTATGCTTCAATCCATCAACATACAAAACATTTCCAGCTTTGACCTTTTCTTTTAACTGAGCAGTGCCTTTTCCTTTTATAGCTGCAGGAGTATCATTTCCAAAAGAGACTTTCTTTCCCTTTTCTAAAGCAGAATATGATTGAAGTTTTTCTTTATCACCTGTCATATGTTTCGAACATCCACTGTCAATGTACCATAGATTTTCTTGTCCTTCTGCATAAAATGCTATCCCACATCTTTCTGTTTGTGGTTCCTTTATTCTCCATGTTCTGGTGCTTGAGGCTTGTTCCTTTGTCTGCTGAAACCTGCTCCTGCATTCAGAATCTTCATGACCAAAGTTATTGCAAATAGAACATTCAACTTCATTTTCAAGAGCCGAAAAGTTATTATAGGTCCTTTTTGTAATCCCGATCATACTTCTTTGTTTTTGAGCTTCTCTAGTCATGATCGTTTTATATGCAACACATTGAGCTGATTTGTGACCAAAGTTATGGCAAGAGAAACATTGCCCATTGATGAAACTTCTGCGATTATCAAATCTACCGGCCAAATGATTGTAATTTCTATTGTCATCCATTCTTGAAGCAAATTGAGAAGATTTTACCTGTGGCTGGTTGTAGCTTTTGTTCATCCTTAAGACAGATTGCCCCTGGTTTACCTGATAGTCTTTGTTCGTTCTTGATGTAATTCGTCCCTGCTTTACCTGGTGATCTCCATTGTGCTTTTGCTCATTCCTTCTTGCTGCATCAAGATAACTCTTTGAGGTGGATGCTTGAGATGTTTCTCCATTATACCCCAGACCTGTCTTGTTTAGTGGAGAACACTGTACATTGATGATCTCATCCAGAGTTTCAGATCCTTTGACAAACTTAAGATTAATAGCCTTTGTTTTCTCAATTTCTTTTCTAAGGCCAACAATTTCACCTTCTAACTTTTCAAGATATTTTTCTTTTTCATCAATTTGAAATTGTAGAGTATCAATGATCATATTCTTTTCTTCTATACATGTCTTAAGTCTAGAAATCTCTTCATAAAAACTATCCACATCTATAGCATCCATGTAATCATCATCTTCAAATGCCATTAAAAGTTTATAGTCATTACCTCGTTCATCTTCATCACTATTTGATAGACCATCACTGTCTTCATGAGTGTAGTAGCTTTTCTTATTTGCATTCTGTTTCTTGTTCCATCTGGCAGGTTCCTTTCCTTTGTCAATCTTATCCTTATGAGGACATTTGGTAGCATAATGACCTACTCTTCCACAAGCAAAGCATTTAAAAGGTATCTTACCTCTGAACCTTCCAGTACCCCGTTGAAGATTTTTGACAAAATTTGATTCTTCTTCTTCTTCTGGCACGTGACTTGATTCATAGTAGTCTCCTTTGCCTGAAGCCTTAAAAGCAGCTTCTCTCCTGTCTGATGGACCTCCTTTTCTCATTTCATAAGCAGCTAGAATTTCGTGTAGCTGAGACATAGTAAGAGTTCGTAGATTTTCCTTTTCTTCTATTGCAGACACTTTAGATTCAAACTTGGGGGACAATGATCTTAGGACTTTTTCAACCACAACAACCTCTTTTATTTCTTCACCCAAGTTTTTCATACAATTAACAATCTCATCTACCCGAAGGAAATAGTTAGCCACACTTTCATCATTATACATTCTGAGATTCTCATACTGAATCCTGAGGGTTTGAATTTTTGCACGTTTTACCTGTTCATCTCCTTCGTAGCTCAAAACAATCTTGTCCCATATTTCTTTTGCGGATTTATATTGCATAACCTTCACGAATTCAGATTGAGATAGACATCCTAGAAGAGTATTAACCGCCTTTGCATTTGTTTCATATTTCTTCTTCTCAGCTGAATCTGTAGGAGTAGCTGATGGAAAAGTATACCCTGTTTCTATAATGTCCCATACTTCTGTACCCAAAGATTGAAGATAGGCAGTAACTCTTACCTTCCAATATACGAAGTTTTTTCCATCAAAAATCGGTGGCCTGATTGATGCTTCCCTCTCGTAGTTGCTCATGATGTTAGATCTTCCTTCAAGCGATCAAGCTTCTTCAGAAGGACTTGCTCTGATACCAATTGTTGGAAATAATACTGAGAGGGGGGGGGGGTGAATCAGTATTATCAAATTATTTTCAATCTATCTTCCTTATTTATACTTTGAATAATTCTTCCAATATTGATCATTACTTTGTATGTCAGTATCATAAAATAATGAGCAGGAACAAGAAAAGCAAATAGTCACACAAAAGAACACCAGATATAAGGTGGAAACCCAATGTGGGTGAAAACCACCTGCTGCAATATGTCTCTATCTTCTTTCAATTAGAAACTCCTTTTACAATGATTTTGTACTGGTGCAGTCCTTTACCAGTACGCAGGCTACAACCTGCAGAGAGCTACAACCCTCTTAGCTCTTGTACTAGCCAAGATACTAGTACGTAGGTGTTGGCCTACTGAAGGCTACAACCTTCTCTTTCTTCCAGGGACCACGTTTCATAAATTTTCAGACTGGATCCATGAACATCAATCAATCATCAAGTATATCTGCATCAAACAATCTCCTTTTCCCAATTAGCACTGAATCAAGTAAACACTTCTCTGACAGCTGTACCCAGAACATAGTAACAGTAACCACACACCAAATTCTGAACCTAGAATACTGCACCAATAGACAGAGGCAACTAGATCATAATTTAAAGATATACGCTACTTCAACAACCTGAAACCTGCGTGAAGATCTATAAAGGATAATTCCTTCTTTCAAATATTCAGACACTAATTAACCCAGATTGTCAGATTTATAGATCAAGCATGCGCCTCATATAACAGATCAAAATCATGCAAAGATACTATTATTAAAGCATAAAGATTATGACCCATCAATAGAACTTATCCTTCTTTATGCGCTAAGGTTTCTCCTTCATTCAGATCCAGATCTGCACCATAACCCAATCACAAATATTTCAGATCTAGCACTTATTAGATATTCAATTTATTCAATGATGCTTTGCCAAATGATCTCCTTCCTCTTTTATAGTCTTAGGCCTTCCACAATACCACGGTCCAAAACCATAGGATCAAAAAAAACTGTTGCACTAATACCATGAACCAACCATGAAAGTGCGTGAGATCAACACTTTTGGATGCAATACCACGAGCCAAAACCATAGGATCAAAAACTATAGGACTAATACCATGAACCAACCATGAAAGTGCGTGAGATCAACACTTTTGGATGCAATACCACGAACCAAAACCATAGGATCAAAAACTGTCGGACTAATACCATGAGCCAACCATGAAAGTGCGTGAATTTTTCTCTTCATGAAAGGGACGTTTCTCTGCATGAAAGTGCGTGAACTTTTCTCTACATAAACTTTTCTCTGCACAAAAGTGCGTGAACTTTTCTCTACATGAAATAAACTTTTCTCTGCATAAAAGTGCGTGAACTTTTCTCTACATGAAATAAACGTTTCTCTGCATATAAGTGCGTGAACTTTTCTCTACATGAAATAAACTTTTATCTTCATGAAAGAAACTTTTATCTTCATGAAAGTGCGTGAACTTTGCTGCACTATAATTTATCATCTGAGATGAGTGGGTTGCCATCAAGTACAACATATGTATCATAATGCCAACAATAGGAGTATATATCGCATATCCCATAGATGGCCTAAAGATATACCGCATCACAAACGTGGATGTAGGCATAACCACAGACATATTTGGAAAACTTGTCAAGGTGACATAATTAATAGGTGGAATTCCCTAAGAATAAGAGAGAGGTATAGAAGGAGGTACGAATTCCACCATGTTAATTGGAGGTAAAGATGACATGTAGCAATAAATTCCAATGTAGAGGGTAAAGAGGGACCCATCCCCCACATAGTATAAGAAGTGTTATCATCAGACATATTATAAGCAAACAAGGAAAATGGTTCACTAGCACAAGGTTTCACTTGCACTAGAATTAGGCCAAGAGGGTCAATCAAAGGTGGATTTGTGTGCTGGAATAAGCTCTCTTTAATCACTTCGACAATAAAAAAGTATTCCTTCCTAGGACTAAGGTTATATTCCCTAACCCGAGTATGGTCCAAGTCCTCCATTGTCGAAGTTAACTTACATCTACGAGGTGGTGTACCTTCCTTTTCTGGAGAAAGGACCAAAATTATATGAAACAAATGGTTTTTTTTTTCATCCATGGTGAATATATGTTTTAAAGAAATAATTTGATTTAGACACCCAAAATCCAAACTATGACTTGGACCAAACAACACATGCTAGAAAATTTAAGGCGACAAGCACACACAAACCAAGAGATAAAGAAAGGGATATTCTCATTATTGAAGCCTGGTTGATGACGAACCAAGTCGATAATGAATATGATGTTGGATTAGTCACACTTGTGACCTACTTAAAGGTCCTTTTAGACCTAGCATAAGTACCATCACAAGTAGTGGAGCACCCCACGAGAGGCTCGAGTGAGTTTGACCAACATCTGCTACAGGTATAACAAGGACAACCCCTTACCCATCACCAATGTAATCTCCCTAATATTATGGCCACTAGGGATACCAATTACAACACCTTCCCTAGGGGAACAATCATAAGTCATACCTATACACAAGGGCAGGGAAACGAAGCCTAAAAGCTGTTGAGAGATTCATCAAATCGAGATGTACTCTTCACAGTTGAGTCCCGAAGTGTTACAACTATAATATATTGATAACACTGAGTAATACTTGTAAATAAAACCACTAAGACAAATGAAGCAGGGTATATCAGTTTGTTGGCCTCAATGTGACCTCATGCATGAGCTCTCATTAGAAAGGCTTCCTAGGAAACATGCAACAAAAAGTGGATTTTCCCTCACTACCACAAGATGTTAGGTTTTTTTTTTTTTATTGTCTTAGAGAAGTTGAAATCACTCCGCTATTCCAAGACCCCAACCTAAGCTATTGTTGGTGTGCTACAAGTGAAAAGTAAAAAGTATAAAATATATTTTATTACATGTTAATTTTAAGGGTGCTATTTACTCAAAAGGAAATGACATGAAACCAATATGGTGTGAATAGACTCAAGACACAACCCTAATGCAAGCTATATGAAAATGAAATTTTTTTATTTTTCATTCAATGAAATCTAGCTACAGAAGGATAGAGATCCTTTTCCTTTTTAAATAAAAAGCAAGCACCTCACATACTCTTAATTATCATCCCTTGAAATTCACCAAATTTATAGCAAAAAATACCCAAAAAACAACCCAATAAAAATACTCAAAAAGTCTCAAAAGAGAAACAAGCAAGAACACCAAGCACTCAAAACATTAAAACTGGCTTTGCAAAAACAAAATATTGCTAAAAATAAATCAAAAGAGAGCTAATAAATAACAAAAGGAAGTTCAAAACAAGTATCAAGATTGTAGTTCAATTAATAACAAAAGCAAGCATAAATGATCTACAATGGTCAAAAAACACATCCCTATTTCAAGGTAAGGACTAGAAAGGAATGGAAACCAAGGAGGATTCTTTGAATCTGATAATATGAACATATCCAAAACAATAAAACCTCTCAGGTTCAATTTTTCACAACCAGAATAGACCATAACAAGAAATCCACCGAAGGTAAGAACAATTCCATAATAATTAGGAAGCTCCCACCGAAAGTTAGGAAACTTCCATAACAATTCACCCCTAGCCAAGTCATACAGGTAATCCATCGATTTGATCTCCTAGGGAATGACCATTCTAGAAAAATATCAAAGGGAATTGGTTAGATAAGGACAATCTTCTTTCCAGATGCCGAATGTACACTGAAAATCGACATAGGAACACTGAGTAAGAAAGGGGCTTGGATCTTAGTAAAAAGAAAGATCCAAAAACTAATAAGTTTAGTAAAAAGACAAATCCAAAAGATAAAAACTAGATCCAAGGGAGAACCCTCAAAACCAAGAAAAATAGTTTCAAAATAAAAATTAAAAAAAAAGAAGCAATCCCAATTCAATTCAATAGATTTGAACTATATTTGCAATAGATCTAAACTACAACAGACAATAAAACATAGGATTGAAAGAATAAATGAACTTTTGAGGGAAATGTCCTCAAAAACTCAATTTATAGGCACATATATTATTTAATTGCATCTAAATAGTGTTTGGGACATTGATTAACAATGATAAAATGGCGTCTCTAAGGAGAAATTCTTTGTAACTTGTTATGAACCATCATCCATCAAGAAATATGACTTGAAAATAGAAAATCAAATGAGATATAGCCATATATGAAGCCAAGAAGACTAACACAAACCTATATGAGGTTGTACAACAATAGATAACACAAATGAGGCAACAGATAACCGAAAATGAAAAGAGAAGAAGAGATTTAAACAAAACTAGGGTAGACTCCCCAACAAAGTTTCCAATTTTGTTGTAGCTAAAATCACATAGCCACAATGAGCTATTGCTCAGTGAGCCTTTCCTAGGGCTCACTAGACAAATATATGTGTGGAAATAATGCAAAGTGATTCCCAAACAATCCTTTAAATCATGTAATCATAACATAGAATATAAGAAGAGAAGGGAAGCCACACCTTTCACATGAAGATATAATAGTTAGTTGATACAACCAGCTTCAGGGACACTAGATATCCTAGTCTCCAAGCCCTACACATAAGCAACCAACAAATAATACCCAAATATATTCCTACAAGGTCATGTTAGCATGATAATCACCATTGTAAATTTAAACATGAAAAACATGTAAATAACATGAACAACATGTAAACAATATGAACACCAATAATGAAAGGAAGGCAATCAACATCTATTATAATTAGGATGACATACATATAAAGATTATGTTAGGTCCCTACAATACTAGTGATTACCCCATTACTATTGTAGTTGTATCCCTTATTAATATTGTTGTGCCCCTATTGTCCCCATATTGTTATTACTATGCCCCATAGAATCCCTCTATTGTTATTTTTGTGCCTTTATAATATTATTGTTAGGTCGGCTGGGTTATATTGTGACTCCTTAGACTCCTATATATAGAAAGGAGGTTTTGTCATTTGAATCATCAAGGAATCATTCATTTGTGTAATGTAAAGCAGGTTTCCCCCTCGAAGAGGCTGAATTCTAAGGCGTTGATCTATCTTTTCTATCTTTTTGTGAGTTGGTTTCATAACATTTGGTATTAGAGCTTTGGATTCTAGGGTTTCGCTGCTCCAAATAGGTCATCATGGCATTTTCCCTATAACTTTTTTTCTATGACATTTTAGAAGTGTTAAAAAAAAACCCATTTGAGAAGAAATCACACTGAACCTTGAGTCATAATTTCAGAGCTTTTCGTGCTATATTTGCGGAGATATGATCTTAGGAAGTTGGTCTTTTTATGGACTCCTGAATTACATTCCAAATAGGTGACCTGGGGAAAATTGTCATAACTTTCTCTCTGAGCATTGGATTGAAATTTCATAAGAAGGTGCAGAAAGAGGACGAACTGTAGTTTCTTGTATATAGTTTTTAGAGCCAAAGGTTGAAGTAGGGACACGTGGCATGTCATACAAGTTCACTCTACTGAACTAGTCTATAATCAAGTCACTGTGGGAGATTTGGTATAACTCTTCCTTGGAGAATCCAATTTGGATCAGACTGGTGGCATTTGAAATAGGACACAGAGGGCTACTGCAGGTTACAATTTTAGAACTGGAAGATTCGAAATTACTGAGATACATCAGAGGCAATATCGAGCTCCTACAAAGTGAAAAAAGGTGTGTAGTTTTTTTTTTTTAATTTTTGCTTAAGCTTGGTTTGAAAAATTATTTGAAGGAATTCAAAGGGCATAGTAGAGAATTATTATTGGTAACTGATGCCCTGAGGAAAGAAAATGCAAACACCTAGTAAGCACCTGAAAGCTCTAGCATGACTCATGAAGAAGAGGAAGAAATACTACATGATATATCAAAATTACAAGACTAAGTGCAACAAATGTCACTCTCACAAAAGCTAACAGAAGCTAAGATAAATTGCGTGGAATCTAATATAAAGGGCGTGGAGGCTAAGATGAATGGCGTGGAAGCTAAGATGGACAATTTGAAGATAAATTTGAAGAAATATTTGAAGACAGACATGGCAGATTTGAAGACAGACATGGTAGATTTGAAGACAGATTTGACAAATTTTCTACAAGAAATACTTACTAATGGTGAAAGGGAAGTAAAGGAAACTCATGATGCGAACAAAAGAAATGTTAATCATGATTTCGTAGACTCTAATGTTGGATTGAAGATCCACCATATTCCAAAAATCGATATGAGGAAGTTTGATGGCAAGGATCCCACAACATGGATATTACAGATGGAGCAATTTTTCGATCTCAAGAATGTGCAAAACACACAAAAGGGACGTATTGCAACTTTATATTTGGAACCAAATCAGTTTGTATGGTATCAATGGCTTTGCTCTCGTAAACAAATTATCACTTGGGCAATTTTTACGGAAGAATTGACAGCACATTATGAGGATACAAAAAGCAACACTTTTTTTAGCCAATTGATAAGTCTCAAACAAAAGGGTTTAATAATGGAGCACATTGAGGAGTTCCAAAAATTTAACATAAGGGTAAAAAATATTCTAGAGGAGCATAGGATTGATGTGTTCATAGGGACTTTAAAGGATAATATCCAACATGATGTTCGCCTTTGGGTACCTGATTCATTAGAGAAGGCATTCAGGTTAACAAGAAAAATGGAAAGCAAAATTATGGCAACCAGGAAGCATACCACTCACAACTATAAAGATGGAAGTGTTGTTGCCCCTGGTCTTCCAAAACCTATAAGGCTGACACCACAACAATTGGAAGAAAAAAGAGCAAAAGGGCTTTGTTACAGTTGTGATAGCAAATACACTAAAGGTCATAAGTGTGCTGAGAAGAAAATATTCTACATAGATTGTGAAGAGGAAGAAGAAAAGGAGCAAGAAAGGTCAAAAGAAGAGGATATACTCCAGGAACAAAGCCTAGATAAAGAAGAAATGAATCCGACCATATCTTGTAATGCATTGGCGGGAATTACCACTCCTTAAACCATCAAGATAGAAGGACAAATCAAGAAGAAAAAGGTAATAGTGTTGATTGATTCAGGAAGTACCCACAATTTTATTCATTGTAAGGTAGCAAAAGAATTGAATTGCTTCCTATATACAGCACCAGAGTATCAAGTGATGGTTGCAAATGGAGGAACAATAAATTGCTCTAGAAAGTGCCATAATATCAAGCTATCCATGGGAGAATATGTATTGACTAGCCCAATGCTTTCCATTCCAATGGGAGGTGCTGATGTTGTACTAGGAGTCCAATGGCTACAATCCTTGGGTACAATAGCTTTTAATTTTCAAGAACTTTTCATGAATTTTTTTGCAGAAGGAAAGGAAGTTGAATTAATGGGTATTACAGGGAAACCAGGAAAGATAATCAGCTCTAATAGTATGACAAAGCTTCTAAAAAAGGAACAAAGAGGTGTAATTGCACAATTATGTTCACTAGATGTTTCCACACCAAAATCATCTATTTCTCTAGATCTCCAAAAAGTCTTGGACAATCATTCCAAGGTATTTGAGAATCCCAAAGGTCTCCCACCTATTCGTGATCATGATCATGCTATTCATCTGACTACAGGAAGTGTTCCTCCAAACATCAGGCCATACAGATATCCCTATGCCCAAAAGAGTGAAATTGAACGTATGGTGGCAGAAATGCTAGAGGCTGGTATAATTCAACCTAGTCAAAGTTATTTCTCTACTCCAGTAGTATTGGTGCACGAGAAGGATGGATCATGGCACATGTGTCTGGATTATAGGGAGCTCAACAAGCTCACTATTAAAGATAACTTTCCCATTCCTGTCATTGATGAATTACCGGATGAATTGCATGGATCAATTTACTTCACCAAGTTGGATCTTCGTTTAGGATATCATAAAATCAGAATGAAGATTGAAAACATTCCAAAAACAACATTTAGAACTCATGAGGGTCATTATGAATTTTTGGTCATGCCTTTTGGCCTTACTAATGCACCTTCTACATTTCAAGGTTTGATGAATTCCATTTTCAAACCCTTCCTTAGAAAATTTGTGTTAGTATTTTTTGATGATATACTAATCTGCAGCAAGTCTTGGAAGGATCATGTTGAACATGTTGACAGGGTGCTACAACTATTGGAGGAGAAACAATTATATGCAAAAAGATCCAAATGTTTCTTTGGAGTACAAGAGGTGGAATATCTGGGTCATATTGTATCTCATGAAGGAGTTAAGGTAGACCCTAGAAAAACTAAAGCCATTAAGGAACGGAAATCCCCACATCCATAAAGCATTTACGAGGATTTCTCGGGTTGACAGGGTATTATCGCAAGTTTGTTAAGAATTATGGGAGAATAGCAGCACCTCTAACAACATTATTGAAGAAAGATGAATTTTCATGGACTCCAGAAGCAACAAAGGCCTTCGAACATCTTAAAGAGGCAATGTGCCAAGCACTGGTCTTAGCTACACCAGACTTCACAAAAACATTTATTGTGGAATGTGATGCTTCAGGAAATGGAATTGGTGCTATTTTAATGCAAGATGAAAGACCCATTGCTTTTGAAAGTCGTCCAATTAAAGGAAATTTTTTACACAAAGCTATTTATGAGAAGGAAATGTTGGCAATACTACATGCACTTAAGAAATGGTGACCCTACCTAATGGGAAGACACTTCAAGGTAAAAACGGATTATGATAGCCTTAAATACTTTTTAGAACAAATATTATCCTCGGAAGAGCAACAAAAGTGGGTCACAAAGATGTTGGGTTATGACTTTGAAATCATCTACAAAAAAGGGAAGCAAAATGTGGTAGCAGATGCACTCTCAAGAAAGGATGAGGATGTGGAAGCATTGTTGTGCACCATTTCAACGAATCAAGGGAGGAATGGAAGAATAATGGAGAAGTGTGGGCACTTATTCAAAAGTTACTACAAGATTCCAGTACATCTAATACATTTAGTTGGCAAAATGATTCGTTATGGTACAAAGATCACTTATACCTTTGTAATAATTCCCAACTCAAACAAAAGATTATTATGGAATTGCACACTTCTCCCTTAGGAGGGCACTCAGGATTTTTAAAAACTTACCATAGGGTTAAGAAGGAATTTTTTTGGGATGGCCTTAAATCGGATATTCAAAAGTTTGTGGCGGAATGTTTGGTTTGCCAACAAAATAAAGTTGAAACAATTAAGATCCCGGGTCTATTACAACCTTTATTCATTCCAAGCCAATGTTGGGAGGAAGTTTCAATGGATTTTATCACAGGTTTACCCAAGTCTGAGGGAAAGAGTGTCATCATGGTGGTAGTTGACAAACTTACCAAGTATGCACACTTTTGTGCATTATCACATCCATTTAAAGCCAATACAGTTTCTACTACATTTACGGAAACAATTCAAAAGCTACATGGAAATCCAAAGATTATTGTAAGTGACAAAGACCCCATTTTCACTGGAAATTTTTGGACAGAACTATTTTCTTGTCTCGGTACTCAGTTAGCTCATAGTTCATCTTATCATCCTCAATCTGATGGGCAAACTGAGATAGTAAACAAATGTTTGGAAGGATATCTTCGTTGCTTTGTATCTGATAAACAGACACAATGGGTCAAATGGTTGCCTCTAGCTGAATGGTGATACAACACTTCCTTCCATACAACAACAAAAATGACCCCATTTATGGCACTTTATGGATATCAGCCACCATCCATCACATCATATCTAAGAGAAAACTCTAAGGTTCAAGCAATGGAACATCACATCGAGCATCAACAACAAGTCCTCCAACTCTTAAAGGATAACCTTGTGTTGGCGCAAAATAGAATGAAACAACAGGCAGATCAACATCGTAGCGAAAGGAATTTTGATGTAGGTGATTGGGTATTCCTACGGCTACAACCATATAAACAAATGTCCCTCAAGCAAGCTAAGAAGGATAATAAATTATCAGCAAAGTATTATGGTTCGTATAAGGTGTTGTAAAATATTGGTACTATGGCATACAAATTGGAGCTTCCTGCAACTTCTCGAGTGCACCTAGTTTTACATGTTTCATGTTTAAAGAAGGTTATAGGTGGCAATCTCCCAGTTCAAACAATATTGCCAGAACTTGACGAGGAAGGAAAAATTATATTGGAACCGGAAGCAGTCACAAAAACAAGAACTCGACAGCTACGAAATCAATCAATTTTGGAGTATCTCATCAAGTGGAAGAACTTATCCGCTGAAGATTCCACATGGGAGGATCATAATTTTATACGGAAGCATCCAGAACTACTCAAGCATTGAGGACAACACTTTTTTGAAGGAGAGGGGCATGTTAGGTCCCTACAATACTAGTGATTACCCCATTACTATTGTAGTTGTATCCCTTATTAATATTGTTGTGCCCCTATTATCCCCATATTGTTATTACTGTGCCCCATAGAATCCCTCTATTGTTATTTTTGTGCCTTTATATTATTATTGTTAGGTCGGCTGGGTTATATTGTGACTCCTTAGACTCCTATATATAGAAAGGAGGTTTTGTCATTTGAATCATCAAGGAATCATTCATTTGTGTAATGTAAAGGAGGTTGCCCCCTCGAAGAGGCTGAATTCTAAGGCATTGATCTATCTTTTCTATCTTTTTGTGAGCTGGTTTCATAACAGATTATAACTTCAGGCATGAAGTGAACCTCCTCTTTAGCCTACAACCTTAGTCTCCTCCTCGTATAGGATTTCCTCAAAATCTCAGTAAAGTTTTGGCACTATAGTCTAAGTACTAGATATAACTTACCCCTTTATATGATGAGTATATATAGGCAGTTATACCTCCCTAGGAGAATGAATTTAGATGCTTAGGGGGAAGAAAGGCTAGGAAAATTCCATAATAATTTCCCCCTAGCCAAGTCATAAAGGCAATCCATCGATGTGATCTCCTAGGAATGATAAATTCTAGAAAAACCTCAAAGGATTCTAGTTAGATAAGGACAATATACTTTCTAGGTGTTGAATGTACACTAAAAATTAGCATAGGAATGCTCAGTAAGCAAGGATAACTAGTGACCCAGATGCGGGTGCTTTCGAGGCTTAATCAATGCGGGCTCATGTCAAGCCGGCAGCTGGATTTGCACCTGGCAAGCCTGCACGGGCTTCAATCTCCTCCCGCGGATGAAATGAATCACTCTCAGTACCGGCAGTTCTTCAAGCATTCGGAATTGAATGCGCTCCCTGTTCGAGACTCTTCGCAGGTTGTTATATTCATGGCTTCGTCTGTGGTTTCGGCTGTCATTCTTATCGAGTCTCTCTTCATTAGCCTGTCCTTATTCTTGCATCCTTTTGTTGCTCTGGTAGCTTGGTGGTTTTTCCGGTGTAAGCTCCTTACCTGGCTTGCCCACCTTCAATTATGTTCCGTCTGGCCCTGTTCATATCTTCCCTCAGGTCTATTTGTTCTCCTGACGATGGTGCGTTGCCGTGGTTGCTCTCGCCGTGGAGGCAGCGATGGAAACCGCAGACGTTCTCAGCCTACTCCCCATAACAACATACCTTTGGCTTCGGCTTCCCCGTCCTCTGATCATGGTAAGCCCTTCCCGCATAATTCATTCCAAACCACCCGCTTTAAATTTCACAGTTGTCTCAACAGACCGATTCTCTCAACTAGCATTACTGTCATTTTGGCTGAGGAAGATGACAGGCCCAGTGTCTCTGTCCATACCTCACCCTCGCAATCTCAGGATGATAGCATGCTCCAGGGAGATAAGGTAGGAACTGTGTTTAATCATGGTGACTTGCAGGTTGAGGGGAACGTTCCTGAGGTCCCTAAGCCTCCAGAAGATAATGCTTAGGACAATTTGACCACAGTCGATCCGACGCACCCATCAGATTGCAATCTGTGCTTGGCAGCTCCTCCAAGTGGCAGCGACACGGGCGCCGGGGACAATGTCGATGACATGTGGATGGGATCTCCTTGCTGGGTGGAGAAGGATGCTCTAGACCCTTTGCAAAATGCATGATGCCTCCGGAACCACGCCTGTTGTTGCAATTTCCCTTCTGGTTCTTCTATCCTATGTGTTATGCTTTTATGGCTTTTGTCAACAGGTTTTGTATCAGGTCCTGGCTCGGCATAGATATGAGCTCTCATGGTCATATGCTCTGTATCAGGTCTTGGCTCGGCAAGTTTATCAGGCCTTTGTTTTTGTTCAGTTTTGCATATGGTTATCAGGGCAGCATAGAAATTATCATGGCTACAGTTCTCATATGCCCTGTAATGTTGTTTACCACCTTGGCCAACATTTTTTGTATGTACGGATTCTGGGAATTATGTATTGGGTCATCTCAATCCGGGAATTGGGTTATCGGGTTATCTGGTCATCTAGTTATCTGGTCTTTTGTTCTCTGGGTCAGTGTTGTTGGATGGCTTCGGCCTCCTCTGAGGTCTTGACCTCCTTGTAAATATTTTCTCTTTATTAATAGATTTAGCCTTTACTTAGAAAAAAAAAAAGCAAGGATAACTAGTGTCCTTGCTCTAAAAATCTCAAAAACAAGCCTTTAAGCTATGAAAAAGGATCAACAATATAAAAGAAAATGCAACTGATAAAATAAGGGTGAAATAGGCCATAAAAAAAAAAAATTAATAGGAACCTTCAGTAGAAGTTAGCAAGGCCTAAGAAGTTATGGAACTATGTTGGAGTCATCGCAGCTGGCTAATCTCGAATGACTTGGATCTTGGCTAGGTCCACATGCACGCCGTGTTCATCCATAATGTATCACAAATATTGAATTTGTTGCATGCAAAACGTGAATATATCCATGTTGGCATACAATTTATGTTCTCCCAAGGTGCATAGGACATGTTGAATGTGCTTCAAATGGTCTTCCTAGGTTCTACTAAAGGTGAGAATGTCATCCAAATATATAACCATAAAGATTTTTTGAATGTCCACAAGATATTATCCATCATCCTCATGAAAATTTCCTGAGCATTATTTGAGCCAAAGGGCATGCCCAACCACTCAAAAAGGTCTTCCTTATATTTAAAGGTTGTTTTCCATACGTCATTTTAATCAATTGGAACCTAGTGGTAGCTTGAATTTAGATCAATTTTACTAAAGAACTTGGTACCCTTAAGCTGATCGAGAATATCATCAATTTGGGGGGTTGGGTATCTATTATTACTAGTGATTTTGTTCAAGGATCTATAGTCAATATAGCATTTCCATGTCCCATATTTCTTCTGTACCAACCTAATTGGGCTCTTGCAAGGTGAGGAACTAAGTTAAATGTGGAAATTTTGGATGAGCTCATGAATTTGATATTTTATCTCCTCATTCTCCAAGAGAGAGTGTCTATATATTAGACCACTAAGTAAAGGATCACCAAGTATTAATTTATCTGAGTTCTTGACAAGGTAGGGTGAAGGTACCCCTACAGGTGAAGTGAATATATCTTTGTATGCTTGTACAATCTTTTCCATCTACTTCTTTTATATAGAGAGCCCTTGTGCTAAGGATGTGGTGGTTGTAGTGACATTCCTTTCACCTTCTAATCAAACCATGATGAGGACAAACTTTGAAGTATGAGTGATTACCTTTTGAGACTTTTTTATTGAGATAAATGAAATTGTTGTACTTAGAACTACCTCTAATACTCTATAAAGTTGACCCCCTAAAGTAACAATGAAACTACATAAATGTGGTTCATAGATAGCATGATGTTTCCACATATAAGGTTTTCCTAAAATAGCATCAAAGAATTCGAGTGGGGAAATATCACATAGTACCTTATCTATGAAGGGATTGATTCCATAGGATAGGTAGTAATGTTGGCTGACACAAATGTCTTGTCTATGGCTCAACCAACCAATGGTGTGTATTTGGGGGTGTGGCACTATTGTAAGCTTCAATATCTTAATGAAATTGTCTGATATTAGGTTCTTCTGGATCCCACTATTAACAATGAAATGTAGTGGGGTCCCTTTCACTCACATCTATGAATGGAAGATGATCTCCCCCTCCTTAGGCTCCTCTGACTCTTCTTGTTGGATATTTATGGGTGTGATCGTAGAATTGTATTATGAATTGATGATATACTTTCCTTTATTATGTTATAAATAATAATATATGCCAAAATCCACTTCTTTTCCTTTAAGCTTAATAAACAATGATTGTTTTAAGCAACATTCATCAGTGTTATGCTAGGGGATTTTGTTGAACTAACACCATTTTCCATTATCCTTATTTGAATTCCCATTACCCTTATGTTCCTGTGACTTTGGATGATTGTATTGAGGTTGGATGTCCTTGATTTGTCCCTTATTTTTCGATTTAGGGCCACCTTTTTCAACCTTTTGTTGCAACAAATTTTTAGACATGAACTTCTTCTTATTACTCTACTTCAATTTCTACTCAATTTTTATAGCATATTGTTAAGTGGCTCCCAATGAGGAGATGTCCATGAAATCCATATCCATATGGATGTACCTATGTGGCCACTACAATACTTCAAAACCAAGTTTCACTCAAAGTCTCTGATACCTAGATTTGAGTGCAAGGAATGGAAAATATTAGTGTACTCCAACACCACTTGGTCTCAATTTTGTCACAGATTTTTCCATTAATGTACTGATCATGACAATTCCCTAAAATGTACAAATCCTCCTTGAGGGAAACCAAAAATTCAGCCCTAGTGGGTCTTGCATTGAATATCACATACTCATATTCATTGTGTCTCTTTTAGTAACCTTCCAAAAAATAGTTGACATGGGGAAGGGATTTCAAGAATGCGAAGGTAATATTCTCCTTGTTGGAAAAAAATTGAATAGAGTAATAGGCCTCTAATAGATTTAATCGTTTCTCTAAATAATATACATCTATTTGGCCTTGGAATAAGGGGACATCAAATTTAACTTGTACCTTGAATGGTGTCACACCTCCAAAATTCTCGCTTGTTGAAGATTCCTTGACTGATGTTGGCATTCATAGAAGGATCTGCGCAAAATTTTCCATCATCTCATTCCTTTGTTGTGCAAATTATTCCTCGACAAATAACTTGATAAGATCTCCTACTCTCTATTTTCTTTCACCATGGAAGGTTGCTTGGCTTGGCGAGAGAAATCATTCCTAAGTGAGCTAGTTTCAGACCCAACTCTCTATACCCTGACCTATAAGGAACATGCAATGAGAAACAAGAAGGATAAAATTTCTTTAATACAATTTATCTCAATTGTAAAAGGAACAAAAGAAAAGAAAAAAAGGAAATGGAACACACACAGACACACACATAAATATAGCATAGAGCACAATAATATAGTGAAAAGCCAACTTCTATTGATAACTAAAATAATATAATATTGTAGAACTCAAACTGGCTAGAATGGTGGTAGCTATCTATGCAATGAGGGAGATTGCAACTATATGCATACACAAAAATCTATTACAAGAGGCAGAAAGAGTGGTATTTTAACATAAATAAATAACCGCAAATATCCAAATCCATAACATTAGAAGATGGAGCTCCAAAATATTTATAGGATCCAAGGTGGTTAGTTGGTACATCAACTTCTGAAGGGAACACAATAACCCATTAGAAATTGTTGTGTGAGGATCACAAATTTTGGATATGACTAGTGCATGCCATAACAATTCCTAACTTTTTGAATTGTAAGAAAAATATCATTTAGGGCCTCAAAATGACCCTAGAAGTTTGGGACCTGAAAAACCATAAATTTTTTCCAAGAAGATAGAGAACCCTTGAGTTAATGGAAGTGATCACCGTTAGTCACCTAGATCATAAGGATGGATCACTAATAATTGCTTCTATGTGATTTTTGTGAGAAACTTCAAACCATTAAATGTTGCTAGTGCCTAAATGCACACATAACTTAATAAAAAAAGTTAATGGTAATGGTTATCATTTTATATTATAAAATACTACCACTAAAGAAAACAAATTTGTAATACAAAAAGGGAATATAAGGTTGAAACCACATGTCCCAAATAGAAAAATAGAGATTTCGCAACCCAAAGGGTCAATCTTCTTTGTTCCAACCGATTATGTCCCAACAAGGAATATGTATTATAAATTAAGGTAATAAACTATTTAGAAAGACAAAAGAGAATGAAAAAAAACAAATTCTAGTTTCTATGCTTAGATTCAATGTGTAGCATACACTTGTTCCCTTGACTCATCCCCATTATCCTCAATAGTTCACTCTTCCTCAAATATGGTGGTTGCTCAAACCTCATCTACAACTATATCCAACTTCATAATAGGGGAGCATAGTGGGCCCACACGTTCTTCTAAGGTTGAAGAGGGACTTCACATACAAGGGTCCACTGCAAGACTAGAGTCACTATGAAGGATAAATTATTGATGAGACACTATGAAAGATAAATTATTGATGAGAGGCACTTGAATGAGTTAAACAATTCTTCCAACCATCTCATGAAAACAGCTTATTTGAAAAGATATCTTCATGTTTTTATGACAATGCATATCCATGTAAGGATCAACTTCCTTCTACAATTCTATGACGTCCACCATGCATTGGGTGGTATCCATTGCGTAGGAGTCCTTGACTCCATTGTTTTTTTGCACTTGCTTATCAAATTGCAACTTCCATTGATTCCATTAAATTGCAGTCTATATAATGCTACATTGTGCCTTCGCAATGTCTTCAACACACCTCTGTACCCCACACTTGACTTATCCCAACTCACATAAGACACAACAACCACTTCAACAATGGCAATGCACCACATGAACAATTTTCTTAGAGTGAGCCATACCTAAACTAATACTCAAATATCAAGCTCCCAAAAAAGATAGAATATATAATTCCCAAAGGGTATTGATGCTTGAACCAAGAGGAGGGGTCTTCTCTTTAATGCCTACCAAAACTCTTGTCACTGATCTCCAACAATAAGATTGCACTCCTTGTTGCTAAGTATATTACTCATATCAAGTATGGAGTTAAACCCACGCACAACATACTCCATTTTCACAGTACTCTTCATAATGGCTCACACAATTGATGCGAGGGAGAAATAAAGTTGAAGACATTGACATTTCAACTTACACTCAATTCATGTTTGCATGAGATCCCAAGTGGGGATGGAATAAGAGCTCTTTGTTAGTAGTCACATCATGGATGGTTGGGGGAGTGGGGATAACATTCTCCCCATTTATTTACCCATCGGGAGCATGGTTCCCTTACTTTTTAAGAACATTTTGTATGTGCAAAACATGTTAGAATTATATTCATTGAAAGTCTTGTGCCTAAAGGAGGACATAGCAATTGTGATATGATAGAACTATTAAGACTTTTTCAATGGACAACTCTCCAAATTATTACACGGTCTCCTATCTTTGTGATTTATTTGATCCATTTTTTTTAAACATATAGTCCTTTATACTATGCTTAGACCTTTAAGTCATTATTATCCCCAAACAAATTATGTTTCTATATTTTCTTTAGTGTTTATGATAACCCTTCATGCTCTATATTTTTTGTAAAAATATAGTGCTTTATACTATGCTTAAACTTTTAATTCATTATTTATTGAAAATCTGAATCCCTAAACAAATTATGTTTCTGCATTTCCTTTAATATTTATGATAACTGCTCATTCCCTATAAATTCTAGAAATAACTTAATGATTATTTTTTTTTGTTGACTTGATCCACATAGGATTTGAACATTGAAAACATCATATATCATAACACGACTATTTTCAATAGTTACTACCATAAATTATCAATAACTTAATAATTAACCATATATTCAATTCATATAAAACTCTATAAATTATGATTTAATAAGTAAAAAAAACATATTTTACCATATTAATTATTTCAAATTAATTTCTACAGTACATACAAATTTAAATCATAAAGTAACCAAATAAAATTTATGAAATTCAATATTAAACACAATTTTCTTCCACAATTATATTTGCAATGCAATCCATCTTATAATCATAAAATTTTAAATCGCACTTTGCTTTCACCTGTATTGCAAGCTACTTTATAAAATTTTAAATAATAAATGAGCTGAACTTAAATAATAAATGAGCTGAACTTAACTGTATTTATTAAAATCAGTATTGTATATTATTCTAACACACTTTACTTTCACTATACTACCTTGTAGTGCAAGGCATGCTAGTTTCCACTGCAAGTCAACTTACCGTGAATGTAACAATTTATTACATTATTGTTAACGATGTTACAATTTCATCCGTCTGATTCGTGTAGACTTCGGGGTGACATAGACATCTCTCAATACTTCTCAATGGGAACAAGGGACATTCTCATACTTCATTATCATGGTGACTGAACTACCAACATACTATAAAATTAATATGATATTAACAAAACTTATATCTACTTTGTTTAAAACATTTCATTTTCAATTTTATATAAAATATCTATATTTATAAGGTAATTAAAAATAAATTAATATAATTTTAATTTAGTAAAAATACAATATTTAACATTTAATTTAATGGTTAATGAAAAATAAAAAGGAAAAAAATCAATCTCTTCATTAATAATAAATCTTTAGTAAGTAATAAATTCATATTAATTTTAATGACAAATGGAATGAGGTCTGGGGCAATGCGCCCACCACTGTTGAGCTGGTAATATCTATTAATGCTGGGAGGACATGGTTGGAGCCTCACGTGCATGAGCATGCAATCCCACAGTTGGGTGAGGGTTTATTTATGGATTTTGATGACCAGTGAATTAATTTGCAGAGAGAGGGAAGGAGTCGATGTAAGGTCCTCAGCCTGCTAGATTAATGTTTCTATGAAGTTGGCATGTGTGAGGGTTTTGGTGTTGTGGGAAAAATATATTTGAGTTGGTTGGTAAGAATTCTAAGTGTTCAATTCATTTAGGGTGTGGTTGTGCGGGACGTCCACGTAGCTTGGTGTCATCGGCTAGTGGAAGTCTCCAATCCATAGGTCTTGCTGGGGTCTTCAATCTATAAGCATTTTGTGCCCTCAAGTCTTACCTTTGTTTTTCCTGGGTCTCCTGTTTAAATATTCTATAGTATTTGGTCTCAAGAGTCTCAAGTCTAATTCTCTAGGTATAAACTACCTTCTTTGGTTTGGGGATAACATCAGGAATGTTGGTTTAGTTTGGTGTTAGGGTTTGTCTTGGGTTGTTTTCTCTCGATGTGAGAGTTTTGCACATTGTATCTAGATATTTCCGCGAGAGTCTTCTTGTGTGGGTTTATATGTGTGGAAAGTAAAGGGTTGGGTGTGGGGATTGGGTATCTGTTTTTCTTCTCCTAGGTGTCGAATTCTCTTGGTCCTGGGGTGGTGCCTTTCTTGTTCAATTGTCAAGGGTGAAGAGTCTTTGGCTAAGGGAGTTTTATCCTCTGCCCTCTCTAGTGGGTCTTCGTTTAAGCCTAAGTCCTATGTATGGTGTTATTGTGATGATTTAGTTTGATGGTTCCTTGGTATTCCAAAGGGTGGCCTGAGTCGGTCTTTGTACTCTTTTGCAGGTAGAGGAAGTCCTTATAGTGATATTGACTCTCCTCCCTAAGACTCAACGATGTTGCCAAGGCAAAGGATTAGGAGTAGGAGGAGAGACAATGGAAGAGCTTAGCCTGGATTGTGATGGGTAAGACTCTTTTCCCATGACTTGGTGGCCACTTATTTTAATGTAGTTCCGCTTGAAACACGTAAGGAAATTCGTGAGCTTGAGTCCAACGTAAGAGAGGAAAGACAAACCTTTTTGGATTTTGAACTATTAGAAGATATGTCAGTTTGGGTGCCATACCTTGGGCACACTAGGGGTAGGAGAAAAAAATATATAAACTCAGTGGCTCTTCATTGGCAAATGAAGACTTGTTAAGTTTAGTATTGAGGGACTAGCAAGTGGTGAAATACAATATATTTTCCTCTCTCAAGAATGTCGAGAGGATGCTTAGGAATCAGAGGTTCTTCCTATATAGAATTGACTCTCGTCTAGCTCATGTGGAGATCCATATAGCCTATGACTCATATTGTGGGGACTCAATGGATCCTACTGGATCTAGCGTAAGGGTTCTGACTAGTATTTTGTCATTAGATAATGATCAGTGAGCATGGGTGGTGGGTGGTGAGGTCTAGCGATTTTCTGATGCTTAGAGTTTTGTCCTATGCAGGTTTCTTGCTGGCCTCTTGGTCTTTAGATAATAATGACATAATTTGGTCACATCCTTGTGTTTCTATGGTGTGCTTCTAGCACATATTATTGGACTTTGGTTTTCTCGTATACATATTTTTTTATATGTTAATGGTTTTATTCGTCATACATGCTTTTGGTCAGAAGGTGATGTTGTTTCTGGGATGGATTTACTGATTTCTCATCATATCTGTCAGTTGTCAATGAAGTAGTGTTTGGGATGTACATGGTCGAGCGGTCTCCAAGTTCCTGGCAACACTCCAAGCATGGTGTAAGTTCCATATATTTTATGTTTTTCTAGGGGAATGCTTGTGTGGGCATTAGAGTTATCAGTGATCCCTTTGTGGACAATGTTATCTGCTTTTGTGTTTAGAATGTATGGGGAGATAGACAGGCCATATTTAGCCTTGATCCACATGTACTTTGTTCTAAAAAGTATTTTGTTTATCCTTGGTGACAATGGAAGAATGTTGAGGGGTTTTGATCCCTTTGTGCTCAAATTGATATTAATGTAAATCAATTTCTTTGAGTAATGTAAAGTTTTTTAATTCACCAAAAAAAAAACTTAACTTAAATAAATAATTAATAATCATTAAGCCCCAAGCCCACAGGGCATAGAATAAATGGTGATAGAGCATATTATTAAGGCACTCTGTGATGTGAAAGTCATCGGTTCAAAACTACGCGGGAAAAAATTTAGTCATGTTAAGGGTTGGTGTGGCCCAAGTCGAATGCGATCCCTGGATGATTTTGATGGCTTATATGCCCTGAGTCACAATTTCTCAAGACAAAAGTTAATCGTGCAGTTATATCAATACTCATACATATTAACAAACAAAAAAAATCATTATACCTCATCAATACAACAATTATTATATATATTTTAAGTTATCTCTTTCAAATTTAACACAAAATTCTTAACGACTACAATATAATTTAATTAATAATCCATATGCATCATTAATGAACAACTAGTGACATATCTTAATTAAAAGTGATTATATATCATTAATGAAACAATTAATGATACATTTTAAGATATATATCTTTAGTTTGAAATGTTAAAATATATTCTATTCAATGTATAATGCTTTGTAAAATAATTTATAGAGATAATATAAATTTTAAATAATAATAATAATAATAATTTAATTTTAAAGTTATAATTAAGTTAGATATTAAATTGGCCTATGCCATTTTTTTTGAGGGAACTGATATCTTTATATATTGATTTCATTATTAAAATTTATGAATATATACATGTTTTACCATGAAAAAACAATTATGAAGAAAAGATGCAAAACAATTTAAGTTGGATTGTTTGTTTGGTACTAAATTTATTTTATTGTGTAATTCATATTGGTTTAATACTTGCGTGACATGGACTTGGTTTCGATGATTGTCACTATAACTTCCAAGTGTCTATGTATTCCCCTTCCACATACATGGGTAAATTAGGGGGCTTTGAAGCTTGAATCTCATAGTTTACATAACACTTCATAGCACAAAAAACGCCAACTGTGTTGCCCCCGACGACTTAGTTAATCTCAAGTTTGAAAATCATGAATTTTGGAATTAAAATAAAATTAATTACTAAAATTGAAAATTATTAATTTCTCAATCAAAATAAATTTAATCATTAAAGTTTATAAAGATGATCAATGATATTATTGTATAAATTTTTATTTTAAATTTAAATTCTGCATTTCCTCCTCCCACCCTCAACCAGACCACCTCCCCCATCCTATATATGTAATGAAAATTTATAGGTTTGATAAATAAATAATATTGAGAGAAAGATAAATGGAGGGTGGAAAACTTATTATAAACTTGAAATAATTTTAAATTAGTGGACTTTTAGATATGGGATAAGAAGAAACTCATGTTTAAAACTATCATCACTCTTGTTATCTTTTATGTATAGCATGAACAACACCCTTTAAGGATTAACGAGTTTGAACAATCAAAATTTTCATCTTAAACATAACTCAAAAGCTAATTCTGAGCTCATAATTGTATTATGCTAGTCAATATTTTTCGAACAATTGAAATTTTTCTCAATTCCAAGCTATGAGCACAGAGTTATGCCATTCAAATTTTGCACTAAGCATTTATGAAGATTTATAGTTTGATAAATAAATAATATTGAGAGAAAGATAAATGTGTTGAAAATAGCAATAAGAAATGTTAAAAATAACATCAAGAAAAAATCTTAATTTAATTTTGTCCTTGAATTATATGGTAATAAAATTGTAATTCCACATTTCATGACAACTTGTAATAGTTAACTAAGTTAATTTGACTTATTTAGCTCAGTTAATTTGAGTTGATGGTCTAACTAGAGTCATGTAGAGTGTCTCCTACAATTAGGAGCACTAGTTGAGTTTATTTTGAGTTGTAATTATTTAATTCAATGTAACTGAGTTAAAGTTAGTTAAACTAGTTTCAATTGATGGAGGAATTAGTAGGAGGTCCAATAGTGGGGTGCAACCTACAGTAGTGGGGTGTTGCCTATAGTAGTGGGGTGTTTCCTGTCAAACAGTGGGGTGCTTCCTGAAGTGTAGTGTGGTGCTGCCTATAGTGATCAATTAGTAAATTGAAGATTCACTCATAATTAGCTCATGCATGTTAGATAAGAGAAAGAACCAGTTGCTATTGGAGTTCAGGTACAATGTACTATCAGTTGTAAAATCATCTAAATTAAGCAGACGGTGCATGTAGTCAGAGGAAGGCCTATGAGGATTGCACAATTCATAATTGAGGAATTTCCCCATTAAATAGGGGCTAATTCCTTGAGGAACAACGCAAGGAAGTAGGAGCTTAGAAGGCTAGGAATTTGGCTAAGTATTGTCCAAAGGTAGTCAATCAGGAAGAGGATAGAAAATACTTGTGCAGGTTGAGCTCAAGGTTGAGCAGAGCATATTGAATTCATTCAAGGCTTACCTAGGAAGCAGTGAGACAGATAGAGATAGTGCAGAGGTTGCTCGGGCTTGAGAAAACATTGCAATATTCTCATATTTTATGATTAATTCAATATATAGATAGCAGGGGTTTTTATCTCTGGCTTTCCATAGAAAATCATTGTGTTATGTGTGATTGAATTCTTTCTCTTATATGCTTTGTGATTTCATCAATCGTTTATTATTTCCGCTGATGATTGGAGTATATTCAAGTATTTTGTTTTAGAATATTACATAAGAAGTTTGAATCTACAATGAATTTTCGCATGGTATGATAGCTATATTTGTAAACATTTCTACATGGTATCAGCGCTGAAATCATGATAGAAGAGAAGAATTAAAAGTTGTCCTTTAGATTAATGGAGCTCCAGTTCAGGGAAGATCCAAAAGACCCTATGTGAAAACTTCTTAATGGATCTAGAAGGCTGCTAATGGGCAGATCATTGAGCCAATGTTTAGTGACACACAAAGGAGTTGTGATCATTGATATTGGTAGATTCACGGGCAGAGATATTTCCAACAAGGAGATCGTGTTATGCAACCAACTCACAAATAGATAGATTAACAACTTAAAATTATCCTCTTCGAGGGGGAAACCTCATTTACATTACATAAATGAACAATTCTTGGATGATACAAATTACAAGACCTCCTTTGTATATGTAGAAGTTTAAGGGGTCACAATATAATCAGATCCTACATAACAATAATAATGTAAGGGCATAATAATAACAATAGTGGGCTTCTATGGGGCACAACAATAACAATATGGGGGCTACATGGGCATAACAATAACAGTAAGGGGGATACACTAGTATTATAGTGACCTAACATGCCCCTCTCTGTCAAAAAAGTGTTGTCCTAAACACTTTAGTAGTTCTGGATACTTCTGTATTAAATGCTCATCCTCCCATGTGGAATCTTCAACGGGTAAGTTCTTCCACTTAACGAGATACTCTAAAATTGATCGATTTCATAGTTGTCAGGTTCTTATTTTCGTGACTGCTTCAGGCTCAAATATGATTTTTCCTTCTTCGTCAAGTTCTAGAAACACTATTTGAACTGGAAGCTTGTCACCTACAACCTTCTTTAAGCATGAAACATGGACAACTGGGTGTACTCGGGAAGATGCAAACAAATCCAATTTGTATGCCATAGTACCAATCTTTTGGAACACCTTGTAAGGACCATATTACTTTGGTGATAATTTATTATCCTTATTAGCTTGCTTGAGAAACATTTGTTTGTATGGTTGTAGCCGTAAAAATACCTAGTCACCTACATCAAAACTACTTTCACTACGATGATGATAGGCCTATTGTTTCATTTATTTCCATGCCAGAGTGAGGTTATCCTTTAAGAGTTGGAGAACTTGTTGTTGATGCTCGATGTGATCTTCCATTGCTTGAACCTTATAATTTTCTCTTAAAGATGATGTGATGGATGTTGGATTATATCCATAAAGTTCCATAAATGGGGTCATTTTTTTCTACAATATAGAAGGAATTGTTATACCACCATTCAGCTAGAGGTAACCACTTGACTCATTATGTTTGTTTGTCAGATACAAAGCAACACAGATATCCTTCCAAACATTTGCCCACTATATTATTTTTCCCATCATATTGAGGATGATAAGATGAGCTATGAGCTAATTGAGTACCAAGTTAGAAAAATAATTCCATCCAAAAATTTCTAGTGAAAATGAGATCTCTGTCACTTACTATAATCTTTGGATTTCCATGAAGATTTTGAATTGTTTTTGTAAATGCAGTAGCAATTGTGTCGGATTTAAAAGTATGAGATAATGCACAAAAGTGTTCCTACTTTGTAAGTCTATCAACTATCACCATGATGACACTCTTTCCTTCAGATTTGGGTAAACTTGTGATAAAATACATTGATACCTCCTCCCAACACTAACTTGGAATGGCTAAATGTTGTAGCAGACCAAACATTCTGCCACAAATTTTTGAATATCAGATTTAAGGCCATCCCAAAAGAATTCCTTCTTGACCTTATGGTAGGTTTAAAAATCCCGAGTTCCCTCCTAATGGAGGTGTACAATTCAAAAATAATATTTTTTTTTGTTGGGAATTCTTACAAAGATATAAGCGATCTTTGTACCATAATGAATCATTTTTCCAGCTAAATGTATCATATGTACTCGGATCTTGCTACAAATTTTGAATGAGTGACCACACCTCTTGATCATTCTTCCATTCATCCCTTGCTTCGGTTATCCACTCAGGTCAAATAATAGAAATGACACAAAGCAATGCTTCCACATCCTCATCCTTTCTTGAGAGTGCATCTGCAACAACATTTTTCTCCCCTTTTTTGTAGGATGATTTCAAAGTCATAAGACAACATATTTGTTGCCCATTTTTGCTACTCTTCTGAAGATAATATTTTTACTAAAAATTATTTAAGACTACCATGATCTATCTTTTCCTTGAAGTGTATTTCCATTAAGTAAGGTCGTCATTGCTTTAGTGCATGTAGTATTTCCAACATTTCCTTCTCATAAATAGGTTTGGGTAAATACTTTCCTTTGATTAGACAACTTTGAAAAGCAATGGTTGTTCCTTCTTGCATTAAAACAACACCAATTCAATTTCCTGAAGCATCACATTCCACAATAAAAAAAAAAATGTGATGTCTGGCATAGCTAAGATTGGTGCTTGGCACATTGCCTCTTTAAGACATTCAAAGGCCTTCATTTCTTCTGAAGTCCAAGAAAATGCATCTTTCTTCAGTAATGATGTTAGAGGTGCCGCTATTCTCCCATAATTATTAACAAAATTGCAATAATACCTTGTCAAACCAAGAAATCCTTGAAGATGCTTTATGGTTGTGTGGATTTTCCATTCCTTAATGGCTGTAATTTTGTCAGGGTCTACCTTAACACCTTCATTAGATACAATATGACCCAAATATTCCATCTCCTATACTCCAAATAAACATTTGGAGGTTTTTGCATATAATTGTTTCTCCATCAATAGTTTGAGCACCCTGTCAACATGTTGAGCATGATCCTTCCAAGACTTTTTGTAGATTAATATATCATCAAAAAATACTAACACGAGCTTTCTGAGGAAGGCTTTGAAAATGGAATACATCAAACCTTGAAATGTGGAAGGTGCATTAGTAAGTCCAAAAGGCATGACCAAAAATTCATAATGACCCTCATGAGTTCTGAATGTTGTTTTCAGAACGTCTTCAGTATTTATTCCAATTTGATGATATCCTGAATGAAGATCCAACTTGGTGAAGTAAATTGCTCCATGTAATTCATCCAACAATTCATCAATGACAGGAATGGGAAATTTATCTTTAATAGTGATATTTTTGAGCTCCCTATAATATGGACACACACGCCATGATCCATCCTTCTTGTGCACTAATACTACTAGAGCAGAGAAAGAAAAATTTCAATTTCTGCAACCACACGTTCAATTTCACTCTCTTTGGCACAAGGATATCTGTAAGGTTTGATGTTTGGAGGAACAGTTCCTGGAATCAAGTGAATTGCATGATCATGATCATGAATAGGTTGGAGGCCTTAGGGAGTCTCAAACACCTTGGAATGATTGTCCAAGACTTTTTGGAGATATGGAGAAATAGATGATTTCGATGTTTGAGCCCCTAGTGAGAATAATTGTGAAATTATACCCCGTTGTTATTTCTTTATAAGCTTTTTCATGCCATTAGATTTGATTATATTTCCTGGTTTCCCTACAATACCCCTTAATTCAACTTCCTTTCCTTCCTAAAAAAATTCAAGAAAAGTTCTTGAAAATTGAAAGTTGCCATCCCCAAAGATTGTAACAATTATAATCCTAGTACAACATCAACACCATCCATTGGAATGGAAAGCATTGGACTATTAAATACATATTCCACCATGGTTAGCTTGATATTATGGCACTTTCCAAATATATTTATAGCATTTGTAACCATCACTTGACACTCTAGTGCTGGATATAGGAAGAAATTCAATTCCTTGGCTATCTTAAAATGGATAAAATTATGGATACTACCTGAATTAATTAGCACTATTACCTTTTTCTTCTTGATATATCCTTCTATCTTGAGAGTTTTAGGAGTGGTAATTCCTGCCATTGCATTACAATATATGGTCGGATTCATTTATTCTTTCTCTAGGGTTGGTTCCTAGTGTATATCCTCCTATTTTGATGTTTATTGTTCCTTTTCTTCCTCCTCTTCACAATCTATGTAGAATAATTTATTCTCATCACACTTATGACCTTTAGTGTATTTTCTATCTCAACTGTAACAAAGCCCTTTTTCTTTTTTTCCTCCAATTGTTTCGGTGTCAACCTTGTAGGTTGTGGAAGAATAGGAGCAACAACACTTCAATATTTATAGTTGTGAATGGTAGACTTCCTTGTTGCCATAATTTTTCTTTCAACTTTTCTTGCCACCTTGAATGTCTTCTCCAATGAATCAGGTTCCCAAAGGTGAGCCTCATGTTTGATGTTATCTTTTAAATTTCCTATGAAGACATCAATCCTATGCTCCTCTGGAATATCGGTTACCCTAGTATTCAATGTTTGGAAGTCTTCAATATGCTCTGAAATTGAACCCTTTTGTTTGAGATTTATCAATTATCTAAAGAAGGTGTTTCTCTTTGTATATTCATAATGTGATATCATTTCCTCCATAAAAATTGACCATGTGACAAGTCGTTTAGGAGAACAAAGCCATCTATGCCATTCAAAGTGATTAGGTACTAAATATAAATATGTAATACATACCTTTTGTGAGGGTTCCACATCCTGTAGATCAAAATATTGCTCCATATGTAGTATCCATGTTATCAGATCGTTGCCATAAAAATTCCTCATATCTTTCTTTGGAATGTGGTGGTTATTAAACCCCACATTGGATTCTATAAAATTGTAATTCATATTCCTTTTTTCTTCATCATGATTTTCATGGATTTCCTTGTCACCACTAGGAAGCCTTTCTTCTAGAAACTTTTCCAAACCTTCCTTCAACCCCTCTATCTTGACATTCATCGTTGTTTCCATGTATGCTTTTAAACCATAATTCAAAACTCCCACATCCATTTTTATACCATCTATATTAACATTCATCATGGCTTCCAATTCAATTTTTGTTACTTTTTGCGAGAGCGAAATTTGTTGCACTTGGTCTCGTAAATTTGATATATCATGTTGCATTTCTTCCTCTTCTTCGTGCGTCATAGAAGAGATTTCTAGTTGCTTACTAGGTGTGTCCATTTTTTTTTGAGGAATTTTGGAATCAAACAATGATATCTATGCTTTAATAATCCCCTTGAATTACTTCAAACTTATTTTTCAAACAAATGTTATGCAAATTTTTTTAAAATAGACACCTTTTTCTTTAGTTTTAGGAGCTTGATATTGCAGTTCTTGTATCTCTTTAATTGCGAATCTACAAGATCTGAAATTTTGTCTTGTAGTAGCCTTATGATTATTCTTTCCAACCCAATAAATCATACCAGTATTGGATTCTTCAAGAAAGGGTTATGCCCAATCTCCCATGATGACCTGATTATACACTTGTTCAGTAGAGCGAACTTGTATGGAGTGTCACGTGTCACTATTTTGACCTTAGGCCCTGAAAATGATACCAAAAACATACAATCCATCCTCTATCCATTTCTTTTTATGAAATTCAAATCTAATGCTCAGAGAGAAAGTTATGATTATTTATCCTAGGTCACCTGTTTGAGATGGAATTCTGGAGCCTACAAAAACCCTAACTTCCTTAGATCATATCTCTAAAAATATAGTAAGAAAAAATATGAAATTCATACATGAAGTTCATGAAGATTTCGAATCCATGTGGTTTCAATTTTAGCTTCTCAACCTTCGTAAAAAAACAGTTATAGCAAAAATTTCATGATTACCTTTTTGAAGCAGCGAAACCCTGGAATCCAAAGCTCTGTTACCAAATGTTATACAACAAAATCACAAATAGATAGATCAACGAATTAAAAATTATCCTCTTTGATGGGGAAACCTCCTTTACATTACATAAATGAAAAATTATTGTATGATACAAATGACAAGACCTCCTTTGTATATATAAGAGTCTAAGGGGTCATAATATAATCAAGGGGTCACAATATAATCAGAGCCTACATAACAATAATAATGTAAGCGCACAACAATAACAATAGTGGGCTTCTATGGGGCACAAAAATAATAATATGGGGGCTACATGGGAGAAAAAATAACAATAAGGGATATACACTAGTATTATAGGACCTAACATATCGCGAATCAGAGGGAGTTTAGTTTCAGAGGGAGCAGCCCTATGGAAGATAGTACTTCAGAATCTGGGGAGATTAGAATCATTATTGAAATGGTTGTAGTAGTAGTGCCAAAATAGCAGAAGAGCAGTAGCAACAACAATATGAGTAGATCAGATTTAGCTCATGCATGCAAATCCTTGAGGACCAAGGAGTATACTAGATATTTGGTGGTTGAGAGGGAGCATGTTAGACCTCTCAACATGTAGCCTCAAAATAAGCCTTAGAAGGTTGTGGAGCAGCCACAATTGGAGAAGTAGAGAGGACACATAGTGGAAACATCAACTCAAGTAGATACCTCCAGTAGGGGGAAATTTCAAGCCAAGTGGGCAGAGGGAGCACATGCATCCATACCTCTAGGTGAGAGATGGAGTGATATGGAACCTTAGTCCAAGAGTGCCAAAATTTGGACAGGATACATTGAGGTGTATTTTCTCATGGATCATTACCTTGCTATGGGGGTCCCACAAGATTCAGTAATAGAAGGATCAATTTGTTCAGATACCGAGGAGTGCAGGGAAGTGTTGATAGTAGAGAAGGAGGCCCAGTAGTAGAGTCAACAACATCACTGTTTTCCGAGTAGACAGTTGCAGACACAGTTGATTCAGTTTATTTTGTTTGGATTATTTTCAGTTGCAAATGTTGCAGTAGCAACCACAGCAGTGACAAGAGTTGCATGTAGATCATTCGAAAGGTATTGGATTGGGATAGATGTGAATCCATTTCATGTTGAGAGGGAGTGTTGAAAATAGCAGCAAGAAATGTTAAAAATAGCATCAAGAAAAAAAAATCCTAATTTAATTGTGTCCTTAAATTAAATTGGGAATAAAATTGTAATTCCACATCTCATGACAACTTGTAATAGTTAAATAAGTTAATTTGACTTAGTTAGATAAGTTTATGGTCTAACTAGAGTCATGTAGAGTGTCTCCTACAATTACGAGCACTAGTTGAGTTTATTTTGAGTTGTAATTATTTAATTCAGTCTAATCGAGTTAAAGTCAGTTAAACGAGTTCCAAATGATGGAGAAATTAGTGGGAGGTCTATTAGTGGGTTGTTGCCTCCAGTAGTGGGGTACAACCTACAGTAGTTGAGTGCAACTTGCAGTAGTAGGGTGCATCCTGTAGTAGTGGGGTGCAAGTTGCAGTAGTGGGATGCAGACTACAGTGGTGGGGTGCAACTTGCAATAGTGGTGTGTTCCCTGTCGAATAGTGGGGTGCTGCCTGAAGTGTAGTGCGATGCTTCCTTTTGTAACATCTTGGATTTTGATAAGTTAGTTTTTATTTATAAAAGAGTGTATAAAAAATATATAGAGTAAAAAATGAAAATGAAATAAATAAATAGAAAAAGAGATGAAATGAAACCCCATCAAAATAAAATCAAAATTTGTACAAGTGAGAAAATTTAAATTCCACTTGAAAATAATAAAATTACATTTTAAAGAAACTAGGATTTTGTGTGCAGCTTTTTAAAATGCCACAACTTGATTTTTTATTTGAATCATATAGTTTAATCATGATCAAATCGTTTAAATTTATCTCCTTAGATTAGTGAATAAGCTCACCAAATTGTTTAATATTGGTAGAACATGATTAGATAGGATAGAATAGAATAAAATGATGGCCTAACATGCTCAAAATTTGGCCAAGTGATGTATTAGATTAGGGTTACAAAAAATTAGGTAAGTAATTGGCTGCTAGAAAAAATGCGCCAAATTTTAGATTAATGTTTGTTTGATTAGGACTTAATTACCTCTTAAAGGTGATTAATTTTGTGTAAATAAAACCTTATGATGTTTTTTACCAAATTCATAAAATGACAAAAGCAATTTGTCGTTGAGTGCTAACAAGCGGATACATTTGGACAATGATCCTCTTCCCCACCCAGATCAACGACGGGGAAGCCATTTCACACCCCCTCTGACCGTTGCATGCTAACAGAAAGCAGGGGGTCCGAAAAGAGGTTTATCTTATGGTAGACCCATTGCAATGTGTGGCCTCCTCCTTACTTCGCACGCCCCACACTCATTACCACTTACCACTACCCCCCTCCTTTGAAATCTGCTCATCCCACTTCATCCATATGTCATCCCACCAACGGTTATCCCCATTTCCCACACCTTTCACCCACTAATCTTTTCTCTCCACATGTCCATATCCATTATGCTCCTGTCTGTTTCTCCTATCTGTTTCTCTATCCGTTGTAGTACATACCCATTTCTTTTATCCATTAATAGCTTCTTATTGGCCATCAATGAACACTCTCCCGTTTGGTAACGGTTTACTTTTAACGGTTATGCACCTCCCAATTATAAATAAACCCCTCATCCCCTTCGCATGATTTCCCTTTTTTTATTTCAATTTTTGATTTACAAGTTTTCAAAGTTTGATTGTTCTTTGCGCCTACCTTGTGGCATAGTTAGATTTATCATTTGAACGAATAATTCTCTCTGTTAGGTATTCTTACTCCCATCCTTCTGTTGTTTCTTCCACCTATTTTTACAAATATGGCACCAAACAGAAAGGACCATCCCTCTGGTAGTAAAACCTCATCGCAGGAAAATCCCAAAATCACTAATACCCTAGACCTTGACCACATTCCCTTAGCTGACCATTTTTTCAAAATTGTGCACACAGAGTGCGAATTTGATATGATTGAATTGCACCATTGGTTAAAACAGACTTATTAGGACTCATAACATGAAATTAACCTATGGGAATATTTATTTCCCATCTTCATGTGTCCTCAGACCCATCCATTTCCTGATTTAGTCATGTGGTGTCAAGATAGGTACAATTCCCTACAGATAACTGTGGTAGCTCAGAATGGAGACATTATGATATCTATCACACTTGAAATCATCAATAAAATGCTTCTTATCCCTGAGAATGATTCCCTTAGATGTTTCTCCACTGATGTCCTCATGGATATATACCATAAGCGCACTTCCCCCAAAGAGCTCAAACTTTTGAGATCTTTCTTCCGGAAGATCTTGAACTTCCTAAAAAGAACCCTCCTTATTTAGCCTCAATGTTCCCTGAGAGAGCTAAACATATCATTTCTTTAGTTTCTTTCTTGTTAGGTTACCAAATAGAACAATGGGTAAATGAATCTATTCTAGGTTACCTATCCATCTTCTCCAAAGAACACAAACCAACTTTCATTTATAATTACAGTCAATTTTTGGCTGAAACTATGCATGAACAATTAATGAAAATCACTACTGAAGGAGTATTCAAGTATTCTTCTGTATTAGTGCATATGTTCCTTTTTCAACAAGGAGACATGTTGCCTATAACCTTACACAAGCAAGATGATCAACAAGTAAGTCAATCAGTCACACAGTGGAACTCATTGGTCAAGAGGAACTCAACTGAGTTCACATTTTTAAATTTCATCAATTATTTTATTCATCCAGTTGCACAGATTCTCAATACCCAAATTGAGCCTAGAATCAGCCCAAAAATTAAAAGAATTTTGCACCTCAGTGACCAAGCTAAGACAAGAGACTGGTACCTTTACAGAATTAAACATAAATTAGGGTGTAAGGTTGTGAGTTAGCTCCATGCAAATTTCCTAAATATGTTCCAATGAGAATTTTCTCTCTAAAATATATAAGGAAAATGATCAACATGGATGAGCTACATTTTGTTGTAGGGAAGATAAAATATCAGTTTAAGATCAAATCCCAAGTGGGATCATTTATTTGCAATACCATATCAGCAGGCATTGAATCAAACTCAATCCTTATACATATGGGATTCCAACCAAGTTTCACCTAGTCTTCTGACCCATTTAATATAATCTGCAACTTAAGGGTGGAACTCAAAACCAAACCTTACATTAATAATCGAAGACTAGGAATTGAAAAATACAGAAATCAAGAACAGTGGGAGGAAAATACACTTCAGGAAGCAGAAGAACATATTTTACCGGCTTCTACCCTCCAGACTCCCACTTGTCAAAGCATGCAGGAAAAGAGGCCAAGAGAAGAATCTTCATCTGCAGTAAAGGGTGTAAAAGAATTCATTATTTATCAAAAGAAACAAAAGACTGAATCCAAAGGTACTATGACTCAAGGTCAGAAAGAGCCTATAATCATCAATCTGGATGATTCATAGGTTTCTACAGGGTCAGAAGAAAATGTACTCATCACTCCATCCTCCTCTTCAATTTCACAGAATTAATTGGACATCACCTAGTCAGCAAGAGTAAGTGAGCAAGAGGAGCCAAACATTTAAACCAATTTCCTTGAAATTAAACAAAAAAATGAATCTATGAAGGAAAGTGTCTACGCTTAATTTTGGAAACATACATCTACTTCACAACACAAGTTATTGATAGCCTTTGACAGTGAAAAAGGCAGGATGCAAATGGAATTCCTACAAGCTCAAGTGCCTTTTCCAAAGGCTTCTTCAGACTACAAGAAGACCATATTTTCCTTTGATGCCAACCAGATACACCCAATCGACCAGATGGACATGCACAGATAATCTGGTGAGATGCTTTTCTCTACCATGACTAACACTGCTATGGCATTGTCAAAATTAAGAACAACTCTTTCAAATGTGTAGTCACAATTAAAGATAGAAAATATATCCTCTTTGGAAAAGGATAACAGGGTAAAATCATTAGAAGACTTAGTGATCAAAATTGGGTATGATCCCACTGATGTTAAAGCTGCAGAGGACATTATCAAAAAGAAGAATGCAGATATTTCAACATTAAGGAAGCAACTCAAACTACCTTCTACAGAGGATCCTCAAACTAAGGAGATAGAAGAAAGTGAGAAACACAAAGAAGAAATGCTAAAATTAATCGTTGAGAAAAATGTACAAATAAAGAGGATGGAAGAGAAGATAGAAATATTACTTAAAGGAAAGGAAGAATCTTCTCAAGTGGTTATACCCATTACAGTGGCAAGGACAATAGGGGAATCAACATCAGCAACAACATAGTCTACATCAATAGCAGGTGATTTAAACAAAGTCATACAGGAGTTGTCTCTCCAGAGACAAGAAAATGAAAGGCTTCACAAGAAATTCAAAAATCTAGAGACACAAAAGATTAAGAATGATACTCTTTATGTTGAAGAGATGCAGAAGTCCCACAGATTGACAAGAAGGATTGAAGAGTTGGAGAATGAGTCACTAATGGCTCAAACCTTGGCCCAAGCCAAGGAAAATATTTGGGCAAATATCAGTCAAGCTATAACTAAAGTTTGGCCCTCAATACAGATTATTTTTTAACAGGAAGAGCTCATTAATAGATGCCAGACAACTATTGAAGAAGTCAGAGCACTCCTTAAGGAAAAACCAAGTGAAGCTACAGATATGATTAAAGTGCTCAATTCAAAAACCAGGGCCAAATTGGAAGAGATTCAGATTGTTGATAGGACAGAAACTATTTTGGAGATTAAAAAAGTTTTGCAGAAAAATAATCTCATGACTTAGTTGGAGACAAAATGCCAGACCTTGAAAATTGTTGTCCAAAGGTTTCATTTCAAGTTCAACTTTCTCAACCAAAGAGGACTACCAAGATTAGTGGCATCAAATGACACGCTAATCAGTTTGGAGGAATATTTCAAAAGATGTATACAATTCCAACTGATAAAGCTAAATTTGTAGGTATTAAAGGTCACCTTACAGGGAAGGAATTCTTAGAGGCTTTTAACTTTGATTTAATAATCAAGCATGAAATCAAACATATATTTTTTAATAAGCCTACTTTTGAAAAGTATATAGAGGTTGATGAAGTCTACTGAAAACTGATTAATATTTCTATACTAAGTGAAGATAGATGGGATCACTTATGTGAAATCATCGAGTAAATTCCATCACCAACTGACAGACAACAAAGAAACATTTTTTTGGGGTTAGATCATCAACAAATTACTTGAAGATATTGCCAGTAACTCAACAGTTTTGGGATTCCTATATTTTTGTACTATTTTTGTATTTTGTTAAAGGATGTTTCTAGAAGATCTCTCATTTTGTATAAATAACTCTTCCTTCGAGTTATTATGGGTTGAACCCTTGGATGAGCTTTCAAAGCAGAATTGTAATCAAACTGGAGATTTGCTTCAAATTAATGAAAGGATTCTGGATTTGCCTCAAATAGTTTGTCTCCTTGTGAGTTTTTCTTATGTGTTCATTTCATTATGTTTTTCTTCATGTATTTAAGTTTTTATGGAGAAATTTGGGTAAGATTAAACTGAATATCAGTCCATCTTAAATCCCTTGTGAAGTTATAATCAATAATTAGAGATTAGTTTATAAAATTGTATGTTATTATAAACTCCTCTATATCTATAAATTACCACACCCATCTTCACAAGATTAAATACATTTTGTTTAGCAGGTAAACATTGTTTACTTGTATTCTCTCTTATAATTAATTAAATATTCAGTATGAATATTTAGTAAGTTGCAATTCCTTAAGCTCTGTTATTCATTCAATTAAAATCAATTAACAATGTGAAGACAAATAAACAACCATTTCATTTTATTTGGCAAGTGTTAAAGTTTAAGCACCCATCTTTAACTGTTCATAACATCAATCATCCAAAAATAAAACAAACAAAACATTTTAGATGCTCTCGCATGATTAATTAACCTAAAATAATCTCAGAGGACAACATTGCCTTTAATGATCAACCACTAAACTGAAGATTCACTCATAATTGTTAGAAAATTATATATTACAGAGCAATACAACACATAAAATATATTGCAGAAATATAAACACAGAAAATGCATAAAACAAGAGAGACACAAATATACATGGTTCACCCAATTTCGGCTACATCCACGGAGAAGCAGCCAGTCCTTCCCTCTTTTTTCTTTATCCAGCAAAATGAAGAGATACAACCTACATCAGATATGTTGTAATTCCCTCTTTGCTCTCACACAATCTCCTCTCTCTTTCTCACTCAGAATACAGATCTACATAGACACAATACAATTCCCTCATATATAGTAAGGGGTTGCCTTCTAGGGCAAAAACCCCTAAATTAAGCATAACTTCTATCATCATATCTCCGCCTAATGAACGGCCCAAATTGACTATGAAATTACAACATTTTACAAGGAAATTTTACATCTATTTTTAGCTTCAGGGGTGATGCCCCCGATCCCCCGCCGGGGGGGTCCCCCCCCCCCGGGACCCCCCTGGCAGTGTACATTTTTATGGGCAGCGTTGCCGCCACATTACTAACTGGGGTCCAATTTGGCGATACCTCTAAATAAAGAAGATAATCAGGCTCCACACCCAACAATAATTAACTCATGCATGTCAAATTAGAGAAAGTCCTAGTTGAAATTGGAGTTCAAGGAAAGTGTACTATCAATTTTAAAATCATCTAGATTAAAAATATGGTGCATACAGTTAGAGGAATACCTATGAGGATTGTACAATTCATAATTAAGGAATTTCCCCATTAAATAGGGGCTAATTCCTTGAGGAGAAATGCAAGGACGTAGGAGCTTGGAAGGTTATGAATTTGGCTAAGTCTTGGCCAAAGGCAATCAGTCATGTAGAGGATAGAAACTACTTGTGGAGGTTGAGCTCAAGGTTGAGCAGAGTATATTGTATTCATCCAAGGAGTTCCTTTGAAGAAGTGATACATATAGAGATACTAGAGAGGTTGCTCGGGAATGAGGAAAGCATTGTAATATTCTCATTTTTTTTATTAATGCAATATACAGATAGCAGGGGTTTTTAGTTGTGGCTTTCCCAAGAAAATCATTGTGTTATGTGTGATTGAAATCTTTATTTTATATGCTTCGTGATTTCACTGATCATTTATTGTTTCTGTTGACGAGTAGGGTAGATTCAAGTGTTTTGTTTTAGAATATTACATAAGCAGTTTGAATATACAAGGAATTTCTACAAAATGGAGGGTGGAAAACTTATTATAAATTTTAAATAATTTTAAATTAGTGGACTTTTATATGGGATAAGAAGAAACTCATGTTTAAAACTCTCATCGCTCTTGTTATCTTTTATGTATAGCATGAACAACACCCTCTAAGGATTAACGAGTTTAATTTTCCTCTTAAACATAACTCAAAAGCTGATTTTGAGCTCATGATCGTATTATGCAAGTCAATATTTTTCCAACAATTGAAATTTTTCTCAATTCCAAGATATGAACACAAAATTATGCCATTCAAAGTTTGAAATAAGCATTTTCTCTCTCCTTCCACATTAGCATCCATGTATTTGACCTATCAACATGATAGTATGGCATTTTTATGGTGCCTAATCAATATCACCATAAGTGAAATGTCTTTTCTTGCATCACTGATAAGCTTTTCCTTAAACCATTGACAGCCCCTACATCAGATATATGCTTTTCCTTAAACTGTAGATAACTTCTTATGGGTTCATTCATATATTACTAATTTCATAAACATCTATCTTGAGCGTTGACGCCTCTTAGTGATTTTCCAAAAATATGTTGATTAACAATCTTTCTAAATGAAATGGTTGATTAATCCTTTCAGGGTTTTTCCAAAGGAACCCTAATGCATCTTTTTCCTAAGGAATTGTAGCACATTTATTTTTTTGAGAATTCAGTGGAGCTGACACGTCACCTACCAAATAATCTTGCCATGTCATCATCCATATTATCCACACCACCACCATGGATCTTGTCATGTGGACTCTACATGTCATATTTTGTACTACCACATTAGCACTTGTACAACCTTTTCCCATCACCATCTTTTCCTTGTGTCATGTGTCACACAAATTCATTTTTTCCATGTGAGTATCACATCCTTTATATTTTGTTTATTTTGATGGGTCTTTCTTTCCTTTCTCACTCCTAAATTATTTTCTCTATCACAATGTTTCATCCCCTTCTATTATTTCCTTGTCCACATATCAACACTTCCAATTTTTGTTTGTCATTGATGTCTTTCTTCATTTATTAACATCTTCATGTGTTCCTTTTGGTGACATATTTCCCTTTATTGATGTTGGGAAGATAATTTGTCCTTTTAATTCAGAACAACTAATCCAACTCACACATAAATTTTCAATGCAAGTAGGCTTTTTATTTCAAGGATACTATCTAAAGTACATGTAGGAACAAATGGAAACTAGCACTAACCAAAAATGAAAACCAATCATTGTAAGTATCAATCTCATCACTCCATAACACTTTTTGTCACACTTCAAACCATGCTCACACTTGAGAAAGGAAGGAAACACACATTGCAAAATAAATCACACTTTGTCACACTATTAATCTTATTTGAAACAAAATAACACTCCTGGAAACCACTCAACATTCAACAATTGTTGAAACACCAATTCAATTAATTAAAAAACCAAAGAACTGTAACATAAATAAAATCACCATCACACTTAAGAAGGGACCATTCTAGGACCTATGTTGTTATACAATAATAAAGGTTGCAATTTTGCAACTATTAATGCATGAACAAGGTCTGTAACAATAACAATAAACATAAATTGTAACTGAGAGAATAAATGTGCTGCTACAATATCTATTTAACTAATGATCCCTACTAAGAAGGATGGCCCTTCTTCCTTAGTAGGGTTGGTGAATTACACAACACACAAGTTAACCAGGAAAGAGATATTGAGCCATGAATGGTAGAGACTTATATTAAAGAAAGTTGCAGTACATGATTCTAATGTTGGTAATCCAGTCTACGATATCTATCTATGCATGCCTCATAGGTAGAGAGTACATATTTTTATAATTTCATATTACCTTACATTCCTATTTTTGAAAAGTAGGATCATCATGAGAATCTATCAATGCTCATGTGATACAAATCGATATTATACAAAAACTACCTTGTAACAAATCAAGTCTTAATTCAAATAGAGTTGTAACAACTTTTCTAATTTACGATAATTTATCATTTGGAAATCCTAAATCTTTCAACTAAATCAGTTTTTTTGTCCATAAATATCTTCTTTCAACAGTTAGACTGACTCTAACTATGTAGTTGTTCAAATCAGTATTTGTTGCTAATCATAGAATAACAGAGCATCCAAAATAGGATTGGTGTATCATAACATCATCAGGTATTTATTCCATCTTTGGTGAGAAAAATCTGCAGAGATGTTGTCCTATAACAACATCTCAACAAGCTACAAAACATGAAACAACCCTTCATCAATTTATTAATAAAAGAACCTAAATTAGGTAGCTTTGATGTCAAATTACAAGAAAAACTAGATAACAAGGATGACATACAAAAGGAAACATAATTTAGTTAATAATGGCTGACAAAGTGACAACCCATGTATTTTAAAGTCAAAATAATAGGAAAAGATAGGGAAAATAGGTGCAAAATAATTTCAATTCTTCGTCCCAACGTCTCCCCCAAACTTAAGCATCCACATGTCCTCATGCAGACCTATGTAACTAATTTCTAACATGCTATGAATAGAACTCTGAAAAATCATATGCCCCTATTGTGTCCTCATCAGGTGTTACCTAACCTCGAGAGATAACTAAATCCATTTCCCAAAATTTATCATCTATCTTTTATGGATGTTGATACTTGTAGACATGAAGCCAAATAAATGGAAACTTAAACTTGAGTCCATACCAACTATCTCCACTTCTCCCGATACACTCTACATACTAAGGTACCCTAGAAAATGCTTGTACAAAGTTTTGAAAATTGTAGTGATCCTCACTCCTCAATTCCTCCTTACAGGCTTCCCATCTTAGCCTACGTCCTTCCAATGCATCCTGTTTTAGCACCTTGATACTCATTAGGCAATGTTCCATGATCTTGTTTCTGAATTCCATCAACATCTTTTTAGTGGCTAGGTATTTCCACATCCTATTATATGCCACAAAAATTCTTTGAGGTTACCTTGGTTAATCTTGAATAAGAAATTGCATAGCTTCCTCATTTTTGTTACAATATTATAGGCCACCTTCCAACTGACCTAATTCCACATAAATGACGTGAAGGCCCTTAGCTGAACATCTCCAACATAGGGTGTAATATTAAAATTCCTTGCTCCAAAACAGACAAGATCATGTAGATACAACTCACATAATAGATGTCTTTATAATAAATTGGTCTTCTAGAAAGGAAGGCTTGAACTTCCCTTACCACATATGGTCATTTCTATTTGATTATTGTTAATTTGAAGAGGAAGAGTTTTTCTTCTAGGTACAAAGGATAGGAAGAAGAAGTGATTTTGCAACTCAACACATTCTCTGTGAGCTCAGACATCTTCTCCTTCTCTTTCTATAACAACTTTACTTCTTCCTACAACTCCCCTGCCCTTAATATTACTTTCTTCCTTCCTACCTTAATCTTTACCAAATCTTGAACCAACAAATTTTTAGTCCAAGTCCTTTTAAGATTGTCAAAAATATCCTTAAATTTACTCAGGAAATAACCTCACTCTTTAACGAGATTTCTAACCTCTTCCACTTATCTAATTCCTCAACCAAAAATATTGATTTCAATGGCTCCTAATATTTTGATTGAGCTATATTTGTTGTTGTTATAGTAGTAGATTGAACAACTCCCTGCATTATTCTTCATTTTCCTCCTCCTACTACTGTTTTATCTCAATTGTTGGTTCTTGTGTATCAACAACATCATTGATAGGTTGTTTTGGAGAAAAAATAAGATTTAATACTGTCTGTTATGTTTCAGTTATTGCTTCTTGTGGAATAGAAACATTGTCAATTGGTTCTTGTGGAACAACAAGTTGATTTTCCCTAGCCTACTCTACTTTAGATGTTGTTTCATGGTAACAACAACATCAGTTGTAGGTTCTTGTGGATTAGTGGTCTGAAACTCCTCATCTTGTTCTTCCACTTGTATACCGACCAAAATAGTGGTTAGCCTCTCACATCCAACCTCCTCAAGAACTTGTTTGCAACCCATGCATATTTTTTCATCCATGTTAGCAGATGACACCATTATGTCCACCTTTGATAGGGTTTCCAACCTTGTTTGTTTCTTAAATTGAAATTTCTATTTGAGTGTGTCAAGTTGTTTCTTCGTATTTTCATTTTCTTCTTTTAATTCATTAATTTGTTGAGTGAGAAGGTAAATTTTAGTTTTACCTGGTGAAGGAATTCTTTCTTGCTCCTGGATGGGGTCTTCCTTCCTCTATTCACTCGAATGATCCTTTAGTTCCTTTGATTCTACTATATTAGCATGGACTTTAGGTGTTGAGGCAACTGATGGTGTAGCAATTATTCGACTCTCTTCTTAGGGTTTTTACCCCTTATTTTTTTTTTTCAAAAACCTCTTCCTTACTCTCATTTGTAGATGTGTTTCTTTCTCAGGTATATTTGTTGCAGGTTCATCTTCCTCAATTATAGGGCATCGATACCCAATACCTTTAGACTAGCCACTAGATACATCCATTGGTCCTTAAGTATGAGCGTTCTTCATAGAATGCCTAATTTGAATGCCCCCATAATGATGCCTAGGAGGTGTAACTTCCCTTTCTTTTGACATTGTTTCAACACTTTCTTCCTATTTGTTAGCTTCACGCTTTTCCTCCTCAACGGTTAGTATATGCAATCCTGCTAGTATTTTGGCCCATGCGCCTCCTTGCTATTGCAATGAGTCAATTATAATTAGTTTGATGAGCACATGGTTAGTTATACAGGTTTGAGGATGCTTTTCCATGCATACAACTTCTACCATATGTTGTAATTAATTTAAAAAATAATAGGGCATATTGATTATCTATCCGTTGTGTAGATGTGATAACCACTGAAAGTGATAGTGAAACACAATCCCAAAGTTCCCTTCAAATATTATAAATTTTTGAATAAAATAGGTGACATCATCCCAAGGATGAGGAAGGGATGTTTTGTCAATCCCTCTTCCCTTATGCATTACCTCTTCACCCTCTTGTAGGAATGTAGCTTTAGTTGTTGGGATTGTTGTTTTTTGAGAGGACCAACACATTGTCGTATGATGCAAACACATCACCTTAAAACTACTTATTCTATAATAGAAACCCTGACTCCTCTAACTATTGAGACTTGATCAAGGCTTGTGCAAATTCTAAAGAAATTTTCTTATTAAATCCCTGTAATTTCTCAAAATAGGGCAACCAACCCACATTTTGAAATAATTCTAGGGCCTATGGATGGTGTAACATAGCATCAATAGGGTTGGATTCATGGTATACTACTTCTCCTCCCATGACTGCTTAGAAACGGTTACAGGGTCGACACTTCGTACATGCAAATGCGCATTAAGACAAATAATGTTGCCTTGTTAGAATCAAAAATTCTTGTCCCTTTCGATAGTTTTATGCCATAAGTAGAAACTATTGAGAATGATTTCAAATGGTCACATCAGTTTTGAAGAATAATGTCAGGAGTAATAGTGGCCTATTATTATTACAGGGTCTAATCAATAGTTACTTCATTGGGATAGTGTTATGGTGCATCATACGATAGATACGATTCACCCCCCCCCCAACTTAATGATAAAAATTGTCCTCAACATATGTGACAAGGAGTCGTGTCAGCCTTAATTATAGAAAGGCAAGTAAATGACAAAAAATGTATCTTTCATCGAATTACAATTATGCTAACGTGTAAATTTTACAAGTGTAATACTTGATCAACAATGTGCAACATTTCATTCATGGCATATGTCTATTTGTGAAGTTTTTCATCTAAGTGATGTAGTGAAAGAGAAACATATGTGTGAGAAAAATTAGGTGTATTAGCACAGATTTATAGCTAACGACCATGATAATGAAAAAAATAAAAAATATTTGAGCTTATGATGGTGTACTGATAAAAGTTTCCTTGATTTGTATCAACAAAATTGTATGAATCTATAGGAGTGGCTTGCAAATGTGCACAATTATATCAACAAAATCTTGGAGAATTGCATCATTTATAGATGTTGCATGCAAGCATGTGATAAGTGTAGCAGCTTGAGATGATTGATAAATATTGAGTTTGTAACAAAAATAATACTAAATAGTAAACCAATTACAGAAAGAAAAGAAGTGATATTAGAATGTTGTTGTAGAAGAAGAAAAAAGTTGTATTGACTACCAGCATGTTGGTTTTCAGCCACCACATTCATCCAATGGCACCCCAAAAGGGTTTTCACCATTATAAATTTTATTTTATTTTATTTTTAATTAATTTTTCTTTTCCTTTTATAAATAATGGAAAAACTAAGTGGTTGGAAGCGCATGAAAAGTTTCCCTTACCCTAATAAATTCAAGGTCTAAATATGCATCTGAGACAATGTTGAAAATTGAATCCTTAGAAGTGGGTTTGTGATACAACTACAAATGATGTCCATTGGCAAGAAAATATGTCTAAGACCCATCCATGGTTATCAATTTCAAAATCTTGTTATCAAATATTGTGTATATTGCATAAGGACCTAGCCACCTGGTTCAAACTTTTTGAAATATTTAAACATGGAGTCATATAATAGAGCCCAATCACCCTTTTGAAACACCTTCTTCTTAATAAATTTTTCATGCCACTTGGCACATTGTTGCTAGATAATATTTTTTCGTCACACAATAGCCAAGTGCTTCTCATCTAACTCATTTAGTTATTCCATTCGATGTTTCTGAGCTACATTCAAGTCTAAATTCACTTCCCAGGCAATTTTGAGTGTCTTTATCTCAAAGTAAATGGGAAAGATAGGAATCTTACCAAATACTTACCCAAAGGGAAAGAATCTTGTAGTGTTCCTCCAAGTAGTTCTATAATCCCATAACACTTATGAAGTTTCTCAACCCAGTCTCTTTGACAGTCTGCCACCGTCTTCGTGAGAATAACTTCAAGCACCTTATTTGTACTTTCCACTTTCCCATTTTCCTTTGGATGGTAAGGTGAAGTGACTCAGTGATGAATCATATACTTTCTAACAATGTCCTGTACCAGTCAATAAGAAAAATGCTCTCCTCCACACATAAATATCTCTTTTGGCACTACATACCGAGTAAAAATTTCTTCAAATAAAAAGTATGAAACATCACACTTAGTTTCCATAGTGAGTGCTTCAGCCTCCACCCACATAGTGACGTAATCTGTGCATACTACAATATAGGTCTTCTACTGAGATGGGGGATCAATTGGTCCCACAAAATATGAATCCCATGTCTCGAATGGTTCCATCACCAATTGAGGTTGTAACTGCATTTCATCTAATTGAGTAGGTTGACCCATCCTCTGACAACTATCACACCCTTGCACATATTTCCTTGCATCTTGGAACATAGTAGGCCGAAAATTACCCATCTGAAGCACCTCATGACTTGTTTTCCTATCTATAAAATTTCCTCCAAAAGCCCCATCATAAAAATCCTTGAGAATATCACCAATCTCACCCTCCATCACACACCTTCTAATCTGCTGATCGAACCAATGTGGAAGAGGTAATCATTCAACCAAAAATACCAGGCCCTTTGCTAGACAATTTTGCTCTTTTCCATGGGAGAAAGGTGATAGGTAAGCTTTCCTACAGTGAGGAAATTAGAAATGTCTACATACCAAGGTGAATAAGTGGATACTACAAAGAGATACTCATATGGGAAAGAGTCTTCAATAGGAAAATCATTAGTAAAATTAGTAAATCTAGAGAGAAAATATGCAACAACATTATCCTTCGTAGGTTTATCTACAATAGTAATATCAAATTATTGGAGTAACAACAACCACCTAGTAACCTTGGCATTAGTAATTGGCCTGTTCATTAACAATCATAAAGCAGAGTCGTTAGTATGCATAAAATTTTGGTAACTAGTAATGTAATGCTTGAATTAGTTAATAGCATGAATAATTTACCTATGTAGGGATCAAGTTCTTGTTGATATAGTAGATTTCGTGAGGCTTATTTTCCTCATGCTGTCCCAAACCAACTCCAATCACTGTATCAGAAGCATCAGTGGAGATGTGAAACGACATACTCCCGTTGGGTCCTTGTAAAATGGGAATTTTCGTTACACGTGTTTTTAACTTTGCAAAATGCTGCTAAACTTGTCATTCCATACACAATCTTTATCCTTTGTTAACAAGGAAAACAATGGGAATACAATAATGGAAAATATTTCTATAATTAGTTTATAATAACCTGCTTGCCGCAAAAACATACATACCTCCTTTTGTGTCTTAGGAGTGGGAATTCTCATAATTACCTCAACTTTTGCTAGATCAACCTATATACTTACAACAGACAGATATTGACCTAAAATAATACCTTCAATCATCATCATGTGTTACTTTTCACATTTAAGACATAGGTGGGTTTGTATACAATGCTCAAGTATCTTTTCAAGGTTGTATAAGGCTTCAGCAAACTCATCCTTATACGATGTAAATTCATCCATAAAAATTCCAAACAGTCGTTGACCATATCAACAAAGGTTCCTAACATTGCTTGTTGGAAGGTTACAAGTGCATTGTAAAACCCAAAAGGTAAGACCTTATAGGAAAATACCCCAAGGGAAAGTGAAGGTAGTTTTTTCCTAGTACTTAGGAGCAATATGAATATGGTTATAGCCACTAAATCCATCAAGGAAAGAGAAAAAAACATTTCCAGAAAAAAGTAGCTAGGATCTGATCAATAAAGGGTAATAGGAAATGGTCCTTTTTAGTGGCTTTGTTAATATCCCTATAGTCGACACAGACCCCCCACTTTCCATTTTTCTTAGGAATAACCACAAGTGGAGATACCCATTGACTGTTATAAATCAAATAGATGAAGTTTGCATTTAATATCTTTTGAAATTCTTCCTTGATAACACTTTTCAAGGATAGATTCATTCTATGTTGAGGTTGTTGGATAGGCTGAGATCCTTCCTTTAGATAAATATGATGAGTGAAAAACATAGGATGAATACCCTTCATGTCCTTATAATCCCACACAAAGGCTGATTTATTCTTTCTTTGTAACTACACTATCTCTCTTTCTGTGCAAGAAATAAATTAGGGTTGATATTTAAGGTCTTCCCAAGCTCTATCTCTATTGGAACACCCTTACAACTAGGGGATGTAGGTATTCCTTCTATAACAAGATCATCAAGAGTGTTTTCCTCACTGGATTTGTTTATCACATAACTTAACAACTGAAATGTTGGCAATATAAAAAAAGAAGGGTTATTAATAAAGTTATTAATAGTATCGTCCTTGGTCTCATTTTTAAAATGCAAGGCTTTTCCTACGGTGAGCAGTGGACATGTATCATGTTCTTCTAATTCAAACTCAAATCATAAAGGATTCTCATATTCTAAACTTGGTTTAGCTAGAGGGTAAAGCACAATATCCTTGGTAGTGCTACCATCAAAGATGGTCATGCACCCAAATCTACATCCAATAAAACTATGTACGGTGGCCAGCCATGACCTTCCTAAAATCAGAGGATGCCCTCCTAGGTGTGTCTTAGGATGTAACACTACAAAATCCACTGGGCACTACCAAGAATCTACTAAATAGTAACATCCTTCAGTACTCCTTTAGGTCAAATCTTAGACCTATCTGCTAATTCTAAGACAATGGGAGTTGGTCTCAAGTGGGTAAGCCCAAGTAGTTAAACAATTTCCTTGGTTATTATGTTAATTTTTGCCCCTAAGTCAATCAGGGTTTTTGGAAGAGTTGCCCCTCCAATATGAAGAGATACTATTGGGTTCCCATGATATTCATATTTAGTAAGTGTATTATCCCCTAACATCAATTCTGATAATTTTCCAATTACATGTACAGTAGGGGGATCCTGAGGTCTCCTACCTAGATTTTTAACACATAATTTTCTAACTATTTTATCATAAATTGGAACATCTCAGATTGCTTGAAGTAAGGGAATCTAGACATGCAATTTTTTTAACTACTTCAAGAATCAAATTCAGTCTGAGGAGTATATTTGACTTCAGTCAATCTTTTAAGATAAAGGCGATGCAAATAAGTCTCATTACTAGTGGCTATTATAGGTTTCACATGTGAGGTTACATTAACTATTACAATGACTTTGATGTATCGTTGGTTGTTACAATGGTATTAATTATAGTACCAGTTGTTACAACTTCTTGAATATCGTCATTTTTTCCATCACTAGTAGTAGCATCAGGTGTTACAACTTCTTGTTTTTCTAAATATCCTTGAATTAATTTTTCTTCTCCTAATGAATTTGCTTCCTAATTTTCTATGATAATAGGAGAAAAAATGGGGTTTATTACCCTTCCTTATCATAATTGTATTTCATTGCATTCCACAGGTGAGATACAATAAAGGGAGAATTGGAATTTCAACTTACTGCAATGCCTTATTATTGGGATTAAGGTTAGATTGTATGTAACTGAGGTCATAATGGAGGACCAATCATAGGAACATTGGAGGGAAGTTGTAATTGTTGTTGTTGCATTCGAATCTGAACAAGCATTTGGTTAGGGAGAATAGTCCCTCGCCATGGTTGAGGCCATGAAGGAGAAGGCCACTAAGTCCACGACGTAGGGTATTGAACCATATGGAGATTAGGGGGATGCCATGGAGCCATTAGATATTGCATTTTCTGGGGAAATTGTTGAGGACTATACATACCAGAATAAGAATTAAAAGAACAGAAGGCTTCTTTTACCATACCTGATGGTCAAGGCTACCAACACTTATTGTTTACAACAAAACATGTTTATTCAGTATCCTCCCTTGTTTCCTTATAAATTGATTTTAATCTAGGAAATGGGGGGCATTTTTCTATAGAGTTATTTGATCGCATATATTGCAACTATTAAGTGGGAATTCCCTCAGAGGATGTTTCTTCCTACACTAACAGAAGAATATAGCCAGAGATTGTTTTACTTCAATATGTTTCTACTTCACTTACAACACAACAAACTGAGAGGATGATCAAATCATAATATTAATTTTAAAATTCTCCAACAAATTTCCAATTTCTGCTCATGTTTCTCCACTATTGGCTAACTTTAAAATCCTAGTTGAAGCATCATGTGTCATAGTCCTCTTTCTTGTTGATCATATGCGACTTCTTTAAAAACGTTGAATGATTTCATCACAATGTTCCTTGTATGTATCTCCTTTCCCCAAAAAAATTAACATATCAAGGAAGTCATCTGCAACATTCCACTGATAAGAATTGTTTTAACTATTTCCTTGTCCAGATTGATATGTGGAGATCTGTGTAAGTTATACTAAAGGTGCTCAACATACTCTTCCAAATTTTCATCTAGTGTCTTAGTTATTTTGAATAGATATTTCCTTTGATCTTTGAAATGACATTTTTCCTGATACTTTTCTAAAAAGTCATTCTTCATCCCATCCTAGGAGTTAATGGATGACCATCTTAGTGTTGCTCCTTTTAGTGTAGCAAGGAACAATTTTAATTTATGTTCATCGGTAGTATAATCATAGCTCCTACAGAGGACGTCGAATTCAAGGAGAAATGCATTTATATATTCAGTTTTTGTACCCTAAAAAATAAGAAGAGAATACAAAGGGATGTTCTTCATTGGGTTTTGTCCATGGATATTCTCAATGGGGAACTCAAAGGTGGTAATTGAGCTCCCTACCATTTGGTTCTACCTAAAAGCTTGAGGGTTTTGTATAGTTATCACAAGTGGCTACCCTAATGGAGGATATTGCTATGTTTTTGGTTATGGGGATTGCTCAAGATATTCAAGTTGTTAAAGTTTCTCAAACTATTCGTATTTTATAGGTGGCCCTAATGATTTCACAACATCCTCTATACAAGATTGCTCAGCATGTTGTTTCACAACACTACCTAAATATGTGATGTACTAATCAAATGGTCATCCTTTTGGACCTAATTCTAAACCAATTTCATATGTATCACCTTGTTCCTCTATCAAGCCCCAATATCCTTCCCCTGTTGATACAGATGGAATAGAAACTATAGGGCTATTCTCTGATATTAAAGGTTCATAAAATTTCACCTCCTTGACATATGCACCTAACACATATGATTTAGGGGATGTTGGACTCTATAGAGAATTTTTACCTAATCCTCTATTCTTACGTGTTTCTCCTCGAGAAGATGATTAAGCTTTTTCTTTTGCGATGATCTATTGTATATATGTTACTCTACCCAATTCATGTTTCTTCTTCTTCCTCCCTCGTCCTCTTCTACTTGCATGGTTATTTTCTTTAGGGTAAGCATATTTTTTTTCTTCACTATTCAAGCAATGTAATTCTATATGCCTTGACTAGCTTGTTTATATGCATTGATTGTCCTGACCCTAAGGTTTTCGAGTAGTAAGATGAGAGGTAATAACCTGCACATCTGTTTGACATACTAAAGTGGGCTTCATTATGAAACAATAACCGAAGAATAATTGTTTGTGAGTTTAATTTGTCCTTAGCCTCTCAATTGATATATAAGGAGAATCACATGAACTATAATCCACCATTTTTGTGTTCATCTTTGATCTCTTATCTCCCACAAACATGCCATGTTAATGCATGTAAACAAGATAGTCACACATATGCATGTTGGGATAGGGTCCCTAGGGTCAGTTTTGGGGTTAGTTAACCCAATTTTTGTAAAAGTTTCGTAAAATATGTAAAGTCTCCATGAAATGTGGATGCAGGGTGCACAACTAGATAGGAGTCAAAGGGGTTTTAGCCCATTGTTTGGATAAGTAAATAGGTCGGTTTTGAGACTAACCCATGGTCTTTGGACCATGGTATTATATTGAAGAAATCTATATATAGTTGAGACATAGTGAGTCTAAGAGGTAGAGAAGGTTAAGTAAGCCAAGATAGAGATTGATTTTGGGCAAGTATTAAGGCAAGAAGGCTCTGCTTCATGTACTTAGGTGAAAGGAGAAGGCTCCTGTAGATGAGTGCGTAGGAGGCCTTGGTATGTCCGCAACTAAGTGTGCAGACCCCTGCAGCTGAGTGGGCAGGGTGAAGAATCTATAATATGAACATTGAAGCTTAATAAAGACTAATTCTGAAGAAATACTTTGCATCTGAGTAATATTGTGAATTCTTCTTATGTTATGTTATGTCACTTAATAATGTATTTTCTATGGAAAAGTGTATAAATGTTGTGTGAATCTAATGTATCTATCATATTTCTACATGTCTGAAGTAATTATCTGTGTTCACGAAGTTAAGGGTTAATTCTGTGATGATTTCTGATGAATCGAGTAGATCTGTACAAAGGAAAATCTAGGGTTATTAATTAGTGCACAAAAGTAGATAGATTGCTTCCTTAGAGTATATAAAGCCTGATCACAGACCTTCGTGAAGGTCTATAAGCCTTTTCTTATAGTTTCAACAGAAGATCATAGAAGGATATTGATCTGCGCGGAGGCAGATCTAAGCTATAATGGATTAAGACCACTTATCACACTATCTCTGGATGCAGAAACCTAGTTCTAGCATCCCCAATACTGCTTCGGGTGAGACTATAGCCTGTGCTATGCAGGTTGTTGCTAAAATGGCCAACAGTTAGGGTTTTGTTGGTTGGTGAAAATAATTATGAACCTAGGTCAGGCCCCCTTAAGCCAAAAAATGGTTTCATTGTTGGGATTGGGATCTATCTAAGAGATGTGCGATAAATGGTTCCCTACGAAGAAAGAGATTGACAAGTGGAATGATTGAAAACATGCACGTGTTTGCGGCTCAAGAGAACAAGAGCCATAAATTATCCAAGGAGCAGTGGTTGAAGAGATTGTTGCACACAGATGAGACCGATGTGTTCTTCTGTTTCTTCCCTAAGGAACTACACGAGTGGTTATCTAAATTGGCTTATAGTCAAGGGATGTGGAGGCTTAACGGTCCTATAGTGTGGAATCCTGAGCTGGTGTGACATCTGGAAACATCAAAATGAAATATTGCGCGGGATATGGATCATTGGATTGATCACACATTGGGAAGCTTTGTGACTTATTTCACAATCGATAGAAATATCAGCTATAGCGAAGTGGAATGAAGTCTCTGTAAAGGACCGCGAGGTATGTATCTGAAATCATTAAATACTATGATTAAATTATTGTTATGTGAAAAATGGGTTATGTAGTTACCTTAATGCTTGAGGCTACATGAAGCGGGAGATTCTTTAGAAGAAACGAAGGATCCAACCCAGAATATAGTCCGCTCATTGAACCCCCATCAAGCGACGAAGAAGGGATGGTGCTGACTACGCCGCGAAGTGCAGTTCAGTTAATTACATAGGGTATTCTGAGGATACCTTATCCATCCACTCCACCTCCACCTCCACCTCCACCTTCGCCTCATACGCCTACACCTTCACCCCCTCCACCTCCATTTTCACCATTCAGCGTGGTGAATGAAATGAAGATGTTGACTTTTAAAGGAACAGGGAGCAAAGAACGAGAACAATTTTGGTTTGTTGCAAGAGTTGTTTGGATAACACAACATATTATGGATGATAATATTAATAATGAAAAACTAGTTACAACCTTACAGGATCGTGCATTAACATGGTATATCAAGTATTGCATTGATAACCCCAATGTGACGTTGGCAGATACCCAGCTAGCTCTGAACCGGGAGTTCAGTAAGCCTAAGTCAGAGGCACAATCGGTAATTGAATTTAAGGAAATTTGACAGAAGATAGATGAGACACCTTGGGACTTTGATCAGAGGTTGAAGTGCCTGATCAGGTAGGCCAATATGGTAATCACAGATTCCTAGCATCGTGACTGGTTTATAGTGTCGCTCTTGCCACATTTAAGAGTACCTCTGTCACAACAGAAGATAGAAATGCAAGCAGAAGCTTTGGAGATCGCGATTAGGCTAGATGCTTCGCTCATATAGGATATGAATCTTGGTGTGCAACAGAATCACTCACATTTGGAAAGCCTACACTTGGAGTTGCAGAGCTTGAAGAAAGGAAAGGAAGCTTAGTTAGAGGTGCACGCTGAGGTCTGGTGTTTGAAGTGTAAGAACCATGGACATGATAAGGATCATTTCCCGGTCTATAAGAACTATATTATAGGGGGAGGGCCTATTCCCCTAAAACCATAGAATAATGTTGGGACAAGCGCAAGAGCCGCGCTATGGTGCATTATCTATCATGTTACAGGAAAACGTGCTACTGATAACTGCCATTTACTACAAACGTTCGTACAAACCCCTCAATACTTGTTTTGTAATTTCTATAAGTCTGTAGGATACGATGAGCGCCATTGTAGGCGTTATGGTCTAATGATGGATAGAACCCTTACCTATAGGATGCAAGCAGAGAACCGACCTCAGGATCAAGGCGCAGGAGCTGCACGCAAAGGATTCCAAGGCCGAGGACAAGGAAGAGGCGCTACACCAAGCCAAGGGCGTGGGCATGTACTCTACTATAGTTGTGGCAAAGGAGGGAAATTCACACGAGATTATACAAATCCCACACATCCATCATGTCAGTATTGTCGACAATTTGACCATGTCATAGAGGAATGTATGATCCTTATGGAAAATATACAAGAAAAGAAGGCACAACCCTAGCAGCCTACATGGAACATTCAAATGATGAGGGTTGAAGCCTGTGAAGAAGATCAGAGCATAAATATCGTACCGAGAATTGGTATGGAATTTGGTGACGATAAAGGAAAGCAACTTGAGGAAGAAGGATGGGTGTGCAAGGCTGCTGAAAATGAGGTAGTGACCTTAATCGTGCTAAAGAAACCTTCATGGAAGCCAAGAAAAGCTTCGCTGAGGCTTATACCTCAGGAAGTCAAGAGAAAATGTCAGAGACTAGTGCAATGCAAGAAGTAGATCCTTTAGTACAAGCTACTTTTATGAAGACCTGTATGAAGTTGTTGTGTGATCAGCAAGTGGTAAAAGGGTTACAAGAGTTAATCGACAATTATGCAAATAACTAAAATACTCCTGCTGAAAAACACACTGTAAGAAAGATTTGCAAGCATAAGACGCGAACGGGATGCGAGATGAGGCTAACTACACAAATAGGTGAATATGAAATGGACTAGGTAATCCAGGATTTGGGGTCTAATGCGAATGTCCTACCTAATAAGACATGGGAAAGGATGGGGAGACATGTGCTACAGCGGTCTCCTATTCAGCTGCACATGGAATATCAGCAAAAGATTATTTCGATGGGGCGCTTATATGGTGTAATAACGGACATTGATGGTGCGAGCATGCTGGATGACTTTGAGGTCATTGAAATAGTGGATGATAGTAACCCATACCTAGCACTGCTAGGAATTGACTGGACTATTGATATGAATGGGGTAATCAACTTGAAGAAGAGGAAGATGAAATTTGACAAGAGGTCGCTCAAGGTTGTAGTGCCACTAGATCCTATAGAAGGAGCGCGTTATACTAAACCTATTCATGACTATGAAGAAAGTGACGATGATCTGGATCAGATATACAAGATAAAAATGCGAGACGAAGATTGGGTCAATCCCACAGCCGATGGATGAATCGTGTGGGATAGGGATAACTCTTGCAGCTCATATTCAGATGAAGAGCTTGAACACTGGCATAATCGGTTACATGAAGTATCTATGCTCCATTTCAAAATGATTACCAAATCATTGCAGTGTATCTCAACTAAGGTAAGAAATATTCCACATTATGATGGTTTGAATAAAGTGGAGTTTCTTTTGGATGAATTTGAAAGTGAAGTACCGGAAGAGCATCAATTCCAGACACTGGAATTTGCATTGCGTGCTACGTCTTCGCGTTGGTGGGGTAAACACAAGGAGAACTTCGTTGGATGGAAATAATACAGGAGAATGATAAAATTAAGGATTGGGTATGCTAATACACGAATGAAAAAAAAATATAGTGGGAAGGATGATCCGTGCGATCATTTGGAATGATGGACTAAGGCCTGGGGAACATAACCACAACCATAATGGGTGCTTATTTTCTGTCATACTTTAGACACAATTCCAATGAAATGGTATCTAGATTCAGAGCCTCTCCATGGAACAACTGAATGGGACATTAAGGGAAAGTTTTCTCTTAACTTTCAGCTTTGAGGATGGGTTTGATAGCATTGATGACACACTTCAGGAGATAAAATTAGCCATATTCAGGACCTCGAAGAAACTAGTTGAATGGGCTCAGCGAGATTGGAGTACGCAGCTACACCGTGTGTTGTAATGCTACAATGTGACTGCTAAGGAAGAAGAAGAAGAGCCATGTAATATCACCATTCCAGAAACAGAAGGACAACATGAAGTCGAAGGGCCGAAGGTGGTGAACCCGGATGTGTTAGAACCTTTGAAAACTCAACAAGTAAACATTGGATTTGAAGTAGAACCTAAGTTCATGAAGATAGGAGACTATTGGGATGAAGATATGGTTGATAAGGTAGATGAGCTACAGTGCGAGTACCAGGATTTATTCCCAACTAAGTTTTCAGATTTGAAGGGAATTGCCAGAGATCTAAGTGTTATGAAGATTACGCTAAAGCTGGATGCGAAGCCTGTTAAGCGGAGGCCTTATTGGCTAAATCCAAAATATAAAGAGAAGGTGTGCCAGGAACTGGATAATATGCTCAAAGCTGTTATTATTAAGCAAGTAGAGGAATCATATTGGGTAAGACCAATGGTGGTCCAAGAGAAGAAATAAAAAGAAGAAATTCGTATATGCATAGATATAATAAAGTTGAATGATGCGTGCGTGCATGATCCATTTCCAACACTGTTTACTAACGAAGTATTAGAAAATATTGGCGGATAGGAGGCATATTTGTTTACTGATTCTTTTTCAGGATATCATCAGAAAAAGATCGTATTGGAAGATAGAAGCAAAACAACCTTTGCGACTGAGTGGGGTTGCTTCCAATATACAACTATGTCATTCGGATTGAAGAACGCGCCTGCAATCTTTTCCTGGGTAGTGATTGCGGTGTTCAAGGAGTTTATTCATAAGTTCCTGGAGGTATATTTTTATGATTGGACTATTTTTTGGTTGGTGAAGCACCATGTTGGAGTCTGCACCTCATGCTGGAAACATGTCGAAGGTATCCGATCACGTTGAACTTGAAGAAATGCATATTCTGTGTGCCATTTCGAATTTTGTTTGGCCATGTTGTATGTAAGCAAGGATTGATGGTGGACCCTGCAAAGATTGTTATGATCGTGAACTTGGAAGCTCCTAGGAATGTGAAACAACTACACGTGACATTTGGGCACCCTTTGGATTATAAGAATTTTATCAAGGAATATGCTCAGATAACTGCACCGATGGAGAAACTATTGAAGAAATATGTGATGTTTTGCTGGGATGAGGATTGTCAGCGTAGTTTGGATGTCTTCAAGGAAAATATGGTGACAACGCCTATTTTTGTGTTTCCAGACATGAAGAAGGAGTTCCATGTGCATGTAGATGCCTCTTGCATTGTGTTAGGAGAAGTATTAACACAGATAGGTGAAGGAAAGATTCATAATCTGATAGCCTTCATGAGCAGAAAGTTATCAAAAGATGAGAAGAATTACTCCACTACAGAGTGCGAAGGGTTGGCAATGGTCTATGCACTGCAAAAGTTTAGGCATTATTTGTTGGGTGGACACTTTAAAATGTATACAGATCACTCTGCGGTGAAGCACCTGGTTAATAAACTTGTGTTGGGGGGGATATGTCAATGGTTACTATTGTTTCAGGAATATGAATTTGAAGTAATTGTGAAGCCTGGAAGGTTTAATGCAGGCCGAGACCATATATCAAAGATTGAAACAGGTGAGGAACCAAGTAGTTTGGAGGAAGGACTATCAAACGTGTAGCTCTTTGTAGTGCATGTCGCAGACGATCATTTTTGTTATATCATTCAATTTTTAACAATGGGAACAACTTCAAAAGGTTATTTCTCTCAACAGAAGAAGGAGTTAGTAGTTAGCGCTGCATATTTTTTAGTGATTGCGGGTCATTTGTATAAGATGGGAATGGATGAGATATTATGAAGGTATGTTCTGGAGTTTTAATGAGCTAGTATCCTAGCTGAAGGCCATGGAGGAGTGGCAGGAAGTCACTACGTAGGAAAACCGACTACACAGAATATTTTCCACACTAGGTTATGGTGGCTGACATTACACAAGGATTCTAAGTAAGGTGTGTGATGTTTTCCAAAGGACAGGGAAGTCTTCATGAAGGGATGAATTTCCCTTGAATCCTCAGGTTTCGTTGTAGGTATTCGATAAATGGGTTGTTGACTTTATAGGTCCAATATAGCCACCAGGTAAGAAGACGGGTGCACGTTACATCATTACTGCAACAGAGTATTTAACCAGATGGGCGAAAGCGCAACGAGTCAAGGATTGTATAGCGGCCACTAATGCGAAGTTTTTGTTTGAATGTGCCTTAACAAGGTCTAGATTCCTTAAGATATTGATGAGTGATAGGGGTACAAATTTCTTTAATGAAACAATCAATGTGATGCTTGAAGAATTCCAGGTGTATCATCATAAGAGCATGCCCTATCATCCACAGGCGAATGGAACAGTGGAGGATTTTAACAAGATTTTGGAGCATGCATTGATGAAGGTCTACAACACACAGAGGATTGACTGAGACATGCACGTACCTTTGTTTTATGGGCTTATAGGATGACATGCAAGAAGTTGACAGGTCAAACATCGTTTACGTTGGTCTATGGAATTGAAGTAGTAATGCCTATGGAGTATATTGTCCCAAGTTTATGTATTGTATCATTGACAGAGATGGTGGATCGTGATACCTTGGAGGAATGGCTCGCGCATATCATGGATTTAGAAGAAGACCTCTTTCTTCCAAGACTTCACCAGTAATTGCAAAAGGAATGCGAGAAGGCATGGCATGATCGACATATTAAGCTGTGCACGTTCAAGGTAGATGATTTAGTGTTTTTATATGACAACAAGTTCACGAAATTTCCAGGAAAGTTTCAAATGCACTGGTTGGGGCCATATGTTATTAAGGAGATCAAGGATGGTGGGGTAGTTCAGATCATGAAGTTGAATGGGGAAACATTCCCTGGAAAGTGAACGGAAGAAGGCTAAAGCTGTACACATGGGATCCTGCCCCTGTGCAATGACTATATGGAAGCAGGATAGTCTTAGTAATCCAGGTAGTTGCAAGGGATTGTGGGACTATAAACTACGCTGCCTGACTAAGTGAAGAATGTGGTAGGGAGGTTGTGTGACGTACGACAGGAGTGCGATAGGTGAAGCTGTGCTGGATGAGCTGTGCCATGGAGGATGGTGTTGTGCAGATAGGTCCAAAAGTAGTCATTGGAGTTACTATTGATGATTTGATGGCCAAAATTCAGTTAAAAGGTGCAAGTAGGCACCATTTATGGTGAAAATATTTGGAAATTTTCCGCCAAATATGCATTGATGATTAGAAATTAGGGGGAATGGTCAGAATTGAATTCAAAACCTCCTATAAATTTTTCATGTTTGCCCACCGAATAACACTTTACTTTCTGAGAGTTGTTTGGGCGCTTTACTATTTGAAGCTTATGAGTCGTCAATTCTGAGAGGATTTCATGTCAATCCCAGTATTTGCAGCCCTACCTGAGTGGAACCAAAAGGTCATTCTCCAACAAATGACTGCTACAAATCCAACAGAAGATGTGAGTTCTGAAGCTGCTATCTCTAACGCGGTGACCCCTGAGATATCAAGTATGAAAGCTACAACCATTGTGCCTACAGCGCCGAGGTCGCCTAGGCTAAAGCAATCAGCCACAAAAGAGAAGAAGAAGAAGTTGATGCCAATGAGACAATCACCAAGGAAGAACCCAGTGGTGTGACAGAAGGAGAAAAAAGATAAATAGCTAGAGAAAAGTGGTCGATTTGGAGGAGGAGGAATTCCAAGGTGTGGAGGAGTTGGATGTAGAGGAGGGTGATCCTATCACATGGCTCTCGAAGTATATCCCTCTGCGGAAGGGAGAAACCAAAGTTACCAAAGACCCGAATTCTGAGAAATTCATGGTTTCGACACCCCTATTGCCAGAGCAGGTGGAATTTGAAGGCACACCATTAGTGCACATTCTAATGTTGAAAATGTAGGATTGGGACCTTGTGGACCACGAGAGGTTCCCACACTTGGTGAAAATCAAGTATATGATAAAAATTTACGACGAAGAGACTGGGGTTACGTGGTTGGAACCCATGAAGTGGGTGAGAGGTATTGAGCAGGCTGGGTTGTTGCACATGCTATGTGTGCCGCATTTTCACAGATCAATAATCAACACGGTGTGCATGTGCCAACTGCTTGTACTGGTGCATGATGGGTGACTATGGATTGGGGAGCCCATCTCGATCACAGACATGCTAATTCATCGGATAACGAAGCTTCCCTACAAGGGAGTAGACCCTGCCAAGGAGTTTGTAGGGAAAAGAGGAGAAAAAGAGTTAGCAGATAAGAAGAGGGAAGAATACAGTCTCATTAGGAAGTCACATGGATAATCTATCCGCTCCATTCATGACCAGGTGGTGTAGTTTTCCACCCAGATTCTTGCAGGGAAAATCATGAGGAAATGTTACACAGAAGAAGTTTCGGTGCCAATATTTTCCTTAGCTTCCCAACACGCAAAGGGAGTTCAATACAATTGGGCGAAGTATCTGTGCAAGGAGTTCCTTATGAAATAACATGAAGCTCAAGAGGATAGAAATCCCTTCCACTATGCATGGATTTTTTTGTATATTATTTTAGTAGCTAGGAGATTGCTGGAGGACAGTCAGCTTCCCCCACAGTCGGAATATTTACTAGAGGCAGCGAAGTTTGCTTCGTTGTGGGAAAAAAAGGATCTATAAAGGATCAAGGAATCGAAAATTTTATGGATCTTGATGGAGATGGAACTTAGAATAGTTATCATTCTAATACAAAGGTTTTCCCCAACCTTGTTCAATAAATTAACGGCCTTATCAGAGTTCAAGGCCGATTTCCACAACATTTCCATCAGGGTGCGGAACGACTCAAAGCACATATGGCACAAGTTGCCATACCTAGTATCTGCGATAGATGTGCATGAGATCGTGAGTAGTTGGCCACCAGAGTGGCACGAATCCACGGATATTTGGATAGGTACTAGTAAGGGCGCTGATATCTCTGTTGCATAGTCAACTGCTGTGCAGAAGCGAAAAGAGGCAGCATAGAAGGCAGCGCGAGCTCTGGCTGAGAAAAAGGAGAAAGAAGTCGCTGACAAGGCAGCAACAAAAAAATAACATGCTACGGAGGAATGCACTAAGAAAGAGCATGCTACAAAAGAGAAAGTTGAGAAAGGATGCATGGATACAGAAGAAGTGAAAGATTTATCTTTCCAGCATATAGATGAGCATGAACTTTCAGGACAAGAAGGAGGTAGTGGAGAGGAGTCAAGTACTCCCTTCACATTAAAGAAGCGCAGAAAGGAATGGACTATTGGACCACGAAAGAAACATAAGTCAGATAAGAAGACACACATCCACCCAATGGTTCTCACAGAAGGGTATCCTGACAAGATTGGTGACAAGGACAGAGACACCACTACCGAGTTATGGCAACAGTTTGAGCAACAGTACATGCAGATGTTGGGAAGCGACTAGAAGGATTTGCGCGAGTTGCAGATCCAGACCGGTAGGATTCAAGCAATCATTGGGAAAGTGAGAGGGGTGAAAGTGAGCCTGGCACAAGGGAGTGGGACAGTTGCAGAGCTATATCAAAGGGACCTCAGATTCATCCCTTTACCAGAGGGATCAATCCGCGAAGAGTTAGAGGAGGACAGTGTTGTGCTATCAATAGTAAAGGAAATGGGAGTCAACCTGGTCGTGTTGCTGCTTACGACTCTCCATGCATTGCATTAGGGGGTGTCGGATGAGTTAAGGATCAAAGAGCAGCACTCCCTCGCAATCATCATTGAATTTAAGGTCCATAATGAACAAATTTTTGTAGAAAAAGCTCAGGCTTTGAAGGAAAAGGAGGAACTGCAAGCGTGAAGTCAGAGCTTGGAGACAACCATATAATATGTGTGCAAGAAAATTCTAGAGTTGACCATCCCGGAGGATGCCGTAGCTACAGAAAAAGTTTGAAAATTAGTTGTAGCAGTTCGCACATCAAAGGATGAGTTTGAGAGGGTTACTTTTAATTTTCAAATGAAGATATCAAAGCTGTAGCTGAAGTTGCAACCAACTACTCCGCCAGAGGTTCGAGAGAAAAGCGGAGCAGCGATCAAAGGGAATATGAACACATTGTATATCACAGTCACAGATTGCGCCATGTTGTTTGACCAAGCCATGGAGTTGTGGACGAAATTGCAAAGGTTGAACATAGATGTCCAGGAAACATGGTGCAAGTATGATGAAGTTTGAGCAACTGCGTGCACTTTGGTGCTAGCACAACACCTCACAAAGTTGCAGGAAGGCAAGAAGTTGCAAGCATAGACGAAAGAATTACAGAGAAACGAGGCCCTTCTAAAGGCTAGGTTACAGTCGTGGATAGAGGAAGCCTTCCATATTACTCTATCACTTCAGGAAAAGCTAAAGTTACTGCATCAGACTCAAAGGATAATGCACCTAGCAGTGGAAGGCTTGATCACAGATAAATTGGTTGAGGAAGTGCAACAGGCTACGGTTCAAAGCACTGCTAACATACTAAAGCACTGCTAACATACTAGAATTACAGGTCAAGTTAGGTAGCCTCCCCAGCAAGATCGAGGCACCAGCTGAGTGACTCGATGGCGAGTCACCATATTTGTGTTGGGGGCCTATTGGGATAGGGTCCTTAGGGTCATTTTGGGGTTAGTTAACCCAATTATTGTAAAAGTTTTGTAAAAGGGGTTTTAGCCCCTTGTTTGGATAAGTAAATAGGTCAGTTTTGAGACTCACCCATGGTTGCGGACCATGGTATTGTATAGAATAAAGGTATATATAGTTGATTCATAACAAGTCTAAGAGGTTTCGAAGGGTAAGTAAGCCAAGATAGAGATTGATTTTAGGCAAGTGCTAAGGAAGGAAGGATCTGCTTCCTGTACTTAGGAGGAAGGGGAAGGCTCCTATAGCTGAGTGCACAGGAGGTCTTGGTAAGTCTGCAGCTGAGTGCATGGACCCCTGTAGCTGAGTTCACAGGGTGAAGAACTCTGTAATCGAAACATTGAAGCTTTATAAAGACTGATTCTGAAGAAATACTTTGCATCTGAGTAATATTGTGAATTCTTCTTATGTTATGTTCTGTCACTTAATAATGTGTTTTCTGTGAAAAGTGTATAAATTTTGCATGAATCTAATGAATATATCATATTTATGCATGTCTTAAGTAATTATTTGTGTTTGAGAAGTTAAGGGTTAATTCTATGATGATTTTTGATGAATCAGATAGATCTACGAGAAGAAAGATCTAGGGTTATTAATTAGTGCAAAAAAGTAGATAGAATGCTTCCTTAGAGTCTATAAATCCTTATCGCAGACCTTTGCAAAGGTCTAGATGCCTTTTCTTAGACTTGTAATAGCAGACCATAGAAGGATATCGATCTGTGTGGAGGTAGATCTGAGCTATAAGAACTTAAGGCCGCTTATAACACTATCTTTGGATGTAGAAACCTAGTTCTAGCATCCCCAATACTGCTTCGAGTGAGACTGTAGCTTGCGCTATGCAGGTTGTTTCCGTAGGGGCTAGCAGTTAGGGTTTTCTTGGTTGGCACAAACAATTATGAACCTGAGTCAGGCCCCCTTAAGCCAACAATGCACCTCTAATATCCTCCCAAAAAATGACGCCAAAATGTTTGGTGGATCAATTGTCCTTTTAATTTAGAACAACAGATACAACTCACACATAAATTGTCAATTTGAGCATGTTTTTTTTTTAAGGCTACATTGCAAAGTATATGCAAAAATAAATGACAACTAGCACTAATCAAAACTCAAAACTAATCATTGTAAGTATCACTCTCAACATTCCATCACACTTGTTCAAACCTTTCTCACACTTCAAAAATGAAAGAAACACACATTGCATAATCATTCATACTTTGTCACACTATCACCGTTATTTGAAAAGAAACAACACTCTTGGAAACCAATCAAAACTCAACAATTGCTAAAACACCAATTCAATTAAATAAAAATCCAATAACTATAATAGAACTCAAATAACCGTCACATTTAAAAAGATATCAGTCTAGGACCTATGTTGTTACACAATAATATAGGTTACAATACTGCAACTATTAATGCATGAACAAGATCTATAAAAGTAATAGTAAATCACAAAAAATCATAATTTAGAGAATAAATATGCTACTACAATACCCCTCTAACCAGTGATCCCTACTAAGAATGAGGGCCCCTCCTCCTTAGCAAGTTCAGTGAATTATACAACACTCAAGCTAATTAGGAAAGAGATACTGAGCCATGAATGGTAAAAAATTTCATCAAATAAAGTTGCAGTACATGATTACAATCCTAATACTACTATCTCTGATATCTATATATGCATGTCGCACGGGCAGAGAGTACATCTTTTTATAATTTCATATTATATTACATTCCTATTTTCAAAAAGTAGGATCATCATGAGAATCTCTTTATACTCATATGATCCAAATTGAGATTATACAAAAAATGTCTCATAACAAATTTTCTTAATTGAAACAAAGTTGTAACTTTTTTTTCTAATTTACAATAATTTTTCATTTGGAAATCCTAACTTTTTCAAATAATTCAATTTCATTGTCCATAAATGTCTCCTTTCAACGGTCAATCTAACTCTTGTTCAAATCGATCTTTGTTGCTAATCATAGAAGAGCAATACATCCATAATAGGCTTAATGTCTATCAACAACATCAACATAGTCTTTGTTCCATATTTGGTGAGGCAAAATTGGGGAGATATTATCTTGTTAAAATATCTCAACAAGCCACACAACCTAAAACATGCATTTGTAAATTTATTAATAAAATAAACCTAAAGAAGTTACCTTTATGTCAAATTACAAGAAAACCCAAATAATAAGGATGACATCCAAAAGGAAACATACTTTATTCAATAGTTGCTGACAAAGTGACAAGGCATGGGTTTTAAAGTCAACATAGTAGGAAAAGATAGGGAAAATAGGTGCAAAAGAATGCCAATTATACATCCCAACAATTGGTTCTGTGATATTTTCTTTTCATCGATAGGTTTTTTCCTATTCCTTGGGGTTCCTTTATTTATTAGTCAAGTCTTCTCTTTTGTCTCATTGATATATCAAACAAGAATTTTTTCTTTCTAATGATGCATCGATCAAACCATCCTTTACTTTTTGAAAATAAGATCTTTTCCTTATGCCAATGTATCAGTATCCTCCCTTTCTTCCTCATTGGAATTTCACTAATATTTGTATTTATTTTACAGTGTGTCGAAAGGTAGAAATCACTACTCATCAATAAGAGGAGACAACCCAGACCGAGGTTTTTTAAATAACCCAAGCCATTTTGTGTGGTTGTTCCTGATGGGTTTAGTGGCTCTATTAGAAGGATATTTCCTCCCCTTACAAGAAGTAAATTGTTAAATTTTTCCTAATTATTTCACGTGAATATTTACAACTAGTTAGGGACTAATAGTTATGTACAAAGATACAATTGGTAGAATCACGAGAAGAAAAATCTAACTAGTGTGTAAAAAAATTAAAGAATAATTTAAATTTTTATACATAAAAAAATAATTATGAATTATAAAATAAATTTTACTTTTAATGTAAAAGCAAAATTTAAAAAATAACGAGAAAGAACAAAACTATACTTGCTAATTCTTCTAAACAAACCAAAATAACTTTCAACTTGTTTTAATGCATTTTCCATTAAAAATCAAAAATTTAAATATAAATATATCTTGGCCAAGGGTGTTTCCGGGAAAACTAGTGTCTTTTTGATCTGCTAGTCCCACTAAGATGGGTATCTATCTTAGAAACAAACAATCAAAGCAATTTGTGATTTCCTTTATGTATGATAGATAAGAGAGAAGCAAAGGGGACCAGCCTGGATCTTCCGCTTGGCTCCTTGCTTGATTCCTCTCTCCCTTGATAGAGCTTGCCACTCCTCTCCTACTTGCCCTGCTTAAGAGAATACCTGTAGAGTCAAAGTAACAAAACACCATCAAAGAATCTTCATCTATAATATCATAAACAATGCAGAATCAGAAATACATTGACCATACAATTGAATTCACAAATAACAAGATTCACAAATACACGATTATATGGAGGAAAACTCAAAGAACTTTATTAATAGTAGAAGAGAGAATTACAACCTGGCTGTCTGATCCAACATCAAATCCCTCTTCATGAAAAGCAAGATCACCCAATGTTATCGAAAAATCTAGTGTCCACTCGGAGCTGCTAGTCCCACTAAGACTGGTAGCTATCTTAGAAACAAACAAACTAAAACTACTTTCATTTTCCTTTATGAGAAGTAGATAAGAGAGGAATGAAGGACACCAACCTCAGTCTTGCATTTGGTTCCTTGCTCAGTTCCTCTCCCTTCTGACAGATCCTTGCCGCTTCTCCTTCGTCTACCCAGCTTCAAGGAGAACCTGTGGAATCAAAGCAGCATAATACTATCGAAGAACAGAGATCTACAATCATAAACAATATAGGACTAGATATATATTGACCACAAAAATGCATATATCATCAAACATACAAGAATGTGGAGGAAAAATGGAATAGCTTTATTAATATCAAGAATAGCAAAGAGGATTACAACCAATTGTTCTGACCCAGCGTCATCCTCCAGCATGAAAGCCCTTCTTTCACCTCATGAAAATCTTATATCACCCAAGACTATGATGTTCCACCAAGAAACCAACAACACTTCCTTACAAGATACAAAACTCCAGCCTCTTGGATCTCTGGGATGAGGGATCCATATATAGATGATTGCAGGGGGGTGAGTCAGCTTCTGGGATTTTGATTAGTGTCCTCTCTCTAATAGTTCTTGATTCCACTTCGAGATTGATGATCTCCTACTCATCCCTGGGCGAATTCAGAGAGGCAAGTGTCATAGGAGAAGTTTCTAGAAGATTCTATGATCATCCATCTCGCAAACTGTTTCTGCAATTTGTCCACTCTCGCCCATCACACCCTACAGAAGGGATTTTCAGTATGCATTGCACCCTTTACACTGGGCAGGTGGGATGCATCGCACCCTTAGCACTGAGCAACCTATACGGTCCAGTTTTGACCAGTTCTGAGCAATTTCCTGTGGAGAACTTCTGGGAGATGATGTAATCAGCTGACCTTGTTCCTTTAGGGTGTGAAGCAACACTTTTAGGGAATTAGGAGCCATTAGTTTATGGACATGTATGATTGGAGTTGCAGTGCCCAAAAATGTCTATAACAATTTCCCCCTAAAGCATGAGGTCATTAATCTTTTGATGTCGGGTGAAATGCTTTATCATGAGGATCCGAAGTTTTTTCGAGCTGGAAGGCGACCTGTAATAAGATACAATACCATACATTATCTTCATAATACTTTTCATGATCTAGCTGAGGCGGGCATTCCCATGCTCAGCTTTATAAATTCATTTCCATGTACATAAGATAGACAACCGTCTATGTGGCAGACTGATGATTCTAATAGAGCCATCATCCTTTGATTTGGATGATCATCTGTGCAGCAACAATGTTATGTCTTTATTTTCCTGAATATATCACAGCCCGGATGGATGAAACTAGATCAGGGGTCTTCAAACTCGCCCAATCTTCGCTCAGAGTACAAGTCGATCCATGTGAAATATGTTCTAGAGTCGAACATGGAAAGACATCGCCTGATTACCAGCCAATGATGTAAGTTGTTAACGGGCACAAGAGGAATCAGCGATAATGATGATGACCCTCAAGGTACTACAGTACAATTCGCATTGTGTGAAAAGGGATTTGGCATCGAACACTACACAAAATCTTTCGGTCGAAGGCCAATGATGTAAACCTGTCGCCGAAAGTGAGAAACTTGCCATTGAGGCATGCAAGCTTCAAAGTACTGAAAGGGTTGTTCCTAAGTCGACTTCTTGGATAATGAGCTGATGTCGACAAGAAGCGACCCATCGTAGGAGGGCCTTAATGAATCCCACATCTGTGACACGGAATGGAGTAAATGACTTTGGAGGTGAAAATGATCTGATGATACAGGGTTCAGGGTGGCGGTCATGAAAGAATGGAGCATGAATGTATTGCAACAGATGAGACATAGGTGAATTCTCTGAGCGACTTCTCTTGAACATATTGGCGACACTGACATGGATTGGTAGCATTAACCCCAAATATGGATGGTGCAGTGGACCAATGGTGATATGACCGGTGAACGGAACAACCTAACCCGATTCGGATGCGGAGTGAAAGTGTCATGTTCAAGAGCGACTTGCTACCAATAAAGTTTCTTCAAGTTTTCTTCCCAATTTTTCCCCAATCATTGCTGACCAGTACCTCTTTATTTTTGTCAAGCTTGAGGAAAATCACATTTGCTTGTTCTATAATTTGCCCTTCGGGCAAACCTGTCGCTATGTTTTAACGAGCCTAGCGACAGTGAAACTCGTTCTTGTCTGTATGGACAAGTTTGTCGCTATTCAGTTTTAATGAGTTTAATGACAAAGATAACTTGGTCCTTTTCAATTTCAGAGAGTCTGAAAGGGACGTAAAGAAAACTCCAATAATCCTTTTTCATCATATAATCCCTTAAGTTCGAAAAAGTATAAAATAATACGAAAGGGATGAATTTTCGGTAATTTTAACGAGCCAAACAAAACAAGTGCTTGATCTTTTTGTGTAATAATCCTTCAGGTCCATTCGCTCGGCAATCTTTTCATATTTTACGAGTCAGGTGAAAATATCTTAAAGGAGACTCATTTTTAAGGAAAGAGTGATAATTTCGGGTAGCAACTGATTCTAGGTAATATTTGGAATTTTCTAATCACGGCAGTGTCACAAGGATGGCTAACAAGATCACTATTCGCAGTTGTTCCTCAAAAGGGGTAAACAATCAAATGGAGGTGAATGATCAGCTAAAATAGAGTGGAGGTGATGATGAGAACATGACCAGGGCTCAAAAGCTGATGATAATGCATTCACAATGGTCATTTACCGGAAATTGGTTCATTTTTTAATGAGCTTAAACTCTGGGGGAACGTTTTCTCATTGTTAAGGTTTAATTTTTAACGAGCTTGAACTTCGGATAAAAATTGCTGGTGATAATGGTCATTGATTTAATGTCACCATTAATCACTTTCTTCCTTCAAAGGTTGTACTGATTGTTCAATTGCTTCATCAAACTGATTAGAAATGAACAATATATGTTTCAAAAATGATTTAAAACACTAATATTTTACTCGAATTACGTGAAAAGTAATTTAAAAGTGGTTTTTTACCCCTCATTTTACCATTTCATTTGAACTTTGGTTTGTTGGAGCTCTGGAGGTGCTTTTCCCCCTTGATTTTCACCAGCTGATTCCGAGAGATTCTGTGGATGATTCTCGGCACTGTCTGGACCAGGTAGGAGCTAAACCTGAGCTCTTCAGTTGCATTCCTTCCTTTTTTAATTTTGTTCATGTTTCCCTGTTTTTTTGAGCCTCTGGGGTTTGAAAAATTCGCCCTGGCTCCATCGCACCCTTCCTATATCGAAAGGTGCGATTCATACTGGCTTGGCCATTGGCTAGTCAGTATGCATCCCACCCAGTACACTGGTTGGGGTGTGATGGGCGCGAGAAGGGAAATTTTTGCACTATTTTCTCATGGAATTTTTGCCTGTTTTTTGCCAAATCAGGACCCTGACTCTTCTCTTGCTTGTTTTGCAGAGATTTATCAGAGCAAAATGGTTGTTACATGGCGAGAATGTGAGCATGAAGAAGAGGACATGCTTGCTTTACATGATCCGGTTACGGTAACTGCACTACGGAACTGTGGCTTGTTCAAGTTTTTCCGCATCTCTAGCATGAGACAACAAATCAACTTGTTGCAATATCTTCTCGATGCATGGGATCCTACCAACCAGGTGTTTCAGATTAGAGGCAAATCTATCCCCTTGACTATCATGGACATCTATTTTTTGACTGGTTTATCGAGGCGTGGTGCCCCTCTTTCATTATCAAGTTCCACCCGCAAGGGTGAATCTGTGAGAGATTATATTCGTCGGTATTGCAGAGAGGGATCTCAGCCGAGTAGGGACGGAAAGATCAACATCCGAGATGTCAACCACTGGTCCTTGAGGACCATTCTATTCACTTTTGCTAGACTGGCTGGTAGTGCGACTCTTCACGTGGCTAACAGGTCCTATATGTAGTACACCTTGGAATGCCTTGAACCAAAGGTGTTCAACTGGTGTGACGCAGTATTTCCTGTGATGAAAGAACAACTGACCAAGGTAAAAAGTGGAAAATCCAAGAACTTCAGCTATGGTTCTATTTTGACCACTTTCGCCTTGGAAAAGATCCCACTGATGCAGCCGCAGTACAATTCACTTGGCTTACCTCCACTGGCTGAGCCACGGATGCAGAGATAGGTCGACCTTATGGCTCGACATGCTGGTCAGTCCCAGGTTTCCTTTTCTGATACCTTCTTCGAGTGGTTCAACTGTCAAGAGATGGCTTTTCTGAGTATCCATATGCTGGTATGGATTTCGAGGGTGACCCAGATTTGGTGTTGCCGACTGGTGAGCAGTGGGGTGTTATCGGTAAATTCTCTAACCATATCTCTGTTTATCATTTCTTTTTATAATTTTCTTGTGCTTTATTCTATCAGGACTGATCAAAACTCATGTGCTCATGTAGATATTGGACCAGTTCGGCCAATAGTACGTCTGAGAGTACCAGTTGTCGCTCCAGCAGGAGAGGCTGTGGGGAGGGCTATCCTTTGCGACCTTGATGTGGCCGAGACTCTTTCAGCATTGCAGGATCAGGTTGAGGGCCTTACTCTTGGTATTCCAGACATGACGACCAATGAGTTGCCTCTGAGGTTGCAGCAACATACTACTGGCATGCCGAGTCGATGGACTAGGCTTTTACGCATGATTGCACAGGCGGTGACTTGTTATCACTAGCATCATTAGACTAGGGTGCCCCCTAGCATTTTGAGTTTTGGGTCATTTGACCGATTTTTTCTTGGTTATAGAACATTACGTATAAACCATAAACATATATATATATATATATATATATATATATATATATATATTGATTTTCGGAGCTTTATTTTGGTTGAGTTACGTGATCTTGATGAAAATATTGACGAAATGCTTCTTTTATAAATGTTGCAAATGTTTATCTAACACATAATTTTCCAATGAGTCTGTTAATGTGTTTAAGTTTCTGGAAATATGCTGATATTGAATAGAATCAAATTGCCTTTCCAAAATCTTGACCCTTAGGAACATGCGATAGATAGCTAGATTCCATACAAAGTAGATACCAGTGAGTTGTAGGATGACGAGTTGTGAGTCTAGCCCGACGACGAGTCGGCGTACGCCACGCGTAATTGCATCAGAGAGGAGCTCTATCAATGTGTTGTATTCAGCAATATTGTTCATTGACCGACCAATACATACCCCTCTGAAACTTACTAACTCGCCGCTTGGATCGAAGATGGCCTAGGCCGTAGAAGATAGGTTCTGCAAACTATGACTCACTATGTCGGCATATCTAACAAATGATTCCAATAGGTCTAACATCTGCAACAACGTAAAAGTGGATCACTTAACCAAAACAATTACCCTTAGTGAAAAGAAAAATGTAACAAAAGCATAAGGGTTACTATCTTGAGTCAAGCATAGTAACGCTTAAGGTACAACCCATTGCGAGGTTGTGCCAGTGGAATCCCATCATAATCTTCTAAATCGTAGGCTCCTTTTGCTAATACACGTTTAATAATATAGGGGCCCATCCATAAGGACTTGAACTTACCTGCTCCCAATTTGTCGGATTCTTGGTCGTAGAGTAAGAGCAGGTCACCTTCTGAGAAGACACGAGATTTGACATTCTTGTCGAACTGCACCTTGACTCATTTCTTATGGGCTTTGTTAGCCAAAGCAGAATCACGACGGGTTTCATCCAATTGGATTAGTTCCAAGAAACTAGCCTCCTCTTCTGAAGTTCCGGGGAGAAGGTTGACCGCGAGTTTGAGGGACGAGATTTCACACTGAACCGGTAAGATTGCTTCCAGGCCATACACCAATTGAAAGGGTGTAAACCCAGTTGCATTCCTCATCGATGTCTGGTATGCCCACAAGGCTGAGTACAGGATCAGGTGCCAACTCCTTTTGTGGACTCCAATCATCCTTTGCAGCATCCGCTTCAGGACCTTGTTGATTGCCTCAACTTGTCTGTTGGCCTGCGGATAATATGGAGTAGAGCTGTCATGGGACAACCCTAATTTGGCAGCCAATTCAACCATCATGTGATTTCGAAAATGTGATCCATGATCTGTGACTATGGCCTGTGGAACGCCGAATCTGGAGACTACATGATTGAAAAAGAAGAGGGCAACTGTTTCGCCGCTATTGTTTAATGTAGGCATCACCTCGGCTCATTTGGTAAAATAGTCTACTGCGACTATGATATACCCATGCCCCCCGGCCGAGGTGGGGTTACATGTCATGAAATATATGCCCCATTTGGCAAATGGCCCAACAACAACTACTAGTTGCTGAGGTGCGGGTGGTATTCTGGTTTTTCGATCAAAGATTTGACATGCATGGTAACTTCTAACTGCGGTTATGCAATCTTTGAACATTGTTGACCAGAAGTATCCTGCTCGTAAAATATTTTGCACCGTAGCGTAACCAGATTGATGCCCCCCACACGCACTTGAATGGAAATCATTCAGGACTTTTTCGGCCTCCTCGTGGGTGAGGCACCTCCTCAGAAATGTATCGACACCACGACAGTAAAGTGTATCACCGACGATCATGTAGTCTTTTGCTTGATATCAAATGTGTCGTTGTTCCGAGCGAGAGGTATTAGACCTATATGTTTGGGTTTGGAGATAGATTATTATGTCTCCATACCACAGATTGCTTGATGATATCAGAAACAAAGATTCGTCCATGGTTGCTTCTTGTGATGTTGCATTGTTGAACGACGATGGGAGATCACATAGTAACTCTGCGAAAACCAAGGATTTCTTTGATTTGGATTTTATAAATTCCAGATCAAACTCTTGTAGAATTTCTATCCATTTTGAATATTTTCCCCCCAAGAACTGTCGCGACAATATATAAGTCATGGGGTTGCAATCTGACAGAATGGTAGTTTTTCGAAAGAGGACATAGTGTTGAAATCTTTCTATCGCTTGAACAGCTGCGAGAGCTAGCTTTTCAACGTAGGAATACTTGCTTTCTGTATCATTTAAGTTTCTACTCAAATAATATATAGGATTTTCAATTCCATTGTCTTCTTGAACTAAAACCATTGCGATGGTCGTATCCGCTGCAGCCAGATACAGGTTAAAGTCTTTTTGATAATCAGGAGCGTACATTAATGATGCTTTTATTAGGGATTCTTTTAAAGCATCAAAGGAAGCTTGCACGACCTGATCCCAGACGAAGGGTACTTCTTTTTCAATAGACGAGTATAACCTTTATCAAGTTCGGCGTAATTTGGAATGAACCTCCTCAAAAAGTTTGCTTTCCCTTGGAGTTTCTGAATCTGAAGCAAATTTGAAGGTGGAGGAAAATTAATGATTGCCTAAACCTTACATGGGTCAAGATGAATCCCATCCTTTGAGACCACAAAGCCAAGTAAATGACCAGAACTGACACAAAACACACATTTGTGTCGATTGACTCGTATCTTGTAGTTTCGGAAATGTATAAATATCACTCTCAAATGCTACAGATGATCAGTCCGCTTTCACGAATGAGCCGGAAAATCGTCGAGATACAGATGAACAATGTTTTTGATGTCATGGAAGGCATAATTCATTGCCCTCTGAAATGTTTCCCCTACGTTCTTTAAACCAAAGGGTAGCTTGCGATATGAAAATGTGCCCCATGGACAAATAAATGCAGTCTTTGACTGGTCCTGTGGGTAGATATTTATTTGATTATACCCGAAAAATCCATCCATAAATGAAAAGATTTCACATCCAATGCATTCATCAGTTATCTGGTCAATGAATGGTGTAGGGTAGTTGTCTTTCGGACAAGCTTGATTTACATCCCTATAATCGACGCACACTCTAATCGTTCCTTGTTTTTTCATTACAGGAACAATATTCAATACCCAATCAGTTAGAGGAATCGGGTAAACAAAACTAGCATGGAGAAGTTTTTCAACTTCTGCCTTGATGGCAGCGGCTTTCTTGGGGTGCACCTGCCATAGTCGTTGTCGTACCGGTTTGACATCTGGATACATCTTAATTTCGTGTTCAACTATTCTCGAGTCAATGCCTGGAATTTCATCATACGACCAAGCAAATACATCTCTGAATTCGCGAAAAAGAGCGTTATATATTTCCAATTCTGAAGGAGAACAAGATTTGCCAACATGAATATTCTCTACAACATCTGTTTTGGTCGAGATATTTATGGCGATAGTCTCTTCAATATTGGATAAGTTTCGCTCAGAATCCACTGTGTTTATAGTATTTGATAGAAAATCAAAACCCGAGGGATGATGAAGGTCACTAGGAGTATCTTCTTTGTAATCCAGAAGATGGGAATGATGGTGGTAATCTTCCCATGGTGCCCTGTCAATCATCATTGACTGAACAATTCCTTCGTCTGTATAATGTACTTGCAACCAAGGATCTGAAGGGGTACCATATTCTTTAGACCTATCTATCCAAATGCTTGATGAGCGTTGATTTGGGTTTGCCTCCCATGCCGAAAACATTGATTGCTACAAGATTTCCATTGGGCTTGGAGGCAATACCTGCAGATGATCCATGTTAATATCGTTTTCAGAGATCTTTTGAATAAAAGATATCATATTGTAGGTTCCCACCGTTGCCACTTCCGCCAGATTGATTGGCGGCAGTAGGGAAAAAGTCCCCATTAATATAGGGTCTTTTGGTAGGCCCACTCCGATATTTTGAAGTGAATGAGGGCTTCTGTGAATCATCAGAATGCTTCCCGTAACTTGTGAACTGTTGGGGAGAAATGTATGTTGGTCGACGATTGTAATTCCTCCTTGAAAGGGAAATGCAATCTTCCTAAAGTAGGTCGACACAACGGCTGCCATAGCATATATCCATGGCCTTCCCAATAGGATGTTGTAATCATAGTTTCCGTCAATTACTTCAACATCTATTTCTATTGTTTTTCCCCCAAGTTCGACTTGCAAGTTACTTAAAATCCCATATGGGGTGTATGTTCATCCATCAAATGCTTTTAATGTTGTCGAAGATCGTGACAAGGGTGGAGATCCTAAAGTTTTCTAGCAACTCATCGACATAATACATGTAGATGCCCCCTCATCAATAATTGTTCGATGAACAGTTTTTTTAAGGGTTTTCACTTGAATAAGGAAAGCTAGTTGAGCTGGTAACTGAGGGTCATATCCTTTGTGATTAAAGGACACAAGATTGGAATCCGTTGGGTCAATCCCACCTATCGCTGATAATAAAGCCTGCTTTTGAGAGGGGAAATTTTGCAGTACTTCAAGTGTCGACATAGCGGATGGCGATTGGGCCAAATCTTCCACAATATTATAATGCTGTGCTGCTCTGGCATGAGGATTAAATGTCGATTTGTGTACTACTCCTTTTGGCGGCTTTATTGTTAGTTCAGGAATGATGGGTGGCACAACTTCGGTCGAAATTTTTGTGGAACTATTGGGTTGATCATTGGCCTTGTTGTCCGACAGCTGTGGATTCCTGTAATCTTTATTCCTTGTTGATATCAAAGCATCGTTTTGCTGCTTCAAAACTAACAACATGAGCACTTGGGATGGGGAAGCATTGTCACTAACAACCAGATTTTTTCCTGGATTTGGAAACGGATCAGTCAATACTGCCGAGGTTTTCGAATTCTTGAAGAATTTTCTAAGCTCAACTTTATACGGACACTCTCTTTCCAATGATCCTCATCACATATAAGGCATGGAAAATTTGGTTTCCTATCTCCAGAAGGGTTTGCAGAATATTTTTCAGGGGACGATTCCTCCTATTTTTTCTTCTTCCCTTTCTTTTTCTTCTTGTCTCCTGGTTTCTTGGTTTCTTTGCCTTTGTCATTCAATACGGCATTTACTTCTGAGGCAAGAAGTTCTTAATTTTCATTTTGACCTAAAACCGTATGGGCCTTCTTCGACTTAGCCTTTACGGTTTTCATGCTGGTCGTTCCTATCACGCTATCCCCGGAATGAGAGTCTTTGTTTGATTTAGGAGAGGGAGGAACAGAAAATTCTGGTCTAGGAGCATCAGGGATTTTATCGTAGAGCGTGCCAGATTGAGTATAGATCAAGTCTAAATATTGCACACGAGAAATTACTTGCTCTTAAGTGACGACTCCTCCCTTTGCCACATCTTCCGTAATAGAAGGTAATAACAACTTAATAAGCCATTCAACAAACAACTGATCAGGAACATATGTTTTTGCCATTCTACAATGACGTCGCCACTCATGAATATGATCGGATATGTGAGTGGCCGTCGTTTGCTTGAAACTTGTAAGAAGCTATATTCCCATTTCGTACCTTATGGGTAACTAAAAATGGGTTAAAAATGTTGTGGCTAGGGTACTGAAGTTATCAAACGAAGCTCTAGGCAATTCGATATACCATTTTGCTGCCGGACCAGTTAACGTTCACTGAAAAAGGCGAAGCCTGATCGAATCATCGTTTAGAGTGTTAGATGAACACCATAGATGAAAGGTCATCACATGATTTGACAGATCTTCATCCAGATTTCCATTAAATTGAGGAATATCTAATGGAAGTTTATGAGGAATCGCTGGCCACCAAGGGGCGTAAGCAATTGGATCGTTTGTTAGCCGGTTTAGATCTGGTAACTCTAAAGTTGCCATGAAGGGAAACTGTTGATTCAGGTTCGGCGAAGAATACCCAGGATAAGATGGGATTGCCTGAGCAGTGGGTCTTTGCATGCCAGCATAGTGAATTTGATGCTGATAACTTTGATAAGGTTGATGGGAATAACCATTATGAAATGGTTGATGTTGTCCATTTTGAATATAAGGCTGCCCATTACTTGCAAAGACTTGGTGCTCAGATCCTTGGTAAACTTGTTGGAATTGTGGTTGTTGATATTGCACCAGCCATGGTTGTGAGACCATTTGCTGTTGTCCAATACTGGCTGTTTGACCGAGATGAGGGGTAATGGTACCCGTTTGAGCCTGGGTCGCTCCAGTTAAGGAGCTACTAACCGATGATTGTGGTGGCATCGCAGGGACAAGGGGTTGTTATATTGCGACCTGAGAGACTTGAGGTTGACATACAATAGGTAACACTTGTACTTGCGACACCATCACAATAGCCGGTGTAGTTGGGATATTTGACATAGGCATACTTTGTTGCATTGAGTATACAACTCTTGGTTGTTGAGGCAGTATTGGTATCCAACCACTAGATGTAATTCCAGCATAATCTGAATTCTATTGTGAACCCTCGTATGTTTGACCTCCCGGACGAGACAATGAAAGTGCATATTGCCCCCCATATGACGGTAGTCCGATGCTTAATGGAATGATTTGCCTTTGAAGACCGGACTGCCCAAATTAACACTGCGAAGGATCAATTTGTTGGGACTCAACATAAGAGATTCCAGATATTATTCTGGATGAACAAATGGGAACAGACCATACTGTCGAAACAGCCTCTAGACAGATTCCATCCATCAATTGAGAGCTAGTTGCGACAGATGGTACGCCGGCGAACATTTTCGGAGTGGCAACAGGAAGTTCTGCTGCCACTGTGTCAGATGACACATTCCTAGATGTCGACGGTTGTTCAGACATATCTAGTCTATCCAAAAGGTTTCCTAGTGATTCTACAGGAACTTCTGATAATGGTAGACTAATTTATGATGAAGAAGGATATAGAGTGACCCCAACTCCAAATTGTGATGGAGTACTAGATGGTGGATCCTCCACAATCTCTTCTATAGCAATCAAACTAGGTGGAAGAGGTAGACCGCCAGGTCCATAAAATACTTCTGGTGCCAAAGAAGGTATAGATTTTGCAGCGACTGATGTTTGGGGAACAACACCTTCCGAATCAGCTATAGATTGAGCCAGTTCAGTTATACCAAGATCAGTACTACTGTCCTACAGTGGCTGCAGAACTTCTTCTGTAAAGACAGGGGTACCAGAAATGTTTGGAGTAACCGGAGTCTCCGAGGGTGTCGAAACACTTGTTCCAACCCGACCAGGGGACTTTGAGCTAGTTAAACGAGCTCGCTTTGTCCAGAATAGTTTTGATTTTGGAGACAAAGACGGTTGACTCGTAAGCCTCCGCGAACGACGGGGTTTCAATTGACTTTCTTCCACGACTGTGGATTACTCTATCAACTAAAAATAAAGGGGAAAATGTTTCCAAATTAAATGAATTTTAGAAGCTTTGACACAACTTGTTTTTTCAATTTTTAAGAGTCGAGAAAAAACAAAAGATGACTCTAGTCGCCTTCGATTTTTAATGAGCCTGAAGTGACAAGTGCTCAGATGGACCTTTCCTTTAAGGAGTCTGAAAAGGAATGAAAGAGACTACTCTAGAAATATAGACAGAGGGATTACCAAACCAATCGCAAAACTGCAGAATACTTTTTATGGTATGACAGTCAATCTTCCCGAATGCTGTGTTCAGTGCATTGCGATCTATAGGGTGGCAAACACGACTTCCTATGGATAAAGGATATAGCCTATTGTGGTCTCCCAATATATACTGAACGGTACGTGGGAGCACAAGTCCGTACTAGCACTTGTCATCTCAAAGAAGAGGAATCAACCAACCAACAGTGAAAGTGACAGTTACCAGGCTTTACGACGCCAGAATATGTCTCTAGCCTAGACTTCTAGATGTTGTGTTAGGTTCCAAAGCATTTTTATGTTCATTGAATTTATTTTACAGTTGATCATTCTTAAGAAAATTTCCTTTCAGGTTCACTGCATGATGTAGATATACAATTCCTAAAATGCAATCTAAGATGATAAACAATCATTTAATCTTCTTTTTGCAATGAAAATCCTAGCTACTAAAGAAAGAGAGACGGTATTCTTTCAACATAAAGCAGAGAGCACACACTAGATGCACTGTCCTAAATCAAACCAACAAGCAGTCTAAATGCAAATGCACATGCATGTATTTGTTTTCAGCTTTCTTAATGTGTGAATGACAAGAAGAATGCTAAGTACAAATCTGAATTATCTTTTCAAAGCGACAGTACTAACAAATTTCTCTTCAAAAATGAAAGGAAGATAATGACGACACTTTGCTATTTTGAATTGAAAACTTCTTTCGACACTTGAAAAACTACTAATTAAAATCAAATACAAGAGTAACTATATAATCGACCATCAAGAACAATAGAATTATTTTCTTTGACTGAAAACGACACTTGGGACACTTTCAAATCAGAAGACGACAGTTTGATTATGCTACTTCTTTGTAAAAGAGAACTGAAAATGGCACACAAAACATAAAAACATTCATAGTTCTTTGCACAATGGATGTGGAATGATGAAAGGGAAGGGGGTTTCCACAGTAGTATACTAATCACAGACAGAAAAACTCCTTAATAGAGTTAAAAAGAGTGAATAAAAACCAAAACCTGGAGGAAAAATTAGCCTTTTCTGATCATTGCACCTGTAACACAGGGAATCCAGTATGCATCCCACCTACTTCACATGGGAGGTGCGATGCATACAGACTTCCTTGAAGATAGGGTGTGATGGTACCAGGACGAGACTTTACTTGGCTCTTGGTCACAGTTTGCAGCTCAATTCAGGGATTTAGGCCGAGCAAGTGATGTTCAGTAAATATAAATCACAGGGGTTGATCTAATGAAGTTACTAGAGCCACCACTAGGGCAATTAGAAGGTTTTCAAATCAATTGTTCAGTTTATAAACAAAACTAGGGGATAGACTGAAGCAGCATTGATCTACTTTTCACTTGCATGGCAAATGCAGTTCGAAGGCTAGCTGGCTTAACTTCAGGCTTCGTCTGTAAGTTTATAAAACAAACAAATATAGACAAACAAACAATCTATTCGCTCCCCAGTGAAGTCGCCATTTTGTTATCGGGAAATCTAGTGTCCACACGGAGCTGCTAGTCCCACTAAGACTGGTAGCTATCTTAGAAACAAACAAACTAAAACTACTTACGTTTTCCTTTATGAGAAGTAGATAAGAGGGGAATGAAGGACACCAACCTCAGTCTTGCGCTTGGTTCCTTGCTCGATTTCTCTCCCTTCTGACAGATCCTTTCCGCTTCTGCTTCGTATACCCAGCTTCAAAGAACACCTGTGGAATCAAAGAAGCATAATACTATCGAAGAACAAATATCTACAATCATAAACAATATAGGAACAGATATATATTGACCACACAAATGCATATATCATCAAACATACAAGAATGTGGAGGAAAACTGGAATAGCTTTATTAATATCAAGAATAACAAAGAGGATTACAACCAATTGTTCTGACCCAGCATCATCCTCTAGTATGAAAGCCCTTCTTTCACCTCATTAAAAGCTTAGATCACCCAACACTATGATGTTCCATCAAGAAACCAACAGCACTTCCTTACAGGATACAAAATTACAGCCTCTTGGATCTCTAGGATGAGGGATCCATATATAGATGATTGCAGGGGGGTGAGTCAACTTCTGGGATTTTGATTAGTGTCCTCTCTCTGATAGTTCTTGATTCCACTTGGAGATTGATGATCTCCTACTCATCCCTGGGCAAATTCAGAGAGGCAAGTGTCATAGGAGAAGTTTCTGGAAGATTCTATGATCATCCACCTTGCAAACTGTTTCTACCATTTGTCCACTCTCACCCATCACACCCTACAAAAGGGCTTTTTAGTATGCATCACACCCTTTACACTGGGCAAGTGGGATGCATTTCACCCTTAGCACTGAGCAACCTATATGGTCCAGTTTTGACCAATTCTTAGCCGTTTCCTGTGGAGAACTTCTGGGAGATGATGTAATCAGCTGACCTTGTTCCTTTAGGGTGTGAAGCAACACTTTTAGGGATTTAGGATCCCTTAGTTTATGGACATGTATGATTGGGGTTGTAGTGCCCAAAAATGTCTATAACACCCAACAATACAATGTCTCTTCTCATAGATAAACCAACAACACTTCCTTACAAAATACAAAGTTCCAACCTCCAGATCTCTTAGATGAGGGATCCATTTATAGATATCTTGCAAGGGTGTGAGTCAGCTCTGGGTTTTTGATTAGTGTCATTCGGCTGATAGTTCTTGGTTCCACTTGGAGATTTCATTGATCTCTTACTCATCCCTAGGCAAATTCAGAGAGGCAAGTGTCATGGGAGAAGTTTCTAGAAGATTCCATGAGTTTCCACTTAGCAAACTGTCTCTGCCATTTGTCCATTCTCTCTCATCGCACCCTACAGAAGGCCTTTTCAGTATGCATCGCAACTGGATAGTGTAGAAGCCAATATGCATCACACCTTGACCATGGAGCAATTAGTATGGTCCAATTTTGGCCAATTCTGAGTGGGTTTTCAGGTGGAACTTCTGGGAAATGATGTAATCAGTTGACCATGATCCTTTAGGGTATGAAACAACACTATTAAAGATCCCTTGGCTTATGGACATATGTGTTTGGGGTTGCAGTGCCCAAATATGTCTATAACAGTTGCCCCCTAAAGCATGAGGTCGTAAATATTTTGATGTCGAGTGAAATGCTTTATCATGAGGATCCGAGGTATTCGAACTGGAAGGTGACCTGTATAAGATACAATACAATACATAATCATCTATTATTTTCATGATCTAGCTGAGGCAGGCATTCCCATGCTCAAATTTATAAATTCATTTTCATGTACATAGGACAGACAATCGTCCGCTGTTGCAGACTAGCGATTCTTCACATGAAGAGTCATCTTCCCTGGCTTAGATGACTATCTGTGCAGCTTCTATGTACAATTGATGTCTTTATTTTCCTAAATATATCGCAACCCGGATGGATGAAACTAGATTCGGGGTCTTCAAACTCATTCAATCTTCTCCCGATGTACAAGTCGATCCATGTGAAAAGATGTTCTGAAGTCGAACATGGAAAGACATCGCCTGATTACCAGCCAATAATGTAAGCTCTTAATAAGTGCGAGAGGAGTCACCGATAATGATAATGACCCTCAAGGTACTACAGTACAATTCATGTGGTGTGAATATATGAGCCGTTCTCGAACACCATGCAAAATATTTTGGTCGAAGGGCATTGATGTAAACTTGTCGCCGGAAGTGAGAAACTTGCCATTGAGGCATGCAAGCTTCAAAGTACTAAAAGGGTTGTTTCTAAGTCAACTTCTTGGATAATGAGCTGATGTTGACAAGAAGTGACCCATCGTAGGAGGGCCTTGATGTATCCCGCATCTACAACACGAAATGAAGCAAATGATTTTTCTGGAGGTGAAAACGATATGATGATACAAGGTTCAGGAATGGTGGTCATGAAAAATGAAGTGTGAAGGTATTGCAGTGGATGAGACGTTAGTTGGATGGAAAATTCTCTAGATGACTTCTCTTGAACATATCAGATAAACTGAGATGGATTGGTAGCATTAACCCCAAAAGATGGATGGTGCGGAGGACCAATGGTGATATGATCGATGAACGGAATAACCCAACCTGACTCAATCATGGTGATGGAGTGAAAGTGTCATGTTCAAGAGCGACCTGTTACCAATAAAATTCTTCAATTTTTCTTCCCTTTTTCCCAAGTCATTGCTGACCAGTACCTCTTTATTTTTGTCAAGCTTGAGGAGGATAACATATGCTTGTTCTATAATTTTCCCTTCAAGCAAACCTGTCGCTATATTTTAGCAAGCCTAGCAATAGTAAAACTCGTTCTTGTCTGGATGGACAAGTTTTTCCCTATTATTTTAACGAGTTTAACGACAAAGATAACTCGGTCCTTTTCATGTTTAGAGAGTTTGAAAAGGGACGAAAAGGAAACTCCAGCATTCCTTTTTCGTAGCATAATCCCTTAAGTCCAAAAAAGTATAAAATAATACGAAAGGGATGACTTTTCGATCGCTTTAGTGAGCCAAAAAGGACAAGCGCTCGATCTTTTTGTTTAATAATCCCTGAGGTCCAAAAGATTAAAATGTATAGGAGGGATGGTGCTTCCCCTTACTTTAACAAGCTGGAAAGGCCAATAGATTGACAATATTTTTATATTTAACGAGTCTAAAAAGAGTTTAAAAGAGACTCGTTTTTTAGGAACGAGTGGTGTTTTCGGGTAGCAACTGGTTCCAAGTAAGTTTGGAACTTCTCAAAACATGGCATTGTGAAGAGGGTGGCTAACAAGACCACTCGTCGTAGCTATTCCTCAAAAGGGTAAACAATCAAGTGGAAGCGTATGATCGGCCAAAAGAATGGAGGTGACGGTAGGAACACAACCAAGGTTCAAAAGGCTGATAGTAGGGTAATCACAAAGGTTATTTATTGAGGTTGGATTCATTTTTTAATGAGCTTGAGCCAGGAGAAACTATGCTCATAGGCGGGTTTATTTTTTAATGAGCTTGAACCTTGCGGAAACATTGCTCATAGGCAGGTTTATTTTTTAACGAGCTTGAACCTTGCGGAAACATAACTCATACCAGTCGTTTAGAGATGTCTCTCAATGGTAGGTTTATTTTTTAGTGAGCTTGAACTCTACAATAACATGTGCTCATTGCCTTTTTATGTAAGCTAGAAACGACCAAACTACAAAGCTAACTACACTAAAGCTAAGGAACTACTGAGGTTAGGTAGGATGGTTTTGTCCTCCGTCAAGGCAAAAACCCTTCCTTTGATCCGTCTGGTGAGCAGACATTTCCAGACCAACTGCTTAACCTAAGAAGTTGAACTAAAAAGCTAAAACCGCTAAAAAGCTAAAAAACGAAATTGGTCATTTTTCACTTGCATACAAAGGTTTGCATGCCCCCAGGTATTTAAGAAAAGGAGAGTTTCCAGGTCACCATATGGAAGTCCCTGTGGTTAGGCAGGATTATTTCTGTCAGCAATAGACAAAAAACACTTCCTTGGCTTTTTCCATCGAAATGGACAAAGGTGAATGGTGTGAGCTTCCAATCACATAACTTGTCGGGAAACCTATATTTTCAGCTGGGTTTGCCTACCAAAACAGACCAGGGTGCATGCCCCCTAAACTTCGTTACATTCACCAGACTACTGGTGGTAATTAGGTGGATGAAATGAAGGTTGAAGAGGAATTCTTGATGCAAAGAGACCATTTAGGGATGATGTTTGACTCGTAGCTGTGTTTGAACCAAGAAACGGAAGCTGGTCAATAAGCTACACCATTTGGCCTTCATGTGGGAAACACATCACTTGAAAGAGTGTGAAAACAATAGCTTCCATGCTATAGATATAGTCACGCCCAAGGATTATATTGTAATCGAATGGCGCTTGGACTACGATCACGTTCAAGTGAACGGTTTTCCTTTTCAAAGTTATCGGCAACTTCGGAAGGATCCCTAACAATCGACTGGTTCCTTTGTTAAAGCCTAAAAACTTTTGTGTTTCAGGCAGAAGCGATGGCGAACCAAGCACTTTCCAAGCAGTTGAGGAAAGGATACTCACTAAAGCCCCTTCATCTATGATAGTGCTAGACACGATCATTTTGTAAACTTGTACTATGATCTGGAATGGTACATTAGATGGTAGGTGGGGTCTTGCTAGTTGATTCGAATCAAAGGAAACAACTAGACTGCTCAGAGGAGGTACCAGATAAATGGCTGGATAAACCTCATGAACTGGGGGGTTTTCCTCCTGTTGTAAAGGAAGGGGTGGATTTTCCCCAAGTTCATCACACTCTATATTGACAAAAAGAATTTGAACAGTGTCGTTCTCATTCTCTTTGGAAATTGTATCATCTAAAGGTGGACCTTCTGAAGGCAAGACTGGGTCGACTTCCATCTCGACCTGTTGACTTTGGTCTGGTATGGAGTCAAAAGTTTCACTTTCAATGATAAGCATTTCAACCAACAATTGAGTTATGCCAGTCGGGTTTTCAACTAGCGACGAACTTGGTGAGAGTTTCTTGTATCCAGGTGGAAGTCGTTGTGGTGAAGCAGGACGGTTATCCAAGACACTTCTGGCTTCGTCCATAAAAGGAAAATGGTGAAGAGCATGATTACCTTCACATAACCTACATGGAAATCTGAACTTTCCTTTTTGTCCATTGACTTCATTTTCTCTAGTTGATGGTGTGCTATCAACCTAATTGCCAAAGGTTGATGACACCGAATGGTGCAAATGGGGGGACCATTCTCTCAAGATCCACGTAATGCAAGGACAATATCGATGAAGGTGGTATCCCTTGCAAATTATGCATGGAGATCTATGCTTGGAAAGTTTGTTGTGCGGATTTTCACCGGACGATGCATGGTTGCCCCCTTTATTCTCTGACTTCTTCTTCTCCTTAGCTACTTGGTTTTTAGTATCACTAGTTTCGCCAAGAGAAGAGGAAGAAGGGGAGGGAGAAACAAGTGAAGTGGAAGGTGAAGGGACAACTTTAGTATAATCTGGTTGTTGATTCAATTGTTGAGGAATCACAGTATTTTGAACAATAGAGGTTGTGAATAGCCATACTGGCAAGCCAATTGTGATTCTCATAAAGGAAAATGTAGCCATATACAGAGCACCAATATCTCCCTAAGAAGAGAAAGGACTAAGATTCCCCTCAAGAGGGGTTCCTTGATTGGTGGACTCCATTATCTCAACCTAAGATCAACAAAGGAATAGGGATGTTATTCCGATTTAAATAATTTTAAATGATGCTTTGACACAACTTTTCTTTTTCAATTTTTAAGAGTCGAGAAAAAGCTAAAGATGACTCTAGTTGCCTTGGATTTTTAATGAGCTTGAAGTGACAAGTTCTCAGATGGACCTTTTATTTTAAGGAGTCAAAAAGGAATGAAAGTGACTACTCTGGAAATCTAGACAAAGGGATTACCAAACAAATTTCAAAACTGCAAAATACACCTTGATGATAAATTAAAGAGAAATTACCAAGGACTTATGTATGGCAGTCAATCTTCCCAAATGTTGTGTTCAGTGCATTGTGATTGATAGGGCGGCAGACACGGCTTCCTATGGATAAAGGATATCAACCTATTGTGGTCTCCCAATATATACTCGATGGTACGGGGAGCACAAGTCTGTACTAGCACTTGTCGTATCAAAGAGGAGGAATCACCCAACCTTCGATGAAAACGATAGTTACCAGGTTTTACGATGCCGGAACACGTCTCTAGCCTAGACTTCTAGATGTGTTGCGTTAGGTTCCAAAGCATTTTTATGTTCATTGAGATTTATTTTAGAGTTGATCTTTCTTAGAAGTTTGTCTTTCAAGGTTCACCGCGTGATGTAGGTGTAAAATTCCTAAATATGCAATCTAAAATGATAAAAAATCGTTTATTTTCTTTTAATAATGAAAATCCTAGTTACTAAGGAAAGAAGATTATGATTCTTTCAACAGAGAGCAAAGAGCACACATTAAATGCACTTTTCCTAAATCATTTTCGCACACAGTCTAAATGCAAATGCACATGCATGTATTTGTTTTTCGTTTCCTTAATGTGAGAATGCCAAAAAGGAAAATTAAGTATAGATCTGAACTATTTTTCTTCAAAGCGACATTTCAACAATTTCTTTTCAAAAAATAAAGGAAGACTAAAACGACACTTTTCAATTTTGAATAGAAAACTGCTTTCGACACTTCAAATATTAACAATTCAAATCAAATACAATGATGAAAGTACAATCGACTATCTAGAAGAGGAAGACTTTACGACACTCTTCTTTTGACTCAAAATGACAGTTACGACACTTTTTGCATCAAAAACGATAGTTCGATTAAGCTACTTTTGACAAAGAAGGACTGTAAATGATGGAAAAATACATAAAAAACATTCAATAATCCTAATCAAGGGAGGCTAAAACATGTAAAGGAAAGAGACTTGAATAATGAGATATTGATCATAAGCAACAACACAATCAAACAGAGCTGAAAACAAGGACAAAAAACCAAATTTCAAAGAGAGAAATGAGATCACTCAGTCATCGCACCTGTCCTTCAGAGAAACAGGGATGCATCTCACCTGCTACACATGAGAGGTGCGATGCATACTGGTTTCCACTCACAAAAAGTGCGATGGGCCAGGGAGTGAAACTGAGTTGGGTTTTTGGTCAAATTTGTAGCTGAGTTCAGGGATTAAACCTGATCTATTATGAACAGTAAAGAACAAAGTACAGGGGTATGATCTTATGAGGTTATTGAGCTACCACAAGGGAACTTAGAATGCTTGTAAATCAGATGTTCAGTTCATAAACCAACCCGTAGATTGACTGAAGTAGCATTCATCTGCTTTGCAATTGCATAGCAATGGCGGTTTGAAGGCTATCTGGCTAACTTCAAGCTCCGTCTGTAGTTTATAAAGCAAACAACAATAACAAACAAACAAACTATTCGATCCCTAGTGGAGTCACCATTTTGTTTCCGGGAAAACTAGTGTCTTTTCGATTTGCTAGTCCCACTAAGACGGGTAGCTATCTTAGAAACAAACAATCAAAGAAATTTGTGATTTCCTTTATGTATGATAGATAAGAGAGAAGCAAAGGGGACCAACTTGGATCTTCCGCTTGGCTCCTTGCTTGATTCCTCTCTCCCTTGATAGAGCTTGCCACTCCTCTCCTAATTGTCCTGCTCCAGAGAATACCTGTAGAGTCAAAGTAACAAAACACCATCAAAGCATCTCGATCTATAATATCATAAACAATGCAAAATCAGAAATACATTGACCATACAATTGCATTCACAAATAACAAGATTCACAAATACACGATTATATGGAGGAAAACTCAAAGAACTTTATTAATAGTAGAAGAGAGGATTACAACCCAGTTGTCTGATCTAGCATCATCCTCCCAGCATCAAAGCCCTCTTCACCTCATGAAAATCAAGGTCTCCCAACAATACAATGTCTCTTCTCACAAATAAACCAACAACACTTCCTTACAAAATACAAAATTCTAGCCTCCAGATCTCTCAAATGAGGGATCCATTTATAGATGTCTTGCAAGGGTGTGAGTCAACTCTGGGTTTTTTATTAGTGTCATTCCATTGATAGTTCTTGGTTCCACTTGGAGATTTCATTGATCTCTTACTCATCCCTGGGCGAATTCAGAGAGGCAAGTGTCATGGGAGAAGTTTCTAGAAGATTCCATGAGTTTCCACTTAGCAAATTGTCTCTGCCATTTGTCCATTCTCACTCATCGCACCCTACAAAAGGCCTTTTCAGTATGCATCACACTTGGCTAGTGTAGCAACCAGTATGCATTGCACCTTGACCATGGAGTAGTCAGTATGGTCCAGTTTTGGCTAGTCCTGAGTGGTTTTCCATGTGGAACTTATGGGAAATGATGTAATCAGTTAACCATGATCCTTTAGGGTATGAAACAACATTGTTAAAGAGCCCTTGGTTTATGGACATATGTGTTTGGGGTTATAGTGCCCAAATATGTCTATAAAAAAGGGTATTTAATTACTCAAGGGAATAGTTTTACTTTCTCATTAAATAAAGATAATCATTTATTTAATATAAACTAGAGACATCCATTCATAAGAAATGATGAAAGATAATTGAATAAGTCAAGTACAAAAAATACTCTCATTACTAATTCTATTTTTATTAATAAACATATATGTAGTGATTTTTAATAAATTAAATACATTTCATAAATAAAAAATGCACATGATATATAAACCAAGTTAAATCATGTAGATGACAATTGTAATATTCTCAATTTTTGTGAGTGTCAAATTGCTAAGGGGTTTTACCCAATTTTGATTAAAAGGGGGAAAATATTATTTTTATTAGGAATGTGAAACAAAATAATATTTTATTGGAGAATGGAAACAAATATTATGTTATTAAAATGACGACAAAAAAACTATTAAGTGGAAAATGACCCCACCAAAAACAAAATATTAAAAAGGGGTCTAGAAGCATGGAGAGAAATTATATAGGGAGAAGAGACTCATTTGTTGGACATATTTTAACTATTACACTTCACATTTCATCTTCTCTTGGAATTTTTTAGCATAAGCGCGAAAGTGTTGTTTAGCATAGAAGTTCTAGGTAGAATTCTACCCTAATTTCAGAGAACTTCGAGTCTCTCCCTAGTGAGGAAGTTGGGGAGTCCATTTTTTGAGCTTCCAAGGATATTATTGTAGGTGTTTACCTATTTCTACATATTTTTTTGGGTGAAGAAGTATTTCAAAGTGTTCACTTGAGAATCAACTACAAAGGGTTCGAGTACCAAAGGTTTTGCAAGAGATTTCTCTCATTTGAGTCTGTGATTTTGTAGTGAGTTTGCAGGATTGAAAATTTGGAGCATATTTGTACACATTTATCTTATTTGGAGCAGTGTGCAAAGCTGGGTAGCAAAATAAATTCACACTAATATGGGTTTCCCAAATCAGGTGGAATTTTCTTAATATTTTCTGGGGTTTTCGGGGTTTTATGAGAGGATTCTGTGGTTAAAACTTTAGAATTTTCTGGGAAACATTCGGGCTAGAAATCAACATTTCTTCAACCATTTATTTAATTGGTAAATTGAGTAATTCACACCACTTCGTGGGCTTGACCTTGGCTTTGAGTTAAGCCAAACCATTTTTAGGTTTTTATGGGTTTGGTGTGAGGAAACGTGGGTTAAATTTTCAGAATTTTCTGCGTAGCTTTGCGAGCATAAACTCCAGTTCTTCTTTAACAATGACATCAATATTTTATAGGTAGTACATGATAATTGTTTGGTCATTTCCAACACTTGGGTCTTCACATTTTCACTTTGGTTTTTCATTTCCTTTATAAGAAAGCCTAGGTTCTATTTTCCTCACTAATATGTAACATGTTTTTCATATTTAATCAAATTTATCATCACTTTCACCTTATTTCTTTGGTGTACTAATTGGTGCTTGCATGGAAAAAAATTATTTGTTGTTGCTAGTTCTAGTTTTGGTAGTTATTGTTCATTTTTCAATTAGGAAATTATAACTTTCTTGAGAAAAAACTCGATTTGAATTCCAATAAACAAAAACAATCAAAGACAGGTAGATAAATGATTATTACTAACATCAACTCTTTGAAACAGAATCAAGCAAGTGACATCATCTAAAATTAGGATTTCCTGAGCCACGGTCAAAGAAACCACTAAAATATAAAAAGGTAACAATAAAATGTTAAGATAAAGCAACTGTGTTTTATATTCAAAACATTTAATAACAAAACTTAAAGCATATTGTATAAACAAAATTTCAATGTCACCGGGTGTAAAACTTTGTCTATGCCATCCCCATAAGGTTAGTAACAACATTTATCATATAGGATTTAACCTCATAGTTCATATCGACAAAATAAATGAACATAAAAACTAAAATTCCATGTCAGTAGGTGGTAATAGTTCAAAACAAAGAATCTAGAAATTTAAACGTCATTGCACATTGCATATATCACTTGTAGGATAACACATAAATGCAATCAACAATAGTATCCATCTAAAGTAGTGGTTATAGAATCTATGTTTCCATAGCTACTATTAATGAAATTAACAAACTAACAAATAATTGTTCGTACTTTTTGGAATACATGAAAATAGAAAACCATTTACCTGAACATCAATCATTTTGAAGTGGCAAGATTTTGTAGATCAAAAGTAATAATAGTGTTAATACCAAAATATTTAATTACAACTTGTTTCTTAGCCAATTGTAATTTCTCTCTAAGCTTTGTAACCATTTTATCATGTTTTCTATTAGGGATTTTTTTTGTAGCCTAGGTTATCTATTCTCTTCCTGTAATTCATGAACCTCATGTTTGAGATAAGGAACTACAACTGTGTACTTCTCCTACCAGAACCAACTCTGCAGGAATTTTTGAAAGTCCTTTTCGATTTTTACAATAATTATCGGATCCAAATGCAACATAGTCCTATCTATTGAAGACAAAATTATCATTGAAATATTCAATAGGTTTGGTTTTTGGCTTTTCCTTTTCAGGTGAAGGTTCCTTAGGAATTTCTATCTAGACATGGATAGTCATGGATGAACCCTTTTTAAACTTATTTCTTTTGGCTCGATAAATCTAACAAGAAAGTTGTTTACTTCAACCTAGGATGGTGTGGTTACAATGTTGTGACATCTAGTTATTATGTTTGCAGGTTCGTAGTGGTCACAATACACAAAGACATTTGACTCGGACTCAGAGTTTCCTAAGAGAGTGGGATCAAGGTTTTGTTCAAAAAAACTTATTTTGTTCATTTTTTACATATTATGAGTAATTCAAGTGAAGACTAAATCTACAAGATCTTCATGTGTGCCCATCGACATACTCAAACAAGATATCCTATTAGGGTTTTTAGGTTTTGAACTTTGATGAACTAGGGAAGCCAGGGTTTCTGAAGGATTTTTGTAACAAGCTTGGTGAAAAGTCCATGTGTATATATATATATATATGTATATATGTATATATATATGATGTGACACGTATTCTAAGCTGAATGGTGGGGGAAACATCCTAATGGGTGTTGATTTGATTTATTATGGCTAAGTAAATTGGCAAAGGAAATGGCAAAGGATTTGGAAAGGCATGAGGCATTAATTGGCATTTTATTTATGAAAATAATGGAAATTAGGATAAAATAAAGGTGAAAGGTCATGGGTTGCATGTGAGGGGGAAATTGAAGGAAAATAATGGAAAATGAAGAAAATAGAGACCTAATTGATAAAAAGGCTTCTGAGGATCAGTTGGTGAGATTTTGACAGGATTTGTTGGAGCTCGCTTCTATTCTATTCTCTCTCTCATACTCTTGGACACTTTGATTTTTCTTGGAGCACTCTTGGAGAGTGTGGCACACTTGGAGCTTTGGAACAAGAAGGAAGAGGAAGAGCAAGAAAGCGCGAGAGGATATTGGGATAAAAAACTACAATGGGTTTTTCTTGCAGGTACCGAGTTGCATGTATGTTTTCCTCACTAGTTTTAGCATGCATGGCACATGCATGTGGTTTATTGGTTAGCATTTATCACTGTCATGGAGGATTGCCTGGATTGACAGTGGATTTTCCTAGCCTTGCCATTTTCTAGATAGGAAAAATGTTGTGGGTTTATTTTCTTTATTTTCTGGTTGATTCTCATGTTTCCTTAGCTTGGGTTGAGCTATTAGCTCCTGGAAGCCTTGGTTGGACAAACGCTCTAGAGCCCTGTAATGGTTTGGGTTGAGTTACTAGTCCCATAGACTTGGTTGGAAAAATACTCTAGAGCCCTGTAACAACTTTGGTTGAGTTACTATTCCCATAGCCTTGGTAGGACAAATTCTCTAGAGCCCTTGGTGGGTTGGGTTACTAGTCCTGTAGCCCTAGTTGGACAAACACTCTGGAGCTCAGTAAAAGATGTGGGTTGAGTTACTAGTCCTAGAGCCTTTGTTGAACAAATGCTCTGGAGCCTGGTGTAAGTTGTGGGTTGAGTTACTAGTCCGAGGATCTGAGTTAGAACAAACACTCTGGAGCCCTGGAAGGCTAGGATAGAGACCAATCTGATGTTGGTTTTGTGATGTCTTACAGTGAGGTGGAATCATCGTTTGATGGGTTGAGGTGGATGCCCTCTGGAAGCCTTGGATGAGTTTTGATTGATGTGTTCTATGAGATCCCACATTCATGCTTGGAATATGGCACGAGGGTGAATGGCTGAAGAGAGATTTGGCTCAGTCATTCTATGGTCAGGTGGAATGTGGAAGTCCCATACTGGGTTTGGATTTTGCATCATTAATGAAAGGTTATTTCTCTTGGTATTTATATGAGTATTATGATGAATTATATGTGGTGCATATGGTTGTGATTTCATTGATATTTCTATCCCTATTGTGTTGGTTATGTATATGTTTTATGACAACAACCATGAGTGGATCTCATCATGTTCTTACTTCTTGTTGAATGATCAATGTATCTATGACCTAATGGATGAAATGGAAACTAATGTGATAAGGAGACAATTCTTCATGGTGAATCTCAGATAATTATGAGACCTCTATGCTCATAACTGTTATTTACACCTGTAGGTTGTGTTAGTGTCAGTATATGCATACTTCCACCAGGGATCAAATCTGCTCTTTGCATTTTCATTTTAGGTGTCTCATATTGAATTTTTTATCATTCCACTAGGTCATGCCAAAATGGTCTACTGATGGTTTTCTTCTTCTCAGAAAATAAAATTTTCCCTCATGATGTACATTTGCTGATCCATCTCCATGTTGCATTCAGTTATGGTTTCAGTTATGTTATTTTTAGAGTCAAGGCAGTCATGTTTCCATTAGGTCTTAGGGTTCATTTCCAAGGTCAAAAGTATAGTTTCAATGTAAATAAAGGGCAGCAAAGGTATGAGGAAGACCAATAAACAAAGAGTGATTGGTAGTAAGCAATGGTTATTATACAAAGATCTTATTTCACTGATGTAATTTTCATCTCAAAAACATGTTTTTGAGATGAAAACAAAGTATTTTAGTTGATTCATATTTTTTTTGATGTAATTCAAGTCATTTCATGTAATAAGTGTTCCCATAAGTTGCCCAGGCATTTCTCCTTGCTGCAAGAAATGAGCCATTGAAGAAATTAGTTCAATCAAAGCATCATCCACCTGAAAAGAGACAAAGAAAGAAAAGCATTAAATAGAGATTTGAAGACAAAGTAAAAGTTCCAAAAAACATTATAAAGTGGGTTTTTTCTAAGGGAAAATCAAAATCACCCTCTATATAAGATTTCAAAATCATTTTTCAAACTTCATCATACTCATTTGACAAAGAGAGAGAAGGGAGTTGAAGCGAATTGGTGGTTGAGCAAACTGTGGGCATTACACATTGAGCAAGGAGTGTTGCGCATAGGGAAAAATTGTGGAGGCATTGCACATAGAGCAGGGAGCGCTGCGCATACAACCAGAGCATTGCACATAGAGCCTGTGTGCCAGTGTATTTTTCCACGACGTTGCACATACAACAAAGCGTTGTGCACCTATACAAGGCATTGTGCATAGGGATATCAAACACCAAGATTACCCTAACAACCATCTAAAACACTCCTTTTGCTACTTGGAGCCCCTAAGCAAGTAAGTAAACTCCTTAAACCATCCTCCCAACAATCATTTCATGATTTTTGAGCTTGTTTTCTATTTAAATTTTCAAACCCTAGGTTGTCTAAAAACCTCCCTGCTTACCATTTTCCTTCATTCCCACATCTTGTTGTCATATCCCTCATTCCCACATCCTGTTGTCATATCCCTAAATATCATCCCTATTCCCTATTTCCTACTATCAAATACACTTATCTCCTATACCCTAATTCCCCAAACAAAATCCATAAAACCCTACTTACAAAACAATCCATACTAAAAAAAATACCCCCTTTCTCACTCTCACATCATACATATCTCATCCTACATCACACAAACTCCTCTCCCCTTCCCCTATCCCTATTCACCATAACTCACTTCCTGATTACCTTCTCTAGGGTTTCTAAAGCTTCAAATTCAAAAAACATGGATAAAGAGGATAAATATTATGAGGAAAACAATGGTAGTGAAAGCATGGGAGATGAACCTCAGCATCAGATAAAGCCACATAAGGGAGGTAGAATGATCAGAGAGGAACCATCAAACATCAGAGAGTTACAGGCTTCTCATATGACTGTCTCTTATTTCAGGCATCTGGGGTGTTATGAGTTTTGCGATCAGGTACAAAGAATTCAACATCATCCTGAGCTAACCAGGCTTTTTGTAGCCAATCTCTATGATAACAAGGTAAATCTTGTCGGGGTGACATTTATAGTTTCCTCCTCCATCATTGTTGATGCTACAAGGATTCCAAATGTGGGGGGAAAATGGTATAAAGCACAAGATTTGGATGAGCACTACTATGAGCCATACATCAAATCCAGGTACAAGAATGAAAGAAGAGGACCTTTCCTTTCAGGTTCCTTCACAACAAGTATGCCCCTATGATGAGAATCATTATAAAGTATTTTACATGTGAGGGCATATTTTCCAAATTATACACCTATCATATCAGGCTTCTTATGCACTTCAAAAGAGTGAAAATGATGAACATCCCATACTTCTTATTCAGGAACATTGAGAAGATGGCATGGATTGTACAAAAAAGGCCATACCTCTAGCAAATGAATAGTATTTATCGCTATTCCTTGATTAAGATTATTGTGCTACATCATCTCAACCTCCTCAACATCTCCTGGGATACATTTGTTTCCAATGACATCTTCAATGGTCCTCAGATTTCTCCACCGGTGCCTCAAGAAGCAGAAAGGCCTTCCAGCAGTGCCGAAGTAAAGAAAAGTAAGAAGGCTAAAGAGACTAAATTTGTTGAGAAGCCAGAAACCTACAAAACATATTAGAGAGGGGATAGAAAGTTGTTTGCAGTGGATAGGCAAGTGCTTACCCCACCTGATGTGGAAGGGGCCTTGCCTTCTTTATCATCTCATAGGCAAATGCTTTCTCTACAAACTATGGAAGGGGCTTTTTCTTCTTCATCAACATAACAGGTACAACAAGTGCAGCAGGTGCATAAATGGAAGGAAAATATGCTGGAGGAAAGCCTCAATGATGAAGAGGAAAGGGAATTTTATTTGATGGAACATGATGAACCAAAACAGCCACACATTCATCATGGCATTGAGATAGTTGACTTGGAGGCTCAAGATGAGGTGACAAATGAAAATATAATCATAAAGGAAAAAGATGCACAGATCCAAGCACTGATGGACAACTTGGCGAGAGCTAAGTATGTCATTTCATACCTTGAGCAAGAGAACAAGCAGCTAAGTGAAAAACAAGTCCTCATGGAGCTGGAACTTCTCAAGGCAAAGAGGCAAGGTGACAAAAGCAAATCAGTAATGCAAGAGGAAGAAACCCCAACCACCTTGACTACAGAACAGAGGCTTAAAAAGGAGATTGAGGAAGATAGAGAAACATGGCTTGACAGGGTCAATTTGCATTTGGAGAAGCTGCTATAAAGGGCCAACAGGGACAATCAAATCATTAGGCACATGGCTCGCCATTACAGGACTCGGAACAAGATTTGTAACATAAGAGTCAAGCAAATGAAGACAAGGCTAAAACAAGCACTCAAAGGAAAAAATGAGGGTGATAGACTTAGGTTGCTTGCTGAAGCTTCCTTGGCTAACCAAAACACTTGATGGTGGTGTTCTCCACAAATTTTTAGTAAGTTTTGAGAATTTTTGCCTTTTTGAAGAATTTAGCAATTTTTGACTCAGAAAAATTGAGATCTTCCTAGGGGCATCCAATCAAGAAATTGTCAGCATTTTTGGATTCACAATGATGATTACATGCACCCTGTGCATTTTCTAAGCTTCTGGAGCAAAAATGGTCAGCCAAAAGGTAAAAAAAAACCCTAAAAATGACCTTTCTGCCCTCTTTTTGACCATGGCATTGTGCATAGAAGCAGTCTTGGTAGAATCAGTTTTTGAGGGGTTAAATAAACTCCAAATGGGAAACTAAAGGAATATTTGTAAAGTGTACAGGATAGGATTTCAAATGAGCTATCATGAGCTCAATTTGGACACAGGGAGGACCTCCAAAATGGTCTTGCAAAAAGTGTTGCACATAGAGTTTAGGCGTTGCCCATAGGACAATTCTATGCTGAATTTTCATTTTACTGTGCCATGACTGTAATTTTTGGGTTCTCTCTCATGGATGATGTTTTTACTGATGAATGGTGACTATGCATGTAAATAGGATGGATTTTTAGTTATTGGATGGTAGATTCATTAGATAAAAATTTATCTTAAGTACAAATGAATCAGTTCCCTCCCTTTTAGAGGCAAGTTGTTAGGGTTGCCTAGATTCCAGTTTCTTGTTCATCTTTTGATGGATTAGTTCCTCATCTTAGGGATTCAACCCATGAGGATGGGAGGAGGTTGAATTCATGTCTATATCTTATTTTTCTTTCTCATTGTAAAGGGTTGGACTCAGTGGGATGCTTATGTTTTGATTAGATATCATTTTGTATCAGTTACAGCAGGAGATTAATGAAAAATTGCAGTTATTTCTTTGGGATCCATGTGGTATGATGCTCAGTTGAAGTTTTCTTATGTTTTCATGTGTTAAAATGTATTTTTGACTCCATTTCATCATTTCATACTCTTTATGTGAATGTATACAAGTCTGAAAGGCAGAATCCATAACTTTTATGCTCTGTTTTGGGTAGACATTTCACAGTCTATGTTTTCTTCAGTTTAGGAAGAATCCATGTGGTTTACATGATCTTTCTATATCCTCACTTATCTTTCCACCTCATCCATCAAACCCTAAGGTTTTGATCATTGTGCCTACCTTGCCCCATCAAACACCCTGCAATTTTGACCTAATTTCCTTGCCCTAACTGTTTGGCTCCCCTTGATCCAGCAAAATGTTGGAAATAATACTGAGAGTGGGGGTGAATCAGTATTATCTAATCAATAAAACTTTTTCATTTTCATACTCAGATTCATATACGCTACTTCAGTTAAGTATACCCACGTATATACGCGACTGTGTCTATTGCAACTAGCGTATAACCATTAAACTCATGATTCAATTATGAGAACTTCAATGGGTGCATCAGAACATTATTAGCCATATTAACAGTCAACAGTAGCAGTAAAACAGATAGATCAACACACATAAGCAACACACATGAACACCATGATATAAGGTGGAAACCCAATGTGGGTGAAAACCACCTGCTGCAATTCGTTTCTATCTTCCTTTATTAAGAAACTTCTTTTACAATGTACTGGTGTAGTCCTTTACCAGCACGCAGGCTACAACCTGCAGAAGGCTACACCCTTCTCTCATTCTCCAGACTCTCCTGGAAGGGAGCTCCAACCCCCTTTGCTCTTGTACTAGCTAAGATACTAGTACGTAGGCGCCAGCCTACAAGCTTCTCTCCTCCGAGTACAACATTTCATATATTTTCAAACTGGATACTCCTGAAGCACAACACATAATCTGAAAGGCCACATTTCATCCAATTTTCATACTGGACCCATAACTATCATTGAAGCTCAAAACAATCACTACTAGCATCATCAATTTCTGAATCACTGAAACACTGAAACCCTATCAACAACACAGTCACCAGAACACAGAGCAGACACAGAACTCTGCAAAATCAATCAGACCCAACTGCAACTTCAAACATCAAACTTCAAAATGTATACACTACTACGATGAATCAAACTCGCGTACATACGCGCTTTTTCCAAGGCCAACCCGCGTACAAATCTAAACATATTTTCTTATAACTTTGCAGCTGTACCAGACATCATTCATACTCATAACATTTATAGAATATCACATGCGTCAGTATGCAGATCTAGAATAAGCATAATCAACCATATAAAGATAGTTCATTTCAAACCATTTGATCCCAATCTCTCCTTAGTTCTTGTTCTCCATCAACCGGTGAGATCCCTCCTTATCTCAGATCAAGTAATGCATCGTCAACCCATAACCTGCATACTGGATCTCATACTTCTTCAGATATTCAAGACTTTTTCGATACATTTGCCTAATGATCTTCTTCTCCTTTTATAGTCTTAGGCCTTGCTCAATACCACGGTCCAAAACCATAATAAATCAATACCATGGGCCCAATACTTGGGATCAACACTTCTGACGAGACACCATGGTCCAAAACCATAGGTTCAAATACCGAGGACTAACTACCACGGACCAAAAGTAAGTTCTCCAACATATACATGCTTTTCCTTGCATGAAAGTGCATGTATATGCATATGCGCCTTTGTAACGTATAACCCGCGTGTATACGCGGCTTGGTCACAATGAACCTGCGTATATGTATTTTCTCTTCATACTTGTAGTCTGATCATCAATTCCTTGCTGCTAACCTTCTGCTCATCAATTCCTTGCTGCTGACCTTCTGCACTATGATTTGTCATCTATGTGATTTGCCATCAAGGACAACACTTGTCTCATAATGCCAACACAAAACCCTTCAAAATAAAATCAAAATTTGTGCTACTATACCTAGCCTAATATCAGTTTCTAGATCGAGTCAATTTGGCTAAGATACTTATGGAGAGAGCCCTCTCCTAGCCTATTAGGGCTAGCTACTTAGCCAAGCGTGGTTTTTGGTTACCCTGGCATTGCCTTCCTTTAGCCTAAGGTTCAATCCATGTGCTAACAGGTTGCATATTTACTAAGTGTTTGACAAAATGCCTATCATGGCTAATAGGGGTCCAATCAAGGTCTTGAAAAATTATTTTCTTTAGTACTGTCATTTCCATGTTATTTTACTGATATGAAGAGATGGTTCAATTCTGGTCAGTGACCTGGGCTCTGGGCCTGAAAAAGTGGCTCAAATCTCGGAGTCGCTGGCATAACACTAACAATTTGGGTCTTTGGTCGCTGGCCAACAAGCCTGTGAGAGAAACTATAGGGTTACAGTAGCATGCATGCCTTGTCATGGGAGCAAATTTGGGTTTAATTCATCTAAATGCTAGGTTAAATTAGGCGTTGGGCACTTGGAGTGATGGATTAGCTCCTAGGGGTATTGAAGAACTTGAGGGGGGTATGTGTGTTGTGTTTCCATCAATTCCAATTCCTTAAGGTTACCCAGAAGGTTGAATAATATCATAGTAGCATCTCGTCACATGTTTACCCTGATTGACCGGTTGCTTGGGTAGATGTGAGAGTAGGGTATTATAGAGTGGTATCAAAGCGTGGTTGCACTCTCCTTTCGCTGTGTATTGATCATGATTTCACGTTGGCTACATATGTGTTCCTTATGCATGTAATCCATGTTCTTGTTGCATTTTCATAGTGTTAATCATGATTGTAGGGATGTCACCATGTGAAGGTTGAAGGTGTTGTCATGGAGTATGTCTTCATGTGCGTATGGTCGATTATGCATTGTTATGCACTTCAATGTTCACATGTTATCAAATGCACGTGAGGTGGTTGTTGTTTTCATGCATGAGGTCATGGTTTGTGTAGTTGATATGGTCATGCATTAATGACTCAACTCTAGATATAATGGTGTGTATATGGTTTTGCACTCATGTGTTATATGTCCATATGTTGTTGTTATGCATGTATAGTCTTGGTTATAATTATGCATGAATAGTAGGTCAAAAATGCCTTTTGAAGTAATTGTATGAAAAATTAGGTCATCATGGTGTTATTAGTTGTTATGATGCTAATTTGTTGTCTAAGATAGAATAGGAGTTGTAGATCATTAAATGAAGTTGCAGCATTAGACTTTGGGGTAAGAGCAGGTCGTCATACAGGTATTGTATGTTTGGCATGTAGGTATCTAAGTTAAGGGTTGTTATATGCATTAGGTTTATACATTATGTTTATATACATGTTTTGATATTATCGTTACATACATGATATATGATAATCAATTAGTATAATCATATGAACATGTGTCAGATAGTCCTGAATGATAGTAAATTGTGGTTATATGCATTGCTATTTTTTTATGTTAGATAACTTGATTATCATGTTATATGTTGTTAATGAGTATGCTATAAGTTAACTTGTTGTTGTTATATGTTAGTTAAATTGATTATTAGGGTTATAACATTAATATCTTGATGTTATATGTATCATGTTAAATTGGACTGAACTATGCAGATGGTTATGGTTATGATATTCGGGTATGAGTCGACATATTTTCGATGACTTGGCACATGTGGTTATTATGCATGAATGATAAATGCTTATGAGTTTATGATGATAACATGTTAGTTAGTTAGTGTTATGGATATCATGATATTATTTATATTTGAGTTGACATGTTGTAAATTTATATCTTGTTAACTAGATTGATTGTGGAGACAAGATAGCCTCCCCTGAGATATGTTAAGGTACAATCTTTCTTATGTCATCTATTTATTGTTTGAATGTTTGATTATGTGGTCTATTTGGTGTTTGAGTGTTTGGTGTCTATTATGTCATCTAGTTGATTTATTTAACATGGTATGTTTGCAAGTTGGTTGAATGTTTGATGAATTTCATAATATGAGTATGTGTTTATAAGGTTTCTTGCCGAAATGATCTTGTTTTAAGAGGATTGTACTAACACATATGTTTTGAGATAATTGATATGTACTTGAGTATAGTAGGTGACAGTTGTAGCATGGCTTCTAAGGACTATTAGCTGACTATGAATTATAACATGATTGTTATTCTTGGTAAAGGTTGATTTCAAATTGATAGATATGATTGTCTTGATATTTTGAACATGTGGTTGACATGTGTAAATAGTTGTAGGAAATTTGCTTGGTATTAGCATGACAAGGTAATAGTTGATGTGTTTATATAACTAATAGTTGGGTGATGTGACAATGCATAATAAGACTCAATTGCAGCAAGCTAAAAGGTAAGAGAAAGGAATTGGGAAAGAATTCCTTTGGCTATGTTCAGAAACCCTAATTCCAAACAAATGAGTTCTTTGCAGACATGAAGTCTTCTTAACCTTGATTTTGTTTGAAATTATGTGGATATGTGTTATGTTCATGGACATGTGCTTGACAGGTATATTAGCTAGTCTCTAGTTACAGGTGGATCTGTTAATGGAATTGTAGCCCCTTGAGACATGGCACAGATGTGTTCAACTACAAGGAAGCGTGCTTGGCATAACAAGATAAGGTAATTGGTATATTGTTATATTATATATACACTAAAATTTATGTGTTTATGGTAGTATGATGCAAGGGATTGCATGGAAAATGAAATTTCCATGAAATTTTGAAGAAGGCTCAGGTTGAACTTTCCTTCGGAACCATGGGGATTGAGTCATGGTGTTTATTTCCAGTTTTGTGTTATTTTATTTTATGAATTTTTGAGCTTGATTGTGGTTTTTTTTTTATGTCTGGCGCACGACCTTGCCACTTTTTTGTGGTGTCATATTGTTATTGACTTTCATGGTTTTCTCCTTAGTTGTTTCATGTCTTGCCTTTTATGTTTTGAGTCTTGGGAATTGTTTGGGAAAGAGGAAAGTTGATGGAGATCAGCAGAGCTATGTGGTACCTGAAAGGTAAATTAAGATTCAGATGAAGCTTTGTGCATGAGTAAGTGCAACGAAGTGTAAGACTATGACAACCAGTTGGACTGGTTGAGTCCATTGGTGTAAATGGATGACGGTAGGATAGGCAAGAGAAAGGTAACCAAGAAAGGTAAAGTAAATGGACTTGAGATGTCGGATGGCTTGACTAAGATGGGAACGGTGATTCTCAATGTTGTCCATGAATCAAGGAAGTTCTCTTAACCTTGACCTTGATATCTAGTATTTATGTTGTGATCATGGTTGCTTTATGCTAATGATTATATGCATGTATGTATGTATGTATGTATGTATGTATGTTGTTATCTGATAGGGTCATCATGGATCATGATTGCTTTATGCTAATTTTTATGTATATGTATGTGCGTGTCTATGTATCCATGTCTTTATCTAACAGGGTCATCGGGAATCATTCTTGTGGAGGAATGATTGCTTACACAGGCAAATGACATGAAGAGGTTCCTAGTCTTAAGAGGAATCAATTGGGAAGAGTAGTCATGACAAATATGAGGTCAGTATCATGTGGATATGAATCATTATTGTATGCTTGTATTATGCCTATGTTTATGTTATGACAGGTAACACTGAGGGATCCATCAGTGAAATGAAAGTAGTGTGGTCTATGACATGTTGGGATAAGCATGGATAAGACACAGGAAGCAAGGTCTCCTAGTAGAGACAATGTGGTTTGGATGTGTGGTACTATTTTTATGCATATGTTATATATGTTGTACATGTTGCAACTGTAATGATTGTGTGCATGCAATATTGTGCATATGTAGTGTGTGTACATGTTGTTTATGCAATATTATGTACAGGGTGTTAGTATAGATAGTGTTGTATGAATGTTGCATATTCAGTGTTGGGTATAGATGGTGCTATGTACATGTTGGATATACAGTGTTGTGTACATATTGTACTGTGTGCATGATGGATATGCAATGTTGTATGCATATGGTGCTTTGCGCATGTTGGATATGCGGTGCTGTGTATAGATGATGCTATGTACATGTTGGATATGCAGTGCTATGTACATGTGGTGTTGCGTGCATGTTGTACATGTGGTGCTATGTACATATGGTGTGGTGTGCATGATTGTACAAGTGGTGTTGTGTGCACATGGTGTAGTGTACATATTGTACAAGTGGTGTTGTGTACAGGTGGTGCTTTGTACATGTCATAGATGTGGTGTTGTGTACATGTGGTGTCGTGTAAATGTCATGCATGTGGTACTATGTACATGTGGTATTGTCATGTGGTGTTGTGTACACGTTGTGCAGGTGGTGTTGTGTACATGTGATGTTGTGCACACGTTGTGCTGATGGTGTGGTGTACAGGTGGTACAGTGTACATGTTGTACATATGGTACTGGTGTATGTGTGGGATTGAGTGCATGTCATACATGCTGTGTTGCAGGCATGCAATACTATGTATGTGCATTGTGTAGGTTCATGTATTGTGTGGTGTTGTACATCGGTATAGATGTATTGTGTTGTGTTGTACACCTCATGTAGGTGTATGTATTGTGTTATTCACTAGATGTAGGCATATGTATATGCCAGGTGTAGGTGCATGTATCGCATGGATTTGTATGTTGTGTGCGGTTGTATGTTTGTGATGCACACTATGTATATGTGCACCTGGTTGAGGAGAAGGCACTGGGTGTTTGTTGGGTGTGGCAACCGATCCAATGTGCATATGAAATAAGAACAAAGGAAAAAGTAAGGATCGATTAAATGATAAGTATCGGTATATTATTTTAGTTTTATTATGCATGCGGTTTATAATTCTGGTATATGATTATTACATGTGAATTATGATTCTAGCTTATGATGGTTACATGTGATTTATGATTTTGATCTATGATGGTTATTTTTTGAGCTAAGCTGATGAGATATTTTTATACAGGTTGATTTGGTCAAATATGCTAGTTTGACTTGTTGTGATAGGAAGTGAACAGAATTGCAAATGTACCTTATTGATGAGTGTCAGGCCAGGTTAACACAGAAATTAATGAGCGCAAGAAACAACTGGTGATTTTACTCATTAGACAACTATTATTTATACATACACAAAACGGATCAGTTCATCTTCTAGATGACTGTCCAGCTTCACCTCATCCGTTTCGGATTAGGTGTCAACATTCCCCCCCTTAATCTGAAGGGATGTTGGTGAGTCCAAGCATCGTTCTGAATCTTTCAAGCTTTTCTCTTCCAAGCGCTTTGGTGAAGATGTCTGCAATTTGCTCGTTTGTGGAACAATGACGGAGATGGATTGTTTTGGCCTCAACATGATGTCGGATCAGATGATATTTAGTATTGATGTGCTTAGTACGATCATGGAACTTTGGATTCTTGGCCAACTTTATTGCAGATGTGTTATCAATCATGAGTGGAGTGGATTGTATTTGTTTTACCTGCAAATCTTCAAGAATTTTCCTGAGCCACACAATTTCTTTCGTTGCTTCAGCTGCTGCCACATATTCTGCTTCTGTTGTGGAATCTGCTGGTACTGATTGTTTGCGTGATCTCCAGGAGACAGCTCCTGATCCAAGACTCATAGCATATCCTGAAGTAGATACCCCAGTTTCTTTGTCTCCATCGAAGTCTGAATCAGAGTATCCAATCAAGTTGAAGCCGTCCACCTGTGTATACTTGATTCCAAGGTCTTGAGTTCCCTTCAAGTACCTTAGAACTCTTTTTGCAGCAGACCAATGTCTCTCACAAGGCTTTTGCATAAACCTGGAGAGGATTCCAACATCAAATGAAATGTCTGGTCTAGTAGTAGTGAGGTAGATGAGACTTCCTACAAGTTGTCTATACTTTGTTGCATCCTCAAATTCCTTTCCTTCAATAGATGTGAGCTTCAAGTTTTGTTCCATTGGAGTAGAAAAGGGATTGCACTCTGTGATGCCAAATCTGTTTAACAAATCTCCAATGTATTTCTTTTGAGAAAGAAATATGGACTTTGGATGTTGGGTTACTTCAATGCCAAGATAGTAATGAACATAGCCCAAATCAGTCATTTCAAAAAATTTTCCTAATTCTTTCTTTATGGATGCAATATAGCTTTCATTGTTCCCTGTCATTAAAATATCATCTACATATACCACAAGATATACAACTGTTTTGCCAACTTTCTTGACAAATAAAGTTGCATCATCAAGATCAAAATGTTTGAAGTTGAGTTTCAGAAGATGCTCAGTTAGTTTTTCATACCAGGCTCGTGGTGCTTGTTTGAGGCCATACAAGGACTTCACAAGTTTGCATACTTTGTGTTCATGTCCTTTCACAGCAAATCCTTCAGGCTGGGACATAAAAACATTCTCTTTTAGATCTCCATTCAAGAATGCAGTTTTTACATCCATTTGATGGACTTTCCAACCGTTCTGAGCAGCTAGTGCAAAGAGTGTCCGGATGGTGGCCCATTTTGCTGTGGGAGTAAAATTTTCCTCATAATCGACCCCTTCCTTCTGTGCAAAACCTTTTGCCACAAGCCTAGCTTTGTGCTTGTCAAGTGAGCCATCAGCTTTGTACTTGTTCTTGTAGACCCACTTGCAGCCAATTGGTTTGGTTCCAAATGGAGGATCAACCAGCTTCCAAGTGCCATTCTTTATGATGGCATCATACTCCTTCTGCATCGCTTCTTTCCATTCATCATGAGAAGCAACTTCTTTGAAGGAAGTTGGTTCAAAATCTATAGACAAGTTCAATTCACAATCATAAGTAACATCCATATCAACAGGTGAATTAGAGTTATCTACATCACCTCCATCTTGTCGGTTTGTATTTCTGGTTCCTGTTTTTCTAATTTCATCAGGATGAACACTTTCAAGTGTCTTTGTCAGCCACTTTGGGGGACCTTTCTGAGATGGTCCAGGCTGTTCTGTTGATTGAGTTGGGTCTGAATCAAGATTGAGTCTCCCAATTCTATCAATTACATCACTTAAAGCATCATCCGTTGTTGGAGTGTCATGCAGGGGAGATTGTTCTTCAGAAGAAGATTCCACATGTTGATCTAGTATAGGAATCCCCCCTTCAAGATGTGGAATCTGATGATCAAACTCTTGAAATGATTTCGGTTTTGTGAATCTATCCAAGCGATCAAGTTGCCGCTCAACAATACTGTCAGATTTGGATGATTCAAGAAAAATGACATCTCTAGATAAAACAAACTTTTTATTTACTTCATCATAAAGGCGGTATGCTTTAGATGTGTTTGAATACCCCAGGAAGATACACTTACGACTTCTAGCACCAAGTTTGTTTCTATGTACCTTTGGTATTAAAGCATAACAGGTGGAACCAAATATCCTGAGATGTTTTACCGAAGAAACATGTCCAAACCACAATTCATAAGGAGTCTTGTTTCTTATAGCACTAGATGGACATCTATTCTTTATATATGCAGCACATAGAACAACATCAGCCCAAAACATTGTCTTTACATTTTTGAAGAAAAGCATGGATCGTACCATATTCAAAATTGTTCTGTTCATTCTTTCAGCTACACCATTCTGTTGAGGATTATAAGGCACAGTTGTTTGATGTTTAATCCCATGTTGGCGAAGATAGTGTTCAAATTCATTTGATGTATATCCTTTTCCATTATCAGTGCGAATAGAACCAATATGAGATTGTGCATCATTTTCAATCCATTTATGAAAATTCTTGAATGTTTGAAAAGCATCAGATTTGTTCTTCAATAAGTAAACCCAACACATTCTGGTGTAATCATCAATAAATGTCATGATATACTTATTTCCATTTGCAGAAGGAACAGGCATTGGACCACATAAATCTGAATGAATAAGTTCAAGCTTCCTATGTGCTCTTGAATGTGAATCATGAAAAGAATGTTTGCTATGCTTTCCTAGAATGCAAGCATCACATTGTTTATGTTTTCTAGGAATTGTAGGCAAACCAGCAACACCATTTTTCTTCAACAAGCGGAGACTATCATAGTTTAAATGTCCAAATCTAGCATGCCATAATAAACTTGATGGAAGTGTACCTTCATCATGATGAGAAATATATGAAAAATGCTGTGCATGAGCAGAGGTTCCTTGCAGTTTAAGAAGTCTTTCTTCTTCTATACCCCTCATGACAAGTGAATGGTCAGATGCCTTTCTTACCTCAAGCTTTCCATCAAACATATGAATGGAGTGACCTTGCTGGCGGATGTGGACCAGGGACAGTAAGTTTCTCTTGAGCTGTGGGAGATATAGAACATGATCCAGAAGAAAGTCTGGAAGACCAGGCAGTTTAAGCCTGACTGTGCCAAGCCCTGATGGCTTGATTTTTGATTGATCTGCAAAGTATACTGCTCCATCAACATTATCAGTGAAATCTTCAAAAAAATCTTTCCTATGAGTCATATGACAGGTTGCTCCTGAATCAAGCAACCAGTCATTTTTCGAAGAAGTAAGTGAAGCATTAAACAGATCTTCATTTACTCCAATGTTACATTGTGCCTCAATATAGTGAGCGGATTCAGGTGCTTTACCTTTGTCTGTGTCATCAGTTTTACCTTTCTGCTGATTTCTTCTCTGCTCAATCTTTTCCCATGGTATCTTGCATGTAGAAGCATCATGTGATCCATTTCGTTTGTAGCGAATGCAATGTAAGTCTGCCTTTTCTGCTTGAGAATGTCTGCCCCCCCTGCCTCTGAAATATCTTTCTCTTTCTTTTGAATGCATACTGTAACAAAAATTATTTTTGCTGATAGAAAAATAATTTTGCTGATAAAAAGAACTTCTACTGATGTACAGTGAAACTATACTCAAAAGGGAAACCGATTCTTTATGCACTAAGTTTTCTTCAAATGTCTCCAAAATTTTATAAAATATCCTCCACAAAATATTCAAACAGTGTCCAAAAAAAAACCATTCAAAACTTATTTAAATGGCGTCCATAACTCAAACCCTGGTCAATGTAACTACAGCGTTAGTGCACATATACATATTCAGCGTTAGTGCTCTGATGCCACCGCCCAGCGTATATGAAATCAATTCTCCATCTTGTCCCTAAATATCATAATGCTGACTTATGAAAAAATCGAACTTCATTTACATTTGTTGTTGCAATAATATCACTTTGTGCTTTAAGACAGTATTATAAAAAACTGTGCAACTGCTTACAGCATTATAAAACTGTGCAAAATACGCTCTCAATAATATCACTTTGTGCTTTAAGACAGTATTATAAAAAACTGTGCAACTGCTTACAGCATTATAAAACTGTGCAAAATACGCTACCTATTTAAATCCTCTAATTCATTCCCCTTGTTCACAACAGAACTTGTGAAAAATTCAGGGAAATTCGTGCTCTTTTTTTTGTGTTTTAGCAATGACCAGCGTTCCATATCATTTCCAGAGTGTATGTAAATCAGCAAGGCAAATACAAAGATAGGTACACTATAAAAATGAACCTGATAGCACAACGTATAGGAGAATGACAGCGTTTGTAGATGGACTGCGTTTTTCTGAAGATGAAAGCGTTTTTCTTGAAGTCAAAGTGAATATTATTGGCTCAACTCAAACCGCAACTCCATCCCATACCTCACTGCTGGAACTCGTGGACTCATAGCCATGGCATTGCCGCAGCATTTATGGATTCAGAAAATGAAGCAGATAGGCTCGATTCAGCAATCAAGGGCGATTGAAAGAAGCTATTCGAATTCTGGATTCCATGGGCCGCCCGGACTATTATACTTTGTTGCAGAGCTGTGTGGACAAGTCGTATATTCAAACGTGAAATTAATGAGCTTGATACAAAACGCTCAGGCAGCATACACCAATACACACAGTAAAACGTGAATGAATGGAGCGTGAGCTTGATACAAAACGCTCAGGCAGCATAAACCAATACACACAGTAAAACGTGAATGAATGGAGTGTGAGCTTGATACAAAACGCTCAGATCAGAGGCAGCGCAGAGAGGGGCAGCGAATTCAGGCAAATGCGTTGGCATATGCACAGATATGTCAGATCAGAGGCAGCGCAGAGAAAACGGATGCGCAGTCTCTCAGGACAGAGGTTTCATGAGGCAGCAGAAACCTGGCAGAGGCAGGAGTTATTTCTGGGACCTGTGCTCTGATACCATGTCAGGCCAGGTTAACACAGAAATTAATGAGCGCAAGAAACAACTGGTGATTTTACTCATTAGACAACTATTATTTATACATACACAAAACGGATCAGTTCATCTTCTAGATGACTGTCCAGCTTCACCTCATCCGTTTCGGATTAGGTGTCAACAATGAGCTACCAATGAGGTATGATGTGAATTTATTTCAATTTATTTTAAATCTAATGGAAGTTATGTGCTTCGTACATGAATGCATGAAATGCTTGGTTGGGTGATTGAAATTGACAGCAATAATTTGCAACAACAAAAGGAATTGGAAAATGTACCAATATGCAAGCAAAGCATTCAGGAATAGGACCACTGTGGGGCACTAGTACCCAATAGTGTCCATTGATTTCCATGAGCATGCTATGACCAGTATAATGGTTTTGAGGTAGGTATATGCCTTGGTTTTTGTATATTTTGATGCGAGGAAGCCTTGCCAAGGGATGGATTGCCCGACATGGGGGTGCCAATGGAATTTTGAAGGTGAGTAACTGCATGGAAGAGGTGACTAGATTTCTTGAGGGACTGTGTAGCAGAGAAGGGAAGATCAAGGATGAATTATTTTGGTCATTAGCATTGCAGATTGAATCAAATGCACATTAGGAGTGCACCCTGCAACAATAAGCTAGTAACTGCTCACTAAGAGGACAAGTGGCATAGGATTATAGGGCTAGACATTGCATACAATTTGATTGTGGTAGTACATTCTGGACTTCCTAGGAAGGAGGTGAATCTTAGTATTATTTGAGGATTCTGGACTACCTATGGATTCCCTTGTTGCGAATGCAAGCATCATATCCTTTTATTTGTTGGTTGAGAAAATGTGTTTATGTGTATATTATTGTAAATACACTATCGAACTAGATTTATAAAACTCCATAGATATTATAGTTATTTGTTGTTTGAAGCAAATATCTATGTGTATATGTGGTTATTGTAAATATTGTAATGAGATGTGTTATAAAGCTCTAGTAAAAGGTATGTCTGTCATGTTTTAGTAGTGGTCATTGTAAATACTACAACGAACTATGTTATAAATCTCCATGGGCAATATGTTTTGTTTTCAACAATCTTGTTGGTTATACATGTCATTGAACACTGAGGATGGTGTTCCCCCAAGGGGAGGGTTTAGTAATAGCCCTAGTGAAAATTCCATGTAAAAATGAATATATAAGGCCACAGTGATGGGACACATATACGAAGCTAAATGGTGGGGGAAACATCCTAATGGGTGTTGATTTGGTTTATTATGGCTAAGGAATTGGCAAAGCCAATGGAAAAGGAATTGCAAAGGCATGAGGCATTAATTGGCATTTTATTTATGAAAATAACGAAAATTAGGAGAAAAGGAAGGTGAAAGGTCACGGGTTTCATGTGAGGAGGAAATCGAAGGAAAATAATGGAAAATGATGAAATAGAAGCCTCATTGATAAAAAGGCTTCTAAGGTTCAGTTGGTAAGCTTTTAATATGATTTGGTGGAGATATCTTCTATTCTATTCTCTCTCTCATACTCTTGGACACTTAGATTTTTCTTGGAGCATTCTTGGAGAGTGTGGAACACTTGAAGTTTTGGAGTAAGAAGGCAGAGGAAGAGGAGGAAAGCACGAGAGGACATTGTGATCAGCAACTACAATGGGTTTTTCTTGCAGGTACGGAGTTTCATGTATAGTTTCTTCATTATTTTTTGCATGCATGGAACATGCATGTGGTTTATTGCTCAGGATCTATCACTGGCATGGCAGATTGCCTGGATTGACAGTGGATTTGGCTAGCCTTTCCATTCTCTGGATAGCCATGGTGTTGTGGGTTTATTTTCTTTGTTTTCTGATTGGTTATCATGTTTCCTTAGCTTAGGTTGAGCTATTAGTTCCTGGAAGCCTTGGTTGGAAAAATGATTTGGAGCCCTATAATGGCTTGGGTTGAGTTACTAGCCCTATAACCTTCATTGGAAAAATTCTCTAGAGCCCTGTAACAACTTGGGTTTAGTTATTAGTCTCATAACCTTGGCTGGAAAAACACTTTGGAGCCCTTGGTGGGTTGAGTTACTAGTTCTGTAGCCCTTGTTGGAAAAATTTTCTAGAGCCCGGTAAAAGTTGTGGGTTGAGTTACTAGTACTCGATCCTTGGTTGGAAAAAATCTCAGAATCCTGGTGTAAGTTGTGGCTTGAGTTACTAGTCTTAAGAGCCGTGTTGGAACAAACACTCTGGAGCCCTGGAAGGCTTGGTTAGAGACCGATCTGATGTTGGTTTTGTGATGTTTGACGATGAGGTGGAATCACTATTTAATGGGTTGAGGTGGATGGCCTCTGGAAGCCCTAGATGAGTTTTGATTGATGTGTTCTATGAGATCCCACATTCATACTTGGAATATGGCACGGGGGTGAATGGTTGAAGATACATTTGGCTCAGCCATTCTATGGTCGGGTGGAACGTGGAAGTTCCATCCTAGTTTTGGATTTTGCATCATTAATGAAAGTTTATTTCTCTTGGTATTTCTATGAGTATTATGATGGATTATATGTGGTGTATATGGCTACAATTTCATTGATATTGTTGTCCCTATTATTCTAGTTATGTATACGTTTTATGACAGCAGCGATGAGTGGCTCTTATCATGTTCTTACTTGTTGTTGAATGATCAATGTATCTATGACCTAATGGATGAAATGGTACCTAATGTGATAAGGAGACAATGCTTCATAGCAAATCTCAGATAAGTATGAGTCCCCTATGCTCAAATCTGTTATTTACACCTGTAAGTTGGATATTTACTAAGTGTTTGAAAAAATTCCTATCATGGCTAGTAGGGGTCCAGTCAAGGTATTAAATAATTATTTTCTTTAGTACTAACATTTCCATGTTATTTTAGTGATTTGAAGAGATGGTTATATTTTGACCAGTGACCTAGGCTCTAGGCCTAAAAAAGTGGCTCAAATCCCAGATTCGATGGCATAACATTAACAATTTGGGTCTCTCGTCGCTGGTAGGAAATTCTGTGAGAGTGACTATAGGGTTACAGTCGCATCCATGCCTTGTCATGGGAGAAACTTTGGGTTTAATTCATATAAATGTTAGGTTAACTTAGGGGTTGGGCACCTGGAGTGGTGGATTAGTTCTTGGGGGTCCTGAAGCACCCAAGGGAGGTTTTTGTGTTGTGTTTCTGTTGATTTCATTTCCTTAAGGTTACTTAGGAGTTTGAATCATATCATAGTAGCATCTTGTCGCATGTTTACCCTAGATGGCCAGTTGCTTGGGTAGATGTGGGAGGAGGGTGTTACAATTTTCGTGAAATTCCTCCTCATCTTCTTCAACCTTCAATGATATTTTTCCTTATCAATTTCTAGAGGTTTCATAAAACCATTTCTACAAAGAAAGCTTCCTAGGAATCCCCCACTTGAGATAGTCAAAACTCAACCAAAATGTTAATTAAACCATAGTTAAATAAACCTCTATCAAGGTTTTTGAAACCCCTCTAGTAAAATTTCAACATATTTGTAATACTTTTAAATAAATAATAAGGGAGTTTCAACTTGTAACCCAAAAATACTACTACAAACTCAAAATGATAGTAGAAAACAAAGTCATAGTAGCCCTCACACATAATATAGCGTCCGATAATTAGCACTAGGTCATGCCATTTACTTTTGAATAAGTTTATAGGCATACATTTGATGTTGTAGGACACTTTCTTGGAGATGAGGAACTTATCCCATGGGATATTCTTAGCTGGAAAATTCTTGGACCATGTCTCTCCTTCTGTGCGAGAATGAGTGGCTTCAACTATGAAAACTTCAATTACCGAAATGTTAACATCTCGTATGATTACAACTTTTCCATTGTTGGTCTATGCAAAGGCCTTAGTGACTTCAACATTGTGCCCTCAAAAGGTCTGAATAAAGTACCACATGCCTACTTCCTTGAAAAGGGCCAAATACTCATCATGGGCTTCTACCATCTCACAACCATGGGGTTCGATTCTCACAACCAGGGCCATTATACATGATAAAATAAATGTTCTAGAGGTTATTCATAGAGAAATTGTGTAGCATTCTACTAGTTTATGATATAATGAGGGTCAACAAAGCATCATACCAGTGGCTTCTACGAAATGACCGAGGATGATTTCAAATGCGGATGAAACAATAGTTGATTGTAGAATTAGGTTTTAGTCATCAATAGGTTTAAAATGAAAACATGGGTGGAGTACTAGTAGTATCGAGTCAAGTACTAGAGGGTCTAAAACATAATGGTAAAAGTATTCCCTCGAGATTATTCACTCGTTACGTAAGGCCAAATGTCAATAGCATAGGAATTAATGCAAATGAAAAATTGTAATCCAATAAAACAAATTTGAATTGTATAACCCATACAAAGATTCAATCCTTGTCTTTAAAAAAGGATCAAAATCATATAAACATGAAATTTGCACCAAAAATGTGATATACCATATAATTGAAACTTTTCTCGCATTGCTACAAGTCAAAATCAATCCCTAATGTGGGTTTTAGGATTATGAAATAGTGTGTTTGGATAACATAAATAATTTCAAATATTTGTGGAAAAAAATCTTGTTATCATTTAATAACCAATGTTTCGGACTAACTAAGTGAGTCCATCATCAGGGCTGAATCTGCATTTTGAGAAGAGAGAGCGTGAATGCTTGGAGCAATTATTATTTAATAGTTGATAGTTTAATGATTTTTATTTGTCGGTTTTTTTTAATTGATTATCATTTAATGGTTAATTTAAGTATGCTTGATTTTGATTTCTGGTTTATTAAATTGTTATATATAAATGTCTAGTTTTTTTATTGATGTTATATATAAATGTTTGGTTGTGTTTTATGATTATCTTAATGCATATATCAAAAAATAAAAATAATATCAAATATCAATAACTTGTTATTATCTAAAAAATAATTTATGAGGAAAACATAATTTATGGATTATGTTTTCCTCATAAATTATGTAGCATACTTAAATTAATCATTAAACACTGATCAATTAAAAATAAATAAAAAATAAAAATAAAAAGCTGACAAATAAAAATCATTAAACGATCAACTATTAACTATTAATTTCTCCAAGCATTCACGCTCTCTCTTTTCAAAATGAAAATTCGGCCCTAATGATGGACTCACTTAGTCTGAAACGTTGGTTATTAAATGAAAAGAGGTTTTTTTCCACAAATATTTGAAATCAACCAACCTGTATGGAGTCCCTCTTTAACAACATAAATAATATTTGACAAAATTGAATTGAGACTTTCGAGAAAACATAGAGATAGACACAATTCATAAATCACTTATGATAACATTAGGAATTACAATAAATCTGTCAACTTATTAAATATACTCATCATGAAAATAAGATATGAAATCAATGTGAAGAAACTTGTTACAACTAAGGCTCATTCCAATAGTCATAAACAAAATGGAGAGTTTTATCACTTATCGAAAGATTTAACAATCTAAAAGAAGATAATTTGATATTAAAAAGTAATAAGGCAATCAAATAAACTAGAATCAAATATAATTGAAAGAGCGACCATTTCATTTAGAAAAATGTAACATACCCAACCCCTCAAATATTGTTAGAGGAATGGAGTAAAAATATTTAATTTTTTTTCTCCAATGAACTTTATTTAGGCTTCCTAACTCATCATAAGAGCCTCACAACTAGAAATTTTACTCTGTGTGCTTATATATATGTATATATAGAGATATACATGCATATATAATTATGTATGCATTTATCAAGCCCCGTTGAATGTAATGGCCTCCGCTTTCCGTATCAATTTGACGCATTTAAGCATAGCACCCTTATGCCTCCCGGGTGGGTCCCACTGGACACTCTACCTCGCTTACCTTCTCCCGACGATTGCGATGGCTTTCCCTCTTACCCATCAGGATCTCCCTTCAAAGATTACAAGGATGGTGGGACTGCATCACCTTCTTCCCAATGTCCCACACCAATTTGACTGTTGTTTTCTACCGTAACCTCCCATGTCACCCCAACCTTTGCATCCCAATGCTTTTCTTGCTACACTTCTTGATACATTTGGGGTTGACCCGTCAGGATGACCTGTCATGTGGGGCCATTTCCCCACCAATATTTTGTTAACCACAATGAAGTCCCTGCCACACACCTAGCTTATGTCGAATCACTTTTCCCATCTCTATAATTTCCAAAGAGTGACCATTTCTTGATTGTCAGGCTTACATGTGAAAAGGTGCCGCTCCCCAACCAATAGGGATACATGCAGGTTGACAAACCTCTCCATGTCATTGTACCTATGTCATCTCGTTAATAAGATCCCAGTGCCTCCTCACTTGCATCCTTCATCATTTCTCCTGGTGCGTAGCAATGGGATGACATGTCTTGGGTCCACTTTTGACCAATTGCGGGACTATTGGCTCACTTGTCATGTGACCCAATTCCCCACCAATAACACCCTCCGCTAGTGTGGGAACTACCACACACCTAACTTACGTGATCCCACAAAGTCTTACTTGGTGCTTTCCTTAACCTCTCCCCTTTGTACTTCTGGGTGGGGGTCGATGGGAAGACCTAGTAAGTAGGGCCTCCTCTCAACCAATAACATATCCACCGGGATATTTTAGCAACTAAAATCATCCCATTTTCTCTTGACACCACCAAATGAAATCTTCTGGGTTTTGTTGTTCAGTGAGAACTACCCCTAGCTAATGGCACCCTTGCGGGTACTTCATTTCAACCAACTCATCCCTGGCTAATGTCATCCCACTCAATCCTTTTTTATGCAATATAAGTCTCCAAGTTAATCCCTCCAGGATGCAGGTTCCAAGCCATGTCACCACTTCTTCATCCAATCACATTAAAGGAAAGTCAAGCACCCCAATATGTGGTTTCCATGACTAGAGTTTCGATCGGTGTAAGGATAAGGTTTGCTAGATCTTTGTTATAAGTTTAAGGATTTTTCTCCTCCATCGCATTGAGCTTTCTCTTGAACCTGCCATGGCCCGACTAGAAGAACCCTTTCAACCTTTAAATTATGAGGCTGATCTGGTTTTCGACCAACATTGCTAGATCTCCCCTCAACTTCTCAAGAATCGCTTCTCCTTGGCTATTCTGACTAGGGCTTTACCACAAGGGTTTAGTAGACATCGTGAATGATATCATCACTCAGTGATGGTGGTGATGAAATTTTCCTACTAACGCACCTCACTGTGCTACCCCTCTTGAGCTTGGGCGAAGGCCTCTCCAACGAGTTCCTAGCCATCCAAAATTCCCTGTATCAAAGCAGGGAATTCACAGATGTACTAGTATAGGTTCTCCTACAACTGCAATTTGCAATGAGCTTTTAGTGAATGCCTAAAGGGCTTCACCTCTCATGCCACATGCCATGGATTTCTAACTTCAATGCAAGAATTAAAGTGGTTCTATGGCTCTTTATGAAATCATCCAGTGACACTAGGAAGCTAGCGGAAGACATCCAGGCTACTCATATTGCAAGGCTAACTAATCCTTGATGCAAGGGATCCAACTATCCTTATAATTAAAATATAGGGTAACTCTTCCAAAATTTAAGCAATGCCTCATGTGTAAAAATCACAAGCTTGTAGCTATATGAATAATTATATGTATGCAACCACAAACCCTACCAAGTATCTAGTCTCCTTGTAAGCGCTTCATAATAATAAAAAGGGTCTACATGCCCAAGGTTCCAAGTGTTATTCCAGATTCTTATGGATCATTTCACTACCTATGGTGGTCATGGTGTTAATAATCTATTCACATATATATTGTTAACAACATTTTTATGTATTTCATACAAAATGAAATTCAAGTGTAGAGCTGTAGCATAATATTTGTTATCAAGTTTATTTGTTTATATTCTATTACATATGGTAGGTTATGACGACATTAGAAAACCCTTCACACAACACCACTTTCTAGTCCAGAGGCACGCGCTTGAGAAATGCAATCAAAAACAACAATAGTTTCATAAATTCAACACAAACATATATCTATGCATATTTGTCATAATCGTAAAAGCCATCTCCACACAGATGGGTAACCACATGTTCATTACATCAACAACACTATTACAGTCTAGAAATCTAGAACCATTTCAACCAAAAGTGAATCATAAATTAATCAATATGTAAACAAGAAAAAAATGGTTACTTTTCTTTTAAATTTGCAGGGAAAGTGATTCTGGGACAAGTAATATCCCTCCAACCATATATGACTATAGCTACACTTACTTGTAGTTGTCATCCCCAAGCGAGATTCTAGAGACAGAACGACATGATTGAGGGATTAGAACACCGATTTATAACTAGAACAGAGAATATAGAGGACCTCTTCCTCAATCCCACCAGTTGATTTCTACCATCTTCTCAATATAGGGAGTCCAAAGGTTCTTACCTCATGCCAAGTGCATATATAGTGATTCACTCCTTTCCAGCAAATCCAAAATCCATTGTAACAGTAATGCAATAATCATAGGTCTTCAATCAAGTATTTCTTTGATGCTTCTTTAGGATTAGCCTCTTCCCAACATATCTTGGGCTTCAGAGTCTACTATATCAACCCACAACCTCCGAGGACCCAAGTTGTTATAGGGCTCTAGAGACTCTATCTCAACCCACAACCTCCTGGGACCCAAGATGTTACGCAGCTCCAAGGATCCTATCTCAACCCATAACCTCTAGGGAACCCAAGTTGTTACAAGGCTCTAGAGACAGGTAACTCAATCCACAACTTCCATGTATAAATTAGATTGTAGATTTGAAAATTCTCATGAAGTTTTAATCAAAATCACAAGACATAAACCTACTCTACTTCTCTATGGACATTAATTCACAATTTAGAACAAAAATCTCAAACATGAAATAAGAAATCACACATGTGTAAATAGTATTTTTCCTAGGGAAAGAAAACTACTATTAACCCCCAATGCATGCTCACATTAATATGATGAATAGAGATGTATTACAATTTCTTTTCTCAACTAAGAAAACCCTGCAAGTGCATAACCTATATATCTGCTCATTGAAGGCCTCTGACCCAGACTTAGTCAAATTTTGCCTCTTCTTGAGCTCCTATTTCCTTGCATTATCCCTTGAGGAATTAGGCCCCTGTTATTTAGGAAATTCCTCAAATTGAATTGCACAATTCCTTAGGATGATCATTTGACTGCATGCAACACCTGTACACTCAATAATAGCCTACAACTAATCTTACACTACCTTGGAATCTCCACCAAGCCCGGGGAACTCAAATTCTATGTATGAACTAGCTATTTTGGGTTGAATGATTAATTAACTGGATTATCACTCAATTTGACAGAATTCTCCTTGCACAACTTGACCCTCCACTACTTACTCCAACATTGGAACTAGTTTAACTAAAAACAACCTTATATAACTAACTTTGATTGCCACAAATTAGCAATCGCACATGCTTAATTGAACTCTACTACCTCCAACTCAAATTTACTAAGTAAAATAGGTGACACAAGCCATGTCATACACATTAACATCATCCAAGTTGTTTGATGATGTGGAAATTTGAATTTTCTCAATTTAATCAAGACAAAATCAAATTGAGAATTTCTTGCCACATTTTTCAACACTCCCTCTTAGTAAGAAAGGTATTATCAGCCACCCCTATCCTACACCTGTGGAACTCGAACTTCCCTCTTGACAAGGCCCTTGTCAAAATATCAGCATCTTGTTCCTCTATCAAAATGTACTACAACAACATTATTTGCCTATGCACATAGTCCTATAAATGGTGATACCATATATCTATATGCTTGGATCAATCGTGAAAAATAAGATTTTTATAGAGCTTAATGAAACTCTGATTATCACAATATATCACAATTGGATCCATTATCTAACCAAAAAATCTGACAAGTATCTTTCTCATCTAGATCGAATCACATTCTGCTTGACTCGAATCCATGTATTCTTCTTTTGTTGAGCAAAGTGCCACAAATATTTTCTTCCTGCTATACCAAGAAACATATGCAAACCCAACAATGAAATTCCACCCGATATACTCTTTAGATCTTATGGACTCCCCGCCCAATCTACATCTCTAATGCCACATAAATTTACTCCCTCTATTCATCTATAGCATAGTCCAAACTGGGTAGTACCTCTCAGGTACCATAGAACATGATTAGTTGCCTACCAAAATAATTTGGTTGGCATAACCATAGCTTCGCTCAACTAGTTGACTGCATAGAACATATTTCGTTGTGTTTTCAAAAAATACATTAGTGAACCCACCAACTTCCAGTAAACAGTAGCATCCACTTCTTCACCTGAAGTGGCATCCTCTTTCCTCCAATTGGTCACTAGAGGTGTCTCCATGGGTTTGCAAATGTCCATGCAGAACCTCTAAAGTATCTCGATTGGCATACCTTCCTGAGAGAAAAATAGTTCCCCATTGCCTTTTCATACTTCCAATCTGAGGAAGTAGTGTATGTGACCCATGTCCTTCATTTCAAACTCTCTTGCAAGGTCCTCCTTACAAGATCTGATTAGCTACTCATCACTAGTTGAAATAAAATCAACATATAAGACAATAATCAACAATTTACCTTCTACCAAGATATGATAGAGGTTTTCATCCGCTTCACTTTTGGTGAAACGCAAACCGGTGAGATAGTTATCTATCTTGGTATACCAAGCACGAGGTGCTTGCTTGAAAACATACAATGCTCGCTTGAGACCACATGTGTGAGACTCTCGGTCAAAAGTCTTGAAGCCTTTTGGTTTCTGGATATACACCTCCAACTCAATAACTCCATTGTGGAATGATGTTTTTACATCCATCTAGTGGATCTTCCACCCCATCTGTGCAATCAGAGCAAGAATTCATCTAATGGATGCCTTGCTACAAGAGAAAAGGTATCTGTGGTAGTGTATTTAGGACACAAGTGTACCAAAAGACAGCTCCTTAGTAGTTGATTGTTCCCTGCAAAGGATCACAGTCAAAATTAGTGTTGTTAGTGGACAGACTTAAATAAACACAACATTGTAAATAGTGGAAACAATGCATACATAAACATAAACTAAACAAAGAGGTAAATACATAAACAATGCTCAAATGGAGAAAACAAATCAATAAGATAATGGAAAAATATCCCTTTATTGACTACTGGTAGTAGAGGTTGAATACAATAGATGAATCTTAGACACTTGAAGATAATTCTTTGAGCTATGGAGCCCAAAAATCCTCAGCAAGGGGGTTTCTCTTCCTCAATCTCTTTGCAAGTTTCTCCTCTCTCTCAAAGAAGTATGAAGACTCTCCAATGGTGGATTCCTCTTCTCTCACTAAGATGATGGATTGCTTAGAAGCAATATGGCCAACATGCTAGTGTTCTTCCCTTCTTTGGCTTCAACAATGCAATGGTGGTTTGCTCAAACAACAATTTGGTCAACATAACAATGTCTCATGTTTTGGTTCTCCCATCATATGTTTATATAAAAAATTTGAATCCTTCTTCCCCCTCTTGGTTCATGCATGATAATGACACATGAGTAGGACAATATGATTCCATTGAGGGTTGTGTATCTCCAAGGTGGCTCGAATTTGGTTGTAATGGACTGAGCTCATGTCAGAGAATCAACCCCAAGTGTGTAGAGTGGTCCCGGATCGCTGAGTCATCCTTTTCTACAACCACACAACTTTCAAAGGATATTTTGTGCGCATGAATTCATCAAATAAATAAATGTGCGACCTTAATTTTTTTTCTTTATAAACTTTGGACCTTAGGAGAACTTGTATGTTTTAAACTTCATGACGTATTTAGCTATAAAATGTTCACTTGTGCATTCTGTTGGACACTTTTTAGTGTCTCTGTATTATACTAACAGGTGTACAGTTTTCCGGTGTTAACAGTTTCCCCGTGATGTATGAGGTTAGGAGGAACCATATAGCCGAAATAGATCACTTTTTCTTTTTTGATCGAGAATCTGATCAAATTTTTGAGAGAGAGGATAGCTTGTTGTGGAGACGAGTAGAGAAAAACCCCAAGTATAAATGGTAACCATGCTATGGTGAAAATATATAATAAAAGTGTGTCTATATGAGGAGGGCATGTCCCATGCTCGTTATGATGGCTAATCAGAATTGATTACAATCGGAAAAAGACTGGTTTTTTGTCCAGTCAACATTGTGGTAGTTGATGTGCTAATAGTTGACGATGATAACTGTTGACACCCTCAAGGGCCCACTCTCTGGCTAAATATGCATAATATGGTTCCCATATGCATAATAAAGGTGAAACACTGTTGAATGAAGTGTGTGATATGCATAGGTGTTTGACTTCAAGTACCTCCCCAATATCATAATGTAAGCATTGTTGAATGAGGTTCTTAGTGATGCGGGGGTATTTGACTAAATGAAAGAAATGCAATGGTAACTAAGTACGACACCACCATGACATCAAATCTTGTGTTGGTGTAAAATTTCAATGGAATCGACGACATTAGTGGGAAATAATGATTCCCATTGCTCCACCCAAGGATATCCTTTCGAGGGTGGGGGTGGGTATCCAAGGTACTACCCCTATTGTGGAATGCAATTGTTGAAGTCGACAGGAAAGGAGCGTTAACCACCCGACATGCTGATTCGAGGAATCATTATGAGATGTGAATAGATTGTAATAACTTGGGTTATATAAGCATGATAGTGAGATCTGTCAATATAAGAGGATATGGATAATTGTCCTGAGGTCGGAGCTTGATGTGAAAATGGCAGTGGACAAAACATGTTTACTAATGGTGATGGTCCTAGAGTCAGTAGGATTTCCAGGATGGGTGTAAGTAGGTTTTGATAGGCATAAAAAATGGAAAGTGATTGCTGGTGAGGTGTAAGTTTTGACCAAGGGTGATTGGAGATTTCTTCCAAGTAAAGAGATATGAACAACAAAAAATGTGATAAGAGGCTTTTTTTTTTTTTAATCTTTGTACACTTTCCAAAAGAATATGAGGGTGGTCTGGATGTACAACCACGAAGATGGGTGCCCCATAATGATGGTAACCTACATGGAGGTGTGGTGTTTTTGCTGAGGGTGGGGGCCCCATTGGTTGTTCTCTATTTTGGGTTGGTGAAGAAAATGAAGTGACACAGATGGGCTATGCAATAGGGGTGAATGATAGGCCAAATGTAGGATGCAAAGGTGCATATGTCTAAATTCGTCGTAAAGTACCTAAGATGACCCGAGAAAAGGAGTGTATGTGTAATGACTGTAGCATAATAAGAATAAACATCAAGGTATGTAAGTGAGATGGTTCTCGGGCCGAAGTGAGTGTTCATGGCTCCTGTTAGTGAAGAAAGATCTACAAAGATAAAGTGAGCCATGAGGGGGATTTTTTATCGAACAATGCAGATGTTTATCATTTGAAAAGGTGAGATGGTGATAAACATGGTTAAGATCATGGACCTAATGGTTATGTTGACGGTGTTGGACCCACCAACCTTCAGGGGATCACCCCGATATGAAGTCCCAACTATACCTCACACCGTTTGGCGTGGGAGTCCCATCCGGTTTGTTGGCTCATTTTCCATTGTCTTAAGGATTTGCCTCAACTCTTGCTTGTCAGCACAAGAGAGTGGTTCGCTTTGTCTCCAAGAAGTGAGGTTCGTGTGCCTGTTGAGTGTAAGTGTCATTGTGTCATTGGTTCTTTCACTATGAGGGGAAGAAAGTGAAGGTGAGTTCCAAGTTGAAAGGGATCACTGCCAACTCGGCTAGGAACACACAACATAAAAGTACATACACAGATTCCAGTGGAGCAATCCAGTCAGATGCGAAAATCACAACATACAAGGTAAGATAACATGTACAACACTCACGGATCAGTTTGAACAAGTGCAATGGTTGTTATAGCAAGGTTCATGTGAAAGGTTTGTCTGATGTCTAGCAGAGCAGTCAACATGGATGGGACAACATTAGTAGCATATACAACACATTTTCATTAACAGATTATGCATTAAAACAAATGAATCAGTTCAGATGTAGAACACAGGTTGAAGAAACATGAATTACAAGTGTTAAAGATTAGTCTTACAACAAAGACAATACATGTGTGAAAATGTGTTGGCATGTTAACAGGATTCTGAATTAAGTGAAAGTTCGAGGACACATCATTACACCATATGTCACTAACCCTGTCAGCGGGGTGTTGGAGCCACTACTTACTCCTCAAAGAAAATATTACAAACTCTCTTGGCTATGTGGGAGGAGATGAGGTGAAAATTTCTTTCATGTACAAACGAGGGGGCTATTTATAGCTAAGGGTGAAACCGACCCTTGTGGTTGTTCGACTACCTTCATGATCATTCGAATTCCATGACTTTTCAACTTACATGACTCTATGTTCAACAAGTGGGTCTCTTGGACTTCCACATTACATCACATTGATTGACAACAAGCCCATAATAGAGATGTGGGCAACATGACTCATGACTTCACTCGACATGACTTGACATGACAATGTTGGTACATTCGTGTTGATGTTGGAGTGCATGTCGAGCTACAATGTTGCTAAGTGATGGATGTCTTCATGGTGTATCATAGCTTCACCTCCATGTGGTGAAGTGCGTTGAGTCTTCGATGGTCCTTGGTTTTCTGGATGAAGCTTTAGCATGCTGTTCCTTGCTTTCGTGTTGGAAGGCTTGACAGGGTCACTTGTTCGCGAAGGTGCATGTTCGTCGCGTTCGTCCACTTCGCATGCTTTGTTCCTTTGTTCGTTGGTGAACCTGTCCATCTGCATGTGCTCCCTTCATTCATCTCGTTCGTCGTCTTGACATGTTTGTTGGTGTACCTGTGCCTGCAATCACTCATGGTGAGACGACATCAAATCCAAAACCTCCTAGTCTACCATGACACATGATCATTTGCATGTAGGTGATCGGGAGAGGCACCAGGGTTGTGATGCGGGATGATGGCTCTGGGAAACTGCTGATGAAAACTGCGCAAGAGTCACTAAAGGATGGAAACAGACAATCTAAGTCGAAAGTGACTGTATGCAAGGTTTGGCTGAGCTGGGAGGCAAAATTGCACAAATTTTGGGAGGGACAGTCTAGGCTGCAGGAGGGCAAGGCAGGCATGCTCTGCATGTTTTTTGAAATGAACAGTTAGCAGGATCTAGATAGCCATATTTGTATAATTTTCTAGAGGAATGGGTTAGGCTGCATGAAGGGTGAGCAGGCAAGGATTGCGCAGTTTTTCTGGGGAATTACCTGGGAGACTGGCATCTAGAACTGTGCAATTCCCAAAGGGAACTTCCAGTTGGTTGTTGGGTCACTTGCAGCCAAAACTGCGCAATTCCAGAGGGAACTACCAGTTGGTTTCTGGGTCACTCGCAGCCAAAACTGTGCAATTCCTAGAGGGAAAATCTAGTTGGCTGTTGGGGTCACTGGCAGCCAAAACTGTGCAATTCCCATAGAGAACTGGCAGTTGGATACTCAGTCACTGGTAGTAGAAACTACGCAATTCCTGGAGGGAAGAGAAAGTCAAGTACTAGGAGCTACTGGCTGGGAAAACAACACTAAGGCCAGGAGGCCAACCTGCTGATCATCTCTGTGCAATTTCTAAGTTGGGCTAACTGATGGGTAACGGAAGGCCTACTCATGAGTACTGCGCAATTTCTAAGATGAATAGTCGGTCGACTATCCGGATGACTAACTGGGAAAACTGTGTAATTTTCTGAAGGAGATAAGAATAGGCACTTCATGTCTATCTAGACTATCTACGCAATTTTCTCAGTCAATTGAAAGGGTGAGGTCAGTGGTCCCTGTGTAATTTTTGAGGGGAGTCAGTCCCAGGGTGACTGTCAGGTCTGACTGCCCAGGTGGCCATCATGAGAGTTGATTGAGTTGCTTCCGGGCAGTGCATCTTGAAAGGACTAGCTTGGTGCTTCCACGTTGTTCTGGTTAACAGTTGATCGAGTCGAAAGTAGGGTGATGGTTTGGCTGTCAGTGAGGATTCTGGTCGTCAGAACTTCAACAAAAATGACTTAGTGTGTGAACATTCGAAAGATGCATAGTTGATCATATGAACACACACTCGCATGACTTGACGACGAAACAACCAAACCATCCAGATACACATGTTCAACATGACTGACCAATGGTGCAAGCGACAAGCGTGACACTTGTGGTTAATCATTCATGATCTAGAAGATGCTTGCGTGACAGTGAATGTGACTCTGTGTGTGAGTGGGATAGATGCTTTCATGGCGAACACAACAAACACATATGAATCAAATACTTTGAGCATAACCATAAGATAATCGCAAGCATGACTTAGACATCAACATGCAGGGACTTAAATGCAATAAACAAGCAAGGTGAATGTAAACACTCACACAAGCTCACGAAGTGAACCCAAGTGTGTCGAGTCATCAAGTGAAACTCTTCAACGGAGGCTTCAAAATTGGTGCAGGCCAAAATTTTGGAGGGTGGTTGTAGCCGCTACAACACTTGGCGACACACTAGTAGAACTCCAGCTTCTCTTTTTCGGTTCATTGCTAGCACAGGGCCTTGGTCTTTTGGGGAGTATTGAATCGCTGTGCATGTTACTTCAGTTTTTCCACTTACCCCATGGATATACATGGTTCACCCTTTTCCATCTCAGTCAAACACAATCAAAAGCTAAACTTAGATCTCAGTGTTTCGAATCCGGGAAGGGCAATTTAGTTCACGAGTTGAATATTTTCAGAGTATAAGTTTTCATCTCTGGTGTTTCTCTGCTACCAGCAGGCCTAGAAGATACCCCAACAGATTCATACAAGAACACACACATCACTCCACTGCCATCGAGCCTGGTCAGTACCCCAGTGGAGTTGCATGCTTCACCTCTCTGCGTAGGAAGCCTTTCTCTTCTTTCGCCTTTGTATTTTTTAAGAGAACTATGCATAGGCACTTATTTGTTTTTGGGGCGAAAGCGGGATCCCACCTTATTGACAGCAGAAGAGGTTTTTCCTTTAGAGAAGCATGTAACACCTCTGACATAGGTTTTCTCGTTTAGATTTTTCCCCTTCTCTGTTTCTACTAGTTGGATTAGCTTAAACACATAGAGCAAAAGGCTGAGTACGGGCATGGGGCTTCCCAGTGTGGACACAGGTTCACGGTTTAACCAAAGCTTCCCTTACAGATGGTTCATATTTTCCGTCAGGACTTCATCGGCCAAAGGTTGTAACCAATCACAGAGAAAATGAACTCAAGACTGGCCAAGCGCTGCAATGTCACAAGTTTCTTCAAATTTCAGCCACATACTCTATTCAAAAGTGAGAACGTAGTAGTTGGCAACACTTATTTCTGGAAACAAAAATAGTAATATATCAAACAAAAAAATGAACGTGAATAAAAATAGTAAGCAAAATCAAACAAAGTGAAAGAAAAGATAATAAGTAAAACCAACCAAATGGAACAATGAGCAGCAAGCAGACTATGTACATGCCATGGGTGCGGCCCGACCTACTGAAACTATTGTTTGAGGACTTGACCATTGACAGGAAGATTATCAATCCTCCCATCAAGTTATTGCAAATGATGCATGTGTGAGCCAAGTTTCTCGTGGATGAGTGCCGATCCATCGGGCTCCACTACCGAAACCTGGTGGCATTCCAGAAGACCTTCAAGTGAAGACAACACCATTGTTTGAGGTACTGTGTGAAAAATGGGCTTAGATGATGGCATAGGGTAGTTTTTTTACTCCAGGAAGGCTTCAAGTTTCTGAAGTCAATGCGTAAGCAGATCTTCCCATATTTCTTACATGCGGGATTTAAATCAGAAAACTAAGTATGATGACAAACTTTGCAAGTAATTCAAACACTTAAAATGTTAGTCAATATTTTTGACGAAAGGAGGACAAACAACATGTATGTGTTACCTATTCTTTGCTGCAATGGCTTGTCTTCTCCTTTACCTGCAAACTCATGTTGGATTGTTTGCATGTAGTGGGTACTCAGGTCATCATCTACTTGTGGAGACCCATCCTCGTATTGTTCGATCAAGCGGTCAATGATTGATCATTGTTGTAGTGTGTAACTTGTACCAAGATTGGCCATCTTTGGATCATGATGGATTCCCAGGTTGCTTTGTTCATTCATAGTGTTGGTCCTTTGTGTGTTCATCACGAATGCTTCAGCATCATAGTTTGTGACTTCAGACTTCAAAAAACTTGAAATCATGCATGGTTCATTGTTTTGGATGACTGAGATACACTCGGTCCTTGAGCCATCATGTGTTCCTGATTTTTCAAGACTCATGGCCCACGACTTGTCTGTACATGGATCGTTTGGTGTGCTGCTACTGCTACTATCAAAAAAACAAATTGTATGAGTTTCATTATCATAAGTTGGGCGAGGAATGTGTCCCAACTGCTTCTCTGATGAGGTTGGAGTACGCCGGAAGGATGACACTCTAATGTCTTTTCTAGGAGGCAGTTGCCAAACATGAGCTCTGCGAAATCCAATGGATCATTCTCATCATTAAGGGGAGTGAAATTGTATTTCATATACCTCTCATATAACACACGGATTTGGTTGCATCTTCCCTTGTACAAAATCCACATGTGAGACCAGTCTGTGGCAAAGTATCCATCTATCTTGCTAGACCAGTCTCTGCTGAGCAACAGACCATATGCTTCTGGTATGTCCACAACAACTATGTTGATGCACTGGTGGACTCGACTATCATGGGATATTCAGATGATCACGTATTGTAGTTCACCAATGGTTGGTACTGACATTATGTCAAGTTGGATAATTCTCGTGGATGTTTCACTCCATCATGCATTGATATTCTTAGTAATGGAGAGCAGCATGATATTGGATGCCGCACCAGTATCAACCAAGTAGTTGTGGACATTCTAGTTGAAAACTTCGAATGAAAACAGGAATGGGGGGAAACCTGAGTTTGCTTCTTCCATCTAGATTTTATTGAGCACAATGGATAGCAATCTGGGAGGTGCGCATGATCCCTTATTGGTAGAGATTGTGTTTTTTGTCGTTGTTTGTCCCAATGCGCACAATAGGATATCTCATTGAATCTGGACTTTGGCTAACTCGAACAAATTTTTGTTTCCTCGATTTTTCTTCATGTCATCGACTATGCGGTAATCTAGAGGTGGTAGAATCACCGAGGTTTCCGGGGTGGAACGGATGTTCATGCTGTCCAGCGGAGTGTTTTGCAACTTGCTACCTATGAACGTACTCTTATCCATTGTTGTCTTCCCAGAATTTCTTTTTGTTTGTTTTTTTGAGGCAACTAGTGGATTGGCCTTCTTTATCGGTTGTATCACCTTCTCTTGCATCTCCTCAAGTGCAGGGGGAGCCCCTTTACTCCTAAGATGGTAACGATCATTTTGCTTTTGGGGCTGCTTCTCGGTGTTCATCTTCGAGACTACTTGTGAGAACTCATAACGCATTCACCACATGCCCAAAACTTGGTGCTTCATCAGGTGCAACCTCTTTGTTATCATCAGTGTCTTCCAACTTCTCCTTTATATCACCATCCACAGTGTATGACTACAAACAGAGGTAACAACTTGCTTCCAATTCGAACAAGAGTTCTCGGGATGAAATTCTTCATGGATGAAACAAAACTTAGGATCAATGCATTGATCGAGTTGGAACATAGGCTTCTGCGCAAATTTGGAACCAAACCAGTTGTTGCTTGATGAGCTACTCGCCTATCTCTGTCTTGGCAGATCGTTTCTCATGAATTTGTTCATCTTCTGTTGCTTGAGTTCGAACATTTTGGTGGTCAAGTTCTTTACAAGGCAAGTGAGGGTCTCATATCAGTTGCTTACTTGTCTCTACCCTTGCTGACCATTACATGGGGCTTTCTGCTCGCATCCTTGGAGCCTTTCGTTTATTTTCCATCCTTGATGACTCCAATGGCGCGCAAGTCTTTGTCAACAGAAATATCCTCTTCACAGCTTTCTAAAAGTGTTGGCTTCACAGCTCGCTTGAAGAACTATGCAATGGTGGTTGGCAGTGCAGCCATGTAATAGTCGACAGTGATGGAGTCATGAGGTTTGGTGTCTACTGAAAACTTGTTCAAAACACACTTAAACCTCTGATTGAAATATTTCACATTCTCTTTTCCCTCCATCTTGAATCTTCCCAATTCTTTGAGTAGTATGGTTGGGGTCTTATCATCAGCAAACTTTTCAAGGAACATACATTTGAAATAACCCCAGTTCTGTATGGAGTTTGGTGGAAGGTTGTGACACCAAGCAGCTACACGGCTGTCCAAGGTACATGGAAACAATCTACATGCTACGTCGTCATAACGTATCTCAAGGGTCTGCAGTTGTAGGTAGAAGTTGTCTAAGTGGTCTTCTGCCTTCACCGCACTGTTTCGGTTGAACTTGATGTTCATTCTATCTACTAACTTCGGCACCTTGTGCAGAACAGCCAAGAGAACCAATGGTCCCTGAGTCATCCATTCAAGATTTGGGTCAGTCGTATCTTTGTTCTCTTTATCATCTTCATATTCTTCCTCTCCTTCAGAATCTGATGGTTCCAGATCTAAGTCTGTCGGTTCATCTCCACTTCTACCTCCTCTGCTGCCTTCCCCTTCACCTCCTATACCGGAGTTCAATCCCAAGACCACAAGAGTGCCTTGTTCATCCTCAAAGAAATAGCTTCTCCCAAACCTTCAAGAGTAGCAAGGAATGCTTCTTCCACTGCTGATACAACAACCCCTGTGGAAGTGGCTTTTGGCTTCTTATATGCGTGTGAAAAATATTGTACACCTGGGATCAGTCTGACTACTTTCACAAATTGGCGAGTGATGGGACAAACAGAGCAAAGGTGTTGATATGAAATCCCATGTTCAATTCTAGGAGGTGAGGAGTAACCAATTGTTGAGTCGTGAGAGAGGGAGTGTGAGTTGTTGCCTTGACCAAATGGTCGCTGAGTGACTGTGAGGGGAATTTCAGCCATGTACAACTGGTTGTCCTCCTTCTAGCAGTAGATATGTTGGTGGTGCTGGACCCACCAACATTCAGGGGATCACCCCGGTATGAAGTCCCAACTAAACCTCACACCGTTTGGTGTGGGAGTCCCATCCGGTATGATTGCCCGGTTTCCATTGTCCTAAGGATTTGCCTCAACTCTTTCTTGTTAGCACAAGAGAGTGGTTCGCTTTGTCTTCAAGAAGTGAGGTTCACGTGCTCGGTGAGTGTAAGTGTAATTGCTTCAATGATTCTTTCACTATGAGGGGAAGAAGGTGAAGGTGAGTTCCATGTTGAAAGGGATCAGTCCCAACTTGGCTAGGAACACACAACACAAAAGAACATACACAACTTACAGTGGAGCAGTCCATGCAGATGTGGCAGTCACAACATACAAGGTAAGATAACATGTATAGCACTCATGGATCAGTTTGAACGAGTGCAATGATTGTTACGAAAAGGTTCATGTGAAAGGTCTGTCTGATGTCTGGCGGAGCAATCGACATGGACGGGACAACATTAGCAACATATACAACACATTTCCATTAATAGATTATGCATTACAACAAATGAATTAGTTTAGATGTATAACATAGGTTGAAGCAACATGCATTACAAGTGTTAAAGATTAGTCTTACAACAATACAATACATGTGTGAAAATGTGTTGGCTTGTTAACAGGATTCTGAATTAAGCGAAAGTTTGAAGACACATCGTTACACCATACATCACTAACCTCGTCAGTGGGGCATTGGATCTAGTACTTACTCCTCAAAGAAAATATTGCAGACTCTCTTGGCTATGTAGGAGGAGTTGAGGTGAAAATTCATTTCATGTACAAATGAGGGGGGTATTTATACCCAAGGGTGAAACTAACCCTTGTGTTTGTTCGAATACCCTCATGATCATTTACTTCCATGACTTTTCGACTTACATGAATCTATGTTCAACAAGTGGGTCTCTTGGACTTCCACGTTACATCACATTGATTGACAACAAGCCAATAGTGGAGATATGGGCAACATGGCTCATGACTTGACTCGACATGACTCAATATGACAATGCTGGTACATTCATGCTATTGTTGGAGTGCATGTAGAGCTAGAGTGTTGTTGAGTGATGGATTTCTTCATGGTGTATCATAGCTTCACCTCCGCATGGTGAAGTGCACGAAGTCTTCGATGGTTCTTGGTTTGCTTGATGAAGCTTTAGCATGTTATTCCTTGATTTCATGTTGGAAGGCTTGATAGGCTCACTTGTTCGTGAAGGTGCATGTTCGTCGCGTTCTTCTGCTTCACATGCTTCATTTATTTTTCCGTTGGTGAACCTTTCCATCTGCATATGCTCCCTTCATTCATCCCATTCATTGTCTTGACATGTTTGTTGGTATACTTGTACCTGCAATCACTCATGATGAGACGACATCAAACCCAAAACCTCCTAGTTTACCATGACACACGATCATTCGAATGTAGGTGACTAGGAGAGGCAGCAGGGCTGTGATACAGGATGATGGCTCTAGGAAACTACTGATGAAAATTGTGCAAGAGTCACTGACAGATGGAGATAAACAATCTGAACTGACAGTGACTGCCTTCAAGGTTTGGCTCGGCTGGGAGGCCAAATTGCAAAAATTTTGGGAGGGATAGTATGGGCTGCAGGAGGGCAAGGCAGGCATGCTCTATGCATTTTCCAGAATGAACAGTCAACAGGGTTCGGAGAAATAGATTTTCACAATTTTCCGGAGGAAAAGGCCGGGCTGCATGAAGGGTCAATAGGCAAGGATTGCACAGTTTTTCTAGGGAACTGCCCGGGAGACTAGCAGCCAGAACTGCACAGTTCCCAAAGAGAACTGCAAGTTGGCTGCTGGGTCACTAGCAGCCAAAACTATGCAATTCCCAAAGGGAACTACTAGTTGGCTGTTGGGGTCACTGGCATCGAAAACTGCGTAATTCCCAGATGGAACTGGCAGTTGGCTTCTCAGTCACTGGCAGCAGAAACTGCGCAATTCTTGGAGGGAACAAGTAGTTTGCTACTAGGAGCTGTTGGCTGGGAAAACTATACTGAGGCCGGAAGGCCTGCCTGCTGATCATCTCTGTGCAATTTCTGAGATGAGTTGACTGATGGGTAGCGGAAGGCCTACTCATAAGCACTGTACAATTTCTGAGATGAACAATCGGTTGACTATCCAGATTACTGACTGGAAAAACTGCACAATTTTCTGAAGGAGACAAGAAGGGGCACTTGGTGTCTTTCTGGCCTGTCTGCACAATTTTATCGGTCAGTTGAATGGGTGAGGTCAATGGCCTCTGCATAATTTTTTAGGGGAGTCAGTCGCGGGGTGACTGTCAGGTTCAACTGTCCAAGTGGCCAGCACGAGAGTTGATTGAGTTTCTTGCAGGCAACGCACCTTGAAAGGACTAGCTTGGTGCTTCTACACTATTTTGGTTGACAGTTGATCGAGTCAAAAGTAGGGTGATGGTCATGTTATAAGTGAGGATTATGGTTATCAAAACTTTAGAAAAAATTACTAAGTTTGAGAACAGTCAAAATATGCATAGGTGATCATACGAACAAACACTCACATGACTTGACGACAAAACGATCAAACCATCCAGATATACATGTTCAACATGACTGACCAACGGTGCAAGTGACAAGTGCAAAACTCGTGGTTGATCATTCATGATCTAGATGACACTTGCGTGACAGTGAATGTGACTCCATGTGTGAGTGCGATAGATGCTTTCATTGTGAACATAGCAAACACATATGAGGCAAAGACTTTGATCATAACCAAAACACAGTCGCAAGAATGACTTAGACATCAACATGCAGGGACTTGAATGCAATAAACAAGCAAGGTGAATGTAAAGACTCACACGAGCTCACAAAGTGAACCTGAATGTGTGCAGTCATCAAGTTAAACTCTTCAAGGGAGGCTCTGAAATTGGTGCAGGCCAAAATTTTGAAGGGTGGTTGTACCTACTACAATAGGTTCATTTTGGGGAAATGATGTTAGGATATGCAAATATTTAGGAGGAAGCCTATCATGCTAAGTGGAGAATGATACTTGTTCTGTCATTTGTTTGTCGGGATGTTGGTCGAGGTGGTTCATGTGTGATGTTCCTACAATGGACATAACCAATAACCCAAGTGAAAACATTGTTCAAGGCATACAAATAATGAAATATATAAATTAAAGAACTGGAGGAATACATGACATCATTTCTAAGTGTGTGACAGGCCCAAAAAATGATTTTTTTCATTTACTAGAACGAAGGGTTCCATGATGAAGATGGTGTGGTATTGATCCTTGCATCTCTTTCAGTTTTGTCAATGGATATCCTAGGATTTTGTAATGGACCCCAAGATATGGAAAAAATGGTGATAGATAGGGCTAAGGGGCCCAAATATCACTCATTTGTATTGTTGCGTTTTGGAGGTCAGAGCATGCTTTTGGAGCTTTTCTTGTCATTACAGTGAGTCAGACTACCGGGGATACGCACGAAGAGAGCTAGGTAAGAGCTTGGACCTTAGTCTTCATCAATTTAGTAGCTTCTAGGGTAGATAGGCCATACAAGGGTCCCTTATATGGCCTTATAGGTTTTATTTCTCTTGGTCGCGCAGGCAACTCGCTTAGAGTCGTGCGGTCGTCTCACAAAACTTGGGGTTTTCTATGGTGACTCCACATAAAGCGCCTAATTAGATGAATGCATAGTGCGTCTGAGGGGAGAAATTCCGTGGTGGATCCTTGTGGGGTTCGGCATGGCTTAACCAAGTTATTGTGCGATGGTTGTGCATCTGTGTAAGACACATATGCATAAAGCATGCGCCTATTTGAAAAACAGCCGTGCGGTCCTAGGCACTTTAGACGCCGCAAATTAATGGACTGATAGATGTGCATTTGCATGTCTATTGAGAAAATAGACACGCAAGATCGCATCTATCAGGCCTATGGGTGAGCGGCTGTAAAAAATAGGGGTTTTTCAAGGTTTTTGGCCTTCTTTTTCCCTTTTTTAGATAACCTGGGGGGGTTATACTTGTTGTTTGAGATATGGTATCCTGGGTGGTAAGATGATTTGGAGGGAGAGGGATTGGGTGTAGTTTCATCAATTATGGCTCAAAATCCTATACCTAGCTAGTTGTTGGTATGGTGGGGGCTCTTGAAGTTCCTTCAAAACCCATTGATGAGGTCACAGAACAGGTTCATGCATTTTTTGGTCAAATGTTAGGATGTGGACCATTAGGTGATGGTGTTGGCTTGACGGGGCCTGACCCAAGTTCAGCATTAATTAGCCAAACAAATCCCTACACTACTGGCCCTTTTGGCATCAACCGATGGAGTGTGGACCGAAGTCTCACTCAAAGCAGTATGGGAGGATGCTAGAACCAAGTTTCCCCACCCTGAGATGGTTGTGATGTCGTTTCATTCCCTCTATCCATGCCTTCGTGTAGGTCACTTCACTCTAGGGCTTACAAGACAAGCCGTTTATTTTGTCCTTTAATACCTCCGTGAAAGGGTATGATATACCTTCACGCAGTCCTAACCAGCTACTCAGGTACTTTCACATTGCTATGGCAGTGTGCCATGCAGATTCCTCAATTAGTCTAAGTAATTTTCTTATCTTATCAAATAATTAAAGTTAACACCGCATAAACAGATATCCTTGATCGCGTTCAGTTAACCAATGTACTTGTATTCATTCGTGCATCATACACACATAATAAAATAAATTCATATATAACATATCAAGATGCATCAACAGAACAAAGACACAGAAATTGCAGAATATCTTTCTTTATTAATATCTTCCAAGTGTTTATAAACTCTGTCCACCCTGTGCACACAGCTACAGGGGTCCTTCAGCTGCAGACTTCTACCCTAGGCCTATGTACACTCAGCTACAGAGCCTCTACCTACGCTACGACCCAAGACTTAGGCTTCTTACTTCAGAGCTATGACTCTCTTACATTATTCATCATTCTATGTCCTTAAAACTACTTAGAGCTTAGCTCTTTTTATACAATCCCATGGTCCGCAGACCATGGGTAGATCTCTTACAGCCGACTTTACTTTAAAAAAATAAGTGCGGACTACCCTTTATGAAGTATAACACTTTCATGCTCTGTGACCACAAAATGCAGATACTTTACGATTTTATTACAAAATTTAACTCAAATATGAGCTTTTAGCCCCAAAACTGCCCTTGGGGGATCCCACTCCCAACAGGCCCCCAACACAAACATCGTGACTCGCCCTCGAGTCACTTAGTAGGTGCGAAGATATTTGCATGAAGCTCATCCAGCTCAACCCGTATGACTGCTACCTCGGCTGTGCACTAAGCTGCCACCTGCTTTGCATCTTCCACCGTCTTCTCGGTCACTGCTCCTACACTGTCAACCTAAAGCTTTTGTTGCATTGCTTGCAGAGTCGCAAGCTTGCCTTCAATATTTCCTATGACCGCATAAGCTTCCTCTAGCTAGGGCACTAGTCGCCCCTTTAGAACTACTTCCTTATGCAGCGCTGCATCCACCTATTCCTTCATCTGCTTGGCCTTCTGTAGCTTGGTTAGCCTCTGTGTCAACACGACGGTTCACGTTGTGCCCTTAACTTCATCGTAGTGTTGTTGGAGCTTGCACACTTTTGTCTCTAGCCTTTGTACATTTGGGTCCTCTAACAAGCTTGTTAGGACCTCAAATGATTGCTCAAACAACTGCATTCAGTCTGCTACTGCACTTTCCACCACCACAACTGCCTCTGTGACAACGGTCGCCCACTATTCCTTTACTTTTGGCAATGTGGAGTGCTGGGCTCTCAACTGTAACTAGGTAATTTGCAGGTTCAACTCCAGCTAAACCCACGCCATCTCAGTCTGAGTTTCACGCACCCCTGTGGCCAACTTACAGATGCATACCTTGACTGGCTCTTCCTCTGGAATGGCCAACTCTGGGATCATTATGCATGCCACCTCAGCTACCTGCATAATCTTCTTGCTCTATTTGGTCACCTTGGTCTCAGTGGTGATGGCATCATTTCTCTGTAGGGCCATATGTTCATTGTTGATCTACTATTTGTTGATCACCTAGAGCGCTCGGTGCTCATGGCCCCTGATTTATGCAATTACTCCATCCTGCAAGAGGTGGAGTGCTTCGCATGGAAGCACTACCAAGTTCAGCCGAACTCCCTTTAAGTCACTAACAGTGGGTCTGTTAGCCTCATTGTCTATGGTCAGTGCTCCATTCGGTAGCACTATCGCACTGGAATCCTTCGTGCACAGCATATCGGTAGCCTCTGAAGCGCCAATGGAAAAGCTGGTAGACACCGTACCAACCAATGATGCACAGGTCTGCAACTCCTACAACTCGGTCTAGATGGCCCCTAAGATGATCTGTTGTTGTTGTTCAAATTGCTGCAGGGCCTCTACAAGGACATCTCTGACTGTGTCACCGATATCATGTAACTCGCCCTCCGTCATTGTGATAGGGTCTAGTGAGGTCTTGGTTGCCTTGGATTTCTTTTTGGACCCTGCCTTTTCCAGCTCTCTCGGGCGCTTAATGCAGGCGAACATCTCCTGAGGGTCTGCACCATGCTGCTCTATGTCTTCCTCTTTGGTCTCAGTTGAAGGTGACCATGTGCCTTTGTCAGAGCCCCTCTTTGTGCCACCTATTTGTTTTCCTACCTCCTTTCTTGCTTGCTCTGCCTAGGCCTTTTCAGTGGCCTCCTTTTTCCTTTCTTGACTAGTTCCGCAATCTTCAGCTTGGCCTCCTCCTTCTGCGCGGCGGACTTGCTTCTACCCACCACCAAGTCCGTGGTAGTGTGCCACTCCACCAGCCATTGATCGATCACCGCATCGATGGCATCATCTATGGCCAGATACGACAAGTCGTACCACTTCTACGCAGGGTCCTTCCGCGCCCTAATAGATACTCGATGGAAATCGACGTTGAACTCGGCATAACTCTATAGGCTAACGTACACCGTCGGTGACAATCGCGGCTTGCGATTGATGGCCATCCTGATATTCATCTCCATCAAGATCCAGAAGATCTTGTTGTACCGAACTCACTACGTGTCCTTGGTCACCCACAGCAAAGCGTACTTCACTGCTTCAGTGAGGTCTGGCACAACCAAAGGGAACTGGATGTCCTTTGGTAGCTCCCACGTTACCAACACAATCGACAGCAAGAACCACACACAGTGGAATTTCTTGCTTTTCTCTTGTGCTTCATGACAATTCACCAGGAACTCTCCACGAAGGTAGTCCAACCAGTTAAACTAGACTCCTTCCAAGCACTGTTGTGCAAGCACGACGACAGGTGTCGGCACCTCATCAGCGCGACACTTTCGCATCACCTTCCTTGTAAGGATCTGCGTTGCTACCTTCACAGTGGGGTCGTAGATGCTGGAGATAATGTACCCACGTGGCTTCTTCACCACTTTGAATTTTTATTTCATTGACTTTGCGAGAGCCTGCTCGCCACCCTTACCACCAAATATCATGGTTGGATTCTTACCTATATACGACAAGTGCATTGTGGGGTGAATCAACATATATGTGATAGGTATCGGCTCCTCCAGCCACAAACACCCATCATGCACCAAGCATAGTAGTTGAGTGATGACCAAAATTGTCACCGGGCTGCGGTTATAGTGTGGCACCCAAAGCAGGTTGAGAAATCTTGCCTTCTTTGCTCCCTTAAGCCACCTCCGCGGCTCCAATGCAGTCATTACCATATTTTTGTCTATGATGTGTCACATCAACTGCTTGGTCACCAGGTGCGGGAAATTCTTATGGTCCACCAAGTCTGAGTCTTCAAGCTTCAATATCGACACTCGGGCCACGCGCGGACCGTCGAAATAAATTTTGTCTGGTAGCAGAGGGGTTTGCAGGGGAGTCTTACTCTCATCAATGTCCTTTGGGACCTTGGACTTAGGCTTGCACGAAGGGACATATTCTAACAACTGTGTAATAGGGTCCGCACCCTGGGTTTCAACCTCCATTACTTCCATTCCCACATCCTCATCGTCCAACGAGATGTCTTTGATATCCTCCTCCTCTACTTCTAGGTTTATAGCCTCGCCTTTATCCTGTGCAGTGGGTTTTGGTGGCTTCTGCCTTTGCGAGGCATGCACCGGTATGGCAGGTTGCTTGCCCTTCTTATTCTTCCTGGCTTCCTTGGTTGGGGTTGGCTTCGTTCTTGGTGTTCTCGGTGACTTAGGGACCTTTGTCAATACTTTGGCCACTTCCAGAGCAGCTAATTCTACCTCTATTTCCATTTCTTGTGCTGGCACTTCTACTACTTGCATTATATTGATAACTTCTGGGGGTGCTGACATAACACTCTCTATCAGTGCTCGCGACATCTCGAGCAAGTTCGCAAATGCAGGAGTCTATTTGAGAGCCTCGAAGAACTCTGGGTCCATAGGTGTCTGAGAGCTCAACAACTGAATACTCAAGATTCCAAGTGTTTCTTGCTGGATATACACTTGTAATTTATAGGACATTTTGAATTCAAATCCGACCATTCCCCCGAAAATCAGTTCATTAATTCCAGATTAGCAGCAGATTTTCAAGGATGTAAGCCATAAATTTCTTCTTAAATGATGGTCACCTATTCCATTTGGCCTCACTTCTGTCGTTTTTTCGTGAACAATGACTATAACAATCACTTTCTAGTCGACCTGCGCGATTTCTCCCTGGGTAGTGCAGCTCTCTCTCCTCACTACCGTGGACCCAGTGACACTTCCTTGCTTTGCACCGTCTTCCAATCGCACAGCTCCCCAACCCGGGCAATGTAGTTTATAGTCCCACACCTCCTTTCAGCTGCTTGGAGTGCTAAGATTGTGCTACCTTCATTTAGTCACATGGTTGGACCACCGGTGTATGGCTTCAAGCAACTGCCATTCACCTTTCTAGGGAAGGGTTCTCCATTCAATTTGACCAGTTGTGCCGCTCCTCCACTAGTAATCTCCTTAATAGCATAAGGCCCTAACTAGTCCATTCTGAACTTCACTAAAATTTATCAAACTTACTATCATATAACAAAACCAAGTCATTTACCTTAAATTTGCGTAGCTTGATGTGTCGATCATGCCATGCCTTTTCACGTTGCTTTTGGACCTGTTGGTGGACTCCAGCTAAAAATATTTCCTCCTCGAGCTCATCCAGCTATGAGAGCCTTTCCTCCAGGGCTCTGCGATCCATCATACCTATGAGCACTGTTATGCACAGACTAGGCACAATATATTCCATAGGCATTACCACTTCAACCCCATAGACGAGCCTAAAGGGGGTTTTTCCAGTCAACTTCTTTCATGTCGTTTGATAAGCCCATAATACTGCAGGTATGCGTAGGTCCCAATCACTTTGCTGAGCATTGCAAACCTTGGTCAACGTGTTTTCAAGCACTTTGTTGAACGCTTCCACTGTCCCATTACCCTGCGAGTGATAAGGCGTGCTCTTCTGGTGGTATACCTTAAATTCCTCCGTCAGCGCACTAATCATCACATTCAAGAAGTGTGTACCACGATTAATCATCAAGATCTTTGGACAGCCAAATTGAATCAGTACATGCTCAAATACGAACTTCGCGGCAGTCACGCCCATGAAATCCTTCGCTGGCTACGCCTCTGCCCAACGAGTCAAATACTTTGTTGCGGTGATAATGTACCTTTCTCCTATCTTTCCTTGTGGCTAAATGGTTCCTTCAAAATCTATCGCCCACTTCTCGAAGGGTTGCAATGTCATTTGTGGATTCAAAGGCATCTCATCCCTCCACGATGGCCTGCTAGTCCTTTGACACACATCACATGCCTTGCAATGTGATTTTAAGTCCTGATGGAGGGAGTGCACCACAACCCTGCGTGTAGAATCTTCTACGTGATCGCTCTCCTTGCATAATGTCCTCCCGCGGCGCCCCCATGAGCGTCCATGAGGATGCTGCTTCTTTCAAACTCAGGTACATACCGTCATAATATCTCATCAATCCCCGTCTTGTATAGATGCCCAGCAATGACAAAGAAATCTGTCACACGCAACACTAATTCCTTTTTCTGTTGAACAGTGTATCCTTCTGGTGTAGTACCTGTCACTAGGAAACGTATTATATCCTCAAAATGACCATTTGTGTTGTGCACTGTAAATAGTTGCGCATTAAGCAATCCCTCCTCCAAATTAGTGGGCTCTTCCCCTATTTCGATGTGTGACAAATGGTATGGTCCTGCATTCATTCATTTAGGCTTCACAACAACTTCAAAATCATACTCTTGTAACAATAAGAGCCACCTACAGATTCTCCCCCCCCAACACAAGCTTATTGACCAGGTACTTCAATGCGGAGTGATCCATATACACCTTAAAGTGGCCTCCCAGAAAGTAGTGCCTATACTTTTGGAGTGCATACACCATGGCTAGCGCTTCGCGCTCAGTGGTGGAATAGTTCTTCTCTACTTTGGATAATCTTCGACTTGCGAACACGATAGGATGATCCAAGCCTTCTCCGCCAGCCTGTGTCAGTACTACTCCCAGTGCTATACATGACATGTCGACATGTACATGAAACTCTTTCTTCCAATCTGGGAAGACTAGAATCGGTGGGATGACCATATCTTCTTTTAACATATCCAAGATCTTCTTATAGTCACCGTTCCGGTAGAATGTGACATCCTTCTTCAACAATTTCTCCATAGGCGTGGTGATCTGGGCAGAGCCTTTGATAAACTTTCTGTAATATCGCATATGTCCCAGGGTAGCGTGCAGCTGTTTCACACTCCTCGGCGCTTCCAAGTTTAGTATCACCGCAATCTTTGTGGGGTCTATCATCAGTCCCTATCTGAAAACCACATGCCCCAACAAGTTCCCAAAAGTAACACAAAACAAACACTTCTTGAGATTGAGTGCAATCTGGTATCTTCGACAGGTATCCAACATCAGGCGCAAGCTTGCTACATGGTGTTTGACCAGCCCAAACACAGTCCTGGCATCAAAATATACCTCCAAGAACTTATGAATAAATTCCTTGAACACAGCAACAACTATGTGTGAGAATATCGCAAGTGCATTCTTCAATCCAAACAGAATTACAGTGTACTAAAAACAAGCCCACTCATTCGCGAAGGTTGTCTTGCTCCTGTCCTCCAGTGGAGTTTTGATCTGGTGGTACCCCGAGAACCCATCAGTGAAGGAATATACTTCCTAACCACCTACATTGTCCAACACTTCATCATTGAATGGAGTTGGGAAAGGATCATGTACACAAGCATCATTCAGCTTTATGAGATCCATGGATATCCTTATTTCATCCTTCTACTTCTTTTCCTATACCACCATTGGACTTACCCAGTCAGATTCTTCCACAGGCACAATGATGCCTGCCACGAGCATCTTGTCCAGTTCTAAGTAGACCTTTTCCTTATATTTTGGATTGAGACGATAATGCCTTTGCTTAACTGGCTTCGCGTCGAGTTTCGGTGTAATATTCACCATTCCTAGGTCCCCAGTTATCCCTTTCAGATTCGTAAACTTGGTAGGGAATAAATCCTGGAATTCATGGAGCAATTTAGCGACCTTATCCACAGTCGCATCATCTCAGTATTCTCCAATGTTCGCGAATTTGGGTTCTTCCTCCATACTAATGCTTACTTGTTTCGTCTTCAACGGCGCGGTTATATCAAGGTTCTAAATCTATAGTCATTGAACCTCACGGTGACCTTCTTTTCCTGGAATGTTAATCTTCCACGGATCCTCATCCACTTCTTCAACTAATCTAAAAATGGGGCACTTAGGCTTCTTGTCTAACTTACAAGATCCTCTCCCACTTCCAAAGCTTTAAATTTTCCCAAGTCTTAATGATTAACTAATGCAGAATTAAGAAATGCTTGAAAACAATGGTGTATGCTTGTATTGATTTTTAATTGTTCATGTGTTGTAAATTAATGTGCTAAAACTGATATATAAATGCATATAACAGTAAATGAAACAATAATAAAACAAACACATAAGACAACAGTTTAATTAGGAGTTCACCCACAACTCTTTGGCTACATCTCTGTGAGCTCTAGTCAACTCAACTAGGCTCTCTAGGGTTATGGTGTAAGTCTTTTTACAAGTTCCTTGGCTCAACTCTTGCTGTTCTACACATAAAAAGTGGGTTCAAACACCATTTTATCCCTTGGCTCTTGAAGCTCTAGCTCTTGGCTCGCGCTCTTGGCTCTGGCTCTTGGCTCTTGGTTCTGGCTCTTGGCTCTGACTCTGGCTCTTTGGCTCTTGGTTTTGGCTCTTGGCTCTGGCTCTAACTCTTTGGCGCTGGCTCTCAGCTCTTGGCTCTTTAGCTCTGGCTTTTGTCTACCCTCTATCAGTTTACAGTTCTCTCTGGGCTTTTCACTTGAACTCCAAGTGACTCCCTTAGCTGCCTTTTGCTTCTGCGCTACCTCTTTAGATTCTGTGCTACCTCCTTCACCTTGGCTTCCTACCTTGGCTTCACATTCAGCAACAAAAACCCCCAGCAGTCAACAACAACAACTAACAATCAACTCAACCAGCCCCTCTGTCTTTAACATCCATGGCTTTTAAGCCAAAACAACACTGTTGATTCATTTCCCTCTCGAGCTCTTCGTTTCCCTATTTTGGTCTGCTCAAATCCCTTCTTTAAGTTAGCAATCATTGCTAAACACCCTCGAGGATGAATGCCACCTATTCCACAATGGAAGGAGCCACCGGCACTTTGAATCCTTGAAATGGCCCTTTTTCGTTAACACAGAGAAACGCTGCAAAAACACGAGAAATCCTCCAAATCTCTGTTTATCAGACTTCAAAAGTCCTTAATTGTGCACTATATTCCTATCGAGTTTGCCTGTAAGTTGCCATCACAAGTCGTCGATGCCTTGTTCCAAGGTTTCCCTTTGTATTTTAAAATTTCATTAAAACGATGAAATTAACGTAAAAAAAATGCGCTTGGCAGATCTCAAAATATATCCAACCCGGTTCATATTGCTATCAGGTCTAGTCATCGCATCGCATATATGTATATAACATATCCCTGCTCCTCTTTGCAAATCGCTTAAGCCTGAGGTCTTTCCCATATAGCATGGTTTGTGCCAGCACCAATTGCGATCCGCCGATATCGGTGATCGTGGTATTAGATCAGCCTGGTCCCATCACACTTTATGCCTTCGACTGCCCACCGACTGCCACCGCTAATTGAAATTACCGATCAAATCTGGACCGTTGATCAGCCAGATCCGACAGCCCCTATGCGTTCATTGTTAATGCCTCCGATAGGCCTCATTTCCGCCATTTCTTCATATTTTTAAGGCCCGATAGTGTAATCCAAATTGTTAAGAGGTTCTCCTTTTGTAATGGTTTTGACCATTTATGAGGATTTTGAAGACTTAGAGGGTTTTTAGAATCCCTTTTTAAGGGATTTTTCTCCTTTTTCCTTTGAAAAAGGGTGGCTTCATTTTATGATAACTCCTTCATTTGAAGTCTGTTTTTGCCCATTCAAGTTGCGTTGGATTCAGAATGATGAGATCTCTACAATGAGACTATTTTTGATAGTATCCATTGACTTTCATTTTCCTCTAATTTAGAAAGGATTTGTGCCATTTGGCACCTTTTGCCTCTTATATGAAGTCTTTTAGACTTATAGGTTTATCCAGGATCCATTTTTGGATCACGCCTTCCCACTAAGAGGAATTTTGGTCTCCAAAACACTGATATACTGATCTGAACAATAAATGAGAGTGACTCACCCTCTTCTTTTAGCCTCCCTACACTTGCCTTACATAGTGTCTCTGAACCAAAGTTTCTAACCACTTCCCTTCTTGGATGGGCTGGTCTTCTTGGGAAGAATTGTCTTCCTCCTTGCCTTCCTGCAGAACACCTGCTGAAATGGTTATAGAAGGTAGTTTTGAGCTTCTTTGCCTTGATCATTGATACAAGGTGGCTCAACAAATGTGAAGTACATCTGCGCCACAAACTTTCTTTTGTACCTGTTTGACAAGCTGCCAACAACAACAGGAATACAGACAACAACTTGGATGGCCTAAACTCTTGTGTCAACAAAAGAAATAGACTTTCACATCTTGTGAACACCTCCATGTCTTACATCTGCATACAAATGATGGACTAGATAACAAGCCCACAAAACATGCCTTCAAACAAATGACCCTTCAAGTCAAGCATGTAGAAAAATACCATTAGGACTCTTTTTCCAAAAGATGAAACTTTCATCATTATCTCCATTTGGAGACAAAGTTAACTTCTCCCAAGTCAACATGGAATCACATGCATGTCAAAGAAATCAACCCTGCAAGTTAATTACATATACATGTTCAAAAACAAGGAAATCATCAACATCCCTGTGTTCATGCATATCGAACTTATCCATGCATTTCATCCTTCAATTTTCACTTAAGCACACTGTACTTTTGAAGCTGAAATGAAATATAATGTAGATGCATAAATAGACATGAAACCTTAATTAGATAAGAACTCTAACCGTTACTTACCAATCCCTTCCAAAGGTACTACCTTTGTTCGCACATCAGCATCATCATGTGAATCATTTTGAGACACATCACTCATGGGATCTTCCTTTCCATTTTTGACATATTCTCTTTCCACTTTCTTCAGCTTTGGTGGAAGCATTTCTAGATTCAGTGTCCAAAATTTTGCAGCAAGATATCCTTGCTTATGGAAGTAAGTGCACTGCATGTGCATCCTCTTGACAGCATGATTTTCCTTGTCCAATGGACCTTTGGCTTCTTGCTTCTTTTCCTTCTTCTACTTCCTGTATGTGGCCATTCTCTTCCAAGATCTAGAAACATTATGGTTATTCAAACCACAAAAGGAACATGAATTTCTTTTCCCATACATATGTGGAAATTCATCATGCTTTGCAAAATCAAAAGGAATATGTTTAGAACTAGATTTATACCTTTCTCTTTCACCTTTATTCCCTTCATGCGAAGGTGAAGCAAATGAAGAAGTGGCTCCCTTTGTAACACCATCAATCTCTTCAAGGTTGTTGGAGTCTCTCCAACTCTCTAGTTCAAGTGTGTGCTCCTCAACACCTGCATTCTGCAAATGATGTTTCAATCCATTTCATTCCTATTGAATACAACCTTTAGACTTATGAGGTAGAGGACATGAAATGAAACTCCTCCTTGGGACTGTTTCAATGGCCTTCACGAAAGCTTTGGAACTCTGTCCATAAGACTGTCCATAGCCAAGACCCAAATACTTAGGCCTTTCCTCAACCATTATTGGTTCAACAATACCTTGTGCATGCTTTCCCAAGCCCTTTCCTTCATAGCCCATCTTGGACATTAGCTTGGAACCTATACCTTTAATATGTTTTTCAAAAGAACCAATATAAGCATTCTCAGAAGAATTTGAAGACAAAATGGAATGGCTTACCTCTTCTTCAAGCTGATACTTGACTAAGGCTTCTTGGGCAACAAAGAGTTGCGTTTCCAACTCATGCATCCTTTTTAGGTTCATATTTGCAATATGAAGTTGCCTCTCCATTTCCTGCAATTTTTCAGTAAGCAACTGCTTCTCTTCCTTCATGGAATTCAGTTGCTTTCTAAGCATGCTACTCTTCCTTCCATCCTCATACATTTCTCTCACCTTATCCATCATGGTGGAAAATTATTGCTTCATGTCTTCATCAAGGAATCTTGTGAAGAATTCACAATTTGAGGACCCACTTGTAAAAGTTGTCATTATGCCAATCGACAAAAGAACTTCAACAAGATAAATAAAGAGCTTATTTAAGCAACCTCTTGCAACAAACCTCTTGTGCTTCGGATTTCCTTGAGGTCCTTTGGAAAGAAGAATGCCTTCAACCCTTCTTCCTATTTGTCCTTCATAGACTATGCTATCAATAACTTTCCCTTTACCTCTGCAACTCAGAAAATAATCATTCTACAAAGCAAGCATACAATCAACCTCTTACTATTCAAACACCTTTCAGACAAGTAGTCTTTGCTTTTTCAATCAAGCATGCTGATATAACCTTCCTTGAAGGTGAGGTCAATCAAATCTCAACTCCAATACCACCTGATCTAAAAATGGGGCACTTAGGCTTCTGGTCTAACTTACAAGAACCTCTCCCACTTCCAAAGATTTAAATTTTCCCAATTCTTAATGATTAACCATGCGAAATTAAGAAATGCTTGAAAACAATGGTGTATGCTTGTATTGATTTTTAACTATTCATGTGTTGTAAATTAATGTGTTGAAACTGATAGATAAATGCATATAATAGTAAATAAAACAATAGTAAAACAAACACATAAGACAACAATTTAATTAGGAGTTCATCCACAACTCTTGGGTTACATCTCTGTGAGCTCTAGTAAACTCAACTAGGCTCTTTGGGATTATGGTGTAAGTAATTTTACAAGTTCTTTGGCTCAACTCCTATTGTTCTACACATAAACAGTGGGTTCAGACACCATTTTATCCCTTGGCTCTTGAAGCTCTGGCTCTTGGCTCGGGCTCTTGGCTCTGGCTCTTGGCTCTTGCTTCTGCCTCTTGGCTTTGACTCTGGCTCTTTGGCTCTTGGTTCTCGCTCTTGGCTCTGACTCTAGCTCTTTGGCTCTGGCTCTCAGCTCTGGCTTCTGTCTGCCCTCTATCAGTTTATAGCTCTCTCTGGGCTTTTCACTTGAACTCCAAGTGACTCCCTTGGCTGCCTTTTACTTCTGCATTGCCTCCTTCACCTTGGCTTCCTACCTTGGCTTCATGTTCAACAACAAAAACGTGTAGCAATCAACAACAACAACCAACAATCAACTCATCCCTCCCTCAACAACTCAGCCAGACCCTCTGTCTTTGACATCCATGGCTTTTAAGCCAAAACAACGTTGTTGATTCATTTCCCTCTCAGGCTCTTCGTCTCCCTATTTTGGTCCACTTGAATCCATTCTTTGAGCATTAGCAATCATTGCTAAACACCCTTGGCGATGAATGCCACCTATTCCACAATGGAAGGAGCCACCATTGCTTTGAATCCTTGAAATGACCATTTTTCATTAACATAGAGAAACATTGCAAAAACATGGAAAATCCTCCAAATATCTGTTTATCGGACTTCAAAAGTCCTTAATTGTGCACTATATTCCTATCGGGTCCACCCGTAAGTCGCCATCGCAATTCGTCGATGCCTTGTTCCAAGTTTTCCCTTTGTATTTTAAAATTTCATTAAAACGGTGAAATTAACGTAAAAAAAATGGCTTTCGCGGATCTCAAAATATATCAAACCCAGTTCATATTGCCATCGAGTCCAGTCATCGCATCGCATATATGTATATAACATATCCTTGCTCCTCTGTAATTCGCCAATGCGACGTTGCGATGCGACTTGTCGCAATCGCAAATCGCTCAGCATGAGGTCTTTCCCATATAGCATGGTTTGTGTCAGTGCCAATTGCGATTTATCAATATCGGCAATCGTGGTATCGGATCGGATCGGTCCCATCGCACTTTATGCCTCCGACTACCCACCGACTGCCACCGTCGATTGTGATTGCTGATTGGATTTGGACTGTTGATCAGCTAGATCCGACGGTTGTTTGGTCAATTTAGTGTGTCCTAAATTGCTACATTAATTATCAATCCAGGAGTCGTAAACTGATGAAGTGTGGCGCACTATATGTGCAAGATAGCCTCTTTCCTATATTTTTTTCATTTTTCAATTTTTATTTTTTTTTGGGGGTTTTTATCTTCGTTTATCTCCTAATGTGAATGGCTATTTCTAGGTCTTTAGAAGGCAAGCATGGATATGGATTTTAGGCAATTATGTCCTCTATAATGGTTTCCAGCACTCAACACTTCAGAAGATCTTAGAATGTACTAATGATGACAGTAATTCTTGAACAAGAATGAAAGATGTGTTGCTATCTAAAACAAATAAGTAATGAACTACTGATCATGAAACTATCATCTCTGCCGCTGTCTAAATACAAAAAAATGATTTAAGCTACTGCACTCAAAGAAATAAAAATTGCAAGGAAAGTAAAACTAAAATCAAATTACAACATTCATAGTTCGATGTCTCACCAGTTAGTCTAGCTATGGCTTTTGGAGATAATCGTCAATAACATGAGCAATCTGATATCTAATTGCAGAAAAGTAAAACTAAAATCAAATCACAACATTCATAATCTGATCCCTCGCTAGTTAGTCTAGCTATGGTTTTCGGAGGTAACCTTCAATGATATGAGCAATTTAATATCTAATTACAGAAAAGTAAAACTAAAATCAAATCACACATTCATAATTTGATCCCTCGCCAATTAGTCTAGCTATGGCTTTCGAAGGTAACCGTCAATGATATGAGAAATTTAATATTTAAGCTAACTAACAAAGCAAGTAAACAAAACTGAAATCAACAAAACAGAATTGGAATTAAAAACTAGGAAAAACAAAGTCAGCAAAGAATTAATCCTATGTCTTTATTCATTATGAAAAGTATATGCAAATGCCCGGGCTGCCTACTCTATCTTGAAACATACATGCACTGATCAGTGTTATACAAAGTTGTAAAATCATGAACAGAAGTGGAATGTTAATACCATGAAAATTGAAATATACACAGGTGGAATATATGCAATGGAAATAAGGGAAGAATGCATGAAACTTTACAGAACAATGAAAATGTAACCTCAGCGTACAGGGGCCCTCTGCACAGACTCGGTCAACAGGCTATCAATCCAAGATTATGTTCACGTAATCATGTAGAAACAAAGTCTTCTCATATATTTCAAAACACAGTTACAGCAATAAAACTAGTGTCACAGCACAATGAACTTGAATAGCAAAATTACATTAACCAAAGACTAAGACTATGCATTATAGAAACGCGATATTTATAACAAAGTTTACATAACTGTTTTCTTGTAGAACTGTGTGAACAACGGACACGTAAAAGACAACGTCCATGGATTTAGCGTTCTGGTTACCGAGAATATTAAATGTATCAACTGTGGCTATTAGATTCTCGTCATGGGTCAGTCTACAGGTGGCAATAGACCCCAAAGATTTAGGAACGGCCACACATCCTTCAAAATCCTTCACGTGTTGGATAACAGATTCTGGCTGCCGTAGGACTCTTACGTTGGACCACCGTTGACCACAGTTTCCCTTGATGAATTCGGCTGAACCAATAGGCCCTGATCCATGTCCAGGTCATTTCTAACTTGCCCATGTGGCTTGTTTTGCCTAGTGACACCTGCAACATAGAGTTTAACAAAAACAGCCGCGGAAAGTTGAATCAGCTGCAGAAAGTGACTGGATTTCGCAGCTAATGAGCAAAATCTAGTTCAAACAGTAAACACAAAAACATAGTCATAAAACCACTTAAATTCTCTTTTAAAATCAATATGCAATGATATCTTATAGCTTATGGAGTGTTGGTGAGGGAAAAAGTCTGGGAAAAATGTGTAGGAGAGGTGTAATTTCAAAGCTCTACATACCCCCACTGTGAAGGTGTTGCATTTCCCCATGCAACCAAAACTTTGATCACCCTCCTTCAGTTCATGTGTTCTGAGACCTCTGCCAATACATCAAGCCTTCTTTTCTTCTTTCTTGGGACCACTACCATCCTCGGCTTCCTCATTAGACACCTGAATTTAAGGTTGATGAGAGCCCTGCCCAACCTTCTGTTCTTTTTCTTTAATTTTCTATTTTTCTTTTGCCATAGCCCAAGATGCAACATGGTGTTGTCATGAATAATCTTATCTAACCTACCCTGTTCCTTCAATGTTTCATTTTCTCTTTTGATGTGTCTATTTAAGACCTCTAGCTCAAAAACTTCATGTTTTAGTGATTGGATTTGAGCTTCTTGAGCTGTATTACGCTGGGCAGATGAAGTGTCTGGATCTGTGGTCGTTTTCTCTAAGAACTCTATATAGTCATACATTTCTTGCTGGTTCAGGTCTATCTCAGGTGTGGCCTTTCTTGGGCTGACCCCAAAATCCTGTTGAGAAGGACTGCTTTCAAAATCTGGCCAAGAATGACTTATGTCAAAATCTGGCTGAGAAATAGGAGTATGGTGGGGACCATGGATAGGAGGAATTGCTGAAGGTTTTTCCGGTGTTTCCCCTCCTAAATCAATAAAATGGGGCCCTTTAGTTTGTATTTTTCTCATGTTCCCTTTTAGTCTAGAACTTCTCCTCAAATTTTGTGGGCTAGTGTCTTCTTTTCCCCACTCTGTCTTTCTTTTCCTTTCTTCTTTGCTACAGCTAACTGTTCCTAAAGGTAAACTAGTCTTTTAGACAGTACTTGATGGTCTTCTTCTGAGGAAGGTTCTGGGGTTTGATGGACAGCCTCAATATTTCTTTTCCCTTTTGATTTTCTTGGCTTCTTACCCTCAGTCTTTTCCTTCCTACTTTCAGACAGTTTTTTTCCCTACTAGTTTCTTCAACCATGTTAGTAGGAGTATCTTGAATTTTATCAATTGTTCTCTTTCTTCTGCTTCTCCTTGATGTGCTGCTTTCAGGGGTTTCTTGTGGATCTTTAAAGAAATTTCTGACCAAAAACTGCTCCCATGTGTCCTTCTTTTCTTTTAATTGTTTTTCTATCAAGATTTTCACAAGGCCGTGGTGATACAAGTGGGGTTCTACATCCCCCAGATTCTTTTGGACTGTGGTGGAAATTTTCGTCAGGCTATTTAGCAAGAAATAGGGCAAATAAAGAGTTTGGTTCTCGAGAAAATTCATCAGCAACCGGGTGTGATACATGTACATTGACCCGAATCTTCCCTCACAGGTAATGAATTTCTAGATTATTAATAGTAAACTAGCCCATTTTTCTTGTAAAGCAGAGACAAGGATTCCTTTATTAAAGATGGTTACATCCATACCTGGATTTTGTAGGATAACCCTCCATGCTCTCTCGTCAAAGCTCTTATTTTTGAACCACCGTTCTCCCTCCTGTGGAAGTTCAGTTGCAACTGCTATGGATGCCTCCGTGGCTGTGAATTTAAGGTCTCCAATCTCCGCTTCTATGTTGTCAAAGGACCTCGCAAAAGTCTTCGTAACTTCCTTGTTGTAGCCTTTGAATTTCTGAATAAATTGTAACCATCGGGTTTTCCTTAGCATGCTTTTCACTTGCGGATACCCTTCCATAAATTTGGGCCCTTCTGGTTATGCTCTCAATGGAGGACCCATTCTTTCCTCTTGTCTTAAACACGTCTATGTGGGATTGGATGAACGAAGGTGAGACAGCTGGGTTAGCGGAAAATGGACAGGATTTATTGAGAAAAACTAGTGACTGTAAATGGAAAACAAAGAACAGGTAGTGGGAGTGAGTTTATGGAACGGAGCGGAGGCTTATGTGAATAGGGTAGGAATGCAAACGTGACATCAATAGAATAGTAGGGGAGTAAAGTGAGCCCAAGAGAGTTTTAAACTGAATGTCTACGAAATAGATGTAAACATGCTCAAGAAATCGCTGCGGAATTTGTGCGACGAAGAAAAGTCATGATCAAATCAACCACATCCCATAATTACAGGTGGATTGTCAAAGTACAGCCGAACATGAGTTAAATCCAGAAGATTGATCATGAGGCTATTTGAAAATAAATGCAAGGTTTATGGAGGAACTATATAGAGGTCGTGGAACGGTTATGGAGCTATCAACGCCAATAATTGCATATAATGGAACCGTGGTTTCAAAACTATATAAAATGTGCTCTAAATGTTATTTGAAATAAATCTTACCCATACCTTGGAATTTTTGCCACTTTTCGTCCATTAACCTTTGATTAGCTGCTCCTTGTTGATGCTCTTAGGTGCCTCATATCTTCAAAATAGGTCCTTGTTCATACATGCATTTGATTTCATGATCATTTAACTAACATCTGACCGTCAGTTTTGAAAAACAGAGTGATGGCTGCGGAAATTGGGTTCAACTGTGGAAACTGAGACAGCAATCATATGACTGAATGGATATGGATAAATGATAACTGAATGAATGAAAAATGGTCATGAAAAGAAAATATTTATTGGCGTTGTTATCTCAAAATCAAGCCCTGATAGGTTGTTGTGACCAGGCAGACTTTAAGTAACTATTTCAAACCTACTTTAGGCTGAGGCTTAGCCTCCCCAACCTGAGAGGGCTCTCTCAAAGGATTGATGATCTTTGACTATGATAAATATGGCTAACTCTTGTGAAACAAAGGTAAAATGTGAGTGGTGGAAACACAATTAGTAACTATCCATTGGGCTTATGGAGTCAACATCATTTCAGTATATAACAATGTTATCAACCTTACATAGAAGTCAGGGCATTCAGGATTCAATACATTTAGAACATACCATAAACATATAGGACTACACAGTCTATGAATGTATACAGGAAATTAGAGCACCATGAGTGAGTTCTAAGTGATTACACATTCATACCACTGCAAATATTGGGAAAAGAACAATACAACACATTTTGAACATCGAATCCTTCCTGAGTCCTGAGAAGCAAAGCCAATTTTGTATTATTGAAAAAGAGTCTTTACATAAAGCCAAATATCAAATCCTTTTTGAATAATTTTCCAACCCTTGGTACATTGCTCTTTCTCCTATATATAGAATTCTTTTACAAAGCTGAGATTCCTCCTCCAACATGAGGGGAACTCGAATTCTACTTCTTATGACACCTATTCAAATTTTAACTACCTATTAAATGTAACAAACTGCTAACTAGACTTTTTAGAGATCTAAGGCAAATAGGAGTCTAACTCCATATCATGCTAATAATAGCCTTAATTACAATCATTCTCGTTCTTTGACAAGTGGTCTTTTTTAGTTTGGCTGTGGTAGGTGTTTGTGGCTGCTTGCTGGCCCTTAATGTCACATCTTCTCCATTGCTCCTTAAAAGTAGGAAACTGCGCCTGTTTATCTGCTTTTGGTTGTCCTCAAAGATATTTGAAACCAATGAACCATGCCCTTCTTCTTTGATTATACAAAAATATATTAGAATGCCACGTCCTTGATGTGCTATCAACCTTTTCCATGTGTGAAGACAAGATCTCCTCCAAGCTGTCTAACATATTATGAACTATAGTAACTCTGATCACTTTATAACAAAAAGTTTAGAGTTCGAATAAAGGTTTCTTCCATCTGTTTCTTCCTTTGTTGAATGTTGACACATGTTACCTGATCCTTTGAAGAGATTCCTTTTTCAAAAATTTCCCCTCGGTCCCTCAAAATTGGTTGACTACGTTTTAATTTTGTAGCTATAGCAGTTTCGTAGCGCGCTACGAAACTGCTATGCGTTAGGCATCATCTTCAGCAGTTTCGTAGTGCGCTATGAAACTGTTGTGTAATCGCCAAAACACAGCCTAATACCAAAAATCTGCTATCTTGAGCTTCTTTATATCTAAACATTCTTTTCAATTGCTCCAAATATTTTCAAAACTGAGTGGAAATGTATGATTCTTCAAGAAAGATTATAACAAGGAAAACCATCAAAATTTGGAACATAACCTTACTTGATGTGTGACTTCCTTAAGGAGATTCTTTCTGCTGGCTTAACTGCATCTTTAAGTCCTCAATTTGTTTCTTCATGACTCTGATCCCAGCTCTCAGCTTTGTATTGACCTTTCTGATGAATTGTGCTTCCTTTATTGCAGGGACAGTCTAGCTACGGAATTGAACATTACAGTCAACCACCTCAGGTATTTGAAATGTTTGGTCCTCCCACCGAGCTTGCATTTGGTTAAAATAAGCCTCCTTGATTGCATGCTTCCTAGAGGCTTTCTTCAGTCTAGCAATTTCAAAGTTTGCTAATTCCAACTTCCTTTTCAAATCTTCAACACTATCTTCTTCTTGAAGGGTAACTGCTTTACCTTTATCTTTTCCTTCATGAGACTATGTTATCTCCTCTATTTCATCTTCTCCTGGCAGTACCTCCTGTATGTGTTTGAAATTCCTCGTTATGCGTCTTCTTGGCTTAAAGACAAATTTATCAACCGGATCATCGAACTTGAGTTTTTTCAAAGATTTGATTCTCTTAGCCTTGTCTCTTCCTGACTCTATCAAATCTGCTTGAACCAGGGGAGATTCTTCAATATCAATGGCTTGCAGTAAATCATTCAAGTCTCCCTTTGAAACAGGGCTTTCTTCAATAATCACTTACTTGCCTTTTTCTTTAGCTACCTGGCTCCTAGTCCTTCTTCTTTGGACTCCTTCACCTGTGTTTGATTCATGTGCACCTTATTTGATCTGAGTTTTCTCTTTAATGGACTGCTGGGGTGTATCTCGGATAGTCAGTGGCTTGGTGGATTCCCTTACTTGTTTCCTAGCCTTCAACTTTACAAACCTCCTGGATCTTGTTTCTGCCTGATGACCAGTTGTTGTTGGAAGATCTTTTGCAGCTCGAGGACTGAGACCAGTCTCATTCTTGAAACCAGACATAAACATGAATGTGAGCCAATCCCTACCTAATTTCTGGAGTTCATGTAGCACGATCAACTTAACTAGGCCATGGTGAAACAATGAGGTTTCACAGGCTTTTTTCCTTAACTGCACCTTCTCACACATTTTGCTTAAGCTACGAAATAAGTAGAAAGGTAAATCAAAAATATATTTCCTGTGAAATGTAGCAGAAGATTAAAATGATATGAATACACCTTATTGTATCTCCCTTCACAGGTAAGGTACCTCTGTATGCAGGTAAGCAAATTTGCATATGAGTCCTTGACATAATTTCTAGGCACAGACTTGTTTAAATCTGAGTTAATAAACTTGGGCTTCAGAAATTCTTTGCAGGGGGTCATATCAAATTTGAAATTCTTAAACCAAGTTTCTTGTCCCCTTGGAATCTCAGTAACTGTGGATATTACCTCTGGTGATACTTGCAATTCAAGCATCCCAACCTTTGAATTCAATCCTGTGAAATTCAAAGAAAATTCCTTGGTGATTTGTGCATGACCTCCCTGGAGTTTCTCGCAAAAATTCCAACATCCAACCTGCTTGAACACATGCTCAACTTCTATGTTCTTCAAGATAAGGTCTAAACCTTTAGGTTCATTCCTCAAACATCTCACTGATTTGTGCTCTTTCCTTTCTGTAGATCCTTCCATGAGACTTCAGTGTAATGAAGGTTAGATGCTCAATCTTCAATCTCTGCCTTGCTTGAATGGATGCCTCGCCTGATATACAATGCATTCAAATTGAAAACTTGCAGATTTGTTCCTCATGCCACGAACACAATCATAATTAAGACTGTGAATACCTGGCTTTTCTTGGAACTTGCAATCCGAGCGTACCAAGGTACCTAGCGGTTGTAATGATGGAGATAAGCGGTTGGACATGATATGTGGAGTGTATAAGCTGACAGTGAATGATGCAACCATAACTGAACTTGACAGATTTCATTGTTAGGAAAGATTTGCTACAGATTGCACGAATCTCCGATTTCGTAGCGCAGCCAGTGTAAAATCTGGATTATGTGCTATGAAATCACCTAAAACATGTTACGCTGCGAAACTGCTAAAAAGGATTTATGCGCTGCGAAAACACCTAAAAATTATTTATGCTCTACAAAATCACCTAAAGAGCTTTGTGGCCCATAATAACCTTCGAACAAAACTGAAAAATGGTTATGAGACTGGTGATGAATGAGAATGCATAGTTGACCTTTATTTAAGTATACCATTAAGCCTCCTAAGACTCAGACTCTAAGGCAAACAAAAAATCAAACTTGGACTAGCACTGAACCTTTACCATCAAACTAATGTGAGCAATTTGGGAATTAGAATTCTTAAGTGATAACAGGCGCAATGAAATGAAATGGAGTGGAATGAAATGAAGTGGAGTGGAATGAAGTGGAATGAGATGAAGTGGAATGTCACAAAACTGTGAAATGAGAGAGAGAATTTTTTTTTGGAAAATATAGGGCGTCAGGAGTTCCTGATTTTCGCCCTGTATTTTCTGTATAAGACTACCAATCAATGATTGGTTTTCAGGCTTATACATTTTTTTATTTTTTTTTACAAACAAAAAATAACAAAGGCTAGGCTGGTGGAGAAGAAGGATTCTTCTTTACCAGCCTTATTTCAGAACTATCTTGAAAGATTTTGACAAATTCCTCTTTTGAGAGTGGCTTATGATAGATATTCAATCTATGGCCATTCACAATAAGAGGAGTTTTATGTTCATCAATGGTTTTGATTCTTAACGCTCCATTGCTAAATATTTTGTCAATCTCATATGGCCCAAGCCAATGAGTCTGCAATTTTCCTTTAAAATCTTTAAACTTGGAATCAAATAGCAATGCCCAATCTCCTTCTTGAAAAATTTTCTCCTTGATGTATTTTTCATGCCACTTAGCTCTTTGATATTGAACTATATTAGTTCTTAGGATTTCCTCTTGTCTGATCTCATCTAGCTCATTCAACTGCTCCATTCTATGCTTTTGGGCTTCTGATAGATCCATTCCCAACTAAACTGCCATCTTGAAAGTTTTGACTTGGAACTCAATGGGGAGCAGGACTTCTTTCCCATAAACAAGTTCATAGGGAGAATGTCCTGTTGTATTTCTCCATGTAGTTTTGTAGGCCCACAAGGCTTCAGGAAACCTTTCTGCCCAATCTCTTCTATGTAGATGAACAGTTTTGGTGATGATGCCTTCAATAACTCTGTTTGTAGACTCCACTTGGCCATTTGCTTGCGGATGGTATGTACTAGATTTTCTATGCTTGATTTTGTATTCTTCCATCAGCTTCTCCACTAGGTTGGATGTGAATTGACTTCCCTAATCTGTCACAATTTCTCTTGGAACACCAAAGCGAGTAAAAATATCCTCATAAAGAAAACTAACAACTGAATTTTCAGTAGCAGAAAATAATTCTTTGGCTTCTACCCATGTAGTGACATAATCAGTACATACCAATATATAATTTCTTTGTTTAGATGGTGGATTAATAGGTCCAATGAAATCTAAAGCCCATTTTTCAAAGGGTTCGATGAGTACCTAGGGTTGCAATGGCATTTCGTTTGAAAGGGTAGGTTTCCCTACTCTTTGGCAGTTGTCACACCTTTTGACATATTGTTTTGCATCTTTGAAGAGGGATGGCCAAAAATATCCTAAAGAGAGGATTTTATAGGCTGTCCTTTTGTCAGCAAAGTGTCCACCGCATGGTTCATCATGACATGCTTTGAGGATATCAGGCATTTCATCTTCCCTAACACATCTTCTGATCACAAGATCTGGCCCTGTTTTAGACAATTCGTTAGAAATCCATGAATATTTTGAGCTCTCCTAAATAATCTTTCTTCTTTCACTAGGAAATAAATGTGGAGGTAGTTTCCTTGTAACCAAATAGTTAGCTATATCTGCATACCAAGGAGTCTTAGTAGTTACTGCAAATAAATATTCATCAGGAAACTTATCCTCTACAGGAGAATCCTCTTTAGTATTCTAAATCCTAGACAAGAAATCAGCTACTGTATTTTGTTTCCCTGGTCTATCCAACACAATAATATTGAATTCATGTAAAATTAGGAGCCATCTTGTAACTCTACCATTAGTAATAGCTTTTTTCATTAGATATCTAATCGCAGAATGATCAGTATGAATAAAAGTTTCATAGCCTGTTATATAGTGTCTAAACTTATTGATTGCATGAACAACAGCTAAGAACTCTTTTTCAATTACAGTATAGTTCAACTCAGTGGGAGTCAAATTTTTACTGGTATAGTAAATGGCATAAGGAACTAAATCTTTTTGACCCAACAGAGCTCCTAGAGCTATATCTGAAGCATTTGTACAAATATGGAAAGGGAGTTTCCAATTTGGTCCTCTCAAGATAGGCGCTTCAAATATTCTTGTTTTCAAAGTTTCAAATGTTGATTGACAATTAGGATCCCATTTGAATTCACAGTCTTTTGTAAGTAGTTTGAAGAGTGGAGATGTTATTTTAGTGAAGTTTTCTATAAATCTTCTATAGTATCTAGTCAATCCTAGAAAACCTCTAACATCTTTTTGACAATTTGGAATAGGCAATTTGGAGATGACTTCAACTTTTGATTTATCAACTTTAATCCCATCCCCTGAAATATGATGTCCTAAAACAATACCTTCAGTAAACATCATGAAGCATTTTTCATGGCTTAATGAAAGGTTTGTCTCTTTACATCTTATAAGGACTTTTTCCAAATTTTCTAATGCCTCTTCAAACGAATTACCATAAACTATAAAATCATCCATATAAACCTCTACACAATCTTGGATTAGATCATAAAAGATTCCTAGTATTTCTCTTTGGAATGTTGCAGGTGCATTACATAATCCAAAAGGAAGCACTTGATAAGAAAAAGTTCCCCATGGACAAGTAAATGTGGTCTTGTCCTGATCCTCAGGTGCTACCTGAATTTGATTATAACCACTAAAACCATCCAAAAATGAAAAGTACTTTTTGCCTGCTAATGTATCTAATACTTGATCGATAAAGGGCAAAGGAAATTGATCCTTCAAGGTTGCTTTGTTCAATTCCCTGTAATCAATGCATACCCTCCATTTACCATTATTTTTGGGTACTATAACCAAAGGAGAAACCCATCAGCTATCTGAAATTGGATAAATGAAGTTTACATTGAGTAGTTTTTGGAGCTCTTCTTTCACTATCTCCCTAAGATTTGGATTCATCCTTCTTTGATGTTGTCTGATTGGTCTACTATTTTCCTCAATATAGATATGATGGATGCAAGTCTTAGGGTCAATACCTTTCATATCAGTATACTCCCATGCAAATGCAGTAAAATGTTTTTGCAAGATTTTGGTTAGCTCTCCCTGTTGTGGTTTTTCCAAATTTTTGTTGATATTCAATGTTTTACCTGGAAAAATCTCAATGGTAGAACTACCAAACTCTTCCATAGAGTAAAGAGACATTTGTCTTGAGGATAAATACTCAATGTTAGAATCTAACTGAAATTGTGTGTGGTCATACTAAAGATGTTTCAAAATTTTCTAATGTGTTCAGAATTTGACTATCTTCACTAATTTCAGAAATGGTAAAGACAGGTTGTATAGTGTCCTCATCATCAACCCATTCATTGTCTCCTACTTCTATAATTGCTTTTGCTGGAGGATACAGATTGAATTTCTTTGTCGAACTACCATCAGAAATGTACATATCCCCAGATCTAGAACTAATGAAAGCATCAGCTGTCGCTAGCCAATGTCTTCCTAAGATGAGTGGGTGCCCTCCCAAATTACTCTTGGGAGTCAAAATCATGAAATCTATTGGATATTCCGAAGAATATAAGGAGACTGAAATATCTTCCAATACACCATCTGGTTTGATTATTGATCTATCTGTAAGTTGCAATAAGGTAGGTGTAAAAAGAAGATTAGGAAGTTTTAGTTGTTCCATAGTCTGTCTACTCATAATGTTGATAGCAGCCCCTAAGTCAATCAAAGTATTTAGAATTTCTATCCCATTTATATGCGTCTTGATAATTGGACTTCTTGGATCTACATATTTCTGCATGGTAATTTTTCCCATCATGATATCTGCAATTTTTCCTACCAAGTGGATTATTCTTGTATCTCTTGGTTTCCTTCCCAGTCTTTTAAGACTCAACTCCTTTATTGTTTTTGCTAGAATAGGAATCTCTCTAATGTCTTGTAGAAAGGGAATCTTGATACAGACATTCTTTAATTCATCTAGGAAATCATAGTCAGGCAACAAGATTTGTTTTTCCACCCTTTTGTCAATTTGTAATCTTTTAGGGAAAGGAGGTGTGGATGAAGATGCAGGTTGCTCAACTACAGGAGTTGTGGGGGTTGACTCTTTTTCTTTTTCTTTTTGAATGGTTGGGTTTTGAAGAGATGCTTCTTCAGAACCTTTATTGGTTTTAAGAGAATCCTCCTCAAAGGTATCTTGCTCTTGAACATCTATAGAAGGTTTTTCTAAAACTCTACCAGACCTGAGTTGTACATCATTGAGAGGAACAATCATATAGGTAGGAAATTGTTGTCCTTCTACCATGTAAGCATTCTGAGGATTTTGTTGTTGGGATTTGGCAATGGCTGGGATGGTAGTTGATTGCTCTTTTGTTGAAATGGAAGCAAGAGTTGAGAATTTGGATTTTGTTGAGAAGGTTGTTTTTGTGGAAATGATAACGAAATTCGTGGGTTTTGATTTGGAATTTGTGGATTTTGTTGATTTTGAAAAGATGGAGGATATTGATAAAATTGAGCAAATCTCCGATAAGGATTTTGCATCCCTTGTGCCCATGATTGGTATGGATTTTGAGATTGGGGCCAAGGTTGTTGCCAAGAATCCCAATTTGGTGGGGGCTGAAAATTCATAGGATTGTTAAATCCTTGATTTTGTGGCCCCTGCCATGGTCTTCTTGAAACAAAACAAAGGGATTCTACTGAATTGGATCTTTCTGAAAGACAACTTTGAGCCCAGCAATTGAAGGACAATCCTTGGTCTCATGGATTTCTGAGAAAACCACACGTCTCTACAACTTTTTCATCCAAGTGACATTCCCTTAAAGCATGTTTCTTTCTACATTTTGGACAAAATATGGCTAAGGCTTTGGCTTTCTCTTTCTGTTTGTTTTGTATTTTAAGGGTGTCTAGTTGTTCACTAAGGCTCCCTAAAATATCAGTTTTGAATTCAACAAGCATATTGCCAATCTCTACCCTACTTGCTGATCCAGTTGCAGATTTGTTTGCTCTAATAAGAGATGGATATCTAGGTCCTTTTCTAGTTTTAGATTTTCCCCTTGACAGATGGACACATAGTTTTGTTATGTCATGGAGTGGAAGTTGAGAAATATGTCCCTTCCCCATCATGTTTAAAATATCTATCCATTCATTTCTAATGGCTTTCAATAGAAGGGTTTTCAAGGTTTCCTCATCTAAATTACTCATTTTAGCTCTCTTTAAGTTGTATTGAAATCTTTCAAGTAAATCCTCCAAGTTTTCATCTTCTTTTTGCATCATCTTGAATACCTCAGCCTTATGATTGGTGGGCGTACAATAATCCAAGTATCTATCCAAAAATGTTTGTTTCATATCATTCCAAGTCCTAATATATTGAGTGGCTAATCCCATGAACCATTTCAAAGCAGATCCTTTCAATGTTGAAGGAAACAATTTGAGTTTTTGAGAGTCTTCCATATAGTCATAGGTTCGGCACAAGACTTCAAACTCAAATAGAAATGTTTCAGGATCCTCACTTCACAACCCATAAAAGTTTGGGAGGACAAATGGTGAAATATTTTTCATTGTTGTATGGGTCTCCTCATCGGCTATAGGGAATCCGAATGAGTTATCTCCATACCTATTTACCCCGTTATTACCTCTACCTCCTCCATTGTTTCCTCCTCCTCTACCTCTACCTCTACCCCCTCCTCCAAATCCGTTTACTACTTCCTCTGTCATGATAGTTTCCTCAGAGTTCTTAGAGTCCTCTGGTTCTTCTACTAATGGCAAACGATGAGGAATTTCTCCCTCTTCTTCTTCAGGTGATTCTACTTCTTTGATTACAATATGTTCCCATATAGAAGTGAAGAAATGTTCTTCTCCTACGTCAGATTTGATGGATAGTGTGGGAGAGTCTCCTAATTTAGTTGTTACCCCTTAAATTCCAAGAATCCTAAGGCTGGGAGTGTGAGTTGGAGATGATGGAGGTGTATCTTGTCTATGCCTTGAAGTAGCTAGAGTTGTAAAAATCGAACTTTTGGCCCTAGCTATAAACCTTCCCCTAGAATCTCTTGCTCTATGCATGTCATTTTTTTTATTTATTTTTTCAATTTGGGCTAATAATTCCCTTTCTGATCTTCCAGGTCACACTAGGTGCAAGAAGAGAGCATAATCAAGAAATTATTAAACTAACAACTCTCTTTTCTGATCCTCCAGATCACACTAGGTGCAAGAGGAGAGCATACTTCAAGAAGTTATCAATTTTTCCCTTCTTTTTTTTAAGAGATTGGCTACCTAGTTACACTTCCCCGGCAATGGCGCCAAAATGTTTGGTCAATTTAGTGTGTCCTAAATTACTGCATTAATTATCAATCCTAGAGTCGTAAACTGATGAAGTGTGCCGCACTATATGTGCAAGATAGCCTCTTTCCTATAGTTTTTCGTTTTTCAATTTTTATTTTGTTTTGGGGGTTTTTATCCTCGTTTATCTCCTAATGTGAATGGCTATTTCTGGGTGTTTAGAAGGCAAGCATGGATATGGATTTTAGGAAATTATGTCCTCTATAATGGTTTCTAGCACTTAACACTTCAGAAGATCTTAGAATGTACTAATGATGACAGTAATGCTTGAACAAGAATGAAAGATGTGTTGTTATCTAAAACAAATAAGTAATGAACTACTGATCATGAAATTATCATCTTTGTTGCTGTCTAAATACAAAAAAATGATTTAAGCTACTGCACTCAAAGAAATCAAAAATTGCAAGGAAAGTAAAACTAAAATCAAATTACATCATTCATAGTTCGATCTCTCGCCAATTAGTCTAGCTATGGCTTTTGGAGATAATCATCAATAACATGAGCAATCTGATATCTAATTGCAGAAAAGTAAAACTAAAATCAAATCACAACATTCATAATCTGATCCCTCGCCAGTTAGTCTAGCTATGGCTTTCGGAGGTAACCATCAATGATATGAGAAATTTAATATCTAATTGCAGAAAAGTAAAACTAAAATCAAATCACACATTCATAATTTGATCCCTCGCCAATTAGTCTAGCTATGGCTTTCGGAGGTAACCATCAATGATATGAGCAATTTAATATCTAATTGCAGAAAAGTAAAACTAAAATCAAATCACACATTCATAATTCGATCCCTCGCCAGTTAGTCTAGCTATGGCTTTCGGAGGTAACCGTCAATGATATGAGCAATTTAATATTTAAGCTAACTAACAAAGCAAGTAAACAAAACTGAAATCAACAAAACAGAATTGGAATTAAAAACTAGGAAAAACAAAGTCAGCAGAGAATTAATCCCATGTCTTTAGTAATTATGAAAACTATATGCAAATGTTCGGGCTGCCTACTCTATCCTGAAACATACATGCACTGACCAGTGTTATACAAAGCTGTAAAATCATGAACAGAAGTGGAATGTTAATACCATGACAATTGAAATATACACAGGTGGAATATATGCAATGGAAATAAGCGAAGAATGCATGAAACTTTACAGAACAATGAAAATGAAACCTCAGCGTACAGGGGCCCTCTGCATAGCCTCGGTCAACAGGCTATCAATCCAAGATTATGTTCACGCAATCATGTAGAAACAAAGTCTTCTCATATATTTCAAAACACAGTTACAACAATAAAACTAGTGTCACGGCATAGTGAACTTGAATAGAAAAATTACATTAACCAAAGACTAAGACTACGCGTTATAGAAACGCGTTATTTATAACAAAGTTTACATAACTGTTTTCTTGTAGAACTCCGTGAACAGGGGACACGTAAAAGACAACGTCCATGAATTTAGCGTACTGGTTGCCGAGAATATTAAATCTATCAACTGTCGCTGTTAGATTCTCATCATGGGTCAGTCTATAGGTGGCAACAGACCCCAAAGATTTAGGAATGGCCACGCATCCTTCAGAATCCTTTACATGTTGGAAAACAGAGTCTAGCTGTCATAGGACTCTTACGTTGGACCACCGTTTGACCACTGTTGACCACAACTTCCCTTGATGAATTCGGTTGAACCAATAGGACTTAATCCATGTCCAAGTCATTTATAACTTGCCCATGTGGCTTGTTTTGCCTGGCAACACCTGCAACATAGAGTTTAACAAAAACAGCTACGGAAAGTTGAATAAGCTACAGAAAGTGGCTGGATTCCGCAGCTAATGAGCAAAATCTAGTTCAAATAGCAAACACAAAAACATAGTCAGAAAACCACTTAAATGCTCTTTTAAATTCAATATGCCATGATATATGATAGCTTATGGAGTGCTGGTGAGGGAAAAAGTCTGTGAAAAATGTGTAGGAAGGTGTAATTTCAAAGCTCTACAACGACCTCTATGCATTCACTGTTAAAGCTTCTGATAGGCCTCATTTCCACCATTTCTTCATATTTTTAAGGCTCGATAGTGTAATCTAAATTGTTAAGAGGTCCTCCTTTTGCGATGGTTTTGACCATTTATGATGATTTTGAAGACTTAGAGGGTTTTTAGAATCCCTTTTTAAGGGATTTTGCTCCTTTTTCCTTTGAAAAAGGGCAGCTTCATTTTATAATAACTCCTTCATCTGAAGTTCATTTTTGCCCATTCAAGTTATGTTAGATTCAGAATGAGGAGATCTCTGCAATGAGACTATTTCTGATAGTAGCTAGCGACTTTCATTTTCCTCTTATTTACAAAGGGTTTGTGCCATTTGGCACCTTTTACCTCTTATATGAAGTCTTTTATACTTAGAGGTTTATCCAAGATCCATTTTTTGGATCATCAGCAGTTACATTATAACATTCTAGCACGTGACTCAGTTGAGTAGCCCATTCAGGCTTAATCAGGTCTAAAGGATCCTACGGTATCCTAAAGATTTCTGCTTTCACTTCTTGTAGCGCTTCATCAATACTAGCAAACCCGTCCTAAAAAATGAATTTCATAATGAATACCTTGCGCAAGATATCCAATTCACCTGTCCCGTGGCAAAGCTCTATTTCTATATACCAGTTCATCGAGACAATATCTAAGGTATGACAGAACAAGTGCACCCATTCAGATTGGGTCTTTTCTCCATAATCCTGGGTCCATTTGGCCAAACGCGCATGTGGATCATCCTGCCCATCATAATTTTCTGTCATTCATATCTTTGGCTTTCCAAAGTGAGTTCTCATCATTCTCCTACGTTCACGCTAATCATCAAAGCTTCCCTTGTTCGTACCCCACCATCTTACGGGTGTAGCATGCAGGACCTAGTCCAACACCTGGAAGCGTTCCTTTTCTGGTACCTCCCTTTCAAATGCATCCAAAAATATGTCTACCTCATTTAGACCATCATAAGTAGGCAGATTTCTTACCTTTGAGGACACATAGCACAGCGATCGGGTCATCATGTTGCAGTTCAGCGTAGTCACTTCATGTAACCGGTTCTTCCAGTGCTCTAACTCTTCATCAGAGTCTGAAGTGCAAGAACTCTTGTGATCCCATGTAATTCTTCCATCTACGATGGGATTCACAAAAGCTTGATCTCACATCATTATATTATAGATATAGTCCAAATCGTCATCACTCTCATAATCGCGAACTAGTTCAGTATAGCGGAATCCCTCAACAGGATGTAGAGGTACTATTACGCGTAGCGATTTCTTCTCAAAGATCATCTTCCACTTCTTTAGATTGATTACCCCGTTCATATCAGTGGCCCAGTTAATTCCTAAGAGCATAGGATCGAGATTATTGTCATCAACTATCTCTATTACTTCAAAATCAGCCAGTGCACTCATCCCCTCGATATCTACGATCACCCCTTGTAGCTGCACTGTGGGGATGATCTTCTGTTGATTAGCCATCCTTAGCTAAATCGTAGACCATTGCAATGCGAGTCTCCCCATTTATTCCCAAGTCTGATTTAGTAGGATGTTTGCATATGACCCCAGGTCCAAAATAACTTGATCCATCTCATAATCTCCTATCTGCGCAGTCAGTCTCATCTCATGTCCCATCCTTGTTTTATGCTTTCCAATCTTTCGTACTATGCATGGCTCACCTGGTGTTGTTCCAGTGCATCTATTGATGATCTCTTGTAACCCTTTCATAGCCTTACTATTGTGTAGTAACTTCATATAGGTCTCTAGGAAAGTTGTGAGCATATAGGGGTCCATCTCCTGCTTGGGCTTATCCTTGCTTCCTGAGGTGGAGGCCTCAGCAAAGCTCTTCTTAGCTTCCATGAAGGTTTCACGTGGGCACTCCAAATCGAACTCAGCTTCCTTCGTCGGAGATTTTCTAACCCATGTACTGTCTTCTGGCTGTTTCCCCTTGTCATCTCCTGTTGTGATTCCACTTCTAAGCACTATATTTACATTTGGATCCTCTTAGCGCAGCTCAGATCTCATCATCTGCAAGTTCTGAGTCAGGGGAGGTGGTAGAAACCCTTTGTCACGTATCCTAGCTATCAACGTACGACAATCTTCCGTCTCATGATCAAACAATGTACAATACTTGCACAATGGATGCGTTGGATTAGTGCAATCATGGGCATAGTGTCATGGTCCTCCGCGATTATAGCAAATAAATTTTCCTCGACCTCTACTAGGTCCTCCTCTGCCTCATCCTCTTTCGTGCCCTTGAAATCTTGTTTGTGCCATCCCTACACTCTGGTCATGGGGCTGCATTTCGGACTTAACCCTATAGGTGGGAGTTCTATCCATCATCAATTCATAGCTCCTACAAGTACACTCATCATGCCCTACCAACCTACAAAATTTGCATAACAGCTGTTGCAGTGTCTGTACAAACTTCTGTAGTAAGTGACAGTGATTCGTGGCATGTTTTCTAGCTACCTGACAGATAGCACACCATAATGCAGGCCCCGCGCTAGGTCTTGCTTGAGCTTCTGGCCTTAAAGGCATCGGTCCCCCTCCTACAATATAGTTCGCAAAGACCAAGCAATGGTCCTTGTCATGCCCCTGACTCTTGCATTTCAAGCACCATACCTCCTCGCGCACCTCTGGTCGAACCGTCCTGTCCTGCTTTAGACTTTGCATCTCAAGGCACAGATTCTTCAACTGCGCATGGATCTGCTAAACTCCTAGATTTGGATCTTGCATCGGAGTTTCATGTAGTCTCATGGAAATCTCCAAGGCCTCTACCTGAGTGGTTATCTTCTGTTGCGACAGCGCAACCCTTAAGTGTGGCAGGAGCAAAGAAACAAACCACTCGCGATGATGTCTATCTATTAGGTTCATGTTGGCTTCGCATATTGTACATTTCAACCTCTGATCTAGTTCCCAAGGCATCTCGCCTAGTTGCATCGTGATTTCTTTGAATCCCATAATCGACTGCACCTCAGATTTAGGCCTATTGAATTCTCTATTCAGTGTTGTCTAGATGTCTGCCACTCCAGCATTCAGGTTATCATTAGAGTACTTAATATACCAGGTTAGCACATGATCTTGCAAAGCACTAACCAGTGTTGCCTTCTTTATATGATCATTTGTAACACCTTGAGCTTCCGTTAGAACCCTTACAATGAACCAGAATTGATTCAGGTCCTCATTTCCTAAGCCTTTGAACAAGTGCAACTTCACTGTATTTTCCATACTGAACTATGGTGGAGGTGGAGGTGGTACGGGTGAAGTTGGAGGCAATGTTGGTGAGGTCGGAGGTGGTGTGGGTGGAGGTGGTATTCGCAGGAATCCTTGTCTTATTAATTGAATAGCACTTCGTGGAGAAACCTTCACTATTTCTTCCTCGTCACCTCGCGGAGGTGAAATCAATGGACTATACTCCAGACCCTTTTTTCCTTCGTTTCTGTAAGTTTTTCCACTTTGCGTAGTCCTGAACATCAAGGTAGCTGCATAACCTATTTTTCGCACAATAACATTTTAATCCATGTATTCAAAGATTTTACGTACTTACCTCGCGGTCCTTTGAAAAAGCGTTGCTCCGCCTCGTTGTAGCTGAATGAGGTGTCGATTGCGAATTTAGTCACAAATCCACCTATGATGTGATCGAGCCAATGATCAATAGTGCGAGTGATCTTATCCTCTAATGCTTCTTATTTATGTATTAACTTCGGGATCCTCACAATAGGACCATCAATTTTCCACCTTCCTTGGCTATCTGCTAGCTTCGAGATCCACTCATATAGCTCAATAGGGAAGGAGCAGAAAAAGATCTCGTGGATCTCTGTATACAAGTATCTGTCCAACCATTATTCTTTGTCAGTCATGGGTTTTTGTTCTCCCGCGCTGCAAATTTGTGGATCTTCCTATCCAACCAGTCTTCGATATACTTCTTCGTTGGATTCCAGTGATACAACATCACACATCTCTTATGTAGATTCAGGTCCCGGCAACGGAACCATTTGTTGGCTTGAGGGGGCCTGACCCAGGTTTAGTGTTAATTAGCCAAACAAATCCCTACACTACTGGCCATTTTGGCATCAGTCCGCGGAGCGCGAACCAAAGTCTCACCCGAAGCAGTATGGGGGGGTGCTAGAACCAATTTTCCACACCATGAGATGGTTGTGATGTTGTTTGATTCCCTTTATCCCTGCCTTCACGTAGGTCACTTCGCTCTAGGGCTTGCAAGCCAATCCCTTTATTCTGTCCTTTAATACCTCTATGAAAGGGTATGATCGACCTTCATGTAGCCTTAGTTAGTTGCTCAGGTGCTTTCGCACTACTATGGAAGTGTGTCATGTAGATTCGCCAATTGGTTTAAGTAATTTGGTTATCTTATCAAATAATTAAGGTTAACACCGCGTAAACAGATATCCTTGATCGCATTCAGTTATCCAATGTACTTGTATTCATTAGCGCATCATACAAACATAACAAAGGAAATTCATATATAACATATCAAAATGCATCAACATAACAAAGACACAAAAAATGCAAAAATATCTTTCTTTACTAATATCTTCCAAGTGTTTACAAACTCTGTCCACCCTGCACACACAGCTGCAGGGGTCCGCGCACTCAGCTGCAAACTTCTACCCTAGGCCTCTGCGCACTCAGCTATAGAGCCTCTACCTACGCTACAACCAAAGACTTAGGCATCTTACTTCAGAGCTACGACTCTCTTACATTATTCATCATTCTAAGTCCTTAAAACTACTTAGAGCTTAGCTCTTTTTATACAATCCCATGGTCCGCGGACCATGGGTAGATCTCTAACGACCGACTTTACTTTACAAAACTAGGGGTGAACTACCCTTTATGACGTATAACACTTTTGCACTCCGTGACCTCAAAATGAGGAGACTTTACCATTTTATTACAAAATTTAACTCAAACATGGGCTTTTAGCCCCAAAACTGCCCTTGGGGGATCCCGCTCCCAACATATGGTCATTTGGTTGACAAATTTGCCGATATTGGCTCATACCAATATTTATTTTTTTATTGGTCTACTACCTTTTGGGGAGGTGTTACCTTATTCACTTCTAGTTGGGCATGTGGATATTCGTCATTGGGCCGAGGTGGAGGGTGAGGCTCACTGTGGATCTTATCCCTATGAGGAGGGTTACATTAAGATTGCAACTATTTTGGATTTAGTTGAGCAAGCAGTGTTGGATATGGTTGTGAGACTGGTGGGGTCATCATCCCCCAACCGATGGTCGATGCCCCATATAGCGGTATTGTAGTAGCTACAGGTGGGGCACTTCTTTGATTAGGCCCAGTTACTGCATCAGGGGATGCTATCGAAGCTTATGCAGGTGCATCATGGGACACTCAGGAGTTTCCTCTATGGGAGTGTGCTCTGCAGCATTCTATATGAGTAGGTGGTCATGCTTCATCTGATTTTAGCAGTACCACCGAGGGTTTTCAGGGACCCACATGTGCCACTGGGGAGGTGTGATGCCGAGAGCTAGGGGTGGTGTTGTGGGGCGTTACCAGAACACCACTGTAGAGGATTTGCTTAACTCTAATCCTTAGTTTATTCTGGAGTTCCCTTATCACAGAGTGGACTTTCAGGGAGGTACATACATGGGGCTTCCTTAGGGTGATGCCTGGGGAGTAGTATGTATATTTTGATTCCTGCATTTCATGATATCATGTATCTTTTATGATATTTTATTTATGTTGTTGTTGACACGATTCTTGTTTACTTGCAGATGCAGGGCTGAAGGGGCGATCACTGGCTTATTCTGTACGCCATGATCCGAGGCATATGGGTGTTGCAGGGGATGCCCTTGTTCCACAGAGACCGAGGGTGATGAAGTCACTAGCTGTTCCTAGGGGTGGTCTAGAGTGACCGACACAGAGGCCCCGTTTGAGATTGGTGGGCCCTCCGAAGAGGGTGGTATTGTAGTAGAAACTGAGGATGCAGAGTGATGGTGCACGCATGCTAAGGATGTATAGGCACGCTTTGCAGCTGTCGAGGCAGAGTTACGATGCTACTGTGATACCTGGGGTCAGGTGGAATCCCTGACTAGAGGGTTGTGTTGGCATTATGATACAGGTGTTGTCCTTGATGACAACTCACTCAGATGACAGATCATAGTGCAGCAGGTCAATAGCAAAGAATTAATGATCAAAGAGAGGTATAAGTGGGTTCACGTTGACAAAGAAGTGTATACACGCAGGTTAACAGACAAAAAGGAGCATATAACGTACACACGCACTTTCACAGAAGGAAAGGTGCGTATATCTTGGAAAACTAAGTTTTGGTCCAAGGTATTTGGTCCATGGTATTTTGATCCATGGTATTGGTCTAAGGTATCTGGTCCCAGGTATTGACCCTAGGTATTTGGTCCAAGGTACTGGTCCTAAGTGGCTTTGGTCCATGGTATTGAGAAAGGCCTAAAACTATAAAAGTAGGAGAATATCATTAGGCCAAGTGTGCAAGTATTGAATATCTGATGAAGTGGGAGATCCAGTATGAAGGTTATGGGTTTGGGATGCTTCGCTTGATATAAACCAAGGATGCACCTATGTGGATGATGATGGATGATGGATCGGGATCATAAGGCTTGGAATGTATTATCATTATGTGGTTTGATCATGGATAGACTAGATCTAAATATTGACGCATGTTTTATTCTGCAAATGTTATGATCTGGGTATGACTGAATACTAAAATAGCTATGAAGTTTATAAATTAGTATTTGCATATCTGTACGCGGGTTCTCTTTGGTAAAAGTGCGTATACACACTAGTTCGGTTCATCAGAGTAGCGTATACATTATGAAATATGATATCTGAATTTGCAGTTGGTTCTAGCAGTTGTTGCAGAGTTCTGGGTTCTGCTCTGTGTTCTGGTGACTGTGTCTTGATGACAGGGCTTCAGTGATTCAGTTGTTGGGTGATTCAAAGATTGATGATAGAGTATGCAGTGATTGGTTAATGTAATGGTTGTATTGTAGTGGTGATTTATTTTGAGCTTCAACGTTGTTGATGGGTCCAATATGAAAATTGGATGAAACGTGGCCTTCATATTATGGTATTGTGATCTAGGAGTATCCAGTCTGAAAATTTATGAAACGTGGTCCCAGGAGGAAGATTGAAGGTTGGAGCCTTTAGTGGGCTAGTGCCTATGTACTGGTAAACATATCGACTAGTACAAGAGCTAGGGGGTTGGAGCTTCCTTCCAGTAGCAGCTAGAAAACGAGAGAGGGTTGTAGCCTTTGTTGAGGGAAATGTTCCCCTAGGGCTTTTGGGTTGAAACCCTAGCAGACTGAAAGTTGTCTATACAGAGAAACACACATTCACACAACCATTATGCTATTATAAGAAAATTCTATGATAAGGGAACGTACCTTAGGTCCTACGTTTGAGAAGGTCCTCAAGGGTCCAAACCCTTCTTCAAGTTCCTCTTGCTCCTTTGTCCTGCAAAACAACCAATTCCAAAGAACACAGCAGTATATGGACAAAAAATTATAAAGAAACCATCTTCATGTTATAAAGAAAGGTAGTTAGTTATGAAATATAAACAACCATTCACATATGAATTCTAACATGAATATCATAAACATAAATAAGATTCATATCAGGAACCAAGACATGTGTTTCTTTTATTATAGACAAATAAAGTACAAAAAAGGAATAGTTTCACCTGAGTCACCTTCCGCAGGCTCCAAGCAAAGCTTCCTTCCGGATTTGTCCAGCCTCAAGCCTTTAACGATCTCCTTCCATGACTTTCTCCATGATGTCACAAGTAATGGATGAACATCAACACACAAGGAAACAAGGGTTTCGTGTACAAATGGGGGAAGTGTAGAAGGCACAAGGGTCTTCAGACCTGGTCAGGGGAAAAATCTTAGCATAATAACCTTTCTCTCTCTTCTCTCCTCCTTAGGCCTTCCCATTGAGGTCTTTTTATACCTCTCCCAAAGTAGTTTTTTAGTTGGGAGTTGGTTGGGAACAGTTGGGCCACGGGCACTAACAGGTGATCAGCAGGTAAAACCCGCGATCTCCGCCCAAAATAAGGAGTTTTATACTTTTTTAAGTGTTTTAATACATATACGCGGGTTGGGTATAGGCCTACCCGCGTATACACACATTTAACTCAGGGAACGTCGCGTATAAGGGATAAAACACTATTTTTTAAATTTTAGGACCAGGTCTGGAAGGAGGGGTTGCCCTAGGCCATGAGTGCAGCATCACAAACTATAAGAGTGAGATTTGGAGCTATAACAACCTTCTATAGGTCGGCGCCTATGTACTAGTAAATATATCGGCTAGTACAAGAGCCAGGGGGTTGTAGCTCCATTCCAGTAGAAACTGGAGAATGGGAGAAGGTTGTAGAATTCTACAGGTGGGTGCCTACGTACTAGTATGAGTCTGTGACAATACAAGATTGTAAACATGTTTTTCTTATATTAAAAGAAGACAGCAGCAGGTGGTTTTTGTCCCACATTGGGTTTCCACCTTATATCTTGGTGTTCATGTGTGTTTCTCATGTGTGAGGGTCTGTTCTGTTTTTACTGCACCTGGTTACTGTTTATATGGTCAATGAAGTTCTGATGCACTGATTAAAGATCAACATATGACGAATTAACTGAATCATAAGTTTGTTAGATATACGTTAGTTGCATTAATCACAGTTGCATGTACACATGAGTTCTGATGAGCCCCAAAAATGGGTAACTTATTGGGTTCATTTTGCCTATTATTCTCCATAAATCCACCATTCTTCATATTTTATGCATGCTTTTGAGTATATTTATGTTAATTGGATGAATGAGAATAGTCACTTGACCATGAAGGCTAATACATGTTTATTGCAGATTTTTGGACAGATTTTGGACCAAGGTCAAGAATTTATGAGCCATTTGACAGCCAAATACGAGGGAAGAAGGCTTAGGATTCGTAGGAAGGGTGCCTCCTGCACTAAATGGCCCTTCCTCGAGTTCTCCACCATCAGCTCGGAGTTCAGCAGCCCATCAAAGTTGATTTCCAAGGGCAACCGAGCAGCTTTTGTGAAGTCGTTGAGTACTTGCAGTTTTGAGCAGCCAAGCCCCTTGAATTAAGGGGGACTGTTGGAGGTCCTCATAGTGCATAAGTAGGAAGGCTTCCAGCCTTCATAGTTTACTTTTTTTTGGAACATTTTGTATTTTGCACTTGAGTGCTGCTCTGCCTTTCAGCTCGTTTTGGAGTTTCTGCTGTAAAACATTTCTTTTGTGACATGGTTATTTTCTGAGTAATGGAAATCAATTTCAATTCGCATCAGCTCCGAGCTTCTTCTTAGGAGCCTGTAGCTCTTGGGGTTGGGCCCAACCCATGTTCCAGGTCTTCCTCTGTGTACTGTTATATGTTTTTGCCGTCTTCATAAAATAATTTATGCTAGTATATTAAAATCTTGCTTGGTTACCTAGGTCATTTTTGATGATTAAAAAAGCTTTTCATGTTTTAGAGTGATTTGATAGGTTGGTAACAGAAAAGATCTTCAAAAAAGGCCATCAAGCAACCCTCAATCTCACCTCTCCCTCCTCGGGACCATGAGCTGAGACCAAGTTGTCCTTGCTGCCCCAAAAACATTGTTCTTGCTTCTTCATGCAATTGCTACTGTTAGTTTCTCAATTGCAAAATTTGATACCAGATGCAATTACATGCTTAGATCCATTCTTGCTTGGTTTTCATAGTTATTTTACATGATTTTCTACCAACGAATTTCTGTTCACCATGGTTGCTGGTTCCTAGGTCAAAGTAGGTTAGAATAGCTAGATATTTGGTTTGCATGGTCTTTGTTTGGTTAGTTTCAAGAAATAGTGTGCAGAATACCTGTGATACCTCCTTGCCTACCCTTCCTCCATCAGTGCAACCTGCTCCATCCCCTAACTCAGATTCTTTCCCTTCGTTTGCCACATTTTCTCACTTTGACCTAATTTCCATATTTTTGTGCAACATTGCTCTATCCATCCTTGAACAAATCCAGCCATCCTCATCACTTCTCAGCTACATTTTCTAGGTCCTATACCCCTCCACATCCTCATACAACCTCCATCTCCACTTTTACACCTTTCTTCCACCATCAACCCTTCAAAATCCCATTTCGGAACATCCTGTAGAGCATCCTGTAGAACCCTTGCAGACTTCCTGTAGAAGATCACATGAGCAATTTTTCAAGGTTTGAATACTGTGAAACTTTGTGGAAGGGTGTTAGGGACCTCTTAGGCCCTATTCTTACCTTCCCAACCTCCAGCAAGTGCCTACACCATTTCCTTTGACCAATCAACATCTGCACAGTTAAAAACAGTTAAAGCACATGCACATATGATTTTTACAAAATTACTCAAAAATACAAAAAGATGTTCCTTTTCATATTTCACTGCAGAAGTAGCTTAGACACAAGCACTTTACCTCCCCAAGAGTCAATGGCATCCCTTTATGCAGTTTCATCCTCTTCTTTTTCTTTTTTTTTGCACCAGTAGGGGTAGTCAGTAAAACTAGGGTTTGCTAGGGTTTGCATTTCCTTTCAGCTTTCAGCCTCTTTCTGCAAGTAGATTAGCTTCCTTTGAGTTACTTTCATCCATCACAGTTAAAAGCTTCTTCTAAGAGCTCATAGAAGTTGGCTTAAGCTCCTAGCAGACTTGTGCCAGCTGATCTAGTGACAGCCTATGGCAAGGGCTAGTACTTGTGCATATAGCACCATCGCTTCCAAGTTTGTTAAAAGTAAAGAAGGGAGTCCCAGGAGTTGTAGAATTATTTCTGTAATACTAGAGCCCACCATCTTTTTGGCGTCATTGCTAGGGAAGCATCAGAATATTTGTGATTGTTGCTTTTCTTCTATTTTCTACTTCAATCTTCTGTTAAGTAGTTTATTTCAACAAGCATAGAGTAGTTGTTTCATTTCCATCCTGCAATTTCATTTCCGCAAAGTAGATTAGATATTTCCTGCTTTCATTTCATTTCAGAAAGCATAGATTAGGTATTTCCAACTTTCGTAGATTAGCATTTCAATTCCGAAATTTCAATTCTGCAAGCGTAGCTTGGCATTTCATTTCTGCAATTTCATTTCAGCAACATAGATTAGTCATTTCCTGCTTTCATTTCAATTCTACGTTTTCATTTCAGCAAGATGGATTTTAGTTAGTCGCAGTTCAATATCTTTCAATTTTGCAAGTACAAGCAGAAAAAACACCAAAAATCCACCAAAAATATTCCATTTTATGCCTCGTAGGAACAGAGACAATAAAGGGAAATTCTTACCCAACACCCCCACCACATCACTGAGTCACCCTTCTCTCTTCTTCGGTGGTAGTGATCCAGAAGAACCTATAGGTGAACCTCCAGAGATATACGAAGATCCTATAACAGAAGAAGAGCAAGAAAACATTGCTCTTGAGACCATGGCTGAACTTAGAAACGGTATAGGAGATGAGGAGAGAATAGAAGGTGCCTTTCCCATCCGAGAGACCAATGGGGACATGAAAGTGAAAAAAATAAGTCCCTCAGCCTTACGTCACTTCCATGGATTGACCACTGAAGACCCTGATACCTTCCTGTTTGAGTTTGTTGTCCTTTGTTGAACTTATGACTATGTAGAAAATGAGAAAAAGTTGAAACTCTTTCCCTCTACCCTCAAGGATGCAGCACTACACTGGTTCATGGGGTTACCTGCAAACAATATCACAACTTGGGCTCAAATGCAGCAAGCCTTTAACAACAAATATCGGGACTACTGTAGGTCAAAAGAAATGAAGGGAGAGATCTTTCAGATGACCATGGGAAGTGATGAGTCTTTAGAAGACTATGAAGAAAGGTTCCAACTTAGTTATAAAAGGGCCAGGTGCACACTTGACCCCGAATCTCTGAAGATGGTTCTGCTCCGAGGAGTCCCTGAAGACCTTCTAGATACCGTCCATTTGCTAGCTGGAGGAGACATCTACCAACTACCTTATGAGGACATAAAGACTGTGTTTAGAAACCACTCTAGGGAAGCCTGGAAAAGAGGTAGGGGGAATCCACTTTCAGCTAGTGCCACCTTCTCCAAGCATGAGTTTGCAAATCAGATGGAAGACCTCAAAAGTGAGATGAGATAGACCATTGCCATGCAACTGGATACTTTCTGAATCCAACAGAAGAAAGAGGAAGTTGAGAAGGCTTTGGCCATATTTTGTCCCAGATGTACAAGGAAGCATCCCAAGAATGAATGTCCATTGCACTCAGTGGAGGTATGTTTCATTTGTGAGGAAGACCACCCCACAAACCAGTGCCCAACCTTACCCAGACTTAAAGCCATGTACCAAGGGGCTGAAGGAGCCACTGAACCACTCTACTTCCTCAACCAAAGGAGGCTGCATGGATCCAGACCTTACCAGCAAGGGATGCAAGGGACATACCAAACTTATTACAACCCCAACCAATCCACTCACATGCCTTCTTGGGGCCCACCTGCTCATCCTTCCTGGTCCACACCTCCTCCTTGGTCTCATCCATCTCAGTACCATACTCAACCTACTGCTCATTCGTTTCACTCTCATGTTCAGCCACAACCTTAGTGGAATGCACCTCAATCGGGGTGGAGGCCCCAATACAACTCTCCTCCCGCTATTTTTCCTCCACCGCTTGCTCAACCACAACCATTACCTCCTACTCCTCCAAGACAACCCCAGACGCCTGCTCAACTGAACCCAAACCCCAACAATAGACAGGCCCAGCAGGTATACACTAGAGAGATGACATGCCCTACCTATGCTGTGGAGATTCAGGAGATCAACGTTTGATCTGGAAAGGTCCTTCTAGATCACCAACCTCCTCCCCTAGAGGATGAGGAAGGGAAACACGAAAGTGAACCCAAAGCCATTCCACCCTTTTCTGAGAGACTAACAGTAGCCATGCCACCAAACCCAGAGGAGACTGAACTTCTAGGAGAACTTAAACAGTTGTGTGTGAAAATCCCACTTCTCCAAGCCATAAAAGATGTACCAGTCTACAACAAATTGATCAAGGAGAAGTGTTTCGGGCACCTAGCCAGGCACAAGAGAGATGCCCCGACTATCAATTTCATAGGACAACTATCTGATCTGATGTTGGGGAAAATAATCTGTCGAAAATATTTGGATCCTAGGAGTCCTGTAGTTGATGTCCACATCAATGGCACCATAATCCCCCACACCCTGATCGATCTAGGGTTTGCCATTAATGTGATGACCAGGGACACTATGCTCAAACTCAACCTTCAGATTTTCTTAAGAAAGACCTCGATAGTACTGCAGTTAACAGACCGCTCCACCATGACTCCCGAAGGGATTGTGGAGGATGTCCTAGTCTCTGTTGATTCTTGGGAGTACCCTACAGACTTTTTGGTCCTTCAGCCAAAGGTAAAACTCACTGGATACCCCCTCATTTTGGGAAGGCCTTGGCTAGCTACTGCAGATGCTTACATTAGTTGTCGAGCTGGGAGCATGACCATCAAGAATGGGCCTATGTCCAAATAGCTACCTATATCCTCCTGCCCAACCTCTGCTAGAACATGACTCACCTCTCTGGTTGGAGGAGGAAGATGAGGATGAAGTCTACTCTGCACCAGTGTGCACAGTGGAAGCCACCCGGGGAGGGCCTCAAACCAAGGATGACCTAATTGAGAATTTGATTCAAAATCCACCTCCAGGTGTGCTACCATTAGAGGAGTTGGTGGAAGGTACCCAAGCCAGCGCTTTAGTGGACCTCTATGTGGCTGATCCGACCTCTCCTAGAGTTAAGAATGTGGAATTTGGCCTTGAAAGAACCTTGAAGATCAGCACATCCTTATCTATCTCTCAAGAGAAGGAGCTTTGTAGCTTATTGAACCGCCATTTGGATGCTTTCTCTTGGAGCTATAAGGAGATGAAAGGAGTCCCTCTGTCGGTCTGTACCCATCACATTTACATTAAAGAGGATTGTAAACTAGTCAGACAACCTCAGAGGAGAATGAATCCAGCCCTTAAGGACATTGTTAAAGAATAATTGAAAAAGTTGTTGGATGCAGGATTCATCTACCCCATCTGGGACAGTGAATGGGTTTCTCCTCTAGTGCTTATGCCCAAGAAAAATGGGAAGTGGAGAATCTATGTAGATTATCAAGAACTTAACAAAGCCACCAAGAAGGACCATTTCCCTTTTCCTTTCATAGATCAAGTGCTAGATGGGCTGGCAGGGAAGAAGTTCTTTTCTTTCCTAGATGGGTTCAGCAGGTATAATCATATCCAAAACAGCCCAAAAGACCAAGATAAGACCACTCTCACTTGTCCATGGGGTACCTTTGCCTACCGAGTCCTTCACTTTGGACTATGCAATGCTCCTGCCACTTTCCAGAGAGCAGTACTGAGCATATTTGCTGAGTTGGTTCATGATTCGGTAGATATCTATATGGATGACTTTACCCCTTATGGGTCCAACTTCCAAGAAGCATTGACTAACCTGGGAAAAGTTTTAACCAAGTGTATTGAAATGAACCTGTCCCTCAGTCCTAAAAAATATGAATTCCTGATGACTGAAGGGACCATGCTAGGTCATACAATCTCTCAACAAGGATTACAGGTGGATCCTAGCAAAATTGCTATCATCCAAAAGGTTCCACCTCCTCAAAAGGTAAGAGATGTTCGGAGTTTTCTAGGCTTCGCAGGATACTATAGAAGATTCATTAAAGATTTTAGTAAGCTAGCCTTGCCATTGTTTGGTATTTTGGGGAAAGATGTTGAGTTTAAATGGACTGACAACTGCCAAGAGGCTCTGGATGAGTTGAAAGATAAGCTGGTAACTACCCCAATCCTGAGAGGTCCCAACTGGGCCCTACCTTTCCACATCCACACTGATGCCTCAAACAAAGCCATAGGGGCAGCTTTAGGACAAGTTGAAGAGAAGCTACCATGTGCCATATACTTTGTCATCAAAAACCTGTCTAAGGCAGAATTAAACTATACTGTGACCGAGAAAGAGCTCCTATTTGTAGTCCATTCCCTAAACAAGTTCAGACACTACATCACTGGTTATCAAACATTTGTACACATTGATCATGCTAAAATAAGTTATTTGATGAATAAACCTAAGGTGAATGCTCGTATCATTAGATGGTTACTTTTATTGCAGCAATTTGACTTAACCATTGTTGACAAGCCAGGAAAGGAAAATGTTGTTGCTGATTTTCTGTCTAGATTAGATTTGCCTACAGGTGAAGAAGGGACGGTGGATGACCAGATGCTAGATGAACACCTATTTGCTATTTCAGTACTCTCTCCATGGTTTGCTGATATAGCAAACTACTTGGTCTCAGCACAGTTCCCTCCACACCTATCCTCAAAAGAGAAGAGCAAAATTGTGAGGAAAAGTGTCCCCTTTACCTGGATTGGGGGCAACTTGTTTAAACTCGGCCCAGATTAGATCCTGAGGCGTTGTGTTAGGGAGGAGGAACTTTTTTACATTCTCCTAAACTGTCATGATGGACCCTGTGGAGGCCAATTTGCAGCAAAAAGGACTGCCTTCAAAATTCTACAGGCAGGCTACTATTGGCCCACTCTTCATCAAGATGTCAAAGGATACATCAACCAATGTGACCGATGTCAAAGGATGGGGAAACTGACTCCGAGGGATGAAATGCCCCTCCAACCTCAAGTGACTTTCGAGCCATTTGAGAAGTGGGGCATGGATTTTGTGGGTCCTATCAACCCTCCTTCAAAGCAAAAGTCTTACATCATTGTGTATACAGACTACCTGACAAAGTGGGTAGAAACAAAGGCAATCAAGGCAGCGACAGAAGAAAAATTGGCTGAGTTTTTAAGGGAAAATATCTTCTACAAGTTTGGCTACCCAAGAGAATTATTCATAGATCAAGGAAGTCAGTTCACTTCTAACCTGATTGAAGACCTGCTCACTCATCACAAGATCAAGCACAGAACTTCCACCCCTTTATCATCCGCAAGCAAATGGGCAGGTAGAAGTCACTAATAGGGATTTAGAAGAGATTTTGACTAAAGTGGTGAGTAGCAGCAGAAAGGATTGGGCAGATCGCTTGGTTGAGGCCACCTGGGCCTACAACACCACTTGGAAAACCATGACAGCTTTCACATCTTATGAGCTGGTCTACAGGAAGAAGGCTCTGCTATCCATAGAGTTCGAGTACAACACATTAAGGTTGGCAGCTCAGCTGGACCTGGATCTCAGCCATGCGCAACAGGAAAGGTTACTACAGTTGAATGGATTAGATGAACAGAGAATGTAGGTCCTCCTCCACTCAGAAGTAGTTCAACTCCATAGAAAGATATGGCATGACTGGCACTGTTGGAGAGGTAAATCCCCTCTACGGATAGAGGTGATCCCTACTAGCCCAGAATGGGTCTAGCAACAATCAATCAATGCTACTGTGCAAGTTCCTAATTGCAAATAAAGGAGAGGTAATGAACATGTACTTGGATTCCAACGTTATTGTTTGATGAAGAGATGCCGCTCTCGCTCCTTCGCTCTGGCCGATCACAATCCTCCATGATCTCCGTGAATAGATACCTGCACACACGAAGAGAAAGACAAACACAAGCGTGAAATCTAATAAAAGCAATTATACATCAGTCAGAAAGGATGTAATTCACATTAACCATTACAAAGAAAAATGAGAATGGAACCATAACAGTAGTCATCTATTATTAAATCAATAACAGAGAAAGGTACAACCAAAGTTCTGACGTTGAGTCCTTCTCTAGAGGGTCCAGCCAGCAAGTCTCTTAAGCATTCACCCTTGGAGGTAGATTCTCCCAACACAAAAGCTCTCTCTCACACAAGCAATACTCACAACCTTCCTTAATCTTCCTCTAGCAAATCCACACTTGTCACACCAACTACCTACTAGCAGCAGCAATCCAATCACTATGAATTCCACACTATCCAAACTAGCTGCTCATGGCAATGGTGGAGGCTTAAATAGGAGAAGGGGTCTCCATGAATGGTGGGAGGATGAGCTTATCTCCAAGGAAGGTGGCTCAAATGACGAAACAAACATGCCAGAGAAGGGAGGGCGACATTGACAAGGCCAACAACCAGGTCTGGAGTCATCTGGAAGGCCGGCTGTTAGAACAAACTCGCCCAAACTGGATCAGCGCGGGTCCATAACTGCACTGGAGCGCTGACATCGCAGCTGAATAACAAAGAAGGTCATGTCAGCGCGATCAGATATGAATAACAAATGCGCTGGCTCATGAAATTCGATCAGCGCGGGAAACACGTGTGCTTCCGCGCTGACAACGCATTCGGTCTGTTATGGAGCGCCCATCAGTGCGGTTATTTTGCCAAAATTCGCGCTGATAGCAAAAACTTTGGCAAAGTGGGTCATTTGGCCAGATTAGAGAGCATGAGCATGATTGATTTGAATTCATGACATAGTAGGGAGACTGACAGGGAGACAGTGACAAATTACTGTGTAACAGATGCCCCCTAAAGCATGAAGCCCGAGAGAGTGGGAGGGGTGAAATGCTTTACAAAACTCGCTGAACTGGAACACCACCAGGAAGAACCTGCACGTATGTACAACTGATATCTCGATTACATGTAGTCTAGGCATGGGCGCAGCCATCCAAAAGACATACGAAAAGGTCTGTGGAATGGACGCAGCCACCCAGCTGAAGAGACCATGATGATAAGAAGGTATGGTCGCAGCCATCCCAAAGACTCAGGTATGGGCGCAGCCATCCATCAATGAGTCATGCAATAACAATCCACAAAATCGCAGCCTGGTTCGCAACAGACAAAAACCAGGGTCTTGCGCTCCATCCCAACCCGAACAAAGTACAAGTCCAAGCATGTGAATACATGAGCTGAAGTCGAACATGCATGAACATCGTCTGATTACCAGCCAATAATGAAAACTGTTAACAGACGAGAGAGGTACCACCAATAATGACAATGGTCCTCAAGGTACTTATAGGTACAATCCGCGGCTTGTGAATCAACGAGCTGGTGTCGAACACCCGCAGAATCATCTGATCGGAGGCCAATGATGAAAACCTCACGTCGAACACGAAGAACCTGCCATTGAGGGATGCAGGCTATAAGGCACCTGAAGGGAGTCTCTAGGTCATTTTCCTGGATAATGAGCTGAAGTCGACAGGAAGTAACCTTGATCGAAGGTGGGCCATAATGTTTCCCACATCATCGACACGAGACAGAGAAGGATAAAATATTTTGTGTGAGACATCAGAGGGAGGTGGTAAGCTTGCAGAGGCCAACTTCTCTTGAACATATCGGCGGCACGATAGCGGATTTGGCAGTATCTGACATCAAATGAGCAGAGGTCACGGTGACAAGGAAATGAGCAGATGAGAGGTCAAATAGGATAACCCAAACCCACGGAGGCTAGTGTAAAACAAGATGAGGAATCCCCACCCAGACACGAATGCAGACGAGTGCCATGTTCAAGAGCGACATACTGTCGACACGACCATTATTACAGTTCCATTTTCCCCACCATTTCTGGCAGGTACCCCGATTATTTTTGGGTGACAAGCTTGATGGGGATAGCATATGCTTGGGAAGCGTCATTTCGACGATGTCCGATGTCATTAAGTTTTAACGAGTCTGACAAAGGAAGAACTCAGCGTCTTTTCCTGTTTAGAGAGTCTAAAAAGACAGCGGAAAAGAAAACTCCAGGGGGGTCCTTTTTCGTAAAGTTGTGTCTCTCAAGCCCGAAAAAGTATAAAACAATGCTCGAAAGAACCGCCCGACCAGTATGATCGAGGATTACTTTTCGTAAGTAGTGACTTCGACCCGAAAAAGTAGGAAAGCGGTCAGAAGCACGTCATTTTGGAGTCAATTACGAGTTCGAAATGACAAAAACCCGGCAATATTTTTTAGTTTAAACGGTCGAAAAAAGAGCTTTAAAGGCGACCGCCTCTCATTTCTTTAACGAGTCGAGAGGGGGACTCGGCAATCTTTTCATCTTTAAATGGTCAGAAAAGAGCTGAAAGCAGACCTCCATTTTTATTCTCTTTAACGAGTCAAAAAGGGAAAGATACTCGGCAATCTTTTCACATTTTACAAGTCAGAAAAGAGCTTAAAGGTGACTCGTCCTAGAGGAACGAGTGGTATAAAAGGTAGAAACTGGTTCCGGCAATGGTGGAACTGCTCAAAACATGTAATGGTCAAGAGGCTGGCTAATAAAACCACTCATCGCTGCGGTTCCTCAGGAAAGGATAAACAACCAAGTGAGAGCATATGATCGGCCAAAGAGATGGTAGCAATGGAATGAAACAACCAAGGCTCATCTAGCAGAATTCAGCGGATAAAAATGGCAATCACGAGATGTAAATTGGGTATGGGTTCATTTTTACACAAGCTTGAACCATGGAGAACTCTGCTTGGATTCGGTTTCATGTTTACACAAGCTTGAAACGAAAAACTATGCTTGTTATAAGTTCGCATGCCCCCAGCATAATAACGCAAAACGAGGTACATGCCCCCCAAGCTTCATTGCATTCAACAAAGTGGATGGAATGAAGGTTCACTCTCGAGATCGAGGAAAGACTCGACTTGGAAGGGGAGGTGTTTCATTTTTTAATGAGGTTGACACAGTAAAAGAACTATCCTCATAACCCTTGTTTCATTTTTTAACGAGCTTGACACAAGATCAGGAACTATGCTCCACTAGACCCAGTTTCATTTTTTAAGGAGCTTGACATAGGAAAGTGAACTATGCTCCGATACCTAGTTTCATTTTTTAAGGAGCTTGACACTGGAAAGGAACTATGCTCCATCACCTAGTTTCATTTTTTAAGGAGCTTTACACAGGAAAAACGAACTATGCTCCGCTCGAACTTCATCATAATGAACAGGAAGTCGGGGCTTCCAAGAGTGTCACATCGAATGGAAGGCCGACATCGTGGAAGTTAGGGCCCAATGCCCCCAGGACGCTATGCACGACGGCGACATCACTGGATCCAGACATGGGAGAGGTGGCCACGTAGTTGATCTGGGGTGAGACAGATGCAACTGGTGGATGAAAACCAGGAGGGAAAGACAACTGTGCTGGAGGGGCTTGTGGACAAACGAACGATAATTGATCTATCGTCACTATTCTTCCATCGTGTGGAAAGCAAACCACGCGGAAAAGTTAAGCAACAAGGGCTCCCATGGCATACACATAATCACGACCAAGGAGAAGACTGAAGTCTAAAGAACCTTGGGTAACCGAGACGTCTATATAGACAGTCTTGCCTCCCAAAGTAATAGGGAACTTTGGAAGGATCCCTAATGGTTGACTCGTTCCTCCGTCAAAAGTGGTGAGATTCGGTGCGACAGGTACAAGCGATGGGGAACCCAAAGCCTACCAAGTAGTAACGGGCATAAGACTAACCGATGCTCCTTCATCCAACACAGTGCCAGGCAGCGCCATATTGCAGGCATAGGCGGTGACCCAGAAAGGCACATGGGATGGAAGGGGAGGGGTAGTCAAACGACTCCAGTCGAAGGAAACGACTGAACTACTTGGTGGGGGAATCATATGATTGCCCCCCTGCTCTGAAGGAACCGAATCAGGAGTCTCCGAAGCTGCCGGGATGGGAGAGTCATTTCCGGGTTCAGGAGACTCTGAGGAGACGAGAAGAACATGGGAATTTTTCTCTTCCGAAACAGAGTGGTCGACAGGAGGTGAACTCAAATCGACACCCTTTCCGACCAATGGCTGGTCTGGAACAGGCTGGGCAGAGCCAGGTTCAGGAAGAGGAGGCTGGACAAGAGAAGAATTTGAATCAATCTCTTTGTCAGCAGGGGGACGATCTGCAGCTACAGAGAGACGTTGATATCCAACGGGAAGTTGGGGTGAGGGAGCTGTGAGACTTTCCAAGACACTGGCGGCTTTATCCATGAGCAGACAAAGGTGAAGGGGATGATTGCCTTCACAAAGTCTAAAGGGGATTCGAATCTTCCCTTTTCCCTTACCATTCCCAACCGATAAGGTAGCATCACCGTGAGCTGATGAGGGGTGGGTCGGATCGCGAGACCATACTTCTAGTACCCTGGGAATGCCAGGACAATCGCGAAGAAGATGGTCCTCCTTGCATAATCGACAAGGAAACTTGACCTTCCGCGGAGGAGCAGAAGGTGGCCCGAATTCAGGTGTACTCGGAGTAAGAGCTGTACTTCTAGCCTCTCCCTTGGGAGCCTTCTTCTTCTTGGTCTTCTTCTTCTTCTTCTTAGCCACCTGGTTATTCGAATCGAGACTTTCACCAGGTGAAGTACAAGAGGAAGACGTAGAAGTAGGCGTCGAAGGGGAGAGATCCACCTTAGGATCAACATGATGTTTTCCAGGTGGAGGGACTGATGGACTAGCAGCCGATACGGCAGGGACCAAAGAGGTTGAAAACAACCAAACAGGCAACCCGACAGTTAACCCCGGAAGGGATAACGTTGCCATATAAGGAGCACCAACATTCCCGAGAGGAGGCAAATGACCAGGATTCCCGTCAAGAGGGGAACTTGGGTTGGTGAACCCCGGAAAAGTTGCCATGGCAAACAAAAAGAAACCTACTCAAGCTAACGCACATAAGATCTAACCAGGTAATGTTAACGTGGCCGAATAAATTTTTAAGACACAGGAACTAAACTTGACCTTTTCATGTTTCAAGAGTCAAGAAAAGGACGAAAAGATTACTCTAGTCTCCTTCGAATGTTTAATGAGCACGAAGTGACAAGAAGCTCACTGGCACCTTTTCATTTAGGGAGTCCGAAAAGGATCAAAAGTGACTGCTCTGGAGATTCTAGGCAAAGGGTTTACCAAGCAATCCGTAAAACTACTTATACACCTTGGCAATCGTATGAGAACCAAGGACTTTCCGTACTGCAGTCAATCTTCCCGAATGCTGTGTTCAGTAAGTTACGGTTCGCAGGGCGGCAAACTTGGCTTCCTATGGATCAAGGATAAAATCCTAGTGGGGTCTCCCTATATATGCGACGGTACGTGGGAGCACAGTCCGTGTTAGACCACTATCGAGTCACAGAAGGAGGAATCACCCAACCGTAATGTGAAACAATAGTGACTATGTTTAAAGACGCCGGAACACGTCTCCAGCCTAGACCTCTAGATGTTTGCGTTAAGTTCCAATGCGTTTTTAGGTTTATTCAGTTTATTTATGGTTGATCTTGAATTAAGTTTCGGTTTCAGGCCTTATCGTGTGATCTCTCACAATTACCTAGATGCAAACTACATGCCAAAGAATACCATTTCGTTTGATGAATTCTAACTATGAGAGGGTTGAGAGTTTTCAATCAAACAAAATGAACTCAATCAATCAAACAATCTAATGCAGCTAAATGACAAAGAAATGAAATTTTCCTTTCGAGAACATAGATCAATGAAATGCTCTTCTTTTCATTAACTATTGAATGCAAAAGACATTAGTTTGATTTCTTTTTCAATGGCACTGTGCACTTTAAAATGAATTTTGAGAGACAGCAACACCGAGCAAAAAGAAGCAAAATCACTCAATGACAAATACAACAAGCATGAAAAGAGTCGATTGAACCCTAGCAACTGCGATCTGTGTCTGGGTAGTGAAACAATCCGAGGATCGGTTCAATGACAATCACCTCAAACAAACAAGCAAAGAAAGCAAAAAGAGGAAGGTTTCCGCAATAGCAAAGACGAGCAGCAACGAATTCTTTGTGAACGAGTGATGAAACAAGGTCAATCCAATGACAACGGGATGATGGCACTAGGTCACGGGACACAAAAACGAAATTCGTCTGACAAGACTTCGCAAGCAAGTGTTTCACAATTCAAACAATAAATATCAAGTCATAAACCAAGTAGAAAGAGCTGGAGATAGTCAAACCAACAGGCTCAGGAGGCAAAATTGAAACAAATTCAATTTTACAGGATCAGCATGGGTAGCGCTCAGCAACAATGCGCTGACAAGAGGTCACGCGTAGCAACAAGGCGCTATCAGCACGGAAGGACACGACTTAAGCGCGCTGGTTCGATTTCAGAACCGTCGCGACTGTTTTATGTACAAGTGCGATGACAACGGGGTCAAAGAGACAGTTATGCGCTGTCAGCGCGACTGTTTTGATATAAACCGCGCTAAGGCTAAAAAAGAGGCAGAATCAAGCCAAAAACTCCCAAACCAAGGCCAGAACTCTTTAAACAATTAAGACACTTCCCAGATTGAACCAGGAAGTATAAAAGCAGAGAACTAATCCCCAATTCCGAAAAGAGAGTAACAATCAAACTCAAGAACAAGAATGAACAAAAAGAGACAAAGGCCAGCTCCCCAGCGGAGTCGCCAAATTGTTGGAGAGGTAAATCCCCTCTACGGATAGAGGCGATCCCTACTAGCCCAGAATGGGTCTAGCAACAATCAATCAATGCTACTGTGCAAGTTCCTAATTGCAAATAAAAGAGAGGCAATGAACACGTACTTGGATTCCAACGCTATTGTTTGATGAAGAGATGCCGCTCTCGCTCCTTCGCTCTGGCCGGTCACAATCCTCCACGATCTCCGTGAATAGATACCTGCACACATGAAGAGAAAGACAAACACAAGCATGAAATCTAATAAAAGCAATTATACATCAGTCAGAAAGGTTGTAATTCACATTAACCATTACAAAGACAAATGAGAATGGAACCATAACAGTAGTCATCTATTATTAAATCAATAATAGAGAAAGGTACAATCAAAGTTCTGACGCTGAGTCCTTCTCTAGAGGGTCCAGCCAGCAAGTCTCTTAAGCATTCACCCTTGGAGGTAGATTCTCCCAACACAAAAGCTCTCTCTCACACAAGCAATACTCACAACCTTCCTTAAGCTTCCTCTAGCAAATCCACACTTGTCACACCAACTACCTACTAGCAGCAGCAATCCAATCACTATGAATTCCACACTATCCAAACTAGCTGCTCATGGTAATGGTAGAGGCTTAAATAGGAGAAGGGGTCTCCATGAATGGTGGGAGGATGAGCTTATCTCCAAGGAAGGTGGCTCAAATGACGAACAAACATGCCAGAGAAAGGAGGGTGACATTGACAAGGCCAACAACCAGATCTGGAGTCATCTGGAAGGCCAGCTGTTAGAACAAACTCGCCCAAAATGGATCAGCGCGGGTCCATAACTGCACTGGAGCGCTGACATCACAGCTGAATAACAAAGAAGGTCATGTCAGCGCGATCATATATGAATAAAAAATGCGTTGGCTCATGAAATTCGAACAACGCGGGAAACACGTGTGCTTCCGCGCTGACAGCGCATTCGGTCTGTTATGGAGCGCCCATCAGCGCGGTTATTTTGCCAAAAGTCGCGCTGATAGCAAAAACTTTGGCAAAGTGGGTCATTTGGCCAGATTAGAGAGCATGAGCATGATTGATTTGAATTCATGACATAGTAGGGAGACTGACAGGGAGACAGTGACAAATTACTGTGTAACAGGTACCTTAACGAAAATCAATTTCAGCCAAGAGATTGGGCACTGTTATATGACTCAATATACAAGGATTTCAAAGGGAAGCTGAGGACAAGGTGGCTGGGACCATATGCAGTGGAGAAATGCAACGATAATGGTTCAGTCCTTATCAGGACCATTGATGAAGAAGCCATCCCCATGCTCGTCAACGGGCATCGATTGAAAATCTACAGGAAGCCCCTTTCCAAGCAGGATTTCATTGAAACTATGGATAAATCAGTGTTGGTAGTGGAGCAAGGCCCTGTCTCTACTCCACCCACACCTTAATCATCAAAAAAAAAAAAGAATAAAAATATCCTTGGGTGAAAACCTCTTAGAGGCGTCCGGGGTAGACAGTGAGGGTGAAAACCTCCTGGAGCCGCCCCAGCTGTCTCACCAAAAAAAAAACAAAAATCAGCCTAATTTCTGTTGAATAATTACAGGTTGCAAGGAAGACATTGTAGGTTAGGAGGGTTGCACAAAGCAAGGACAGAGGTCAGCAACATGCTACAAGCATCCCTCATAGACACTTCCTCCATGACCGCTCCCCTTTCGTAGGATTTGATCACATTCGGGTTAAGATTTCACCTTCTACAGGAAGTTCTGGGCCTTCTACAAGAAGTTCCTGTAGAACCTTCAGACAGGCCAAAATTGATCTTGGAAGGGAATCTAAAGGTTGGAATATACCTGCTAGGCCTGCAAACACCCATGCTTTCGTCCATCACCACATGTCACCCTGTTTCCTCTCTTTACACCTCCGTTGCACCTATCCTGTTATTTGTTCATGCACAGTCACACAAAAAAACCCTGTTTTCCTCATACTGCCAGCAAAACCTTTTATTGACAAATCAAGAGCAGTTTTTTTTCACTTCCCATACCTGTCAATCTCCATCTGGACTCCTCATCAGCCAAACCCCTTGACAGCAGTATAGCCCTGCTCATGTTAGCTTGCATCCCAAGAGGAGAAGCAGCTACACGACATCCTACAAGAATCCTGTAGAAGTCGATCCCTCTGGGAGACATACTCTGGAGACAGGGACAGCCGAAAACAACAAAGGAAACATGCAAAGGGCTCATCTCGAACGAGAAAATATCGTCAGCAGCTGAAGCCAAGAAAAACCTGTGCATGCAGCGGTATCAAACGAAGGAATGGGTTCCAAAACCCATGCATGCAGCATCAATGAAGGAAGGAATGGGTTCTAACACCTGTGCACAAAGCAGCAACGAACGAAGGAGTGGTTCCAAGACCCGAAATCTGCATAATGCGGCCGTGACCATGCAGGTAAGTGTCTAAACTCATTCGCCATTTGCATAAACTATATTTTAAGAGATATATGCCTAAGGAAATGGTTCAGATTGAATGGAATCGGTGGCCAGTCAACTGGCCACCCTCGGCTAGTTACATAGCCTCATGGGATCCGAATGAGCCATCTACATTCAAAATTGTCGACGAGGTGTGCAGCCAACACGTGTGGAGTGTCCATTCAGGAAGAATTCAGCGGGACTGGTAGTGGTGGCGGCGGTTAATGGCAGAGGGGAGGTGATGGCGGTCAGAAACACGCAGAGAAATTATGGTCGTGATGTCGGATCAACGATTCAATCTGGCCTCCTCATCCCCTCACCATGAATTACGCCATAGTTAATAGATGCTCAGTTGAAACTCACACCACCTTCTGTTCATTTTGCACTTGCAACGTCCTCGACTGAAGTACGCGTTCTCCACTTCCAAAAATTGTTAACCAGTCGTCCTCCACCAGTTTTTATACCTATTTTCGAGAATCTCCCGCATATCAGGCTCTCTTAGAGGCGTAGAGACATTCTATAGGAACCGTGGGGTCTTCTACAAGAAGGGTTCTATAGGAAGCTTTGCATGGCTTTCCGGAGCAGAGAAGCCTGGGATTTTTCTTCGTCGAATTTGGAGCTCCAAACAAGGTAGGCTCAAAAAACTCTTCTATGCATGGTATGATTTGAAAAGGTGGTGAATTGAATGGTATCAGATTGGGGAATCAGAGAAAAATCTGCCTAGGGAATGGAAGTAAAACGTTTGCCTGTGTGTTGCACTGGGTTTCTCAGTTGTTTCTACATCAAGATTCTCCTCCCGTCCCTATTTTTAAAATTCTCCTGTAGGGAAGATATGCAACTATGGGGGCCAGCCTGTGTATGAAAAATTTTTAATTTTCCTATCTGTATGTGTGCTGAGAAGAAAATTGAGCTCTGTACTCCGTCTGTAGAAACAAAATTCTTCCTTTCATAAACAGACAACCAAGTTCTGGGCAACAGCAGTCTTGAAAACCATGGAATAGTTGCTAATTAATAATGGATACCCGAGAAATCCCTTCTTGAGTTTAGGGGGAAAACCATAAACAACATTCTTTTTTCTGATCAGAGCATAAAAAAGAGCACTCTCACCATGCCAGGGGGATTCATAAGGAAAGAACCCTCGGACCCCAGCAAACTGCATGAGCATGCTGAAGTGGTGGACCTTTTCACCCGAGCCAATTGGACGTCATTCTTTGACAAAATTCGAGGTCATGACGAGGAGATAACGGAGGAATTTTTAATGTCCCTGAGACCTCAATCAAAGACACAGGCCACAGTTATTTTTAGGGGTTTGACCCTAGAACTTACCCATGAGCTCATCAGTCGTGTTACTAGTCTACCATTAGGGCTCCCTTGGAGCAAAGAAGAGAGGTCATTGGGCCAAGTTGCCAAGAAAACATTCTTCCTACCCGAGGAACATCCTGTAGAAGACAAAAATGGGGTTCGAAGAACCATCTTACCTCCTCTCTGGAGTGAGGTCAGTTTCCAAATTATGAAGTACATTACATGTGAAGGGAGGTTTAGCATTGTCTACGGTTATCATTTCAAGTTACTGTGTGAACTACGACATGGAATTGATTTACCTCCAGACAAGAAACTAATCATCCCATATTTTCTTCTTCAGTCACTAATTGAATGTGGTACAAAATCGAATGAAGGGATCCCAGATCATTTGGCCCATCATGGGCTCATCAAGCTATGAGTGGAAGATGTCCTGCACACCTACACTTTCCCCATATCTCTGGAAATCTTCTGAAACATGTCCCGAGATGACGATATTAGAATTTTGGCCGAAGACATCACCTCATCCAGCAGTGAGGAGGGAGAACACACTGAAGAAGGTAAGAAAACCAATGGTGAAGGAACACAGGACATTTCAGCACAACAAGGATAGAAAGAGAAATGGGGAAAGGGCCAGATTGTTGAGCCTAAAATAGAGGAAGAAACAACAGCACAAACACCAAGGGAAAAGATAATGCATAGGAGAGCAGAGAAGGTAGAAAAACCCCAAATGAAGGCTGTCACAGCTAAAGCAGACACACATAAACAAAAGGGAAAGGCACATCATGAAATGGCTGCAATACAGATAGAAACAGTTGACATGGGGACTTCTACAGGAAGCATGGAAAAAGAACAGCAAAAGGAGAAATCACCTGAAATATTGGCAAGGGAGGCAGCAACTGTGCTTGCCGCCTTAAGCACACCCCCAAAACAAAAATGGAAGTGAAAGAGGCAAACCTCCATGTACTTTAAAGCAAAGAGGAGCACACAAATCCAAGTGGGCAGACCCCAGCCGCAATCAAAGGAGCCAATTTTCATTGAGGACACAACACCTAAACCAAAAGAAGGGGCTCCTTCAAAGATATCTGTCACTTATGAACGAGGAAGCCCAAAAACCTCCACCTAGAGAGAGAGAATTAAGGCGATGGACTCAAAGACAGCTCTATAGGAAGCTGGGAAATCTCTATAGGAAACTCAGGCTAAGCTAAAAGAGACTGAGAAATTGGAGGAAAAGGCAGCCAAACAATCACAGGAAGAAGAAAAGACAGAGGAAATATTGGAACCATGCCCTTAGCCTAGCTTGGGTTCATACTATAACCTGTTAGAAGCCAGGAAAATAATTACCCAAAAATTTTCAGTGCCACTCTTCTTTTCATTGGAAGAAGAAAGAATTAGGACTCACACTTGGATGAGGATTTCCAAGTCCAAGGGTGTGGTAGACATAGGCCACCTGGAAGAACAACTCAAGGAGTCAAGGAAAGAATTAGCCATGGTGAAGCATGTGGAAAGCAGTCAAAGGGCCAAACTACAGGAAGATAACAAGCTACTGAAACAGAAGCTACGGCTACAGGGACATTATAAGGAAGACAAGCCCTCCATTCTAGGAGAACAGCAGCATCAGGAAAAGCCTCCAGCAGACAAAGAAACCTCTGGTGAACAGCAAAGAGTGGACGGGCTGCAGGCTGAGGTTGAGGCGCTAAAAAAACAGCTACAGGAGAAGGAGTCATAGGCAGTAGAGGAAATACAGTCTCTAAAGAAACAAGTACAAGAGAAGGAAGCCCAACAGGCCTGCATGGCCAGCTGGGCAGTAGAGGCCTTGCAGTGTAGGCAACCTGCCAAGTCATATGCCTTATATCTTAAAGATAAAAATCTTTCTTGGTTACCTAGGTCATTTTTATGATTAAAAAAGCTTTTCATGTTTCAGAGTGATTTGATAGGTTGGTAACAGAAAAGATCTTCGAAAAAGGCCATCAAGCAACCTTGGATCTCACCTCTCCCTCCTCGAGACCATGAGCTGAGACCAAGGTGCCCTTGCTACCCCAAAAACATTGTTCTTGCTTCTTCATGCAATTGCTAGTGTTATTTTCTCAGTTGCAAAAGTTGATACCAGATGCGATTACATGCTTAGATCCATTCTTTCTTGGTTTTCATAGTTATTTTACATTATTTTCTACCAACGAATTTCTGTTCATCATGGTTGCTGGTTCCTAGGTCAAAGTAGGTTAGAATAGCTAGATATTTGGTTTGCATGGTCTTTGTTTGGTTAGTTTCAAGAAATAGTGTGCAGAACACTTGTGATACCTCCCCGCCTACCCTTCCTCCATTAGTGCAACCTACTCCATCCCCTAACTCAGATTCTTGCCCTTCGTTTGCCACATTTTCTCACTTTGACCTAATTTCCATATTTTTGTGCAACATTGCTCTATCCATCCTTGAACAAATCCAGCCATCCTCATCACTTCTCAGCTTCATTTGCCAGGTCCTAGACCCCTCCACATCCTCATCCAACCTCCATCTCCACTTTTCCACCTTTCTTCCACCATCAACCCTTCAAAATCCCCTTTCGGAACATCCTGTAGAGCATCCTGTAGAACATCCTATAGAACCCCTGCAAACTTCCTGTAGAAGATCACGTGAGTGATTTTTCGAGGTCTGAACACTATGAAACTCTCTGGAAGGGTGTTAGGCACCTCTTAGGCCCTCTTCTTACCTTCCCAACTTCCAGCAGGCGCCTACCCCATTTCCTTTCACCAATCAACCTCTCCACAGTTAAAAACAGTTAAAGCAAATGCACATATGATTTTTACAAAATTACTCAAAAGTATAAAAAGATGTTCCTTTTCAGATTTAACTATAGAAGTAGCTTAGACACAAGCACTTTAACTCCCCAAGAGTCAATGGCATCCCTTTCTGTAGTTTCATCCTCTTCTTTTTTCTTTTTTTTGCACCAGTAGGGGTAGTCAGTAAAACTAGGGTTTGCTAGGGTTTACATTTCCTTTCAGCTTTCAGCCTCTTTCTGCAAGTTGATTAACTTCCTTTGAGTTACTTTCATCCATCACAGTTAAAAGCTTCTTCTAAGAGCTCATAGAAGTTGGCTTAAGCTCCTAGCGGACTTGTGCCAGCTGATCCAGTGACAGTCTGTGGCAAGAGCTAGTACTTGTGCATATAGCATCGTCGCTTCCAAGTTTGTTATGAACTACCGGGTTGATAAAAGTAAAGAAGGGACTCCCAGGAGTTGTAACATTATTTCTGCAATACTGGAGCCCACCAAGTTCCCTTAACTGAAGTAGCGTATATGAATATGATTATTGAAATGAAAAAGTTATTGATTTGCTAATACTGATTCACCCCCCATCTTAGTATTATTTCCAACAGGTTGCCTATCGATGGATGGGCTCGCTTGGCGGATGTCATTGTTGAGACGGTGATTTCATTGGAGCGGGTACACTGACTAGTTTTGCACCGCATTGCTACGGCGATGGCTGCAGCTGGTCTGATTCTGGCTCTATATGCAGATATTGGGCCATGAGAGCCCTAGACAAACTTGATGGTTCTATTTTTTGATGAGATTATGTATGTACTAGAGAAGGCACCCATTATGAGGATGTTCCCTTATATTTTGTTGACTTATTTTTCATGGTCGTGGGCCAGTGATATCTTTTGTACTCATATCTTTTTTATGTATATACGAAATCATTTTTTGGCAGCTTCGATGATGTGTTTGATGCATCTATACTTCTTGCGTATTTGTGTAGTTTATTTGAGATTTATCTTTTGTTGATGTTTCATGTATCTTGATGGTGATTTATATGTGATGCATGCTAGTCTAGGATTTGATTAGCGATTTGTACAGCTATATGATTTTGATCCCTTGGTATATGTGTAAATGTGATATGATCAAAATATCTAGATAATATTTTTGTATGCAAATATTTCTGAAAGAGGCGTGAATCACATATGTGAAAGGTCTTGTTTAACTATGATACAACTAGCTATGAATCAAGGAATACATGCATGTGACGAATAAAGAGCTGGTGGGCATTGACCAAGAGGCCTATGACAGCATCATACTCTACTTGATTGTTGGTGGCTGAAATGATACAAAGAGGAGGTGTCTATTCAGGAGAGTATATGGCCCAGGCTGCAGTAGCGAGATTTTGTGACCATCGAGATGCACCATTAGTGAACCCGTGATGATAAGCTAACGGAAGATCCATCTATTGACATGTGATGAGAAAATGATTTTATATCCCATTCATGATGCTAGTGGTCATCATAAAAAAATAAGTCATGGTGCATACATGCCTACTCTAACATTTTATGGGTGAAATTGCTACGGCGACGGCTGCAGCTGGTCTGATTCTGGCTCTATATGTAGATATTGGGCCATGAGAGCCCTAGACAAACTTGATGGTTCTACTTTTTGATGAGATTATGTATGTACTAGAGAAGGCACCCATTATGAGGATGTTCCCTTATATTTTGTTGACTTATTTTTCATGGTCGTGGGCCAGTGATATCTTTTGTACTCATATCTTTTTTATGTATATACGAGATCATTTTTTGGCAGCTCTGATGATGTGTTGGATGCATCTATACTTCTTGCGTATTTGTGTAGTTTATTTGAGATTTATCTTTTGTTGATGTTTCATGTATCTTGATGGTGATTTATATGTGATGCATGCTAGTCTAGGATTTGATTAGCGATTTGTACAGCTATATGATTTTGATCCCTTGGTATATGTGTAAATGTGATATGATCAAAATATCTAGATAATATTTTTGTATGCAAATATTTCTGAAAGAGGCGTGAATCACATGTGTGAAAGGTCTTGTTTAACTATGATACAACTAGCTATGAATCAAGGAATACATGCATGTGACGAATAAAGAGCTGGTGGGCATTGACCAAGAGGCCTATGACAGCATCATACTCTACTTGATTGTTGGTGGCTGAAATGATACAAAGTCCATTAGTTAGAGGAGGTGTCTATTCAGGAGAGTATATGGCCCAGGCTGCAGTAGCAAGATTTTGTGACCATCGAGATGCACCATTAGTGAACCCGTGATGATAAGCTAACAGAAGATCCATCTATTGACATGTGATGAGAAAATGATTTTAGATCCCATTCATGATGCTAGTGGTCATCATAAAAAAATAAGTCATGGTGCATACATGCCTACTCTAACATTTTATGGGTGAAATTTTTTGAGGTAGAGATCATTGACAAGATTCTTTAGGCGAGTCCCATCGGGCTCTGACAATATGTATGCCCCCTTGAGGAGGCAATGTTTAATGATGTATGGTCCCTTTCAAAGAGTTTCAAACTTTATAGGTCCTACTACTTCCCAGGCGACATTGTAGCGGAGGACTAACTCTCCCTCGTTAAATGTCTGAGGGGTGATGTTGCGATTGAATGAGGCTTTGACCCTATTTTTGTGGGCTTCATTGTTCTAAATGGATTCCCATCGACATTCATTGGCAAGGTCTAGTTGTACCAACCTTTTTTCCAAGGGTTTGGTGTCTGCTAAGAGCTTGATGGCCGAGTGTAAGGTGGGGATCTCACACTCGATGGGAAGTACTACTTCTATGCCATATACGAGTTGGAAGGGTGTAAATCCTATGGATGCCTTGCCTTGACGTTGTGCGGTATTCCCACAAGGTGGAGAAAACCATATGGTGCCAATTCGTTTTGTGAGTGTTCACCACGCTATAACGTGGTTTTAAGGACCTTATTAATGACTTCTACTTGTCCGTTGGACTGGGGGTAGTATGGTGATGCAAACTCGTGAGAGAAACCAAGTTGTTGGGACATCTCTTGAAAGATTTCATTTTCTAAATGTTTACCATGGCCTAACACCAATTCCTTGGGAACGCTGAACCATGTTATGACATGGTTGAAGAAAAATCGTGCGGCAGTTTCAGAAATGTTATTATATGTGCGCATTGCTTCCACCCATCTAGTGAAATAGTCTACGAAGACCACAATATATTTGTGATTTCTAGATGATGGGGGGTGTGACAAGTCATGAAGTTGATGCCCCATTTACAGAATGGGTCAGCCACTATGACAATATGTGAGGGAGCAGGTGCTTCTCGTGCCTTGTGAGCATATTGTTGGCATCGTTTACATCATTTTACTGCTTGTATGAAATTGTGGAAAAGGGTGGGACAAAAATAACCAGTGTGAGGGATTTTTTGGGCAGTGTCCATTCCTAATAGGTGGCTGCCGAAATCTCCACTATGACAATCATTTAAGTCTTGCTTATCTTTTTGGTGATTAGGGCATTGATGTAGGATGGTGTTGATGCCTCATCGATAGAGGAAATCCCAGAATAGGAGGTAGCCAGGAGCCAGTTGGAGTATGCATCTCTAATCATCACGAGTAAGTTGAGGTTTAAACTTTTGAGTTCGTAAAAAGAGGAGGATATCACCATACCAAGGGTCATCCGTGGACACTAAAAATAAATGTTCGTTGGGAATAGATTCATCAATGGGAGAGCCTTGGGTCTCTATTAGGAGGTCAATGATAAATTCAACAAGGATGAGTGCTTTTTTCTCTCTTGCGGGGACTTAAACTATAGATCCAACTCTTGTAGAATAACTAGCCACTAATCATATTTGTGGTTCATCATACAACGAGTGAGCAGGTACCTCATGGGGTTGATACAGGCTGTTATCATGATAGTAGTGCGAAGGATGATGTAATGCAATTTTTTTTGTATAGAATGCACAAGGACTAGGGAAGTTTTTTCTTTTGGATCATACTTCAATGCAGGCCCGAATAAGTTCTTACTAACATAATAAATTACATGCTCCTTGTTTTCTGGTCCATCTTGGACTAATACCCTATGATGGCTACTTCTGATGCAGACAGGAAGATGGTATAGTCTTTGTTGTGGTCAGGGGGGCTAATCAAAGGAGCTTGAGATAATGTATCTTTCAAAGCATCGAATGATTTTTTGGCTTGATCATCCCACTGGAAGGGGATATCTTGACAAAGGAGGTGCAAGAAACCTTGCAAGCAAGTAGCTTAATCAGGTACACAGCATCATAATAAATTGGCCTTACCCTACAAGCTTTGTACTTGCAAAATTTTTTGGGTGGAGGTACCTCCTTAATGGCTTGGACCTTGAGGGGGTCGACTCTGAGCCCTTGCTGGGAAATGATGAAACCCATAAGTCTTCCAGCGTTGACACAGAATACACACTTGAAGGGTTTCAATCATAGATTATATTTTTGACATTGTTAAAACACCAAGCAGAGGTCCTCTAAATGGTTGGCACGTTTTTCAGAACATACTATGAGGTCATCTAGATATGTGAGGATGAGATGAGCTAGATAATGGAAGATGTAGTTCATGATCCGCTAGAAAGTGGCACCAACATTTTTAAGACCAAAAGGCATAACTTGGTATGTGAATGTACCCCAAGGGGTGGTGAAGTTTTTTTTGTACTGGTCCATATGGTGAATCTGAATTTGGTTGTACCCAGAGAACCCATCCATGAAGGATAAGGCCTCATGATTGGCATAAGCATCGATTACTTGATTAATGAATGGAGTTGTGTAATTATCTTTAGGGCATGCTTTGTTTATATTTCTAAAATCAATACAAACATGAATGGTACCTTGTTTCTTCATGATGGGTACAGGGTTGGAAACCCAAGACGTGTAAGCAATCGGGTAGATAAATCTAGCTTTGTGAAGTTTATCAATTTCTTGATTGATTATTGTTGCCTTAGATGGATGTAATTGGCGTTTCTTTTTTCGGACGAGATGGGCATCTAGCCATGTGTCAATGTGATGTTCCACTATGGTGGGACTGATACCTGGCATCTTGAGTAATCCCATGCACAAATATCTATGTATTCTTGGAATAGGGATGTATATGCAATTATTTCTTTAGGAGAGCATGCTGCTCCCAGGGAGATCTCTTAAGTTTTGTTAGGTTTGTTTGAAATATTCACCTTAATGTTAGGTGAAATGTTGGACATGTTCCCTTCCTCAAACACATTAGGTGCTGGGATGGGATTCTTGAACCAATCAATTTTTCCTAGTCAGAGGAAGCCTTTTTCTTCAATGGCGTAGATGTCGTGGGTATACGCACTGTTGGGAACACATTTTTTTCAAGTAGAAAAAACGAACAATGGTGCATGGCATCCCAAGGATATTCAAGTTCCGTCATGGCTTCTAGAATTTTTCATATGAATGAAAAATATTATCTAGGGTTGACTTGGGGTGTGCCAGGCCTTGAAATTGAGATGTAGACCTAGTTGTGTTGGTTGACAAGCAAGAATATGATTCATTATTTGAGGCCATAGAAACAAGAGAGGTTGACAAAGTGCAGATTGGATGGTTTTGGGCTGTCGAAGGAGTTATCAATGCTGAGGTGGATTTTGTGGTCTCAACACCAAAAAATGATGAGCATACAACATGAATCATGGTTCTTACGGATGAAGAAATAAATTGTATATGATGTTGCGTGTCGTTAGCATTGGGTGGTGGCAGAATCTCGGTTATGGGTGGTTGTGGCTGTTTGGGAGGTATATCTTGCATTCCTGTTGGTGTACAAGGGGAAAAAAGAACTTCTTCTCGTACAGAGATTAAATGTATGGGATTTTACCAGATATCTCACCTTCCAAAGGAAGGATGAATCCAGAGGCTACCTGGCCCGATTACAGACTCTGTCTGAAGAAATAAAATGTAAACACTTTCTGAATAGTAGATATGATGATCAACTGCTCTGATACCATGTAGAAATTTTGAATAATTAAGTACTTATTCACAAAGATTATCCCGATTATACACTATTGCGGAATACATGCACAATACGTAACCTCCTCTACGTTGATCATCAATTTAGCAGCATTAAAAACAATGAAACATCAATCGCATGCGCACATTAACACAGTATGTAACCCGGGGAAAGCATACAGCTGAAAACCCCACACTATCTGTATATTATAATGATAGAGAACATGTAACAATAAATAGTACAATACTCCTCACAAGTACTCAGTACTATCTCCACCTGTTACACACAAACTAGCTCAGATCTAATGCCTCAAATCTCCTCCAATGTTTGCCTGCCTCCACTGCGCAATCCTGCAAGAGAATCAATCACTCTGTCAAATTGAATTCCTTTTGGTTATACTATGCAAGCCTCATGGGCAATTTCCATCCATGCATGTGCAAATCTCATGCACAACTATAGTCACAACTGATAGCAATCTCAACCTCTAACACCTGTCTCTACTAAACTGTGCATGCACTGAGTTAACTGATGTATTCTTTAGTTGCTTTATGAGTTAATAATTAGTGAATTAATTAATAATTAATTCACACAACTCATCACTAGTGTATTCTTTAGTTAGACTAAAATACAACTAGTTCAACCAAGTCAAACTGAACACAACTCCATCAACTCCACAATCAACTCCACCAAACTCAACCACATGAGTTCTAACTGAAGTCTTGCATGCAATAGCTCCACTGACCCACAAGAAAAGCGTATTTCCTTCTGGCAGCTGCATGTGCCACATCTGTAGCTCAAACTGAAGTGCTCCAAGAGGATAAGATAATGTTTATAGTCCAAATATTATTATGAGACAATAGTATTCGACTGTTCTATTTTTAGTCTGGCAGTCTAAAAATAAAAACTGCCCATATGTCTAAAAATAGAAGTCCATCTATTTTTTACCAACATGACCAATCATCCACAAATAGCATCCTGCAACTCATAGACCATGACCCATATGTCTAAAAATAGACTTTGTGCCAAAAATATCCTGTGGGCCCACTTAGTGAAGGCGACTTCTTTCCACTAAGTTCCATCCTCTTGTTGCATTCTCAACACTCCCTCTCAACAAGATATGGATTATTAGCAACCCCTATCATGCCTCGGTGGTATTCGAATTTTCTCCTGGTGAGCGCCTTCATCAAGATATCAGCATCTTGATCCTCCGTTGGAATGTATGAAAGTAACATGACTCTCCGCTACACACAATCTCTAATATGATGGTACCTAATGTCAATGTGCTTGGATCTATCATGAAATACTTGATTGGCCGAGAGTTTAATGCAACTTTGGTTATCACAATAAATCATTGCAGGCTCCAAGTGAGAACCGAACAACCCGAACAGGATCTTCCTCATCCATATAGCCTCGCATCCAGCCAAACTTGCTACCATATACTCGGCCTCTGCTGAACTGAGTGCCACGGATCTCTGCTTCCTGTTGTACCAAGAAACTGCTATCGACCAGATACCAAAGACCCCTCCAGATGTGCTCCTTCTGTCCGTTGGGCTCCCTGCCCAATCTGCATCCATGAAGCTACATAGCTTCACCTCATCCTCCTGTATGTACCACAATCCATATCCCGATGTGCCTCTGATATAACGCAATACATGCTTTCCCGCCTTCCAGAAGAGCTTGGTTGGCTTAACCATAGCTTGTGAAAGCTGGTTAATAGCATAGCATATATCGGGTTGTGTATTGACCAGATAAATAAGCGACCCCACCAACTATCAATAAACAGTGGCATCCACTACTTCTGCTGAAGTGGCATCCTCCTTCCTCCAACCTCCAGGAAGAGGAGTATCAACAGGCTTGCAGCCATGCATGTTGAACTTCTCCAATATCTCCCGAGCATACTTAGCCTGAGAAACAAATAGTCCATCACTGCGCTGCCAGATTTCCAATCCCAGGAAATAATGGAGGCCCAAGTCCTTCATCTCAAATTCCTTATCAAGATCATCCTTGCATGAAAGTATCAACAGCTCATCACCTGTTAGAATCAAATCATCTACATAAAGTACAATGATAAGCAACTTAACCTCCACCACAATCTGGTATAGGTTAGGATCTGCCTCATTCTTGGAGAATCCATGTCTGGTGAAATAACTGTCTATCTGTGTGTACCAAGCACGTGGTGCTTGTTTCAACCCATACAACACTCTCTTGAGCCTGCACACATGCAACTCGCTGCTGAAGATCTTGAAACCTTTGGGCTGCTCAATGTACACCTCCTCCTCAATGACTCTATTGAGGAACACAGTCTTCACATCCATCTGATGAATGTGCCATCCCATCTATGCTGAGAGACCAAGAATCATCCGTATGGAAGAATACCTTGCAACAGGTGCAAAGGTCTCCTCATAATCGATCCCCTCTATCTATGAAAAGCCTCGGGAAACAAATCTTGCCTTGTACTTCTCCACACTCCCGTTAGTTGTCTGCTTAACTTTCTAGATCCATCTCGAACCCACCAGTGATTTCCCTTCCGATCTTGGGACAATCTCCCATGCACTGTTTCTGACAATCGAATCATACTCTTCCACCATGGCATCTACCCATGCGGGATCCTCTACAGCTTCCTCGAAAGAGGATGGCTCAGTCACAACACATTTTCTCACAAGAGCCATGTATCCAGTGTACCGATCAGGTGACTGTCTCTATCTACATTGAGCTGTAGGTGGTCCTACAACCTTCTTTGCATCTTGAGCCAGTTGCTCAGCTTCTATCAAGCGCTTTCGCCCTCTGATGGTTGGCGCTGCATGAGTGGTCTCTTCAACTCCATGAGCTTCTTCCTGTGGCTGATCCACGTCCTAAAGCTCATCCTTAGGAACTAATAGCTCCTCATCTACATGCAAGTGTGGCTCCCTCTCAATCGAACACTTCATGGCTTTCTCCTCCTGAAATTTTATATCCTGTCACACAACAGTCTTACCACTATCTGGCAAATACACACGATAGTTGTGGGGCATATCAGTGTACCCCACAAATATCCCAACCTATGCGTTCGGCTCCAGCTTCTTCCTTGCATCCTTCGTCACATGCATGTAAACGTTAGCACCAAAAATCCTCAAATGAGAAAGATCAGGCTTCTTACCAAAATAAGCCTCCTCGGGTGTACTCATGCCAAGTATCCTGTTAGGACAACAGTTCTGCACATATATTGTAGTATTGCATGCTTCCACCCACAAGTGAAGGGGTAGGCTCTGATCATGCAACATCTCCCGTGCAGCACCCACGATCATTGTGTTCTTCCGCTCAGCAACCCTATTCTGCTGTGGGTTATGGGTAGCTATGAGCTCTCTTAGAATCCCTTCTGCACTGCAAAAGTCCTTGAACTCCCCAGAGATGTATTCACCACCATTATCACTCCTACGAGCCTTCACCTTCTTCCCTGACTCCTTCTCAACCAATGCTTTGAACTCACAGAACTTAGAGTACGTCTCACTCTTCTTCTGCATGAAGAAGATCGAGCACTTTCGAGAGAAATCATCAACAAAGATCACATAGTACCTGTGCTTTGCTGTCGAAGCTACTGAGAAAGGTCCACACACGTCTGTGTGAATTCTCTGAAGGATCGTCGTGGTGTGACTATCCTTCTCGTGAAAGGTGGCTTTCACAAACTTTCCCAAAGTACACCCCTTGCACTGATCTGACTGCGCAAGAGTGCCTTTAGGAAGCCCAGTAGTGATCTGCTGCAGTATCTTCAAGGCTCCATGGTGAAGGTGACCCAATCTCCTGTGCCACAGCTCGCCATCATCGTAGCTCACCAATCCTTCTGCCTTGCATGCCATTGTTGTGCAGCCATCTACATGCAACTGATAAAGGTTCCTGACTCGAACCCCTATCTTCTTGGTTTCTCCAGTTGTCTTGCTGCACAAGAAAGCCTTTCCCTCGCTGAAAACAACATCATATCCCTTGTCTTCTAACATCACCACAGAGATAAGATTCTTCTTCAATCCTGGAACATGCATCCTTCCTTCAATATGAAGGGTTTACCAGACTCCCTCTCAAAGGAAATGGTACCGATACTGGTCGCACTGTATCTACCATCATCACCCATCTTGATGTGCACTCCAAGATCTTTCTCCTCCAGATCAGAAAACAAAACTCGATCTCCTATCATGTGAAAAGACGCACCACTGTCCAAGAACCATACCGATCCCATCACACTTGATACCAAGCATGCGATCAATGAAAAATCAAGCTCAAACTGTGAGGCTAAGGCCTCTCCCGCTGCAGATCCAACAGCTTGCTTGTTCTTCTTCTTCTGCGGACAATTAGTGGCATAGTGTCCGTGCTGGTGACAGTGAAAGCACGTCACCTTGGACATGTCCTGCTTCTTTCCTTTGGCACCAGAATGAGAAGCTTTCTTGTTCTTCCCCTTCTTTGCTTTGGCAGCCAAAGCGCAATTTTCTTCATCATTTCCCTTTGATGAAGATCTGTCCCTGGTATTCCGTCTGATCTCCTCCTGCACAAGATTTGACCAAAGTCTCTCCCATCCTGGAAATTTCTCCCGACCATTGACAGAGTCCTGATAGGAATTCCAACTCTTCAGAAGACCAAGGAGATCCAAGCTCATCAAGTCCTCATCATCGACAGTCACCCCCACACTTCCCAGCTCATCCCTGCACTGAGTGAACTTCGTGAGATACTTGGGCATACTGTCTCTCTTCTCGCATTTAATGTTTCTGAGTTTATCCTTGAGCGCCAGCTTCCTTTGATTGCTCTTGCTTTGGAATAGATCTATCAACGCTTTCCGCATCAAGTATGGAGAAGCCTTTCCATGCCGGCTGGACACAATGTGATCCTTCACGCCCTCCAACAGAATCCTTCGACACTTTGTTGTCTTCTTTTGCCAAGCATCAACTTGCATAGTATCAGTAGGCTTTGGGACCTCAGCCTCTATGAAATCCTTCAGCCCATTATCATCTAACACTTCCTCCATCCTGTCCTTCCATGCAATATAGTTCGAGCTGCCCTCAAGAGCATACTCCAATCGCAATCCATTGAAAGACATTGCCATGTTGATACCAAGAAAACACTGTTGCAAATTCAAATTCCACCAGCTCAAAACTCAACCGCCTCTGATCTAGAATTCGTGAGAACAAAGTATTTCTTGTACAGAGATTTACTATATGGGCTTTTACCGGATATCTCACCTTCCAAAGGAAGGATGAATCCAGAGGCTACCTGGCCCGATTACAGACTCTGCCTGAAGAAATAAAATGTAAACACTTTCTGAATAGTAGATCTGATGATCAACTGCTCTGATACCATGTATAAATTTTGAATAATTAAGTACTTATTCACAGAGATTATCCTGATTATACACTATTGTGGAATACATGCACAATACATAACCTCCTCTACGTTGATCATCAATTTAGCAGCATTAAAAACAATGAAACATCAATCACATGCGCACATTAACACAATATGTAACCCAGGGAAAGTATACAGCTGAAAACCCCACACTATCTGTATATTATAATGATAGAGAACATCTAACAATACATAGTACAATACTCCTCACAAGTACTCAGTACTATCTCCACCTGTTACACACAAACTAGCTCAGATTTGATGCCTCAAATCTCCTCCACTGTTTGCCTGCCTCCACTGCACAATCCTGCAAGAGAATCAATCACTCTGTGAAATCGAATTCCTTTTGGTTATACTACGCAAGCCTCATGGGAAATCTCCATCCATCCATGTGCAAATCTCATGCACAACTATAGTCACAACTGATATCAATCTCAACCTCTAACACCTGTCTCCACTGAACTGTGCATGCACTGAGTTAACTGATGTATTCTTTAGTTGCTTTATGAGTTAATAATTAGTGAATTAATTAATAATTAATTCACGCAACTCATCACTAGTGTATTCTTTAGTTAAACTAAAATACAACTAGTTCAACCAAGTCAAACTAAACACAACTCCATCAACTCCACAATCAACTCCACCAAACTCAACCACATGAGTTCTAACTGAAGTCTTGCATGCAATAGCTCAACTGACCCACAAGAAAAGCGTATTTCCTTCTGACAGCTACATGTGCCACATCTGTAGCTCAAACTGAAGTGCTACAAGAGGATAAGATAATGTTTATAGTCCAAATATTATTATGAGACAATAATATTCGACTGTTCTGTTTTTAGCCTGGCAGTCTAAAAATAGAAACCGCCCATATGTCTAAAAATAGAAGTCCATCTATTTTTTACCAACATGACCAATCATCCACAAATAGCATCCTGCAACTCATAGACCATGATCCATATGTCTAAAAATAGACTTTGCGCCAAAAATGGCCTGCGGGCCCACTTAGTGAAGGCGACTTCTTTCCACTAAGCTCCATCATCTTGTTGCATTTTCAACAGATATATTTCCTTAAGAAGAAATTTGAAGTCTTTGATAGGTTTAAAGAATTTAAGGCTCTGGTGGAAAACCGAACAAAGAAGAAGATAAAGGTGCTGAGGACAGATAATGGAGGAGAGTTTTGCAGTAAGGAATTTGAAGAATTCTGTAAGAAGTGTGGTGTAGCACGACAGAAGACTACTCCATATACACCTCAGCAAAATGGAGTTGCAGAAAGAATGAACAAGACATTGATGGAAAGGGAAAGAGGCATGCTCAATGGTGCCAGGTTAGGACGGGAAATCTAGGCAGAGGCGATGGAGACAACATGTTACCTGGTCAATAGATCACCTTCATCAGCATTGGAGGATAAGACTCTACAAGAGGTATGGACTGGTAAGAAATCATCTCTTTCACATCTGAGGGTATTTGGATGTGATCCATATGTACATGTTCCAAAGGAGAAACGAACCAAGTTGGATAGTAAATCTGAAACTTGCATCTTTATTGGGTATAAGGATGGTTTAAAGGGTTATAAGCTTTGGAACCCAGCAACAAGGAAGGTTGTGTACAGCCGAGATGTGGTGTTCAGAGAGGTGAAAGATGTTATCAAACATGAAGTCCAACCAAAGGAACTTGAAAAGATAGAGTTTGAACTAAATGAGGAAGAATCAGACTCTACAACAGAGGAGGAATCAGAAGATGAAGAGCCACAAACTCCGGGTGTAAGAAGATCAGTTTGAGAAAGAAGGAAGCTAGAAAGGTATAGTCCATCTACTTTCTGTTCAAATTTTGCTTTATCTATTACTGATGATGATCCCAGAACTGTGAAGGAAGCAGTAGATTCAGAGGATGGAAAACTCTGGAAAGAGACCATGGTTGTGAAATGGCATCTTTGCACAAAAATGAGGCTTGGGATCTGGTGGAGTTTCCGGCTGGAAGGAAACCCATTGGCAGCAAATGGGTGTTCAAGAAGAAGACAAATGTAGAAGGAAAGGTGGAGAAATAAAAACCTCGGTTGGTAGCAAGAGGTTATTCCCAGGTGCCGAGAATTGATTTTGGTGATATTTTTTCTCCTGTTACCAAGGTAACTTCTATTAGATTACTTTTATGTGTTGTTGTTGCTTTTGATTTTGAGGTAGAACAGATGGATGTGAAGATAGAATTTCTTCATGGGGATATGGAAGAGGAGATATACATGAAGCAACCTGAAGGCTTTGCGATGAACGGTAAGAAAGAACTGGTATGCAAGTTAAAGAAGTCTCTGTATGGGTTAAAACAGTCACCAAGGATGTGGTATCAGAAATTTGATACATTTATATGGGGACTTGGCTTCACCAAAAGCAAAGGAGATCATTGTGTGTATTTTAAATTAATTGGTGACCGCGTTATTTATCTGGTCTTGTATATGGATGATATGTTGCTGGTTGGAAATGACAAAGAAATTATCCAGGATTTGAAGACCCAATTGTCCTCCAAATTCGACATGAAAGATCTTGGTGCTGCAAACTATATTTTGGGCATGGAAATTAAAAGGGATCAGACAAAGAGGAAGCTCTGGTTAAACCAGAGGAGGTATGTCGAGACAATACTACATAGGTTTAATATGTAGGATAGTAAACCGATGAAGGTTCCTATTCTTGTAGGTGTAAAGCTATCTGCTGAACAGTTTCCCAAGACACAAGAAGAGGGAGAGGATATGTCCCATGTTACATATGCAAGTGCAGTCAATAGCCTGATGAATGCAATGGTCTGTACTAGACCAGACATTGCACATGCAGTGGGAGTATTGAGCAAGTTTATGTCAAAACCAGGGAAAGAGCATTGGACAGTAGTGAAGTGGGTTTTCAAGTATTTGCATGGCACTAGTGATTATGGTTTGTGCTACCAAGGAAGACCAGGATTGGACAGAGTCTTGGATATTCGTGGCTTTGTTGATGTAGACTGGGCTAGAGATTTTGATCAAAGAAGATCTACAAGTGGGTATGTATTTAACCTATATGGAGGTGCAGTCAGTTGGATGAGTAAGAAACAATCTGTAGTGGCACTATCAACTACAGAGGCAGAATACATGGTAGCCACTCATGCAAGCAAGGAAGCAGTTTGGTTGCAGAGATTGTGTTCAAGTATGGGGTTAGTACAAGGAACTATAAGGATAGACTGTGACAGCCAAAGTGAAATTTTCTTGGCAAAGAACCCTGCTTACCATTCAAAGACAAAGCACATTGATGTTCAGTATCACTTTGTGAGGGATATGATAGAAGACAAAAAGGTGTTGCTAGTAAAGGTGGACACTTTGAAGAATACTGCAGATGCATTGACAAAATCTGTGAGCTTTAAGAATTTCTATTGGTGTAGAGAAACAATGGGCATTTTAGGGCTGTAAAAATGACTGAGCTCTCCTATGGCCCCCTGTGGAAAGAAAACAACAAATGGGAGAATGTTGGGTTGTGTTATATTCTTTCCATGAATAACTTACATAGTGTACTAGGGAGTTAGAGGGGAGCAGAGCCCACCCTTCGTTGCGTCGATTGTGCAATGGGGGGATCATGGGGGGGCGACAACCCCCCTTGTCCAGGCGGTTTGAGGGGGGTGAGTAGCCCCCCTCTACGAGGTCCGGGGCAGTGCCCGGGAAAAAAAAAATTGGACCCTATATTAGGTTGGGCGGACCTACCTATGGTTTTCGGTCCATGGTTTTGGACGCGATGGTTTTCGGTCCATGGTATTGGATGCTTCAGCATGTATAAATATGTATTGTGACATTGAAAGGAACATAATGAAAAATCAAGCTAGTAGTTCTGGCTTTGGGATCCAGGGGAAAATCTCTATGTATATGTGTCTTATGTGTTATTCTCTCGCATTGTTTATTTTCTGTATTTTAGAATTCGTATGCAGGTAATTTCTGTATGGGGTTAAAACCTACAGTGGTGAGGGGGAACGAAATGACATGGATACTAGTTCGGTCTCTACTCTGGTCAAATCAAAAATTCTCTGTGATAAATCACCACATAAATCCTAATAATGGACAGAATCGGGAAAGATTGGGACAGTGTTGCGCATGATGGTTTCCAGCACAAATTTGGAAAGTGTGATGCGTGTGCCTTGATCTAGTGATTTGAGTGACGTGGTGAACTAGGTATAATTGGTTGAATGCCCGTAACTTAGCGCATTGGTTGATTAAATGTTCTGGTGCGTCACACAGAGAAAAAGTGTGTGACGGTGTATCATGTGTTTGTTGAGGTTCACTCCAATCATGGTGGGAGGTTGATGGACCTGATGGAGGATAGGAGCAAGAAGCTTCTTCTCTTACAACGTAAAAAATATTTTTGGAACCATCATGTATGGAGAGTAATGGGATATTAGATTGGGCGAGCACAACTAACGCATCCCAATATCAAGGAAGTTCAAGGCAATGGATGGTATAATTCCCATACTCTGTGCTGATGGTGCATGCGTGATTGGTGTGTAATTCCTTAAGATGCATGGGTGTGTTCTTCTTCCCTATAGGGGGGAAGGATTTACCAACACTTTTCGGGTATGTAGTAGAGATTTGAGCTCTTTCAATTATGGGCACTTATTGGTGGGGTGCCCTATTGTTTCACATAATGCATAGGGTTGAGGGGACCTAGAGGAGGGAGTGTTTGAAGCTTCCACCTTTTTACCTTTTTTATGATCCCTTGTCTTTGTACTAACGGGTGCCAGTGAAGGTACTACTTGCGGTGTGGGTGCTACCTGGGTAGGCGTTGTTTTGGGTGTCGCATTGTCCTGAGGAGGAATAGGAATAACCCATGTTTTAGTGACACATGCGCTTGCTGGTGTGGCCTGTGGGGCCAAATACCAAACTGATATTGCAAGAGCTATATCAGGAAACGAGAGTGTTGTGATGACTTGGTGTGGGACAAAACTAGGTGGGGCACATAAGAAGGGCATATGAGTCATGGAATTAGGAAAGAAGTTCGGATTGGTAACAACATAATTGTTAGCATCCGGAACTGGTTCTTGATTTTGGGTGGTTTTTAATGAAGTCATCATGCATACTAGTGCTCTGGTGCTTGGGAAAAATTCTTGTAGTACCAAAGGATCTCCTGGGAATGTACCTAGGAGTGTTGATGGCTTCAACTAGCTTGAGCTGAGCTCAATGTAAGTTGTTATCAACTCATAGGAGGATGAGATAAAGGGTAGTACACCATCCGGTGTGGGTAGGGTTTCCTTCTCATTGTATGTGAGTTGATCAGTAGTAATGATTTTTCCATCATGGGGGGCCATCATTATACTGAACACCGATGAGGCAACTGTGAGCATCTCATGCATATAGCTTCGGTTGAGTAATATTTTGTAATACAACTGGGCGTCAAGTACTTCAATGTATATTAACACAATTTTCCCAGCCAACTTAACTAGCATGCTAGGGTATAAACTAATGAGAGAAGAGGGGCATCCGTCATATGCTCTAAGAATATAAGAAGGTTTGAGTTTGGGGGATCCTAGTTTCTGCCAAATAGATTTGGACATGATACATGTGGAAGCCCCTTCGTCAATAATGAAATGCTGAATGTTGATGTTTTGGCCTAACATTTGGATTTGGAAAGAAATTGCTAATTTTAGTCGTGGAGTAGCCTTGTCCAAGATGAAGACCATTAGGTGAGAATCATATCAGTCGATTGTGCCTAAAGTGGAAAGTAAGGCATTCCATTGGGTTGGGCATGTTTGTAGCACTTCTAATGCTGACATAGTTGACGGCGATTGTGATAAGTCATCGACTATGCTATAGTTATGAGAAGTTTTCGAGTTTTGTCCTGCGTGCCGTAAAGGTCCTTTGACCATTTTAGGCATAGATTCTACAGAAGGTCGAGGGATGGTCAACGACCCTATAGGTATCGTCGTAGATGAGGTGGACACATTAGGCTTTCTAGGAGCTTCATAACTTCAGTTCTGAGTTTGTAGGAGGATATCCTCTCCTGTCATGAAAATATCATGATTAGGATTGTTATGGGGGTTCCCTCCAAATGGATGAGGGTGGGGAGTTTTTTGTTGTGTGTTAACTACTCCTTAATGGGGGAAGGGGTCTTGCATCACTATCATTTGTTGACCTCCTTTCCCCCTACTATCTTGTATCCTTCCTAAATTAGGAAGTTGAGGACAGTGGTGGGTATAATGATTGTATTCCCCACATATAGCACATGAATTATTAGTTTGTAGACTTGTGTTCTTGCCTTGTTTCTATGGGTTATTGTTGGTCATTCCCTAGTTTTGATTCTGGTTGGGGTTGCCCCTTCCCGGTGCCCATGGGGGTTGCTGTTGGTTGCTTCCCCCCTGCTCGAGTTCTCCCTTTGGTTTACTTTTTGATTTTTTCTTAGCAAAATTTGAAGGATTAGCTAAATTCAGTTGTTCCTCCGATTGCTACTGTGGAGTAAGAAAAGGGTGCACTAGATTCACCCTTGCATTGTTTTGTGTTGGTGGGTTATTCTATTGTTGTGCTGGGAAAGGAGAATATTGGTTTCCTTGTCCCTAGTTAATGTATGGATTCTGGGAAGAGGACATCATGTCCATATTCCTAGAGGAGTATTAGTTTCCCTGTGGGGTAGGATATGAGCCTTTGTGAGGGGGTTGATATTGGTTAACCCTGTTGACCATATTTTACATAGGTGTGGGTTGACCATGATAATACCATGTATGTTGCAATCATGGTGTGTTTTGCATAGCATCAAATTCTTGGCCATTGAAAAAATATCCAAGGTATTGGTATTTATTGTTGAGTTGATTTTGGGATACATAGCCAATTAATCCATCTGCAACATTGGATGCACCTGTGATCTCTTTGTAAGATTTTGGGTGCGGGGCATCTAGGAGCACTTAATAAATATACCTGGACTAGGTATAGATAAGCTCCAGTTGTTGGGATTTACTAGTGGCTTCTCCCTCAGTCTTCGAGGATGAATTTTCCATGTCCTTATAGATTTCATATGTGAGGGATCTCAAGAACAAGTCCAAGAGGACTTTATCTTCAAATTGGATTTTGCACACGCTACAACATTTTTTCCATTCATGGATATGGTCTGAGATGTGAGTAGCGAGTGTTTGTTTGAAGTGGGTGAGGATTTCCATACCTGAATCATGGCGGTCTGGGAGTTGGAAGAAGGTGAGGAAAGTTGTATCTAATGAGCTAAAGTCTCTATGTGATGCAAAAGGCTTGTTGACATACCATTTCACTACAGGTCTTGTTAGGGTGTGTTGAAATAGTCGTAATCTAATAGTATCGCCATTGATACTATTAGATGAACACCACAGGTGAAAAGTCATGACATGGTTCCCTAGGTCTTCACCGTATTTTCCTTCAAACTTTGGAATATCTGAAGGGAGCTTGGTGGAAATAGCCATCCAATTTTGGTATTGAGCGATCAGGTCATTGGTTAGCTTGCTTAAATCTAGTAGGTTTAGTGAAGCTAAGAATAGGATATGTGCATTACCTACCATCGAAAAATGATTCTGGACAACTATATGCAAAGGGGTCCTCTGTGGGGAAGTCTCGGGAGAACTACCTCGATGGGTGTCTCAGGGACTGTCTGGAGGAGTGGAGTGTGTGCTCCCAAAGGGGGTCACACATGGGGATCCTTCTGGAGTGGTGAAGGGTGTAATTTTCTGAGGAGGAGTTCCGAGAAAAGATGCACCAATAAAGGAAGATTCAATAATGGTGGATGCATGACGTCCTCTATGCCTAAATGGCAAGAGTCTTGGTACACCTCCCAGTAATGGGGGGAGGTTTAAAAAACGTCTAGATCGACGGGGAGTCATGGGGTCCCCTATGTTGTCGATTAAAATGCGTGTTAATTTTTGTATGGTGAGGGAAGTAGATAAGTATAAATGCAATATGATCACATACATAAAACAAAGCGAAAATACAAATGGTTTATTTCCTTTAATAATTAAACTATGTGATCAAGGAAACAAGAAAAAGGTTTTTGTTTATTGCATATGATAAACAAATCCTATGTAGACTTGATCATTATATCCACTCTCAAAGTAACTACGCCTTACAAAGATATCTTCTGATGGGTCCTAGGAAATGTCCTGAAAGAACTGGTGACACCTTCCAGCAGTCGAAGAATCAACCAAGATAATGGTAATGAGGCTCAAGTGTTTCCTACACCGCCACCTATAGGGAAAGGATGCCCTAGATTTTGGCCACTAAAGTAGCTTCGTCCCATGTGAGAATTTGAGTCTTTAGCTTCTTGGTAGTTAGTTACTAGTACTGAGCACTAGATGGGTCTAGTAGCCCCAAAGAGTACCACACGCACTAGACCTAAGTCCAACCCCCTTGAAATTGGGTCTCTGTCATGCTCGGGTATTCTTTTTCGTGGGATGATTGAAGGGTTTTAAGCTCCCTAAAATGTCAAAAATTATGTTTCAAAGGTGTAACATGACCATGGAAACTTATGGGATTCCTACCCCCAATGATCCTAACCTGAACTATAAAATTTTTGGTGGCCCCTGTGGGGAAACTTAGTTGGTTCAATTTATGGTTGTTTTTTAAGGAATCTTAATTCACTTATGGAGTGATTTTGTAAGCCAAAATAGACTAAGTACCCAAAGCTCCAAAAAATGGGTGCCCTTGATTATAAAGTGTATGGAATCTTAGTGTGTGATGCAAGTAAAAATACAAAGTGTGATAAGATGTGGATATGCGGTGATCATTTACAATGTCCTACTAAGTACACAAAGTGTTGATTGTTCCTTGCATGGAAGAAATAAATATATTGTGGATTATGGGCCACTTATGCTTTTCCTATTAAACTATGTGGAGTTTAAAAAGAGAGCTAGAAATTCAAATGCTTTCAAGAAAGTTTTCATGTGCAAGCCCAGGTTCGTCTAAGGGACACAAGGGAAGCAAAGATTACTTGCTTTCTCTAATAACATTTGCTCCTAGTCGCTAAAAATGAAGAACGAAATGCTTTGGTTAGTAGCAAGATTTGTGGATGACGGGCCACTTGCTCCTTTACTAATTAAGCTATGTGATTTGTTCAAGATTTAAGCAAAATAGGTTGAAAAACATATATGGAATTTGGCCATTTACTTTTCTCCCTAATTAAGTTATGTGTGCATTTGAAAATGTAAAATAAAATTTAAAAAAAAAAATACTCTAATTGCTTCAAATTGAGGTTAGCAAAGCAACCAGGGGTATTAAACAGAGAATACAGAATTCTGAGGTAAAGGCAATTCACTAAAGGCTTCCAATCACCTAAGAAAAAAAGACAAATACAAGGCTCCTTTTTTCTTTCTGTTGACCGCGTCTATTTAGCACACATAGACGCATGCGTGCGTTTGTAAGAGAAAAAGCCACGCATGTGAGAAAGAAAAGGAAAACTTTCACTTATGTGGGTTCAAAATAGGTCCTTGCGGTCTATAAAAATTCCAGAGAGGTGTTGAGCGACTTATAGGATGGTTGTGCAAGGAGGAGGTCTTGCAAAAAGAATCTTTAGATTAATGAAAAGATAACAGTGGAGTCGCCATTCCTGCGGTAGTGTATTTGGGGCACAAGTGTACCAAAATACACCCCCTTAGTAGTTGATTATTCCCTGCAAAGGATCACAATCATACTTGGTGTTGTTAGTGGAAAAACTTAAATAAACACAACATTGTAAATAGTGGAAATAATGCATACATAAACATAAACTAAATCAAGAGGTAAATACACAAAAAATTCTCAAATGGAGCAAACAAATCAATAAGATAATGGAAAAATCTCCCTTTATTGACTATTGGTAGTAGAGGTTGAATACAATAGATGAATATTAGACACTTGAAGAGAATTCTTTGAGTTATGGAGCCCAAAAATCCTCAACGAGGGGGTTTCTCTTCCTTAATCTATTTGCAAGTTTCTCCTCTCTCTCAAAGAACTATGAAGACTCTCCAATGCTAGATTCATCTTCTCTCACTAAGATGATGGATTTATTAGAAGTAATATGGATAACACACTATTTTTCTTCCCTCCTTTGGCTTCAACAATGCAATGGTGGTTTGCTCAAACAACAATTTGGCCAACAGAAAAATGTCTCATGTTTTCGTTCTCCCATGGCCTATTTATATAGAATTTTTTTAATCCTTCTTCCCCCTCTTGGTTCATCCGTGACACTGACACATGAGTAGTACAAGATGATTCCATTGAGGGTTGCATATCTCCAAGGTGGCTCGAATTCAGTTGTACTGGACTAAGCCCATGTCAGAGAATTGACCCTAAGTTTGTACATTGGCCTGAATCACTGAGTCATCCTTTTCTACAACCATGCAGATTTTGAAGGATATTCCATGTGCGTTTATCAAATAAATAGGCGCGTGACCTTAATTTTTTTTATTTATAAAATTTGGACCTTAGGAGAACTTTTATTTTTTAACCTTCATGATGTATTTAGCTAGAAAATGTTCACTTGTGCATTCTATTGGACACTTTTTAGTGTCTTCTAGATTGTAATAACAGGTGTGCAATTTTCCAGTGTTAACAATATCCTCATAGTCAATCCCCTCAACTTGAGATTACCCCTTGGCCACGTATCTTGCCTTGTACTTTTCTATGCTTCTGTTTTCTGCATGCTTTATCTTAAAGATCCATCTCAAACCCACAACGAATTTGTATGTTGGTCTTGGGACCACTTCCCAAACACTATTCTTTACAATGGATTCATATTCCTCCACCATTGTATCAACCCATATAAGTTTCTCTACTTCTTCCTAGACAGAGGATGGCTCAGCCTCTATAAGGTCAATGATTAGAGCCATGTTGCCAGTGTACCGATCTAGTTACCATCTTTACATATACATATTTGAAGGAGCACCCGCATTCTCCCTCACATCCTACACAAGTCTCTCAACTCCTCTTCTAGTTGGATATGAAGTTCCCTCTTAAGAGAGCATCACATCATATTATCTTCATCAAATTTTACATCCCTTTGCACAATTGTCATTTTGAGGGGTGGGAAGTATGCAAGATAATTGTGGGTAGTTTCTGTGTAAGACACAAATAAACCCAATTTTGTTGTCAACTCTAGATTTATCGTTTATTCTTTGGAGATATGGAATTAAACAAAGGCTCCAAAATTCCTGAAGTGCAACACATCCGACTTCCCTCCCGAGAAATCTTCCTCCGGTGTAATCATGCTCAGAATCAGATGAGGACTCTGATTCTGCAAATAGACTATTGTGTTGCATGCCTCGACCCACAAATGCAGAGGTAGGCTTTGATTATGCAACATCACCCTTAATTCTCCCACAATTCTATGATTCTTTCTCTTAGACACCCCATTCTTCTATGAGTTGTGGTGTGCTATCAAATCTCGTCAAATGGCTTCTTATTCACACTTTTTTTCAAATTCATTCAACACGTAATCACTGCCATTATCACTCTTGAGAGGCTTCACCTTATAGCCCGTTTCTTTCTCAACCGATGCCTTGAATTCTATGAACTTGGAGAATGTCTCATCCTTCTTCTGCATGAAGAATATCCAGCACTTCCATGAAAATTCATCAATAATAATGAGAAAATATTTGTGCCTGGCAGCAGAGGCTATTGGGAAAGGTCCATAGAAATTAGAGTGGATCCTTTCTAGGATTTCATGTTCTTTGTTATCTCAATCATGGAATGTGTATTTTATGTACTTCCCCAAAGTACATCATGCTACTCATGTGCTCCTTTAGGGAGGCTTGTGGTAATCTACTGCATGATCTTCAAAGTGCGATGATGCAAATGGCCAAGTCTTCTCTGTCAAAGTTCACAGACATCATGACTCTAAATATTCTCCTCCTTTGTGCTTAATGCAACACAGTCTTCCATATATATCTTATATAGTTTCTTCACACGAATGTTGATTTGATTCACCTGTCTCGTGGTTATGTGTCTCAGGAATTCCTTTCCTTTGCTGAAGACCACATCATAACCAAGGTCTTCCAAAAATGCAACAGAGACAAGATTTTTCTTTAGGATAGGAATGAACATGACATCCTTAAGCTTGAGGGGGGAGAACAACTCCCTTTGAAAGGTGACTGTACCAATCCTAGTCACTCTATACCTTCTATCCTCCCCCATCTCGATGTGCATCTACAAATATTTTTCTTCTAGGTCACTGAAAATGTCTCTACACCCTGTCATGTGGAACAATGCACCTAATTCCAAGTACCACACACTCCCTATCACTATTTTGGTCATGCATGCAATAAGGGTAAAGTCAAGCTCGAACTGTGAAGCCAAAGCTTCACTTGTTCCTCCTCCTAAGGTCTTGTTTCTTGTCTTCTTATGTGGACACTTCCTGGCATAGTGCCCAAATTCATGATGATGGAAGCATTTAATTTTTGACAAATATTTCTTCTTACCCACTTGTCTGGATCCTTGTTTGGATTGGGATTTCTTACCTTTTTTCCTTTCCATCCAATACAATTTTTTCTTCATCCTCACCTTTGGATGAAGTCCCATCTATGGTATTCCACATTTTTTCCTCCTATACCAAATCAGACCATAAGCGCTCCCAATTCGGTAGTTTCTCCCTCCCGTTCATTGAATCTTGATAATTGTGCTGGATCCTAGGAAGACCCAAAAGGGATAGGCTTACCAAGTCATCTTAAGGGACAGTAACACCGACCCCTCCTAGTTCATCATGACATTGTGTGAACCTTCTCAAATATTTCGGTATTATGTCATTCTTTTTCATCTTGATACTTCGAAGTTTATCCTCGAGCACGAACTTCCTATGGTCACTACTATTATCAAACTATTCTATAGTGCTTTCCACATTATCTATGAAGTTTTTTTTCTGTGGAGATTCAAGACAATATGATATTGTACTCCTTCCAATATTATTCTCCTCGCCTTGGCTACATCTTTCTTCCACTATGCAAGGTCTTGGACATTAGTTGTTGGTGGTCTTGGAATATTTATCTTCACATATTCACGCAATCCATTGTCATCCAATACTGCCTCCATGCAATCCTTCCATGCAGCAAAATTTGAGGTGCCTTCCAAGGCATAATCTTATCATCTCTGAAGAAATCCTACTACACTGATCTTCGAATTCGAACCTCTGAGAAATAACTTCGAATTTCTTGCTCTATTGTGAATCCAACTCTGATACCATGTATAAAATAGGTTGTATATTTACAACTACTCATGTATTTTTAATCAAACTAACAAGACACAAACCTACTCTCATGATCTGTGGACATTAATTCACAATTTAGAACAAAAATCTCAGAAGTGCAATAATAAATCAAACACATACAAATAGTCTTTTTTCCTGGGGAAAGAAAACTGCTAAAAACCCCAATGCCTGCTTGCATTAATCTGATGAAGAGAGATGTATTATAATTTATATTCTCAACTGAGCACACCCTACAAGTGCATAACATATCTATCTTCTAACTAAAGCCCTCTGACACAGACTTAGTCAAATTTTTCCATTACTTGAGCTCCTATTTCCTTGCATTGTTCCTTGAGGAATTAGGCCCCTATTATTTAGGAAATTACTCAAATTGAATTGTGAAATTCCTTAGGTTTATAATCTTACTACATGCAACATTTGTACACTAAATACTAGTCTACAACTGATGTTACACTACCTTTGAACCTCCACCAAGCACGGGGAACTCAAATTCTCTGCATGCACTAGCTATTCTGGGTTGATTGATTAGTCAACTAGATGATCATTGAGTTTGACTAATGTCCCATTGAACAACTTGACCCTCCACTAGTTCTTCCAATAGTTGGAACTAGTTTAACTAAAAACAACCTTAGATAAATGACTTTGATTGCTTCAAATTAGCAATTACACATGCTTAACTGAACTCTAACTCCTACAACTTGAATTTACTAATTAAAAAGGGTGACATGAGCCATGTCACATAAGTTAACATCATCCAAGTTGTCTGTTGATGTGGAAATTCAAATTTTCTCAATTTAATAAAGGAAAAATCAAATTGAGAATTTCTTGTTGCATTTTTCAACACTCCAGGGAACCAGAGAGCCAATCCCATTATCTTCTATTCTCTTTTTTTTTTGTGCTGATTGTTGAACAAACCAGAGTTATCCATATTTTTGTTGCTACCATCCGTGTCGCCTCTCCTACCTCTAGCATGAATTCGAATATCGTTATTTTCCTCCCCTGACCTCTTTTCCTCAGCTGACATTTACTACCCTATCCTTTGTTGCTTTCACTTTGTAGTTCCCTTCTTAATTTCTTGTCTCTTTTTCCTTGTTATTGTTTTTCAAGCAACATGGGATTTTTACCTTCTCTTGCAACCGATTTAAATTAAGAACTAGTTCATTAAATTCAAACGCTAGCCAACTTTTAATGGTTGTCCAACAAATCAAATTTTCTGCATAAGAAAATCTCAACATCCCAAGCAAGAAATCCTCCTCCTTAACTATGGAATCTGTGTCCCTTTTACTCAATCCCATTTTTAAATTTCACATATTTGTAAAAACAATATTTACAATGAATTTTATGAGAGAACCATGGGTGGGGTTGTCACAGACCCCTCCCACTTGAGGGAACACCTCCCTTAGTGTTCTTTCGCCCATATCCAACACTAGAAATAAAACACACTTACATATTGTTTCATGGATGCTTATACACACAACTCTATATTATCTAAAACTATATACACATTTTCTTCAACCAAAAAACAAGAAGGGATAATTACCTTTCATGGCATCAGTCATTTTCCACGTGGCCTCCTCTGGTCCAAAGTGCTTCCACTACACCTTGACTTGTTCTATGGATAGTTGTCGGAGCATGAAACTCATCCTGTCTAGAATTCACATTGGATCTAGGTGGAACTCTCCCTCTAGTTCCACTTGTAGCACAAACCATTTAATCACATTATTAGAATCTGTTACATATATTTTAAGAAAAGAGACATGGAAAACATCATGAAATCTAACTAATGGAGGTAAAGCCAGTCTATGTGCCACTAGTCCAATCCTCTCAAGGATCTCAAAAGGCCCACAATACGATGGTTCCGTCTTGGCAAATGTATCAATCTTTAGGGAACTCTCCTTGGGTTCAATTCTCAGGTAAACATGTTCCCTAACTTGGAACTCTTTGTGAACCCTATGTTGATAGGCATATCTCTTTTGCGCATCCTATGCCACTTTCAAATTTTGTTTTATGATCTGAACTTACTGATCCATTTCCTTGAGCATATGAGGTCCAACAAGGAACTTATTCACTGGATCACTCCAACTAATAGGAGTGTTGCAACTCCTGCCATACAACACCTCAAATGGGATCATCTTTATGGATCCTTGGTATCCAGTGTTGTATGTGAATTCCACAAGTGGAAGATATTCTTCCCACTTCTTGGGATTTTTCATTATGTACATCCTTAGCATGTCCTCAAGGATTCTATTAGTCCTCTATGTTTTCCCATTTGTTTGTGGATGCTATGTGGTACCAAATGATAATTATGTTCCCAATCCTACAAACAATTCCTTCCAAAACCTAGAAGTGAACCTAGCATCTATGTCTAACACAATTTTATTACGGATACCATGTAGCCTCGTAATCTCCTTTACAAAGATCTATGCTATGTCACTTGTAGAGTTAGTGGACTTAACTACTCCAAAATGAGCTACCTTGCTTAGCTTATCAACCATAACCATGATTGCATTATGTTTCTTGGTGGTTCTAGGAAATCCGGTAATGAAATCCATAGAAATTACCTCCCATTTCCTTTCCAGAATGGAGATAGGATGAAACAATATTACTGGATGTTTGCACTCATCCTTTACTTGTTGGAATTCTATACACTTTGCCACAAAATCAACCACTTCCTTTTTTAAATTCGGTCAATAATAATAATTTTTAATGGTTGTAAGGGTCTTTTGATATCCTGGATGGATGGAATAAGGGTTAACATGGAACTCTTTTAGTATCATTCTTTTTATTTCATCATTGTTTGGCACATAAATTTTGTTTTTAAACCTACCTAGGCCATCCTCACCACCTTACAACGATTTTTCTCTCACTTGCTGATATTTTTCATCTTGCAACTACCCAATGCTTTTGACCCTTTATACCAAGTTTATTTTATAAGAACTTACAACTGCCAAGTGATTTACCTACAATCTTCTGCTCAAAGCGTGAAAAAATAAGTTCTATTTACCTTTTATATAGTTAATATCAAATTCAAATTCACTGAGTGTAGCCAACCATCTTTCTTACCTAACATTCAATTTGGGTTTCCCAAATAGATACTTGAGCCCACTATGGTATGTCACGACTGTAAATTTTTTGCCAAGGAGGTGATGCCACTACATTTTCAATGCATGAATGATGGAAGCCAATTCTGAATCATGAGTTACATAATTTAGCTCATGCTCCTTTAACTTCCTGGACTCATAGCATACTACCTGTTCTTCCTACATCAAGGATCCACTAAGTACTTCTTTGCAGGCATTGATGCACACCACGAAATCCTTATCAAGATATGCATTTATCAACACTAGTGCATTGGTGAGCAACTACTTTAACTGCTCAAAGATTTATGCATAATGTGCAGTCCACTCAAATCTATTTCCTTTTCTTTGCAGGGCTATAGTGGGATGGGTTATCTTAGAGAAATTTATGATAAATCTCTGGTAATACCCTACCAATCCCATGAATGATCTAACCTCATCCACATTATTTGGAGTTTTCCACTCCATTATGGCTCTGATCTTCTCAGGATCAACTGAGATACCCTCATTGGAGACAATATTCCCCAAATAATGTATATGTGACTTGAAGAAATAAAACTTGTTGAAATTTGCATAAAGCTTGTGCTCCCTTAAAAATTGTCGCACTACAACCAACTTCTTTTCATTCTCCTATTTCATCCTTGAGTACACCAGTATTTCATTAACAAACACAATGACAAACTTTTCCAAATATGGGTGAAGCACATGTTGTTCATTAGACACATCAACGTGGTGTTAGCACTAGGCTTGTAACTTTCCAAGGTATTTAAATTTTTTGATGATCAGTTGACAACTTCATTGAGAAATAGTGACGGGTTAGGTATTAAGCTATGTTAATATTCTTTATGGAAGGGTGACATAAAGCTTAGAAATATTTCAAAATAGTTTATTTAAGTTATATCTAAGATTCCCCAAAGTTTTTCAGCAAATTAGAGCCTATTGAACGCCTACGGTTGGCGCTACAAAAATATTTTACAACGCATTGGTGAGCCCTCGTATTGCACCTGTTCTCATTCTGTATTTTTGAGGTTGAGGGAGTAAACACATTGGATAGCATCAAAACCACTTTGGAAGTTGGGATCTAGCCCTGCCAGCTTCAGAGAGGGATCCCTCTATTTGATTTAGCTTTGTTTTATGGATAAATTTTAGGCTAGATATGATTGTATTTGTTTGTTTTGTTTGAAAGGTTTGGTTGATTTGAGTGTTATAATTCCATTGGGCTATGGATTCTATAAACTAAACATGGAGTTGGGCAACAATTTTTAGAGGAGTTCTCACAGGGCAAGCTAGGTTGCAGTAAATGGATCTTTTCAGAATTTAAATGGATGGTGGAAAAGAAGAAGTGTAAGGTTCAGTAGAGACCAAAGATAAATTAAGAATTCTTTGACCTGACTTCAGTGGAAAACATTAAAATTAAAAATAGCCAAACTAGGGTGCTCTAGATAACGAGTCCTATTTATCACAGTTTTTGTTGATTAAGTCAAATATTTAGAATAACAGAGGAAATAAATAATAGTGTTTAGACAAATAGACAGAAGAAACACATCACCATTTAACACACCACATGAATCTTGTGAAAGGTCCCTGTATTATTGATGCTCCAGTACTTCAAAATTACAATATGCAGAAGGAAATTACATTCGGAAATCAACCCTTAATACTTCAAACAGTGAAGTATTTATAATAAAAATTACACTAATTCTTTACAAAATTGTTGTCAAATCGATAGTGTATTATTAGCCTAATTACAAACTAATATCATCTAATCTTGGCAAAAGAATAGGCCACGTAGGTTGTTTAAGAGAACGGTGGCCCTGTTTGGATGGTTTCTGTTGCCGAGTCATCTCAAAATAGAATGCGATGTTGAACTAACTCTTGTGTTGGCTGCTGCACTGGCAAAATAATTTTACTGCTCCTAAGTTATTCCTTAATCCAGTAAATCAACTAACTCCTACCATCTCTTTTCATCTGGCATTGTTAACTTTGTTACTCAGCGGAAAATTTCATCTACCTCTGTATATTTAGCAAAAGTTGGTTTCACAGTAAAAATATGTTTTACCTCATTCTACATGTGGAATTCGTTTGACATAGTCTCCAGAAATGACTTTTCTATCATACTTCCTTTAATCCCATTGAACTTAATACTTCTTTTAGCCACTTCTTTCATATTTAGGATATAGTCCTCCTGAGTGATCAACTTGTCATTTATGACATAGATACTGGACAGTCCCTTCTACATTAAGGCTTTAATCCTATTTGTAAATTAGTTCACCTGTAGCTCCAAGGTTTCACACCTTTCCTCGAACTGGTCAAGGAGATTTATCTTTGTCAAGACTTTCTTGACTTCTAGAATGTTGGAAGTTCTATCATTGATTCCTACTTCCTCCAACTCATATCCAGACTTTGATTTTAAGAACCTGATTATATTGGTAGCTTATTTGGCATATCTCCCAACTTTTCCCTACCTTGTACAATGGTTTCTGTTGCCTTCTCTATTAACTCTTTTTGCTCAAATATGATCTGGATAGAAGGCCAAATCTCATTCATTGAGTCTAATATGTTCATCCAAATGGTTTCCTTGGCTTGGGCCAAGGTCTGGCCAATAGAAGTGTCTCTCTTTACCTGGCACAACGTTTCCAATAGTCTCTGAGATTTTTCCACTTCAGCATTCCAAGCAGCTTCAACTTTGGCCTTTTGTACTTCCAAATCTTTGAGTTGGCCCTGAAAAGTCTCAATTTCCTTTGACTGTAATGACATATTTTTAAGTGTCTGTGTTACTTGTTCAGCACTGGGAGTCTGAGTTGAAGTAGGAGGAGTAGTAGTTGCTCCTGCTGATGGTAGTTGAGAAAGAGGTACATCATCCAAGGGAACTATGCCCATATTCAAACTCTCTTCCTTCTCCTTTATTAATTTCCCCAACTCTGCCTCCATCTGCCTGATCTGTATATTTTGTTCTATGATCAATTTCATATTGTCTGCTTTGTGAGCTTCACCTTCTTCAATGTCCTTGGTCATTGGATCTTCTGTAGTTGGCATTTTGAGTTGTTTCCTCAATGTTGCAATGTCCAAGTTTTTCTTCCTAATAATCTCATAAGTAGCAATAACATCTTTAGGGTCATACCTTATCTTGATCACCAAGTCTTCCCAAGACTTAATCCTGTTATCTTTGGACAAGGAAGAGACCTTCTCCATCTTCAACTGTGACTGTAAATTTGCAAAAGAAACCTGTAATTTGGATAAGGACATGGCAGTGTTAGTCAAAGTGGAGGATATCATATCACCAGTTTGTTTTTGCATCTCCATTTGATCAATGGGATATATGTCCTTTGTACTGAACTCAAAGGTGGTGCTCTTGTAATCTGTTGCTGATTTGGGCTATGAAGTCTGGGCCTCAAGAAAGGCCATCTACATTTTACCATGTTATGTATCAAATTCTGACAGAAGTCTACTTTGTGAATTGGAAGTCTGCTTCCATAATTGGTTGTATGTGATGTTCTTCAAGATTTCATTCCTTAGCATTATCTCTATGTACCTATCAAACATTGTCTTCTCTTTTTCTGTTTGGAGAGTGTATGATTCTAGCTTAGCCTCCTTATGACCTTGTGAAGATGAATGCTCAAAAGGAGATGTAGTGAATTTAGTGGTGGCAGGTGGTCAATTTGTAATGATGATGGTTTCCTGCTCTTCAGTTTCTTTCTCTACTTCAAGTTTGTGAGTTTTCTTGGGTCTCTTTCTATAACTAATTCTGAATTTTGTGGCTTCACTTCTAGTAGTAGATGATGATCCTTCCTCCCTCTGCCTTTTGCTAGATTTTTCCTGAGGAACAAGAGTCTGAAAACTAGAAGTTGAAACAAGTTCCTCTTCAGCTTCCTGCAAGGTATTCTCAGCCCATTCCAGCTGATTGGCATATTGTTCTATATTTGGCCTTGAAGTATGTATGTAGGGAGTGTTCTTGTTCTCTACTCTGAGCTTTGAGATGATGCCACAGGGGTCATAAGACCATGTGAAGCTCAAGCTGAATTTCATATCCTTCAATATTTTATTTGCCCCCTCACCTATTGTCCTTGTGTTGCACACAAATGGGCCTGCTTATGTTTTAATTCTGAATTGGGCCTTCTTCTTGGCCACTACAAAGTGGATGTCATCTGAGTTCAACATCTGCTTGATGTATTCTAGCACAAAGATCCTCATTGGGAGGTAATTGGGGAGTTTATAGGGGGCAAACTCATAGCCATAGACTCTAATCTATGTCTAGTTTTGATATAGGTACCAGTCACTGGTCTTTGCTTGGTCTAAAAAGTGTAAAATTCTTTTGATATCCTCACTGATTCTGGGCTGCACTACACTATTAAGAATTTTCATATCTGGATGAACAAATTATTCTATAAACTTCTTGTAGGTGAAATCCTTTTGTTCTTTCATGACCAGTGAAGTCCAAAAGATCACTGGTTGTTGGTCCCCTGCATCATCCAACTTCTGCAATGCAAAACCGAACTTTTCTGCTTGATAATAGATGAACATGTAGATCAAAACAGAGGTGTAATTGAACACCTTCTCTGTAGGAAATTTAATAAATTTCTCATGAATATTGTCAACCAATAATTGACTAAAATTGAAAATCATAGAGGGCTTGTTGTCTGTGGAAAATGTGGAGAGGAATCCTAAGATGGGCTCATCTACCAACTGATCAGAATGGTAGCCTAAAATGTAAGAAATGATTGAAATAATTTGTTTGGCCTAATCATGGAAAATGGAAGAAGGATATGGAGGATTTTTCTTGGGCAATTGGGGATTCTCTGGCAAGAAAATCTCAAAAAAATTGGCTCTGGTCGCAAAGTCCAGCTTCTGATAAATCTGGGTGAGGGCTTCTAGGGAGAAAGGGGCATAATTTTCCATAATAGGGGCTAGCATCATTTGGTCAAAGGATTTGGCTGTAATGGTGAAAAGAATGTCACTTGTAGGGGAAATTACGGCTCTCTGGGAGGGGACATAGCATGCTTGACATCTTCTGGTAAATTATGGGGCTTGGGATGTCAAGGGAAAAATATAATGAGTGAGGTTTGATTCCCATAGTCATGTCTCATCAATCTTATCTGTGTGTTTATCCTCTAACCAGCAATACAACTCCAAAAAATCATAGTCACACAGAGTTTCACTAATCCTGTAATCTGTGTCTGCTAATGGTATGTGATCTAAGTCTATAGAAGGGGGAATTAAAGGGTTAATGGCCTTGTCTGTGGTCTTAGTCTTGGGAGGCATGGTTGTAAAATATTTCTGAATAGTATGAATATGCAAATGAATCTTACTAGGCTCAGAGACGATAATGGAATGTCGGGCGAAAAATAAAACGACAGGTCAGTGACTGTCAGAGTCCTGGTGGTGAAGAAGCTCTGATGCAGATTGCTGCAGGAAATTATGAATCACAAAACAATTAGGAATAAAAAGGCTAAGAATGACAATATTAGAGTTTATTTAAACATTTGTGATAGAGTCCCGTTGAAAATGGTGTGGGACTGTTACCGAACGGTTACCCAGGAAAACGAAATAAATGTCAAATGGGCATTTAGTCGGGAAAGCATTTAATTGGCCCAACGATCTTGACAAGTGGCAAGTAGAGAATGGTGGGGGAAGAGTGGTGGGGGCGCAGCAGGAAAGGATAAGGAAGGGAGGTTTCCGAAGGAGTTATAAGGTGGTAAGTAGTATCGGGCAAGGGGGGGTGAAAAATCACCGCGATGCGCCACATAAGGGGTAAGGCCCAGTGAGAGAAACCACCTTCCAGAAACCGCCCCCCCCCCCCCCCCCCCCCTCGGCCAACCCCCCTCGGTGGTAAATGGATAATGCAAATGGGGGTACAAAAAAGAACAAGGGTCGTTGATGAGCCCCAAAAATGGACAATTATTTGAGCTCATTCAACCTCCTAATTTAACTTAATCCACCATTCTCATTAGTTTATTGCGTGTTTTTGATTATATTTATGTTAATAGAGTGAATTTGGTTAGTCATTATGCCAACAAGTCTAATGGGTGCTTTGTGTAGCCTTTTTGGTCAATTTGGAGACAAAATTGAAGGTCTTAATGAGCACTTGGCAGCCAAATTCGTGGGAGAACAAGGGAGAGGATTTGTAGGAAGGTGTCCCCTTCATTTATGGGCCCTTACCTCGAATTCTCCACCATCAGCTCGGAGTTCAAAGGCCACCAAATCAATCAACACAAGGGCAGCCAAGCAAGTCAAGTAGGACTGCTGTTAACTACAAGTCTTGGGCAGCCGAGTCCCTAAAGTTTAGGAGGACTGTTGGGTCCTCAATTTGTATAAATAAGAAGGCTTAGGGCCTCATTTTGGTTAGCCAGTTAGTCATTTTGTAGCCAATGGATGTTAGCTAGTTAGCCAGTAGATAGTAGCTAGTAGTTAGTCATTTCATGTCCTTGTTGTAGTCATTTTGTAATTCGATTTGTATGCAATAGATTAGCTTTGCTTTCAGCTCATTCTCAAGCTCTCCTTGTGGACAGTTTTGATGTAACTCTTCATTCTTGATTAATAAAGATGAATTCAGCTTTGCACCAGCTCTAAATCTCTCTTGGGAGGCTGTAGCTCTTGGGGTTGGGCCCATCTCAAGCGCCCAGTACCTCCCCTGTTTATCTTTATGTGTGTTTGCTGCGTTCTCAAAATAAAATCTGCTCTTTAGATCTTGCTTTGTTATTTTGGTTGTTTTTGTTGGTTAAAGTAGCTTTTTCTGTTTGGGAATCGATTGGTAGGAGTTTGTCATGAATTTAGATCTTTCGGAATGTTCTTGCTCACGTGATGTACATGGTTCCCTTTCCAAACGAGGTTGTTGTTTATTCATTTCATTGACAGTTAGATTAAGTTAGCTAGGACTTAGTTTGTTTGCAAGAATTCATTGATTCGGTTGAATGTGCATTGTGCAGGGCACCTCTATCACTCACTCACATGGTCAAGCTTCATCAGAGCCATCTGATTCATCCCATATCTAGGCTTCTCGCTTCACACCCATCCTCTTGCCCACGTAACCCTACCTTCTTCTCCATTGTTGTCTCAACTACCTTAAAGCCAAATCAGCCTTCCACATATCATCTCACCACTCCATCCATCAGTTCCTGGGTCACTTCAGACCCCCATCCTACCTCCATAACCATCCATGGATCTTCCATCAATCACCCATCCTCAAAAATCCCATTTTGAAACATCCTGTAGAAGAATTACAGACCATCCTGTAGAAACCCCTACAGACTTCCTGTAGAAGTTCATAAACACGGTTGCATGGCATCCAGACTTTGTGAAACTCTCAGAAAGAATGTTAGGGATCCCTTAGACCCTCTCTGTACCATCCCAACCTTTCCCAAAGCATTTCATCCCTTGATCCATCCCTTGATCCATCCCTGCACAGTGGAAAACTAGTTAAAAGCACATGCATGATAATTCTAATAACTTAAACAAAAATACAAAAAGATGTTTTCTTCAGATAGTGATAACTTAGACACATGCATTTTACCTTCCTAGAAGTAATGGCATCTCTTCTCGTAGTTTGCATTCTCATTTTTGCATCAGTAGGACTAGTTGGTAGAATTAGGGTTTGCTAGGGTTTGTGTTTCTTTTTGGCTTTTAGTTTCTTTCCGCAAGTAGATTAGCTTCCTTTGAGTTAGCTTTCGTCCATCAGTTAAAAAGCTTCTTCTAAGAGCTCATAGAAGTTGGCTTGAGCCCCTAGCGGACTTGTGCCAGCTGACCAAGTGACAGCTGCGGCAAGAGCTAGTACTTGTGCATACAGCACCGTCGCTTCCAAGTTTGTTACGAACTACCGGGTTGATAAAATTAAAGAATGGAGTTCCAGGAGTTGTAGCATTATTGCTACAATATTGGAGCCCACCATCTTTTTGGCGCCGTTTCCAGGGAATCGGCAGAGTATTGGTGATTGTTGCTATTCTTCTATTTTCTACTACAACCTTCTGCTAAGTAGTTTATTTCATTTCCATTATGCAATTTCATTTATGCAAAAGTAGATTAGCATTTCAATTCCGCAATTTCATTTCTGCAAGCGTATATTAGCATTTCAATTTTGCAAGCGTAGCCTAGCATTTCATTCCTGCAATTTCATTTGAGAAAAATAGATTAGTCCTTTCCTGCTTTCATTTCAATTCCGCATTTTCATTTCAGCAAGATAGTTAGTTGTAGTTCAATCTATTTTAGTTTTGAAAGTACAAGAAGAAAAATACAAAAAATCAACCAAAAATATTTCCTTTCATGCCTTGTAGGAGTAGAGATAAGTTAGAAAAATATTTTCACAACACCCCCCTTTGCTTCACACAGCCAATCTTCTCTCTTCTTCGATGGTTGTGACTAAGAAGAACCCCTGGGTGGACATCAAGACATATCTGAAGAACCTCTAGGGGAGAAGAAGAAGAAAACATTCCTCTAGAGCAAATGGCTACAAGCAGAAATGTTGGGAGCAGTCCCTTGTCCAAAGATGAATTTGAAGATCAGATAGAAGATTTCAAGAGTGATATGAGGCAGTTTCTTGCCATACAACTGGATACCCTGTGGATCCAAAAGAAGCAAGAGGAAGCCAAGAGGGCTTTGGTCATTTTTTGTCCTAGGTGCACTAGAAAGCATCCTAGGAACGAATGTCCAATGCACTCCCTAGAAGTGTGTTTCATCTGTGAAGAATACCATCCTACAAATCAGTGCCCTTCCCTGCCTGGACTTAAAGTTGCATATCAGAGAGCCAAAGGAGCCACTGAACCACTCCATTATATGAACCAAAGGAGGCCGCATGGACCTAGATCTTACCAGCAGGAACTGCAAGGGACATCCGAGACCTATTATGACCCCTATCAAGCCACTTTCATGCCTTCTTGGGGTCCCCCAGATCATCCTTCCTGGTCTACACCTCCTCCTTGGTCTTATTCTCCTTGTTCCTTCACAGATCCATATTATGCCCAACCAGTTGCTCATTCATTTCACTCTTATGCTCAGCCACAGCCTCAGTGGAATGCACCTTATCAGGACTGGAGGCCCCAATACAACTCTCATCCCACTCAATTTTCTCCACCACCTGCTCATCCACAACCATCGCATCCTCCTCCACCAAGGCAACCCCAAATGCCTACCCAACCACAATGCCATCCATCTCCATCTCAATTTCACACCTCCACTCAACTACCCATACCATTTCCAAAGCCATACAATGGAGTAGCTCAACCCAATTGCAAAGTTGAGGCACAACATGTCCAAACAACTCCTCTTGAGCTCCAAGATGTTCACCATAGCTCAGGAAAAGCATTGCAAAAAAGAGATCATCTTGAAAGCATTGAAGGATCACATCCAACAAAAGAAGATTCAAAAGAGGAGATCAAAGAACCATGGGTTGCACTTGATGAAGAGAAGACATCAGAAGCAGAGATAAAGAAAGATCCCTCATGGTTACCATCAAATATTCCATGGATTCAAGAGAAAGATCAGCAAAAAGAGGAAGATGAGAAAGTCATGTTAGAGGGTGACATGAAACATGATCCAGATCAGCAAAATGACCAAGGATATCAAAGCTATATTGAGACATGGTTCCAGACAGTCACTAAGTTGCAGCAGTACTCTCTTCCTCAGCTATGTTTGATCCCTTCAAGGTCAGATCATTTGGTCTCTGAGATCTGGATACCTATCCAAGCATGCATTTCGAGCCTTCACATCATTTTTTCTCTAATCTCGATGTGCACATGGCTCCATTGGAAGTATTCTTATACTTGAAAATGATTTTGTTTTTCAAGTAGGGTAGGGTAGAAAAAAAGGAAAAAAAAGAGAAAAAAGAAAAAGAAAAAATGAAAAAAAGAGGAAAATAGAAATCTAAGGTGAAAACCTCCTTGGAGGCACCTTAGATTGGCTCATTGATTGAAAACCTCCATGAGGCGGTCAATGGGTTGAAAAAAAGAGAAAAGAGAATAAGATCTTTGGGTGAAAACCTCCCTTGGAGGCGCCTAGGGCAGGCAATTAGGGTGAAAACCTCCATGAGGCGCCCTAGTCGTTTTTCAAAAAAAAAAGAGAAAAAGAAAAATAAAAATAAAACTAATTCCATTGGCTAATTGCAGGTTGCAAGAAGGACGTTTCATGATAGGAGGAGCACTCAAATCAAGGTCAAAGGAATTTTTTTGCCTTCTACAGGAAGCTTTGTATTTCTACAGGAAACATCCTGTAGAACCTTTGGACGAGCCAAATCCAAGTTCAAAAGTGAATCTAATGGTGGGAATCTATTGATTAGGCCTACAAGCACTTGTGTGTCCATCCCTTGCCTTTATCCATCATTTTTTCCACCTCCTTGTGCTTCTCATTGTGCTTCTACAGGAACTTCCTGTAGAAATTGTGGGAAACTAGACATGGATTTCAAAAAGTGGTTTGGCGAACATGGTAGCTTCCTCAAGGGTTCAGAAGTCCTCATGCAATATTCCAACTCCTCCTCCATCATCTCCATACCTGCATCACAGCCCAAGCTCAGTTTTTCCTTCCATGCAAACATTTGCAAAAAGCCTTGAGGCAAAAATCCATAGAGCAAAATTTGTTTTTGCCATAACTTGAAAACCATGCATCCATTTGACAAACCATTTTATGGGGAATTGTACAAGGGTGATGACAACATGCTTGAGCAGTTTCATGCCGTTCCGGTGCACGGTTTCCAAGAAATCAGCCTCCATCACCATCAGCCATTTTTGCATTTTCTCCATATCCGTGCATCCGTTTCAAAACCTGTTTCATGGGGATATGCATGTCAATGATGGTAACCTACCCAAGCAGTTTCAGCCGATTCCGATGCACGGTCTCCGAGAAATCGAGCTCTGAAATCTTCAGCCATTTTCCATTTTTCTCAAAATCCATGCATCCATTGATCACGATTTTGCTATGGGAGATGCATCATGATGATAGAAACATGCTCAGCAAGTTTCAGATCAATCCGCTTTACCGTTTGAGAGTAATGGCGAAAACAAGTTCTGGTTTTGTGACCATGCAGCAGCAACAGCTTGAAGGTGCAGATCTGAACGTGGAAACAATTGCATGCAGCTCAGATCCGGCAAGAGGACACCTGCACAAGGAAAAGCAATCAAAAATCATCAGCCAAGCCCTCATGCAATCAAAGGATCCAAGCATGCAGCAGCAGAATCAGAGCATGCAACAGCAAAAAGCTTCACAAGCAGCCGTTCGACTTCCAGGTACGTGACTGAAACTAATTCCTTTGTTGCATGAATGTAATTTGAGAACTGCGTGAACAATGAGATGGTTGTGATTAAAAAAATCGGTGGCCAGCTAACTGGCCACCCTCATCCAGTTCAAACAACGCTCGGTGGGTGAATACGACACGTGTGCTCAGCCATCTCAGGAAGAAAACTGGAAACAGGTAGTAAAACTCCAGCGTGATTGATGGACGTGATTATAGGCAGAGAACAAACAGTCTGGTGAACGTGATGGACGTGATTAGTGGTGGTTGTTTAAACGGTCTGCATGGGGCCAACGTGCACTTGGCCAGCTCACCCTCCATCAACGGAAGTCTCCATAAACAGCCAATCAAACTCTCACCTCCGTTGTTTCCAGTTTATCATCGTCCTTGCAGCTGCAACAAGCTCCATACCACCTCCATAGTAGCAAACCAATCTTTCTCGGCCATTTTTCAGAACCCTCCTGCTTATCGGCATTCTACAGGGAGCACTGTTTTGTTCTACAGGAAACGAGAGCCGCCTACAGGAAGGCGTCTACAGGAAAGGCAGAGAACAGCTCTGCGGAAGGAAAACCCAGAATTATCATTGAATTTGGAGCTCCAAATGAGGTAGGCTCAAAAAAAAAAAAAACTCCTCTATGCATGGTTTGTTTGTGCAAGGTGGTGAATTAAACATGGCATCGGATTGGACAATCAGTGAAAATCTGCCTGTGTATTGGAAATAGAAAGTTTGCCTGTGTGTTGCACTGAGTTTCTCAGTTGTGTCTGCATCAAGATTCTTCTCCACGTTTCCTGTTTCTAAAATTCTCTTATAAGGAAGGCATATGCAGCTGTGAGAGCCAGCCTGTGGATGAAAATTTTAAAATTTGCATATCTGAATGTGCCCTGAGAAGAAAACTTGGTCTCTATCCTCTGTCTGTAGAAGAAAAACTCTTCCTTTCATAACCAGATCACTGAGAGCTGAGTCACAGCAGTCTTGAAACCAGCATTCCCTATTCAGTCACTGGTTGAATGTGGGACAAAAATGAATGAAGGGATTCCAGACCAGATGGCCCATCATGGGCTCATCAAATTATTAGTAGAAGATGCCCTGCACACTTACATTGTCCCCGTATCATGGGAAATCTTCCAAAACATGTCTAGGGATGACAATATCAGAGTTTGGCCAAAGATATCACCCCATCTAGCAGTGAGGAAGAAGAACACATTGAAAAAGGTAAGAAAATCGATGGTGAAAAACCGCAAGACATCTAGGCACAGCAAGAACAAAGACGAAAAGGAGAAATGGGCCAGATTGCTAAGCCTAAAACAGGGGAAGAAACAACAGCAAAAACACCAAGGGAAAAGAGGATGCAGCGCAGAACACAGAAGGCCGAGAAAGTCCAACTGAAGAGTGTCACAGCCAAAGAAACCACACAAAAACAAAAGGAGAAAACACAGTCAGCAAAACAGGCAGAAACAGGCACAGGGATTTCTACAGGAAGCGGGGAAAAAGAGCAGCAAGAGGAGAAATCACCCGAGATATTGGCTAGGGAGGCAGCAACTGTGCTTGCTGCCCTAAGCACATCTCCAAAGCAAAAAGGGAGGCGAAAAAGGGGAACATCCATGTACTTTAAAGCAAGAAGGAGCACACGGATAAAAGTGGGCAGACCCCAACCACAGTCAAAAGAGCCAATTATCATTGAGGACGCCACAACTAAACAAAAGGAGGAGTCTCCCCCAAAGATATCCATCACCTATGAACGACGGAGCCCGAAAACATCCACCTGGAGAGAAAGGATTGAAAGGATGGACTCAAAGACAGCTCTACAGGAAGCTGAGATGGTTCTACAGGAAACTCTGGCTAAGCTGAAAGAGACAAAGTACAGGAGGAGAATGAGCTGCTGAAACAGTAGTTACAGCTATAGGGAAGTCATAACGAAGATAGGCCCTCCATTTTGGGAGAACAACAACAGCAAGAAGGGCCTCCAGCAGACAAGGAAACATCTGATGAACAGCAGAGAGAGGACAAGCAGGCTAAGACAGTGCCGACTGTTTCTACAGGAAGACAGAGAACTGTTAGCAGACTGTTTCTACAGGAAGTTAGCAGACTGTTTCTACAGGAAGACAGAGGACTGTTTCTACAAGAAGCCAGCGAACTGTTTCTACAGGAAGTTTGAAAAGAGGGAAGCCAAAGGAGGAATCGGCCGAGATGTTAGCCAAAGAGGCCACCAGGGCTATCAAAGACGAGGAAAGAGAGATTGGTTGCTCAGAGGATGAGCAACACTTTCAGTAGGGGGGTGATGATGAGCCCCAAAAATGGACAATTATTTGGGCTCATTCAACCTCCTAATTTGACTTAATCCACCATTCTCATTAGTTTATTACATGTTTTTTATTATATTTATGTTAATAGAGTGAATTTGGTTAGTCATTATGCCAACAAGTCTAATGGGTGCTTTGTGTAGCCTTTTTGGTCAATTTGGAGACAAAATTGAAGGTCTTAATGAGCACTTGGCAGCCAAATTCGTGGGAGAACAAGGGAGAGGATTTGTAGGAAGGTGTCCCCTTCATTTATGGGCCCTTACCTCGAATTCTCCACCATCAACTCGGAGTTCAAAGGCCACCAAATCAATCAACACAAGGGCAGCCAAGCAAGTCAAGTAGGACTGCTGTTAACTACAAGTCTTGGGCAGCCGAGTCCCTAAAGTTTAGGAGGATTGTTGGGTCCTCAATTTGTATAAATAAGAAGGCTTAGGGCCTCATTTTGGTTAGCCAGTTAGTCATTTTGTAGCCAGTGGATGTTAGCTAGTTAGCCAGTAGATAGTAGCTAGTAGTTAGTCATTTCATGGCCTTGTTGTAGTCATTTTGTAATTCGATTTGTATGCAATAGATTAGCTTTGCTTTCAGCTCATTCTCAAGCTCTCCTTGTGGACAGTTTTGATGTAACTCTTCATTCTTGATTAATAAATATGAATTCATCTTTGCACCAGCTCTAAATCTCTCTTGGGAGGCTGTAGCTCTTGGGGTTGGGCCCATCTCAAGCGCCCAGTACCTCCCCTGTTTATCTTTATGTGTGTTTGCTGCGTTCTCAAAATAAAATCTGCTCTTTAGATCTTGCTTTGTTATTTTGGTTGTTTTTGTTGGTTAAAGTAGCTTTTTATGTTTGGGAATCGATTGGTAGGAGTTTTTCATGCATTTAGATCTTTCAGAATGTTCTTGCTCACGTGATGTACATGGTTCCCTTTCCAAACGAGGCTGTTGTTTATTCATTTCATTGACAGTTAGATTAAGTTAGCTAGGACTTAGTTTGTTTGCAAGAATTCATTGATTCGGTTGAATGTGCATTGTGCAGGGCACCTCTATCACTCACTCACATGGTCAAGCTTCATCAGAGCCATCTGATTCATCCCATATCTAGGCTTCTCGCTTCACACCCATCCTCTTGCCCACGTAACCCTACCTTCTTCTCCATTGTTGTCTCAACTACCTTAAAGCCAAATCAGCCTTCCACATATCATCTCACCACTCCATCCATCAGTTCCTGGGTCACTTCAGACCCCCATCCTACCTCCATAACCATCCATGCATCTTCCATCAATCACCCATCCTCAAAAATCCCATTTCGAAACATCCTGTAGAAGAATTACAGAACATCCTGTAGAAACCCCTGCAGACTTCCTGTAGAAGTTCATAAACACGGTTGCATGGTGTTGAGTCTTGAAAATGTCATTCATTTCGATTACACTTTCACTATTATGTCCATTATATCACCTCCATTTCACCTCCATTTCACTACTATGTCACCACATTCATCCCAATTTCATTATCATTGGGCCACCTTTATGTTTTTCCAATCTTTATTATTTCTAAGCCTTTTAAGTGAATTTGTGGTTAAACATTAGAAAATAATGTGCATATGCTTATACCTAACAAATGGGTTGAGTTTGTTGACATGTGTAGGTTGAAAGGAGGCTTCTAGAAGACCCTTATGTGGCACTCTAAGGCCAAATTCGAATTTGGTTGGAAAGAATCATGGGATCATGAGGATATGTGTCACATCTCCTAATTGTATTGTAACTCTAAAAAGACATGTGTCTTATCAGTTCCTATTTTGATTAGGACTCTAGAGGTAGAGGGAGAGATTCATGGACTATCATTAATGAGATGGCTCTCATCTTTTTGTATAAATAGGAGATCTCTCTCCTTCATTTGCTAGTCTTTCCTTTAGTCTTTTCTTAGTCCTTTTAGTTTGTTAGTCCCATGGCTTTTGAAAGCTTTGGAGAGCTTTGTTGTACTTTGCACTTTTGAAGAAATTGAATAAAGCTTTGATGTTCTCAACATGGAAGGAGATGTGAAGTAGATGTCATGGAGCATATTAGGATGTAAGTAGATTAAATTTCATTTTGTAAATATTGCTTTGTAGAATGTAAGGTAGATTAGATTTTCATTCATGCAATTTTAATTTATGCAAGTTATTTTCTCCCGGGATTGTGTGTCTTTGTTGTATTTGCTTTATCTCTAATGGTATTTTCAGTTGTCATATTCATAAGTTGCTACCTTTATTTTATTTTTCTAGCTTGATTTCTAGTTTAGTTTCTCAAGTTGTATGCTAACATATTGATGGTCTCTTTATCATAAGTTGTTCATCTTTAAGAGATCAGAATATTAATAAATTACAGCTTGCTTTGAGTACTTTTTAGACTAATCTCTAACTACTTCTTAATCGTGTTTCACATAATCCCATATGTTGGAAGCAGAGAGTTAGGAAGAGTTGAACATTATAACTGGTCTTTAAAGTAGATTTTTCTTATTTTGATTACTTTTTAGACTTATTTCTAACTACTTCTTAATCGTGTTTCACATAGTACTATATGTTGGAAGCAGAGAGTTAGGAAGAGATGATCATTATAATTGGTCTTTAAAGTGGTTTTTCTTACTTTTTTTTGCAGCAGCATGAGTAGTGACTAGTGCCATTAGAAAGTGGTTTTTATGTTTTGCTTTCAGTTTCATTTCAAGTTATTTCTTTCAAGCTCTTTCTTTGCAAGTTTAATGTACAGTTTGAATTACTGCATGCTTTCAAGTTGATTGTAGATTAGTGATGCACATAGCCTTCTAATGAACTAATGACGTGATAGAATCATCTTGTCCTTTTGCTGCAGCAAGGATACTTGGTCTCATAGTCATTTTCTCATTATTTGATTATTGCATGTTAGAACAAAAATCCCAAAAACAACATAAACTATAAAACAACGAAGTAAGAGAAAGGTTAACTAAGCACATATAGTGCACCACACTTCATCAGCTTACGATACCCGGATTGATAATTTATGTAGAGCAATTTAAGACATTAAATTGACTAGACACATGGCATCCAGGCTTTGTGAAACTCTCAGAAAGAATGTTAGGGATCCCTTAGACCCTCTCTGTACCATCCCAACCTTTCCCAAAGCATTTCATCCCTTGATCCATCCCTGCACAGTGGAAAACTAGTTAAAAGCACATGCATGATAATTCTAATAACTTAAACAAAAATACAAAAAGATGTTTTCTTCAGATAGTGATAACTTAGACACATGCATTTTGTTAGGATATTCCGACACATAGGAAATAGTTAAGTTCAACTTGGTCTAGTATAGAGTTAGGTATAGAGTTAGGTAAAGTGTGTTTCTTTACCGTTGTACATTTTGTAACTTACAATCCGACGGTCACGATATGTAGTGATCCGACGGTTCATTCTCTCCTCGGTATTACCGACACTTGATCCGTGGCTTGACACCCGATTGGTCCATGAGTTCTATTTAAAGCGCATGGAGGGTCATTGTTCGGGTAATCCGTGCATGAGAGAAGCTTATGTAAATTTTCATTCTTTGATTAATAAATTGTCTGTAGTACACATGCACTTCATCAGAAAGCTCATTCATGACCATGTTCTTGAAGTGCAATATTGTTCAACAGATGATCAGGTTGCAGACATCTTCAAAAAGGCTCTCACAGAGGCGAAGTTCACTAAACTTCGATATATGCTTGGAGTTCAGGAAGTTGTCACTAAGGGGGGATAGGCTCTAGTGCCTCCTTCCTTCTCCTATTGTGTCATATTTGTAAATCCTTCAATCCTATCCCAAGTTGTTCTTAAGGGGGGATGTTAGGATATTCCGACACATAGGAAATAGTTAAGTTCAACTTGGTCTAGTATAGAGTTAGGTATAGAGTTAGGGAAAGTGTGTTTCTTTACCGTTGTACATTTTGTAACTTACAATCCGACGGTCACGATATGTAATGATCCGACGGTTCATTCTCTCCTCGGTATTACTGACACTTGATCCGTGGCTTGACACCCGATTGGTCCATGAGTTCTATTTAAAGCGCATGGAGGGTCATTTTTCAGGTAATCTGTGCATGAGAGAAGCTTATGTAAATTTTCATTCTTTGATTAATAAATTGCCTGTAGTACCCACGTTGGGACAGGCCGTGGACTGTTTCCCTCTTTGAGGGTTTTAACCACATTAAAAATACTGGTGTATTGATCTGTGATTTGGTTGTGAGCGGTGTCATTTTGGTATTCTTTCTGAGGAACTTACCCTGTAAATTCCTACACATTTTACCTTCCTAGAAGTAATGGCATCTCTTCTCGTAGTTTGCATTCTCATTTTTGCATCAGTAGGACTAGTTGGTAGAATTAGGGTTTGCTAGGGTTTGTGTTTCTTTTTGGCTTTCAGTTTCTTTCTGCAAGTATATTAGCTTCCTTTGAGTTAGCTTTCGTCCATCAGTTAAAAAGCTTCTTCTAAGAGCTCATAGAAGTTGGCTTGAGCCCCTAGCGGACTTGTGCCAGCTGACCAAGTGACAGTTGTGGCAAGAGCTAGTACTTGTGCATACAGCACCGTCGCTTCCAAGTTGTTACGAACTACCGGGTTGATAAAATTAAAGAAGGGAGTTCCAGGAGTTGTAGCATTATTGATACAATACTGGAGCCCACCAGTCGTGTATGGAGTGGGGAATCAGATCCCGAGGCGCTCAAAGCCACGACCTTTAACCACAAATGACAAACCAAATTTTTCCTTATGCACTTTATCATTGGCTTTTTCAACTTAGGATATGAATGCATTATGAAAAATATGAAGCAATTACCCACAATGCGCACATTTTCCTCTTTTTCCATATCCTCAAACTTAGGATAAAATTTACATAGGCAAATATTTATCAAATCATCTAATCTACCTACCCTTAGCTAGACTAACATTTTTATTTCTGTCTCCAGGGTGCAATTAGACTAGCAGACCCATTTTTATTTTCTTTTATGCATAATGAAAAACTAACTAACCTATCCCTTATTTGTCCTATCAACCCAAATTAAACAGTTGGGTCAATGTCATTTTCTACCTAGCTAATGATTTACCCAGATTAAACTGTTGGATAAACCTTTTTTCTCTATCTAATTTACATAAATTTAAATGAGTTTAATCATGATTAAACTAAACTAGTGATTGTGGAATTTTGAACAAGTTGCACACAACTTTATTTTACAAAAATGAAGCAAAAAACTATCCATGAATAGTGGCATTTAGACTTGCAACACTTTCAGTATTATTTTTTTTTGATTTTATTTCTTTTGGTGGGGTTCAATCTTTCTTCTTTTTGAATATTTTTGTTTTTCTCTTTATTTTTCTCTTCTTTATACCTTCTTTTAATTTTTTATTCTATTTTTTCTTTTATTTGGAAATCATTGGCAAATTGACAAGTATTTACAAAATAGGATTCCTAAGATACATCACTCAATTATCTTGAGATCCTATAAATTATAGGACCCTAACAACACCAAGAGTGTTGCAACTCCCAGAGGCTCCTCAACTCTATTTATCAACCCAAGGTCTGTACAAACTTCGAGGTGAAAGTGTTGTATACACAGTAGATGGGATTCTACTCATGCCACCCTCAACTGGGTCATTCAATCATTATGGTTCCAAGACCATGCTTCTACTGAATTAGGGGTAATTAACTTCTGAAAGTGAAATTCAAAATCTATCCCTAGTGTATAAAAAGTAAATAATTTTCAAACCCAACTTGTAAAATCTACCCACTTGTAAATGCTACTAAATCAATTCATGAAAAAACACAAGAGTTATGCCACCCGCAGAAAGGAAACACTAATTGAAATCAACCATCTAGTTATCAAATTCACTTGAAAACATAATATTATTCTACCAACTCACAATTCAAGATTTCATCCATCATTTATCTAATTCACACTTTCATATTAAGTAATGTCATATTTTCTGAATCTGTGATGAGGAAACTAATGTTATTTTCTCTTGCAATGAAGGAAATGGAATGGAACGAATGGCCTAGGTGGTACCTATGACCATGGAGTCCAATTTGTGGGGTCAACCTACTCCTAAACTAAGCTAAACTCACATTACAAGTCAAAACAAGGGCAAAATAGGCTGCTATAGGCATGCTACAGGAAGCTACTATAGGATTCATGTATTGTTAGATGAAGTCCTGTAATGTTAAAAGAAGCTTTCTAAGAGGGTTTGGAGGGTAAGGATGATCGGATAAAGTGATGGAAATATGGAGGAAGGTTGTGATGGATGGATGGTAAGTAACCAACACCCCTAGCCAAGTTCAATACTTCAGGAAGGCCAACTTTGGGCTAAGAGGGCTGGTCACGGTGACCAAAAAACAGAGATCAAGACAACAGTTGGGATTCATCAAAAGAGAGTGGAGAATTCCTGGATGGAAATGGTGAAAAAGGTCCCTTGCATGTAGGTCCAATAGTCCTGCAACATCACATGCACCTATTCTTCTTTTCATTTGCAAAATATTATAACAATGTTAGAACAGATGAGTTGAATTTGGAAATTATCTAGCTAATGTTAAAAACTCTTATTTATGCAATGAATTAACTTCTAAGATACAACAACCATATGTGAAATCATCCAAGAAATCATAAGCAATAAATCATCACATAATGTTTTTGGGTTGTGATTGTGGATTCCTCTAGTTAGGTTCCCATGAGAGAGATGAGATAGAGGCACAATAATAGGATTTTTGAGAAATTATATTCTACTAAAATGCAGCAACTAATAAACATTCTAAGCTAAAGAAGTATATCAATACACAAGAGGGGCCTAAGCTACTGGGGTTGGGCCCAAACCCAAGAGCCTCAGCCCTATGAACTAACTCAGTGATGGATCAATAAGAAACATCTCATTATCATTGCAGAAATGTCAAATACATCACATAACAAGTCAAAAAATAGCAGTCACAAGTGTTTGAGCTCAATAGTTTCTTAGCTACAAAAAAAATTCGAATCCTAATGAGTTCCTTGGCATGTTCATTTATACAACATGGTAGCTACCAACAAATCCCTATAGAATAGAGATGTTTGTCTCCCAAAACTCAAGAAAGGTAGATCTAGATCTTCCTTGAACTGCATTGGCTTAGTTGTCAATGACCTTGTCCTTCTTGGCTACCAATGACTCCGAGTTGATTAGAAACAAAGTGGTGATCTTGGCTAATTGAAGGAGTTGAGGAGGTAGACAACCTCCTAGAATCTCTCCCTATTGTCTACTCTGAGCTCCACCATCAAAATTATCTCAAAATTGTCCCAATTCTTGCATTTAAACCATGTTAGGCCACATGACATAGCAACACATATTTTATCCTCCTCACTAAGCATAATATAATAAAAATTGTAAATAAATGTGAGAAAGAGATAATTCTAAAGTTGGAGGATGGCATTATGACCCTTGTGATATACTTATTGATGAGCCTCATCATCACCCCTTTACTAAAGTTGTTTCTCATCCTCTGAGAAACTCATTCATCTATGTCCATGTATTTCATGGCCCTAGTGGCCTCTTTGACATCCCAAGGCTCTTTAGATGGTGTGCCTTCTTGAGGATAGAAGCCTGCATCATTTTCTATGTTGTCTATTGCTTCCTCTCCTCTTCCTCATCCCTTCCTTCCTGTGGGATTAGCAATAAAGCTGGAATGAGATTGATTCCAATCCAGTTGATTTTTAATATTTGCATGATTCTTTTGTACAGGGGTGTCCTCTCCAATGAATTCCTCAACATTTTAGGAGAGTGATACTCCATGATCTGGAGACTATGGGGTAAGGCCTTCCATCTTCTCTAGCATGCTTGCTGGATTTATATCCCTAACAACCTGAGTGTATCATCAAAATGTGAGATGGTCTGGTCTTGGGTGGCAAGGTATATGGGTGCTAGATTATCATTAATGGAGATGATGCTATGATTACTAATGATAGCCACTGGGCTTATCTTCTTTTCCCTAATATATAGTGGTTCTTTTTCTTCATTTTCCATTACTTTATTTACCTCCTCGGCAATGGCCTCCTCATGAATCATCCAAGATGCTAGGGTCATCAGTTGCATTTCCTAAAACTTTGCATTGGCATCCCAAACATTCATATCAATTAAGGTGAGGTTATGCATGTAGAACTCAACCAATTTTTCTCTGTCTTCTATGTTACTTTGGTCATAGAATTCAATGAATTGATTGTAGTCTTTAAATGGAATGGATCCATGTTTTTCTAGGGTCTTGATTTGGAATTGCATCCACTAATCTTTGAGAAAGAGTGCATAAGAATTGGATGCCTTTTTGCACTGTAATGCTTCCATGGATATGCTTGCCATTGTGGCTAGTTGGATTTCCTTCTCTTGCAGCTTCTCCCTAAACCATATGTTCTCTACCTATAGATGCTCCCTCATTGTGGTCTCTCTCTCTCTCTTAGCTCACTCAACTCTTTTCCCATTTCAAGGACCTTCTCTCCAATGAGGCCCACATAGTCCACCTTTTTGGATTTAGCAATCTGCATCCATCTATGGGTTCTCCCTCTTTCTTCTTCAAGTTCAAAGAAAAGTGGGATTGTAAATTTTTGGGGAATAATTCTTCCTCATTCAATGAATTTATAATAGGATCTCAATTTAGGTTGCGGACTAGGCTCTTGTAGCTCTAGGAAGTCCTTCTCAAATGTTTTTGGGGAGGCTTCCCCCTCTCGTAGATGTTTTGTTACCTTCTTCCCCTCCTATAACACCTTCTGTTCTTCTTGTAGCACACTCTGTTTTTGTTGTAGCACACTCTGTTTTTCATGTAGCATGCTCTATTTTCCCTATTACTCCCCTTTCTTTTTTGTTGGAGGGTGGTAGGTTTCTTGGGTTGTTTAGAGGAAGTTGATCTAATGGTGGGCCTCCTTACATATGCTATAGGATTCTTTGAGATTTTTTATGGAGAGGTGACCTCCTCAACTTTCCTTTCAGTGGGACCTACCTCCTATTTTTTACTTGGGGACTCTTCAATTGTGATTGGGGACTTTGTGCGAGTTTGAGGTCTTCCTTACTTAATCCTGGTGCTTTTCCTGGTCTTAAAGTAGAGGGGAGATTTCCTTCACCTTTTATTTTTAGGTTTGACTAGAGTGCTCAAGGTAGCTAAGGTGGAAGCTACCTATTTTTCACTGGGTCCTGGAGACATACTTGTTTTCTCTGGGGATACCCCTTCTTCTCTAGATTCAATAGTTTTCTCAAGGCTTGGTTTTTCCTGTTGCTCCCCCTCTTCCTCTTCATCTTGCTCTTCCTCTACTTCTTCCTCTGGTTCTTCCTCTATCTTCTTTGCCTCTGTATCTCTTTCCTCTTCTTCCTCTGCCTCTCCTTCCTCTTATTTCCCCTCTCTTCCTCCAACGCTAGAGGCTGGGGCCTCACCTAGTGTGAGAGATTGAGTGTCAATGAAGGTCTCTCTATCCATATCAATGAATTTGGACCAAAGGACAGGGGCCCTTATTTTCCTCAAGGCATCTACTACCATGAGTTTAATGAGGCCATGGTGCCTAGGTGTTGGTGTTTGCCCTCTCTCACTTTTTGACTCATGTCCCTGATGGACTGTATGAGGAAGTATGGTACACTGAGTCTTTGGGCCAGGGGAAATTCTGCTTAAAACCTTAGTTCATGGAGTAATCTAAAATGGTATCCATAGACTACACTTAGCCTTCCTTCATAGGAGATGTATTTTATGATATGGTAGGCCACCTCATCCCAGGGATAGGGTAGGATTTCCCTCCTAACTCCATTCTTGTCTTCAATAGGTTTTTCAGTGGCAGTGAAGAAGTTATTTTTAGCAATGGAACTGGTGGTTTTGTCTTCTCTTTTCCATTGGATCCCTAGGGGAAGGGTTGTCACCCTGCTAATTATCTTAGGACTGATTGAAATAGCTAATCCCCTCACCACAGTGGTGGCACTAAATTTTGTCTAAGATATTAGGGCCATGGAAAATTCATATGCAATGTCATCATCATATCCCCTTAACAATTAAAATAATCCTAGCTGGCCATTGATGTCTTCTAAAATTTCTAATATAGAAGGGTGAAGATGAATTATTTTAGTGACTGAGGACTCCCTTCTATTGAATCCTACCCCAATCTCTTTTCTCTATTTTCAACTAAGTGAAGGAGGGATGCTTCTTGTAATAAATTTGATGTGTAATTCAGTGGAAGTAGAGGGTTGAAATCTCTAGTTGATGACAATTTTCTATATTCCCTCTAATATATAGCTAGAAAAGTTCTTGCAATCCACAATCTGACTGATATATAGACTTTAGGGTACACCAGCATTCAAGTTATGCACAGATGAGGGAAAGGATGTACTTAGTTTTACCACATGGCATGGGATAAATATGACAAATTAGAGATCAATTCAACCCTTGGTGGTGTTCTTTCACTCTTTCAAGCTTCCTGTAGCAGTTCCTCAGGCTTCCACTAGCTTCTGTAGGCTTACTGTAGCTTCCTCCTATAAAAATGGAAGAGCAAGGTTTGATTCTCCTTGATGTCTCCCCAAGCTCATCCTCACCTTTACTGTTTTTGAAATGAGCATAGATGCAAGAGAATTCGAGCCCCGGTCTAATATATGCCTTTTTTGGCTTGGGCTTGGACCTCTGCGATGACTTGGTAGAGGCACGAGGTTTCCCCTTTTGGACTATTCCCCCACCTGCAGTAATCATTCCATCATTCCTCGTAATCAATGCCCACTCGATGTGATCATATCTTGTCTGATGTGACACCTCAACGTTGCATGAGGGCTCATAATCACTTTTTGTTTACTAACTGAGGGTGGCCAAGTTAACTAGCCACCTCCAGCTTATAAAAATACCTCCTCTTGACATTCATACATTTTTCATTATTTACACATAGGGAGGAGATGAGAGGTTTCCATACCTATGCCTACCTCATGATCGACTGATGTAGGGATGTGCATGTTGGAGTGCTGGACCTTTGTACTATCACCAAGGAAGTTGCCTTACTATGTTTTTCCTATTCCTGTGTATATCTTCTCTGCCCCTCATGGTATTTGACTATTGTTGTAGCTATGTGTACCGAATCTTTGTTGATGCCCAAGGTGTTGTTTCTACTGGTGGAGAGTCATGCTTGGAGTGGTAGAGTGCCTCATGAGTTAGTAGCACCCCCTCTACTTGATGGGAAAGGGAAAAAAATAGGATTGTGGCTTTCTGTAATGGCCGCAGAAGCTACTATAGGAGGAGGTTTTCTTCCTATAGCAATCCTTCCCTTCTCTTTCAGGGTCTTTTAACTGCATGGGAGTTATGAGAAAGGATGTAAAGGGTTTGGAGGATGATGTTAGGGCTATGAGGTGTTGGGTGTGTGTCGTGGCGGAAAAAGTCGTTTGTGCGGACACAACTGACCTCCCTAGGAGTCTAAACTCTCTAGCGACAAACAAGACAAAATGGAGTGATCTTTCTCTAAATATACCTTTTAAAACATGAAAACTACAAGTGTTTAGGCTTACCTTATTCCAAAACGCTGTTGTTGTAGTCCGTCCTTGCCGATCCGGATGAGCTCCTCCTTCACATCAATTCCTGCAACCACAAACAATCAAACAATTACCAAGCACTTGCATTTCATATAATAAAACATATATTCAACATGCAGACCAAGGAACACATGAAATAACTCATTAACACAAGCTATTGAGAAAAATAAACCAGTTTGTATTAATAACGAAACAAAGAAACTTTTACAACCTGGCCTTGGTTTTGTGCAAGTTCCTCCCAGGGTCCATCAAGGGTTTTCCTCTACTTTGACAAAGCTCACCCACTTCCAAGTAGAATCAAGCAAAGACAATCTCTCCTCACAAGGTTCTAAATGGGAGTCCTAATTCCTGCAGCATTTACCCAAAGAAAATGTATAGCTCCAACCTCCCCTCCCTCTGGCTCAATGCCTTTATTTATAGTGCTGTAAAGAGGTTATTCAGGTCCACCATCAATGGGATAATCCCCCTCTTTGGGTGGGATGGCTCCCTTATTGATGGGATAAGTTCCTCCTTAATAGGGATACATGAACCAACTGGAGGCGCATCCATTTCATCAAACCGACCTCTAGAAAGTTCTAGAAGTAACCACAAGTAACTTTTTTAAGATGAAACTTGCGCATTTTGCCTTTTACAGAAGGACGCACCTGTCCCTTAACATACAGAGCGCCCAAGGACGCAGCTTTTGTGAACATTGTGAGCGTCCCCGCAGGTAAGGCTAGAGAGAACCTGCGACCCCAGAGATAAACACATTTTTTACAAGACTTTCTCTCTTCTTTGAGTTTGAGATGGATAGCAGAGGCATAAGACTTGCCTAAGAGGGTAGCATGACTGTTGATTTGAGCCATACTAACTGTAAGTAGTCATGGTGACATTTTTTAGTGTAACAGATTGCCCCCTAAAGTGCAAAGCCTGGAATAGATTAGGGTTTTGTATTCTAGGAAGGGTGAAGCGCTTTATCATTTCAAGGATTGTCTTGTGGATGACCTGGTTGGAACCTGCAATTTTCAACACAAAATACATGTATAAGATTATATCATCACTGAGGTAGGCATTCCCATACTCAGATTCAAAACTTTAACTAATGGACTAACTATTCTGATACAGGAATGATCTTGCAGTACATCATTTTTTATAGACTTTTGTAGACACAGTATGGACGCAGCCATCTGTTTATGATTAGTCTACATAGATAATGAATACAAAACTCCTCGCAGCCTGGATGGTAGAAACTAGATCCAGGGTCTTCACTTCTACTTCCCGAATTGGTACGATTCTAGCCATGTGATTAAATGACTTGATGTCGAACATGTTAGAAACCACTTGATTACCAGTCGATGATGTAAACTGTTAACAAGCGTGAGAGAGACCACCAGTAATGTCAATGGTTCTCAAAGTACCAAGCACAACCCGTGAAATGTGAATAGATGTTTTGATGTCGAACACTTCACAGAATCCTTTGATCGAAATTCAATGATGTAAACTGACGTCAAAGGCGAGAAACCTGCCATTGATGCATGCAGACTTCAAGGTACTATCGATTCCTAAGTCATCTTTCTAGATAATGTGTCGATGTCGATAGAAAGCGACCCGTTGCAGGCAAGCCTGCAACACGAAATCATTGTTCAAGTTGAAGAAATGTTGCTGTAAGGACTGACTCAGGGATGGTCAAATGGATGACAAGTATTTTGCAGATGAAAGTTTTGCTTGCAGACCTCTTGAACACATAACGACACGACAGATGGCTTGGTGACGAATAACTCAAAGTTAATCCCCGGAACCCGGTTAAAGACTTTCAAAGTGGTTTGATCAACTGTGAGGTAAAAGATTTCCCAACCCAGGTGAATGAAAAAGTGTCGTGTTCAAGAGTGGTAATAAAGTTTCTTTTGAGACAAAAGGTAACAAACAGGTTCATTCTTCTCTCTTTTCCCCCACCATTTCTGGCAAGTACCTCTTTATTTTTAACAAGCTTGAGGAGGATAACATATGCTTGATTATAAGCTCATCCTTCGGACGAGTCCAACCTAGTTTAAATTCGAACCCTAGGAAGGAGTGGTTCATTCCTGTTTGTAATTGAACAGGTCCTCTACTGTAAAAGTTTAACGAGCCCAGTATAGGAGAAACTCGGCGTTTTTCAATTTTAGAGAGTCTGAAAAAACTAAAGGAGACTCCACGTTGAACTTTTTCGTACATTTGTGTCCCTCAAGCCCGAAAAAGTATAAAATAATACCTGGGGGAACCGCTTGATCTTGCGACCAAGGAGTACTTTCATAATAGTGTCGTTGACCTGAAAAGTAAAAAGCGATCAAGGACACGTCGTTTTATTTCCTCATCGAGTTTGAAACGACAAAAACCCGGCAATCTTTTCCTGATTTTGCGGTCAAAAAAGAGCTAAAAGGGGACCGTCTTTTAATTCCGTTTTAACGAGTGTAAAAGAAACGCTCGGCGATCTTTTCATGTTTTAGGAGTCAGAAAAGGGCTTAAAAGATGACTCTGATATTTTGTTTGTGAAAAAATGACAATTTCCCTCGAAATCCCTTTGTCCTGCACAAAAGCAACACATTACTCATACCTGTTTAAAATAGGCAAAAATACATCGAAAAATATCTTTTCATGGTAAAAAATGAACTAATTCACCCAAAAAACCTATAAAAAGACCTTTTACCATGTCATTTTTACCGTTTGACTGTTGAGGTTGAAAAAGGAGCTTTTGACAAGAAACTTCCCGTGGTTGCTGCGGAAAATCCGACCGTTGGAATCGAACGCCGTCTTATCCAGGTATTTTACACATCCTACTCTGCATTTCTATCCGTTTAGAATTAATTTTTTTAGGTCTTAGTTTCATTTTTTGGGGGGGGGTTGGTTTTGGAATGCGCCTCTCGGCGGACGCGGGTGCCCTTCGGGTGACCCGCGTCCCCCGACTTTTTCCTATACAGGAAAACGGTCGGAAGACGCAGCCCGCCTTCAGGGAATCCGCGTCCGGGCGCCCTGTGCTGTAAAGTCGGGGTGCGTCTTCCGTGAAACGCGCATTTCAAAACCCCAACCCCCTAAAAAAACTATCTAAAAATTCCCAAATCAATTTCTAATGACTATTTCTGATGTGCAGGGCATTAACCATGTTAGATTGGAGAGAAAGAGAGCATGTAGAGGATGATGAAGCTGCAATAAATCATCAACCTTCCCTGGATGCCCTAAGAGCATGCGGATTATACAAATATTGGACCATACCGGGCATGAGGGGCCAGGTAAGATTCTTGGAATGGCTGGTTGAGCGATGGAACGTTCAAGAACAATGCTTTTACATAGGAGGGCACCAGCTCGAGATAGAGCCCTCGGATGTATACTTTCTCACTGGCTTGCTGAACAGAGGCGAGCAACTCAGTCTTGCGGGGACTAGGCCGGGTGGCCAATCCCTTGATAGTCTCCGCGACGAGTGGTGCACACCTGGGGCTCACCATTCAAAAGGCATAGAGATAAAACACATCACTCTGCCTGAACTCAAAGTCATAGCGTTCACGGTTACCAGAATTTGCGGCGCGGCCGCTTTACACATTGCTTCCGGATCCCAAATGCGGATGGCAATTGACTGTTACCAAGGCACCATTTTCAACTGGTGTGAAGCTGTGTCGGCTCATATGAAGAGCCAACTGACCAAGGCAAAGAACGGACGACTAAAGACTTTTGGATATGGGCCTCTAGTCGTGAGCTTTGCCTTGGAGAGAGTTCCAATGCTGATCCCTCAGCAACTCACTGTTGATATCTTGGGTCCTCGGGAGCCAAAGCTGATACGATGGGTTGCGGTGATGGCCCGGCATCCTGACGAGGGCGCGACAGTGGTTCGATTCTCAGATAGTTACTTTCACTGGTTAGAGGACCAGGTTTTTTCGATACAGGACTTTCCGTATGCCGGAGTGGATTTTAGAGGTGATCCGGACATGGTTCTTCCACCGGGAGAACAATGGGATGACAGAGGTACTTTTATTTTCACAAGTTTTCTAATTATGTATTTTTTTATTTTTCATATAAATCGTCTCAAAACTAACAGTAAAATTTTCAAAATGCAGATGTTGGTCCACAGCGTCCAGCCAACCTCCGGCCTTTTGATAGACTACATCCAGCTGCACCGGTACCGGCCCCACAGGACGCGGCTGCAGAAGTACTAGCTGAGTTGGAGCATGATCTAGAGCGTCTCACGGCAGATATACCTGAGACTACTATGGACGACATTCCTACCAGGCTTCAGCGCTTCGTAGTCGCGGTCCCTGGACCGTTTAGGAGATTTTTGCGTAAGGTAGCCCGCGCAGTGGTGTCATACAGAGAGCACCACCAGTGATTGACTAGTCACTTTTGTAGTGACATGTGACATTTTGACTTTTTGTACTATCATTTTGCCGATCATAAGGTGTTTTCAACCTATGATCGAAGACGATGTATATATTTTTTGACACACTTCTATCTATATATATCACTATTACCGGCTTATCCTGTTTAACATATGTGATGAAATGTTTTTTTAAATTTACTTGCATGATTATTGTAAATGTTTGTCCAACATTCGAGAAGCAATTGCATCTGCTAATGTATTCAAAGACCTTGGAATATGTTGATATTCAATGTAATCAAATTCACGTTCCAAGAGACGCACTCTCAAAAACAACCTTAATAACACAGGATTCCTAATGGCATAAACTCTATTAAGCTGTAATACAACAAGTTCAGAATCTAACCTCACTATCAAACGTCGAATTCCAAATGAAATAGATTCGGATAATAATTCAATCACTGCACTGTATTCTGCAATGTTGTTCGTTGTTTGACCGAGGCTTACCCCATGCATAGAAACTAACTCGTCAGAGGGCGAATAGATAACCCAAGCTGCGGAAGAGATGTTCCGTGTACTACGACAAGCACCATCAGCAAATCCAATGTATGTTTGGAGAGGCGTCGACATCTGCAATATCAAGAGTAAAACCAAGATAAGCCAGAATAACGACGAAAAACCACACTCTCTAAGCTAAGCACACTGACTAAACTAACACACTTGCTAGCTAGAAAGAAAATCTAACCTATCTAAAAATTTCTCCATGCCCATCATTTAAGCATAATACCTCTTTAGGTAAAGTCCATTTCTGGGTTTACCCAAAGAGTCCCCATCAAAGTCAACTAGCTCATAAGCCCCTTTTGCTAGCTTTCGCTTTACAATGTAGGGCCCATGCCACATGGGAACGAATTTTCCAGCACCTAGCTTATCGTTAGCTTGATCATATAATAGTACTAGGTGCAATTGACGGCTGAGTAACTACCGAAGCTACAGAAGTTTGAACATTTGGCTGGACAGGTTGCGGTTGCTGGGTTGGACCAGAAACTACGGGTTGTCCAGCTTGAGGAATCATCTGTACACTTGGCTGCAACACCTGTTGACCCTGTGATGGATCCCACACTAACATTCCAGGGTACTGACCCGTAACAGGTTGAGCATACTGAGATCCATAACCAGATTGAGGGTAGGATTGATAATTGTAAGGTGCAGTTCCCATACTCGGAACATATGACTGACCTTGAGGCGGTTGATAACCTTGACTTGAGTATTGACCTTGAGGTTGATAACCTTGAGGTAAATACTGATACTGGGGTTGACCTTGACCTTGAGGTTGGTACCCTTGAGGTTGATAACCTTGGGGTTGATACCCTTGAGGTTGCCATCCTTGGGGTTGCCATCCTTGAGGTTGATATTGATACTGAGGTTGACCTTGGGGTACATATTGAGGCTGAGGTTGACCTTGAGGCACGTATTGCACCATAGGTACATACTGACTTTGAGGTTGCCCCCCAGACACGATTTGTGTACCTTGAGGTTGCCCCCCAGGCGTTAACTGCGGTTGCCCCCCAGGCGGTAATTGGCCACCTTGAGGTTGGGAAACGAGAACTGAACCTGACATCATGTAAATGTCTCCTACACCCAATGGTATATTACCACTGTTTCCAGCAAATAACCCATGATCAACGGGTTGAGGAGATGCCCCCGCAAAGGTACCAGAAAGTGACTGATACCCAGTGGGAACAGAAGGACCGCCGTGTAAAAAAGATTCAGAACTTTGAGTAAACACGGACGACTGACCAGACATATTTACAGGAGTATAAATACCTCCAGGTGGAAAAGGAGTACGAGGTGTAGAAAAACCTACTGAGTTGTCTAAAAAATTGGTTAACGCAAGGTACCAAGAAGTACTTCTAGGAGGACTGTAAAAGATGGATTCACGCTCCCTTAGATCAATAGTAAGTTGACCTTCAAGGTGAGAGACACCTATATCTTCTTCTGGAGCAAGTTCTTCTATAGCAATCAAACCAGAAGGTAGATTTTCGATGATAATTCTTTCTATTCTCGGTGAATCAGGGACACTAGAAGTTGGAGTAACAGGTTCGGAAATTTCAGGTTCTTCGCCTGTTTCACTGGCAGATGAAAAACTACCAGCAAGCTCGGAAACTGTAACAGTTTCGGGATTGTAACCTGTTTCTAAACTTTGGTAATCTGGATGGACTACCAAGGAAGATTCTCCTTCTTCAGGTGAACCTACTCTACTGTCACTAGGAGGAGTTACAAGGACCTTTAACCCTTCGTACTGACCCGGAATGTCTTCAGGAGATTCACCCCGCGATTTACGGAGTTTTCTTAACAAATCTATTCCGGTAACAATCTCAGGAGACTTGCCCCGAAGTCGACGGGACTGTCTCGGTAATTCCGCCACAATTAAAGATTTTTAACTACAACACACGAAAACAAAGTAAAAATTTCAAATCAAACCACCTAAAGTCTTCTAAAGAAGCAAACAAATTTGAAGCACACGCCTAAAGAATCTAGAGCGTCAAACCAAACACAAACAGTAGTCTTCCGGACCAAAAGCGCTAGTTGGTGATTAGGCCCAACCTCGCAGGATTCAGTACAGAAATGGCGGGTGGAACAGTTACCCCGGCAACCTGCTTAATGAATAGACCGGCACAAGTTCCTCCACTTTAACCGTCTCGAAGTGAAGTGAACCCCCCGGAAAATCCAAGTGAGTATAACCGACGTCTGCTCCAGGTACAGTGGGACCTTCCTTCCACCGTCACCTCGGTAGAACCCTAAAGATTATGGTCACTAAAGTTACCAATCACAACAATTACACCTGGGGGAACAGTCTAAACTCCGACAGCACGCAAGGGCAGAGTAACAAGCTCAATCCCCTTACCGGCTCCTTGACAATAATCCAAGGTTTACAGATAAGTGACCCCTGGCTCCTCGACAATGGTTAATCCGAGGTTTACCGTTTGTAATACGTACTGTCTGGCGTCGTTCCCAACGAGGGGGGAATGATCCCCTCACTGGTTCGGACACGAGCTCGTGCTTCTCCTTTAAGAGGAGCTTTCCCAGAGTGTAACTGAAACAATTGGATTTAATCTACTCAAGATAAACTATCTGTTTGGTTTTGTAGTCTTGGAGAGTTAAGTACTCACCTACTCCAAGACCCTAGCCTAAGCTATGTTGGTGTTTCAGAGCCCTAGAAAAATAAAAATTACTAGATTGATTTTAATTTAAGCGTTACTTTTAAGGTTGTTTCTTAAGTCAAAAGGTGATGGAAGTGAAACCAGTGGTGTGTTGACTCGACTCGAAACCACTACAAAATGCACCTAGGATGATTTACCCACTACTTTACTTTTTCGATGAATTGCTTAACTAAAAAGTTGAGAGAATGCAATCTTTATAAAAGCAACTTCTTAATTGAAGACAATCAAAGAAACAATTCGTTTGTCTTTTCCAAGCATAAAAACATGACCGCTCTTTACATGCACGAAAAAACTCTTTTTCTCTTTCAAAAACAAAAAGCTACTTGAAACAAGACTTTTAAAGAAGATGTTTTTGTATTTTTCTTTTAATAAAGCAAATAAATCTAATATAACCAAAAATCAATCTTAACAACTATTAAAATCTACGAAAATTCACTCATAAGCAAACTAAAAGGTAAATTTACTCTAAGCAATCTTAACGAGGCCAAAACCAACAATGATTATTCTAAGGTGTTTTACTTGATCACAATCAAATCAAGGACTAGCTTATTGCAGAACCAAAAACTAGCCAAAACAAAACTCTAATCTTTTTGTTCTTTTGTAAAATGGAAATCAACACTTTATAAACAAGTAATCCGAAATTTGACCCAAAACAACTTAAATGGCAAGCTGCTCACACAAGGAGACTTTACGACAGGCCCGACTTCTAAGAAGGCTGACTAACCAGAGAGATCTAAGGCTGGACAACTTTCTACCGTCAAAGTCACTACAGGACCTATCCAAAAATCAAACCCTAGGCCTAAACTTCGTTGAAATCCACTAAAACACTCAAAGCTCACAAAACAAGTTCAGGTGAAAATTTTTGACAGGGTACTAAAGGATCTGGGCAGAAAACACTAAGAAAAATCAAAATCTAAAAGCAATTAAAGCAAAAAATGGAATTTTCCTAAATTTTACAGGAAGACGCAGGCAACCCGTTATAACAGGCGCGGGCCCGCTCTGTGCAAACGGCAACAGCGCGTCCAAAGACGCACTGTGCAGTACTCAGAGGGTGCGTCCTTCTGGAAAAGTTAAGAAAAACCAAATCTAACTAAATCTAAAGCTAAGCCACCCAAATACTAATTCTCACAGTCAAAAACCAGAAAATAAAAATGATTTTCTCATAGCAAAGTTCACACAAAGGAAAAGACTTTCTCATTAATGGATTCCCCAGTGGAGTCGCCAATTTGTCGTGGCGGAAAAAGTCGTTTGTGCGGACACAACTGACCTCCCTAGGAGTCTAAACTCTCTAGCGACAAACAAGACAAAATGGAGTGATCTTTCTCTAAATATACCTTTTAAAACATGAAAACTACAAGTGTTTAGGCTTACCTTATTCCAAAACGCTGTTGTTGTAGTCCGTCCTTGCCGATCCGGATGAGCTCCTCCTTCACATCAATTCCTGCAACCACAAACAATCAAACAATTACCAAGCACTTGCATTTCATATAATAAAACATATATTCAACATGCAGGCCAAGGAACACATGAAATAACTCATTAACACAAGCTATTGAGAAAAATAAACCAGTTTGTATTAATAACGAAACAAAGAAACTTTTACAACCTGGCCTTGGTGTTGTGCAAGTTCCTCCCAGGGTCCATCAAGGGTTTTCCTCTACTTTGACAAAGCTCACCCACTTCCAAGTAGAATCAAGCAAAGACAATCTCTCCTCACAAGGTTCTAAATGGGAGTCCTAATTCCTGCAGCATTTACCCAAAGAAAATGTATAGCTCCAACCTCCCCTCCCTCTGGCTCAATGCCTTTATTTATAGTGCTGTAAAGAGGTTATTCAGGTCCACCATCAATGGGATAATCCCCCTCTTTGGGTGGGATGGCTCCCTTATTGATGGGATAAGTTCCTCCTTAATAGGGATACATGAACCAACTGGAGGCGCATCCATTTCATCAAACTGACCTCTAGAAAGTTCTAGAAGTAACCACAAGTAACTTTTTTAAGATGAAACTTGCGCATTTTGCCTTTTACAGAAGGACGCACCTGTCCCTTAACATACAGAGCGCCCAAGGACGCAGCTTTTGTGAACATTGTGAGCGTCCCCGCAGGTAAGGCTAGAGAGAACCTGCGACCCCAGAGATAAACACATTTTTTACAAGACTTTCTCTCTTCTTTGAGTTTGAGATGGATAGCAGAGGCATAAGACTTGCCTAAGAGGGTAGCATGACTATTGATTTGAGCCATACTAACTGTAAGTAGTCATGGTGACATTTTTTAGTGTAACAGTGTGGAGCCTCATTATCTTCTTTATTTAAATGTATCGATACATTGGACCTCAGTTTGTAATGTGGTGGCAATGTCGCCTGTAAAATATACGCTGCAGGGGGGGTCCAGGGGGGCACGGCTACGACCTTTGGGAGCCCCCCCTGGTGGGGGGATCAGGGGTAGTGCCCTCGAAGCTAAAAATAGATGTAAAATTTCCTTGTAAAATGTTGTAATTTCGTAGTCAATCTGGGTTGTTCATTAGGTGGAGATCTAATGGTAGCAGTAATGTTTAATTTAGGGTTTTTTCCCTAGAAGGCAACCCCTCGCTATATATGAGGGAAATGTATTGCGTCTACGTATATCTGTATTCTGAGTGAGAAGAGAGAGGAGATTGAGCGAGAGAGAAGAGGTAATTACAGTGGATCTATTATAGGTTGTATCTCTTCAATTTGTTGGATAATATAAAAGGAAGGACTGGCTATTTCTTCGTGGACATAGCCCAAATTGGGTGAACCACGTATATATGTGTCTCTCTTGTTTTATGTGTTTTCTGTGTTTATATTTCTGCAATATAATTTATGTGTTCCGTTGCTCTGTAATATATAATTTTATAACAACTAGTATCAGAGCTAAAGGTCTATTTGGCTGGTAAACTCATAGGAGAGAAGGGTTCCTATCTCGAGTGGGAGAAATGGAAAAAGATGGTAGGTTTAGGGTCAAAAAAATTAATCGCCAAAACTACCAGCTGTGGAAGATGTAGATGGAAGATTATTTGTACCAAAAAGGTCTGTACCAACCATTGAGTGAAAAGGAAAAGAAGCCGATGAGTATGACAGACATAGAATGGGATATTCTCGACAGAAAGGCACTTGGAACAATACGGTTGTGCCTAGCGGCGTCGGTAGCATTTAATATTTCAAAGGAAATGACAACAGAGGATTTAATGTCGACATTGGACAAACTATATGAAAATCCCTTGGCCTCAAATAAGGTATTTCTTATCAAGCATTTATTTAATATGAAGATGTCAGAAGGTGGATCTATTGTTGATCATTTAAATGAATTTAATACAGTTATCAGTCAATTAAATTTTGTAGGGATAAATTTTTATGATGAAGTTAGGGCTCTGTTATTTCTGTGCTCATTGCCAAAAATTTGGATTGGTTTAGTTATGGCCATTAGTAACTTTGTCTCTGGATATAGTACTTTAAAGTTTGATGATGTTGCCAATGCAATCCTTAGCAAGGAAATGCGACGGAAAATCTCCGGTGATACATTAGGTAATGCTTTCACTGCAGAGACTAGGGGAAGAAAAATGGAAAGAGGAAAGAGCCCAGGATATCAGAGTAAGTCAAGGAAAGGCAGATCCAAGTCCAAAACAGGGATAACGTGCTAGAAATGTGGGAAGAAAGGACACCTGAAGAAGACTGCAAGTCTTGGAAGGGAAAAGAAGGAGACGCGAAGCAAGAAAATAATCATGAAGCAAATGTGACAAGTGATGTGTTGCAAGATGATTTAATTCTTTTATTAAAAAATATTATTGACGCTTGGGTGGTAGATTCAGGGGCCTCATTTCATGCCACACCTGATAGGAAACATTTTCTATGATTATGTTCAAGGAGATTTTGGACAGGTTCGATTGGATGATGATAAACCTTGTAAAATCATTAGAATGGGTGCAGTTTTCATAAAACAACAGAATGGAAATCAATGGATATTGTAGGAGGTAAGGCATGTTCCAGATCTGAAGAAAAATATAATTTCAATAGGGCATTTGGGAGGTGAAGGTTGTGTAACTACTTTTACAGATAACACTTGGAAGGTCACTAAAGGATCTCTGGTAATAGCAAAAGGAGAAAAGGTTGGTACAATGTATTTATGCAATGGTATTTCTAATTTTGTTAATGCTTTAACCTCTACATGAGAAGATATGGCATTGTGGCATCATAGGCTTGGGCACATGAGTGAGAAGGGGATGCAGATTCTTCACTCAAGAAATTTTTTTCCAGGTTTGAAGCATGTTGATTTAAAATTCTGTGAGAATTGTGTTTATGGAAAACAGAAGAGAGTCAGATTCCTCAGAGTTGGGAAAGAAAAGAAGAGAGAAAAACTAGAGCTTGTGCATACAGATGTATGGGGACCTGCTGAGGTATCATCTCTCGGTGGCTCTCGTTATTATGTTACTTTTATTGATGATGCAACCAGAAAAACCTAGATTTATTGTATTGAAAATAAATCAGATGTATTTGATACTTTCAAGAAATGGAAAGCTTTGGTTGAAAATGAGACAAGAAAAACGTTGAAGTGTCTCAGATCAAACAATGGAGGTGAATATTGCAGCAAAGAGTTCGATAGGTATTGTTCAGAGAATGGAATTCACAAAGAGAAGACCGTTCCAGGAACACCACAAGAAAATGGTGTGTCAGAAAGGATGAATAGGACAATCATGGAGTGTGCAAGGTGCATGAGATTGCATGCAAGATTGCCTTTACAATTTTGGGCAGATGTTGTAGATACTGTTGTTTATCTAATAAACAGAGGGCCTTCAAGTTCCTTGGATGGTGGTATTCCAAAGGAGGCATGGACAGGTAAAAAGGTAAACTACTCATTTTTAAAAACTTTTGGTTGTGAAGCCTTTGTCCACATTAATAAATAAAATAGAACAAAGCTTGAGGAAAAATCAAAGAAATGTACTTTTATTGGATATGGTGTTAATGATTTTGTTTATCGCTTTTTTTATTATGAAAAAAACAAAATCATTAGGAGCGGAGATGTCATATTCAATGAAAAGGTTTTGTATAAGGATCAACTGCAGGAAAATAAACAGGAAAAAGAAAACAAAGAATACACAGTGCTAGAAGAGATCATAGAAAAAGTGATGGTGCCTGAAAATCATAATGATCAACAGCTAGAACAACAACCACAACAGCAACAAGCACCTCAAACACCTGAAAGTAGTGTTAGAAGATCTACCAGGATAAGTAGACCCCCTGAACGATACTCTCCTTCATTATTATGTATTGTTGACTGATTCTAGTGAACCAAAATGTTATGAAGAAGCAGTGCGGGTAGAAACCAAGAAGAAGTGGGAGCAAGCCATGAAAGAAGAGATGGATTCCTTAGCACATAACCAGACTTGGGACTTAATCAAGTTTCCTGTAGGTAAAACAACATTGCAAAATAAATGGGTTTACAGGTTGAAGGAAGAAGATGGAGGTAGACAAAGGTATAAAGCTAGACTTGTGGTGAAGGGGTTGCACAGAAAAAGGTATATACTTTGATGAGATATTTTCTCCTGTTGTTAAAATGACTTCAATCAGAGATATTTTAAGTCTAGTAGCAGCTGAAGATTTGCATCTTGAGCAGTTAGATGTAAAGACAAATTTTCTCCATAGGGATTTGGAGGAAGAGATATATATGCAGCAGCCAAAAGGATATGAGGTAAAAGGGAAGGAGAAACTAGTGTGTAGGTTGAAGAAGAGCTTGTATGGCTTACAAAAAGCTCCAAGGCAATGGTATCTAAAATTTTACAGGTTTATGTCTAAACAAGGTTATACTAGATGTCACTTTGATCATTGTGTTTATCTCAAAGAAAAAATTATGGCAGCTATATTATATTGTTATTGTGTGTAGATGACATGCTTGTTGCAGGTTCTAACATGCATGAAATAAATGTGCTCAAAATAAAATTGGCAAACTCGTTTGCAATCAAGGATTTGGGTGCTACAAAACAAATCCTTGGTATGAGAATAACTAGAGACAGGAAGAATCACAAATGAACATTTTCTCAAAGTGAGTACATACAAAAGGTGTTGAAAAGGTTTAATATGCAGAATGCAAAACCGGTTAGTATACCCTTGGCTAGCCATTTCAAACTAAGTAAGAAAACATGTCCCAATACTCGGGAAGAAATGGCTAATATGTCTAAAGTTCCATACGCATCAGCAGTTGGAAGCTTAATGTATGCAATGGTCTGCACAAGGCCTGATATTACACATGCAATGGGAGTTGTAAGCAGGCACATGAACAATCCAGGAAAAGAACATTGGATGGAAATAAAGTTGATTCTCAAGTATTTGAGAGGTACCACAAATCAAGAATTATGCTTTGGTGGTTCAAACATTGTTCTACAATGATATGTTGACGCAGATATGGTGGGTGATAGAGATAACAGGAGGAGCACCACAGCATATGTGTTTATTGTAGGTGGAATAGCTGTCAGTTGGGTCTCAAAACTGCAAAATGTTGTTGCACTCTCAACAACAAAAACAGAGTGTGTTGCTGATACAGAGGTTAGTAAATAAATGATTTCGTTACAAAGGCTTCTGGATGAATTTGGTAAGAAGCAGGAGTTGGGCAGGTTATATAGTGACAACCAGAGTGCCATACATCTTGCAAAGAACTCTGCATCTCATTCCAAGACTAAACATATACAGCTGAAGTACCATTTCATACGGTCAACATTGGAATATGGATAGTTGAAGATGGAAAAGCTACACACTAGCCAGAATCTTGTAGATATGTTAACACAAGTTTTAACCAGGGAGAAATTGAAATTCTACTTAGTTTCAATTGGTCTTCAAGTATGATGAAGAAGATGAGAAATAGCTAGGTCCAAAGTGGAGTCATTGTCCAGCAAATGAAGCGGTGGTGAAGTTGCTATAATCAATCTCCAAGTGGGAGATTGTTGGGTGTAACACCTGATTATCTTCTTTATTTAGAGGTATCACCACATTGGACCCTAGTTCATAATATGGTAGAAACGCCGCCAGTAAAATATACGCTACAGGGGGGTCCAGGGGGGGGTTGGTTGCGACCTTTGGGAGCCCCCCCTAGCGGGGGAATCAGGGGCAACACCCCCGAAGCTAAAAATAGATGTAAAATTTCCTTGTAAAATGTTGTAATTTCGTAGTCAATCTGGGTCGTTCACTAGGCAAAGATCTGACAGTAGAAGTTATGTTTAATTTAGGGTTTTTTGCCCTAGAAGGCAACCCCTCACTATATATGAGGGAATTGTATTGCGTCTATGTATATATGTATTCTAAGTGAGAAGAGAAAGGAGATTGAGCGAGAGAGAAGAGGGAATTATAGTGGATTTGCTATAGGTTGTATCTCTTCATTTTGCAAGATAATATAAAAGGAATGACTGGCTGTTTTTCCATGGACGTAGCCCAAATTGAGTGAACCACATATATCTGTGTCTCTATTGTTTTATGTGTTTTCTGTGTTTTTATTTCTGCAATATAATTTATGTGTTGCATTTCTTTGTAATATATAATTTTCTAACATGAGGGAGTAGTGTAGGTTTGTGAAAATGGAGAGGATTTGCTCTGGGTGTTTTCAAGAAACGTTACAGGGTGAGACAGAGTGTAGGGTTTGTTCCTAAAAAATATTATTTTTTCTTATGAACTGGGATGGATTAATGATGGATAGATGGTGGACAATGGTTGGAACACCTTATTTACATTTGGCAAGGTCATGCTAGTTGGTCTTTTCATTTAGATTTTCTTCCTGTAACTTTTCAGACCCCTCCTGTAGTGATATAGGATCTTCCTGTAGCAATTACAGTCTTCCTATAGTAATCCAAAGAGGGGTTGGATTTTGAATTCTGAGCTACTGGGATGATGGAGAGTGGTTAGCACATGATTTTGGATGGTGGATATGAAATGGATGGAGGGAGAGGTGATGAGAATCTTGAGTATGTCAACCCTATAGTTGTGGAATATGCCACTATATTAAAACCTACAAAATGGAAAAAATAATTAATAGGCATGTTGTGGATCCATGTCCTAGGCTTTCTCTTTGTTTCCTTCTTTGTTATTTTGTTTTTTTTAGACACACAAGCTGCCTCAGGATAGGTTTTCAACTTGTGTGCCTGCCCTGAGCACCTCAAGAGAGGTTTTCACCCAAGGATCTTTATTTTTTCTTTTCTTTACTCCTGGGCCGCTTCAGGGAGGTTTTCAACCCAATAGTTTTCCTTACATGCTTCATAAATGTTTTCATCCAAGTATTTTATTTTTTTTCCTCTCTCTTCTTTTTTTTAACAATATCTATGAATGTTGTGACCTAGAAGCTATGACACTTCCAATAACATTAACCTCTTTGTTGATGGTGCTTAGGGATTCCTCCTTAGACATAGGCTTCCTATATACCTTCAATCTATAGCCATTGACAAGCAAGGGAATCCCTTCCTCATCAATGGTCCTGATTTGAACAGCTCCATTGTCATGACATTTCTCTATTAGGTATGGTCCTAACCATCTTGTCATCAATTTTCCCTTGAAATCCTTGAACCTAGAGTCATATAGTAAGGCCCAATCCCCTTCCTGGAAGACTTTGTCCTTGATATGCCTATCATGCCAGACCTTCCTCTGCAATTGTATAACTTCAGTGTGTAGGAGGGCCTACATTATGAACTCATCCAAGCCATTTAACTAGAGAAACCTCTCCTGTTGTGCTTTGGTGACATATAAATCCAATTGGGCTGCCATTCTCAAAGTATTATACTCAAACTCAATAGAGAGAAGAGCTTTCTTTCCATAAACCAAATCATATGGAGTAAAACCAGTAGTTGTTTTCCAAGTTGTGTTATAGGCCTAAGTGGCCTCCACTAATCTGTATGCCCAATCCCTCTTGCTGCTTCTCATAACCATGGTGAGGATGCCCTCTAATGCTCTATTTGTAACATCTACTTGTCCATTGGCTTGAGGGTGATAGGTAGTAGATTTTATGTGTTTGATATGATGTTTCCTTAACATATTCTCAATCAGATGTGATGTGAATTGAGCTCCTTGGTCGGTGACTATCTCTCTGGGGTACCCAAATTTGTAGAGCACATTCTCCCTTAAGAACTCAGCTACTTTCTCATTTGTTGCTACCTTGAAAGCCTTTGTCTCGGCCCACTTTGTCAAATAATCAGTGCACACAATGATGTACTTTTTCTATCTTGATGGTGGACCAATTGGCCCAATGAAATCCACGCCCCACTTGTCAAATGGCTCTAAATCCACCTGAGGTTGTAGAAGAATTTCATCCTTGGATGTGGGTTTCCCCATCCTCTGGCACTGATCACATCTGCTGGTATACCTTATTGCATCTTGGTGGAGAGTGGGCCAATAATAGCCAGCTTGTAGAGCTTTGAAAGTTGTTCTATTGACAGCAAAATGACCTCCACAAGTCCCATCATGACAGGCTGAGAGGATGTCGAAGACTTCCTCCTCCCTAAAACATCTCCTTAACATCTAATCTGGTCCCAACTTGAAGATATTTTCCCCATTTCAAGTGAAAGGGGCACTCTTCCTTACAATTCTTCTCTTCTCCTTACATGATAGATTTGGAGGAAATATTGCAACCACTAGGTAGTTTATTATGTCATAAAACCATGGGGAGAGCAGTGAGATATAAAACAAGTGCTCATATGGAAGCTAATCATTGACCATCCCTTCATCACCTGCAAGCAAAGCAAGTCTAGATAGAAAATATGCAACCACATTTTCTTTTCCTAGCTTGTCAATGATAGTTAAATCAAATTGTTGTAACAATAACAACCATCTAATTATTCTAGCATTCACATCAAGCTTGTTCATCAAGTATTTTATATTTTCATGGTTAGTATGCACAAAATTTTGGTATCCAGTGATGTAATGTGTGAATTTTTTCAAGAGTGTACAACAGCTAGGATTTCTTTCTCAGTTACAGTGTAGTTCAATTTAGCCTTAGACAATTTTTTTACAAATGAAGTAAATGGTGTAAGGTAACTTACCATTTATTTGTCCTAAAGTTTTCCCCACATATTTTTTGGATGCATCATCATGGATATGGAAAGGTAGAGCCCAATTTGAGCCTCTAAGTATGGGTGCAGTGGTTAATTTCTCTTTCAAGATCTCAAGGGCCTCTTGGTAGTTATCTGTCAAGCAGAATTCTGATTCCTTGGCCGACAACCCAAACAATGGTAAAGCCACTTTTCTGAAGTCTTGATAAACCTCCTATAGTATCCAACTAAGCCTAAGAAACTCCTAAAATCCATCTAATTTTGAGGAGTAGGGACCCTTTTTATGATGGAAATTTTATTTGGGTCCACTTGTATTCCCTCTTGAGATATTGAATGGTCAGGGACAATCCCTGCATTCATTAAGAATTCACACTTCTAAGGACTAAGTGAGAGGTACATTTGAATGCACTTCTTTAGGACTTTCCCCATATTAGAGAGAGCCTCTAGGTCACACCCGTAGGGAGTGAAATCATCCATGTATATCTCTACGGAGTGATGGACCAACTCAACAAAGATGCTCAGAACTTCCCTTTGAAAAGTGGTAGGGGCATTACATAAACCGAAAGGAAGGACCCTAGAAGCAAAGGTAACCCAAGGACAGGTGAATGTAGTTTTGTCTTGATCCTCAGGGTTGATCTAGATCTGATTGTAGCCACTAAATCCATCCAGGAAAGAGAAGAAATTCTTCCCTGCAAGACCATCTAAAATTTGATCAATGAAAGGTAAAGGGAAATGGTCTTTCTTGTTGGATTTTTTCATCTCTTTGTAATCCACACATATCATCCACTTCCCATTCTTATTTGGGACCAAAACTAGAGGGGACACCCACTCACTATCTTAAATGAGGTATATGAACCCTGCATCCAACCACTTTTGAAACTCTTCCTTTACTATGTACTTGAGGGTTGGTTTCATTCTCCTCTGAGGTTGGTGCATAGGTTTTCATCCCTCCTTGATGTAGATACGATGAGTACAAACTCAAGGATGCACCCCTTTCATTTTTTTATATCTCCAAGCAAAAGCATCTAAGTGCTCTCTCAGCTTTTTTCAAAACTTCTCTTCTTGGTTGGCTGAGAAAGCGGGGTTAATCTTCAGGGTTCTAAATGGACCAAATTCTACAACTTTGACATGTGTAGGACTTGGGTCAACTAGGCATAACTCAGTCCATGTATTACCATCATATTGCTTCACAAGCTCAAAAACATGCATGGTATTGGGGGGTTGGTTCTGGAGGATTTGGTCAATGAGGTCATATTCATCAGGTTGCCCCCCTCCTATAACAACATCTAGGGTACAGATTGGATGGGATGTTGTATGATACACTTCATCTTCCTCCTCCTCTTCTAACCATAGGTGTAAGTCATGCTCAATGGATGGTTGAGAAGGGGGGTACAATACCAATTGTTTGTACAAATGCCCATTCTTAATGGTCATGTTCTCGACCCCGCAACTTATGCAAGCATCAACAGTGGCTAGCCATGTCCTTCCCAGGATGATAGGATAACCATTAAATTTTGGGATGGAGAACCAAGAAGTCAGTAATATGCTCCCAGGAGTCAATAGAGACCATTACATCCTTAAAAACTCCCTTGGGAGCCACTGTAGATCTATCTGTAAGTTGTAGCACTGTAGTGGTCTTTCTCAAGGATCCTTGGAGGTTTAGTTTTAGCATGGTTTATTTATTCATCACATTGATGGCAGCCCCAAGATCAATCAAGGTGTGAGGGACAATGATGCCATCAATGTGCACATCTACCACAGGACTTCCAGGGTCTAGATATTTTGGACAAATCACTCTCCCTCGCATCAAATCAGATAATTGTCTAATAACATTGATGGTGGGGGTGTCTCTTTTTCTCCTCCAAGGATTTTTGAAACATTTCTCTTTGATAAGATTATTGTAGATGGTAACATCCTTAATATCTTGGAGGAGGGGTACTTTAACACATAGATTCTTTAATTCTCCCAGAAGTTTGGTCTCTTCTGGGGTGTGCTAGTTAGAATGGATCAATCTCTTGGGAAAAGGAGGTGGAGTTACTTGAGGGCTACTCTCTTCCTTTTACTCATCAAGCTCATGAGGTGGAGATGGAGGTTGGTTATCTAGGAGCACTCTTCCAGAACTGAGTTGATTTCTTGAATCTCCACAGCATAGGCAGGGTAAGATGTCTCTCCATTTTAGACCTGTTGTGCCTGCTTGTTATTCGGGTTCGGATTTCGTTGAGCAGGCATCTGAGGTTGCTTAGGTGGAGCAGAATGATTGAGATATGGTTGACATGGAGGTGGAGGTAGTAAATCAAGCGGTTGGTTGAGTTGAGGACTCCAGCCTTGTGATGAGTTATTCCACTGAAGATGTGGAGAAGTATATGGATGAAATGGTTGATTGACAGGTTGGGGAGGATATTGAGGTGCATAAGGCCAAGAAGGAGGTGTGGACCATGATGGATTAATGGAATAGTACAAAGGTGGAAAGGATGCATTCTGGTTAGGATGGTAATAAGAGTAGGATGCACCTTGCAAGCCCTACTGGTATGGTTGAGGTCCTTGAGGCCTACTTTGATTGATAAAACAGAGTTGCTCAGCCTCACCTTCTGCCCCTTGGTATACAACTTTAAATCCAGGACAAGAAGGACACTTATCTGTGGCATGGTTTTCCTCACAGACTAAGCAGGCCTCTATGACATTTAATGGACATTCATTTCTAAGGTGCCTTCTAGTGCATTAGGGAAAAAATTAGTTAAGGCCCTCTCTGCTTCATTTCTAGTGCATTAGGGAAAAAATTAGTTAAGGCCCTCTCTGCTTCATTTTGTCTCCTCTTGATCTGAATGGTATCCATTTTAAAATAAAAGGTATGCAAAATTTCACTTTTAAATTCCTCCAACATGTTTCCAATTTCATTCTTGATGGATGTTTTGGAGGGAGAGGAACTGACCAAATCTTGACTAGCCCTACCCTTCTTCCTAGCAGCCCTAGAATGGTTTTTAAACATTGTTTTGATGTCTTCATAGGATAATTGATAGATGTAACCCCCATACAACATTTTGAGGGTTTCCAACATGTCCTCCCTAATCCATCGGAGAAGAACTAACTTGAGTGATTCAAGGTCGAGGGTGCATCTGGCCCTCCTATAACTAATCTAAATCTTTCCTCATAGTCCTCGAAGGATTCATCGGATCTAAGAGTCATTCTAAATATTTATTCTTTGGTTTATTTGGACCTGCAATAGTCCCTGTACTTGTTTTTAAAGGCTTGTTGCATTTGAACCTAGTTAGTGATGTTATCCCCAAGTAGACCCATAAACTAGCACAAGGCTACATCCTTAAGGGTAGATGGGGATAAATTCAGCTTCTCGTCATCAGAGGTGTAGTCATATGTCCTATAGACAACAACAAACTCAAACATAAAAGTATTTGGGTCCTCAAAGGCTAAGCCATGGGTAGGTGAAATGGGTTCTTCTTCTTCCCCAATAGGTTCTTTAAAAATATTAGGTTGTTCACCTAAGGGGTCTTCTAACTCCCCTATAGTCAAAGAGGGAAGTTGATAGTCACCGAAGAAGTGTGATGGTTGGTTGTTTCATGGTGTGGAGGTGTTTGGTATGAATTTTCCTTGAGTATCTCTACTCCTATGAGGCATGAAAGAAATTTTTTTCTTTTATGTGATATTTTTCAAAACTAGATGTAGAATGGAAATAAATTCTTACGCATAAATAACATCTACTTAGACAACTCCCCAGCAATGGCGCAAAAAGTGGTGAGCCCTGGTATTGCACCAAGAGTGTTGCACCTCCCAAAGGCTCCTCAACTCTATTTATCAACCCAGGGTTCGTACAAACTTTGAGGTGACAATGTTTTATACATAGTAGATGGGATTCTACTCATGCCACCCTCAACTAGGTCATTTGATCATTAGGGTTCCAAGACCATTCTTCTACTGAATTAGGGGGAATTAACTACTGAAAGTGCAATTCAAAAGCTATCCCTAGTGCAGAAAAGGTAAATGCTTTTCAAATCCAACTTGTAAATTTAGCTAGTACCCACTTGTAAATGCTATTGAATCAATTCATGAAAAAAAACATAAGATTTATGCTACCTGCAGAAAGGAAACTACACTAATTGCAATCAACTATATAGCTATCAAATTCACTTGAAAACAAAAGATTATTCTACCAACTCAAAATTCAAGGTTTCATGCATCATTTATTCATTTATTTTCTCTTGCAGTGAAGGAAAAGGAATGGAGGGAATGGCCTAGGTGGTACCTATGATCATGGAGTCCAAGATGGGGGGTCAACCTACTCCTAAACTAAGCTACACTAGCATTACACGTCAAAACAAGGGCAAACCAAGCTGCTACATGCATGCTACAGGAAGATGCTACAGGATTCCTATATTGCTATAGGAAGTCATGTAATGCTACAGAAATTTTTTCGTGAGGATTTGGAGGGTAAGGATGATGGGATAAAGTTATTGCAATATGGATGAATGTTGTGGTGGATGGATGGAAGGTTACCAACACACCTAGCCAAGCTCAACACTCCAATAAGGCTATCTTTAGATTAAGAGGGTTGCCCACGATGACCAAAAAATCAGATATCAAGAAAATGGTTGGGATTCATCAAAAGGGAGTGGAGAATTCTTGGATGGAGATGGTAAAAAGGTCCCTTTCCTGTAGGTCCAACAGTCCTACAACATCACATGCACCTGTTCTTCTTTTCATTTGCAAAATATTATAACTAATGGTGGAAAATATGAGTTGAATTTGGAAACTATCTAATTGATGCTAAGAACTATGATCTATGTAATGAATTAACTTCTAAGCTACAACAATCATATGTGAAACAAGATAAAAAATGTAGATCTTTTTCCAAGAAATCATTACATAAGGTTTTAGGCTGTGATTGTGGATTCCTCTAGTCATGCTCCCGTGAGAGAGATGAGATAGAGGCACAATCACATGCTTTTTGAGGAATTATATTCTACTAAAATGCAATAACTAATAAAAATTCTAAGCTAAAGAAGAATATTAATACACAAGAGGGACCTAAGCTACTGGGGTTGGGCCCAAACCCAAGAGCCTCAACCCTCTAAACTAACTCAGTGATGGATCAATAAGAAACTTCTCATTATCATTGTAGAAATGTCAAATACATCACATAATAAGTCAAAAATAGCAGTCACAAGTGCTTGAGCTCAATAGCTTCTTAGTTTCAAACAAAATTTGAATCATAATGAATTATTTGGTATGTTTATTTATACAAAAGGGTAGCTACCAACATCTCCCTAGAAAATAGATATGTTTGTCTCCCAAAACTCGAGAAAGGTAGATCTAGATCTTCCTTGAAATGCACTGGCTTGGCTGCCAATGACATCATGTTGCTTAACTGCCAATGACTCTGAGTCGATGAGAGACAAAGTAGTGATCTTGGCTGATTGAAGGAGTTAAGGAGGTGGACAACCTCCTAGAATCTCTCCTTGTTGTCTACTCCGAGCTCTTGCATTAAAATTATCTCAAAATTGTCCCAATTCCTGCATTTAAACCATGTTAGGCCACATGACATAGCAACACATATTTTATCCTCCTCACTAAGCATAATAAAAAAAATAATAATAAATAATAATAATAATAATAATAATAAAAATAAAAAATAAAATAAAAAATAAAATAAAATAAAAAATAAAAAATAAAAAATAAAAAATAAAAAATAAAAATAAAAATAAAAATTGTAAATAAATGTGAGAAATAGATAATTCTAAAGTTGTAGGATGGCATTATGACCCTTATTATATACCTATTCATGAGCCTCATCACGTGCTACAAAATATTTTCGTAGCACCTATAAAAGGTTTGAAAATACAAAGTTTTAAAATACCTTTTCTATCATTTCAAATGCTTAATATGTTGTTGGGGGTAATTTAACCAGTTTTCAAGATTTATGTAACATTTGGTGGGATTTCTAAGTCTTAGAGAAGGTTTTAAAGCTAAACCTTAAAACTACAGTTTTTATAAAATGGTAATTTCTAGCAAACCTAGAAAATCCTGTTAGAGAGACATTAATTAGGGTTTATGAAAGAAAAACAAAAAGGCAGTGCAAACTAGTCAAAAGAAATTCAATATAGGTTGAGCATGCTTGCTCAAGCTGCAACAACCATGGAAGAGTGACCAGGTCTACCTTTTTGACAAAGCAATACATGAATCTAGAAAATAGGGGAATTTAAATTTGCAGTAAAACCCTAATTTTGACTAAGTTACTAAATCAGGCTTTGTTGGATCCTTTTGATAGTAGATATAGTATACTCCAGGGGAAAATGAATATATAATAAAGGTTGTTTTTGGATTTCAGGCACACACATCAAGTTCCTATGGTTTTGGTCAAATAGTTAACAAGAAGGAGAAATGACAGAATTCTGTTTTTTCATGTTTTAGTCAGTGTTTTCAAAAGACGTTTTTTAATATATGAAGATTCATTTTGGAAAACCAAAAGAGGTTTTTTAACGGAAAATACAAAATAACAAAAACATCTCTTTGTTTTCTAAAATATATCATGATTTGAGAGATTCATATGTATATTTGAGGCTTATTTTTCCATATTTTTCGAAATCCTTTTTCTTATAAAAATGCCAAGTCAACAACTAAAGGCCACCTCATTACTTCAACTTGGGGATCATATATTTTATCTTTATTTATGATTTCAAAAAGTATACTAGATATCGATGAAGAGGTTTTTAGATCTATTTCTTTTGGATCTTGAGGATTATTGTAATTAATACTTTCCACAAATTGTGGATCTGGAAACCTTTGTAGCTTTCCTATAGAATATATCAAAAAGAAGGAAAAAAGGTTGGACTCTGAAACAAAGTACTCCCTTTTTACTATATGTGATCAAACTACTTATCTTTTCAAGTTCCAAGAAGACTAGGACATTATGTTCAATTATACAGAGATTCATGTGATGGTATTGTCACGCCCCATAATTATTTTACTTAATGCACCTTTTTATCGATATGATGCCCTATTTATTCAATTATTTTACCAATTTATGAAATTTTTTTACATCATTTTAATCCAATAGCAAATATTCATGCTTGGGTTGTATTTTATATAAGAATACCTTCATTATATGAATTTCTAGGATTATGCTCATTAAAATGTTGTTAATGTAGATTGTGTTGTTCCTACAACACATAGGGATCCTACACCAAGTATATGTGGACCACTTCACCATTCAAGCTTTCCAAAAATGAAAATTCTAGCTAGTAGTATAAATACATGTTTGAAACTATTTTTGATCCATTTTTTACAGTCATAGGTGCACTTATCTTTCATTGATCTATTCATGCACTAAAGCGTAGCATTCCTGCATTGAAGAGCAACCAATTTGGGGATTCAACATCTCCACACATTTTCAAAGAAAACTGAGGATTTTTTTTTCCAAAAAAATGTTTTAACACCTCCACATGAGTTGGAATTCACCTAGGTTGCATGTGTGAGTTTCTAGAAGCAAATCAACAAATCTGCTCAAAATTCGCACAATTTTCAAACTACCAACTTTGACCTCGATTTGCATGCATATGGAGGCGAATATAAAAAAATATGAGCATATTGTTTTTTCCTTGTATATAAAATTATTTAAATCCCAAACCATTTCCAAAAATTCACTATCGTCAGGAAGATACACAAGGTCCTTTGAGGTAGTTTTGTAAAAAATCACAGTTTTTCTCGAATTCTAGGATCTCACCGAGATTTGCAAAAAAATGGAAAACTTTATATCAGATCTATATTTCCTTGATTGGATTATGGTTATACTAGGTATCCATTAATGTTAAATAGTTGGGATTCAATCTCTAATCTTGTTTTATAATGGATTGGTCGGCCTAAAGCCAAATTTGTATCATGAAATGTATAAAACTAGAGTTCTGGTTTCAAGCCTGGGGGACTGAAATCTATGCTTTGTAAAATTATGATATTGGAATAAATTATAAGGGGATACCCCCCTTCCCTATAATCAATTGGAGGTTGGATTGTTGAAGATGTTGTGAAAGACAGAGATTTTAATCAATACGACAGAACTTGATGCCATGTTTCTATATATCTTCATGTTCCATTCTGTGTTGATATTTAAAGTGTTGTAGTCAGTCTTTCCTTTGCAGGGAAACGAGTTGGTTGTCTAGGGACAAGCCAACCCAGCTCTTTGTCCCTTAGTTAGTTTCACTGTGTGAATATTTTATATTTCATTCTATGTTGTGGTGTGCTAATCTTGCTCAACTATTTTCACGAGACATTTATATAACTTATTGTGAAAACCCTGTTTATTTGAAGGTGTGGAAGGTGTGGTTTCTAAGGTTGTGTTAAATGATATTTGGAAAACATATGTATGCATTTTTAAGATTCATGAAGGTGTATTTTTAAATTCATATCAATCTGGATCTGGGAAATATATAAGTGTGTTCTACAGAATTATGACATTGTTGTGTTGAGACTTCCCTTTGAAATTATTTGTAACAGGGGTTTGAACCTTTTTCATGCCCAGATCAAGTATTTATCTTTTTATAGGAATTTCGAGGCTTGGAAGAACTTACAAGTCAGATTTCATTGTTGATAGATTTCATTGAGTTGAAAATTTGATGCATGCTTGTATATTCTAGTTAACCAGTGCAAGAAAGGAACAATTTAGGGCATGAACATAATCCCCTACATAACTTTCGATTGTTGAAGTGTTTTGAATGTTTGATTATGTTTCCTTTGATTTTAAGGATGGTTTATCAATATTCATCATAATAATTTTTATATATTGATATTTTATTGAGGTTATTCTCTTTTGTTTTCCATTAAGAATGCATAGTGATAGATACAGGGTACTTTTATGCTTGAAATTGTTTGGTTTGTGCCTGATGCAAAGAATTTTATTGTAAAAAAATTATTGTTTCATTACTATCTCAACATTGGATTTGATTGTTATTAGTAAAGAAGGGCTTGTTAGTCTTTTGTCATAGGTTTTTTTTCTCAAGCCAACCTAAAGATTTGGGTGATTTCTTTGATTGGGTTGATTCGAGCAAGGTTCTGCTTATTTTCATGTTGCATGAGTGATTTGAAGCAAATTAGAAAAGTAATAATTTCATCACACAGTGAATAGAAAGTGAGTGGTAAAGTAGACTACGGTGCAAGGTGTGTTTAGTACAGGAACAAAGCAAATTGATTTTCCCAGTGCAGGAGTGATTGGAGATTTGTTTGACTGATGTTAAGCACTACTTTGAACTGAATGGATTGAGAACTGTGTTATTTTGATACTTTTTATCATTTACCTAGTTTGCAATGTCAATTCTCTTGATAAGTTAATGATTTAAGTAGCTAGTGTCCAAATTGATCAGTGTGATTTTCTTTTAAATTTGACATAATTAGTATAGAAATTGAGTTGGGAGTTTATGCATTGTTTTCAAGAACTTGGAAGATTGTTAGTGCATAATCAAAGTAAGGAGTGATTTTATTTTCTATTTTTCAATTTCTAATAAATAGGATTTGCTCAAAATTGTTGATATATTGCAAGATTGGTTTTTATGGTTTTATTTCTAAAAACTTATATTGAGTACGGGATTAGAACAAGGATTAACTAGTGTGGGAATCTGAAGGTATGAGCAGTTTCTGGACAAGTTAGGGTTTTCTTTTGCAAGTTACTATATTATTTCTCTAACATTTCTAGTGTTATGCCTCAAATTCCATGGACCCCAAATTGACAATTAAATGTTGGTCCATTAATCCACCTTATACTGCACCCAACAGGTATAGTCAGTTAGTTTCTTCTGTGATAGTTTCCTTTCTATATGATGCCATTTATCTTTCATCTTCTGATAATTAAATGAGATTATGAGAAAAAAATTCATTAGTTAATGCTCTGGTTTATATGGTTTAGACATCTACACTCTTTCTTCTAAAGCTTAATATTCACGTTTCATGCCCTGCTATAGTGGATTGTTATCTCCTTGTACTACCATTCACATGATGTTTGATATTTCTATAGTTTTCCATCTACCCTGCCTTTGTCCCTCTTGATTCATACAATTAATATCTTGGTAATTGCATCTAAAAACCTGATTTGTTGACCCCATTTTCCAATGGATTAATTACTTCATCCCAATTAAACCCTACTTCCAGTAGAACCCTACTAAAGATATACGCATTGTTTGAAGGACACATCCAGTTGCTAAGCTTAGTGATTAGTTTGTCAAAGAGAGCCCTCTTTGGATTGAAGAGGCTAGCCTTCAATCTATAAGATTAGTTTGAAAAGTTTACCTTAGGGAGTTTTCTGTTACAACCAAGAAAACTTGTTGAGAGATAACACATGGCAGGGATATTAGTAAGCCCAAAAGGTACAACTACGAGCTCATAGTGCCCATATCTTTTCCTAAAGTAGTTTTATGAATGTCCTCCTTGATTCTTACTTGATGGTAGCATGACCTCAAGTCAATCTTGGAGAAAACTATTGCTCCCCTTAATTGATCAAAGAGATCATCAATCTGTGGAAATGGGTACCTATTCTTGTTGTTCACCTTATTTAGTTTCCTATAATCAATGCATAATCTAAGGGTTCCATCATTCTTCTTTACAAACAATACAGGTGCTCCCCATGGAGATACACTTGGCCTTATGTAGCCCTTGTCAAGCATTTCCTTTCACTGCAATTTCATCTAGAACAACTCTTGGATGCTCATCCTATATGGTGCCTTGGATGTTGGTGTCACCATAGGTACCAATTAAATCAAGAAATATATCTCTCCATGAGGAGGTAATCCAAGAACCGCCATTGGGAAGACATCTACATACTGTTGTAAAATAGGATAACTCTTTAGCAGCTCAGCTCCTCGTCGTCAATTTCGCTGCCAATTTTCTCATTCTTGAAAACTTGCACTGCAAACAACATGCATCCTTTCTTATTGTTTTGTTTAGCTTGGATAATAGTGATCATTCGTACTGAAATGGTAATTTTCCTACCTTGCAACACTATTTTTTCTCCTTTCTCATCCAAGCATTCAATTTATTTTCCATAGAAATCTACCTTGGTCTAGTATAAGTACAACCAATCCATACCCAACAACATGCCATACACACCCAATGGAAATACATTCAACTCTGCCATTGTGAGCATGTCACTGAGCTAAAATGCACAAGACCTTACCCAATGTCTGACCTTCCTTTTTGTCCCAATTTCTAATTGAACTAGCCATGTCTCTTCATGCAATTCCCTGACTAGGTAACTTTTGTCAACAAGTTTTGGGTTGGCATAATTATAATTAGAACCTAGATTGATTACAATGGAAACAATTTGATCAATAAACTTACCTTCCATCTCAAATATGGGTGCTTGGTGATCTACCTGGCGGCTTTCCACTGCTACATAGATTCTTGTCATACTCTGAGCTACCTCTCCCACCATTCAAGCTTCTTGAGCATTGTATATCTTTGATCCAACATTTTGCTAATGTGGATAGTCCATTAATCTATGGTTCTCACCACAAGTCCAACATCTTATTGGTTCTCGACCTTCAAACTTGGGCTGAGTAGATGTTGGTTGTTGAACATTTTTCTTAACAAAAATATTAGCTTTCTATTGAGGTTGTATTGCATGATTTGGTTGCTTACCTTCTTTCTTCTATGATATTTTCTTCATCCAACCCTTCTTGTGTCCATCGCTACTTTGGCCTACCGACTACTCTTGATTTATGGTCGATGTCTTTCTTGCTCATAGCAGTACTTAAACTTTTCAATAGCGTCCTTCAGCATAGGTTGCTCCAACAACTTTATTTTATCTTTGAATTCCATAGGCATCCCACTAATAAACCTTTGAATTTTAGCTTTCTCATTCTTTGGATATGGTACGTACCTTAGTAGACTTAGGAATTTGGTGACATATTCTTCGTCTAATGGCTACCCTATCTTGATTTCATAGAACTCTTTTGTCTTGCTATCATGATAACATTTAGACAAATATTGTTCTCTGAATATATTCTCAAACTCATCCATATCAATTCTTTCTCAACGATGGCCCCAATGTTTTTCAAATCCTCCCGCCATATATCTGCTTTTCCCTTTAGGCTTTAGGTGTAAATTCTAGCTTTTATATTTTCATAATAGTCACATATTGTGAAAAAATTATTCATACCCAGCAACCAAGCTTTTGCATCCTTTGATTTCTTCATGTCCCCATCAAATTTTGGTGGCTCATATTTCTTAAATTCTTTAGGAATGTAATTATTTCCCTTGCTTCCAGGATGATGGTGAGAATGGTGATGGTGCTTCTCGACAGTGGAACTAGATGGTATGCTAGAATGATGCACCTATGTACTAGTTCCTCCTCTTGGGGTGCTCAAAGATACATCTCCTGGCACCATATCCTTACTTCACTACTTGTTCCTTTTCTTGGACCTGCCACCATCTACTCTATTAGTGTTCTCTTCTATCTCATGATGGCTATTCATATCTCTATGACTAGCCCTCATCTCAGACTACCCCTCTCTCTACCAATCCGAGATACTTTGCAAGATAAATGCATTGATATAAGCTTGTCTTTCCTGGGCTCTTAGCAGCCTCTCATTATCATCCTTGAAGCTTCTCACCTCATCCCTCAGGCTTCTCAAGGTGTCCATCTAGTCTTGGGAGTGCTTCCCTCCCCCTTCGTCCACTAACCTTTCTTATACATTAACTATGACCCAATCACATCCATGTTGTGATTGATCATAACTATACTCTACCATTCTTGTAGCCATTTCTATATTTCCTTTGTCTCATGCTTCTTGTGATGTGATATGAACCACGTACATTGTTAGATTTTCACGTAGTAATAATTTAAACATCATAATAATCACGAACCTTTCATTCATGGAGTTGTCATGGAGAAACCTGCTATGAAAGAACAATTGTGTTAGCATACTAACCACATTTAATAATTCATATGCATTAATCACACAATATGTAATTTCATCAACAAATAAGAAACTAGATTATGTACACCTCTGCATCAAAATAGTCCATATTAACACATAATTTTCAAATAAGTAGCAATTATTAATCGCACATTCAAGCCTGTGATCTCAGTTCGACAGGGTACTACTGGCTTATGACTCGCAGAGTTAATGCACCCTTTAGACTTGCAATTAATTAGTTAGACCAGCTTTTAACACCTAATAAGTTATTGGTTAGTCTTCTATAAATCATTACTAGCTCATGATAAAACCCATCTAGTCCAAGTGTTGAACTTGGATGCTATGATACCACCTGTAACATACCCAACACCTCAAATACTGTTAGGGGAATGGGGTAAAACATATTTAATTTTTTTTTCTAATGAACTTTATTTAGGCTTCCCAACTCATCACAAGAGCCTCACAACTAGAGCTAAGTTACTCTATGTGCTTATATATATATATATATATATATAGAGAGAGAGAGAGAGAGAGAGAGAGAGAGAGAGAGAGAGAGAGAGATGCACATATAATTATATATGCATTTATAGGGACATGTCTAATGCAACGGCCTCCGCTCAACCTAACGCTTTTAAGCATAGCACCCTTATGCCTCACAAGTGGGTCCCACTAGACATGCCACCCCACTTACCTTCTCCCAAATATTTTTATGCGCATTCCTTGCTACTTGCCAGGATCTCCCTTCTAGGCTTACGAGGATGGTGGGACTACATCAACTTCATGCCATTCGCCCACACTAATCTGACTACTAATTTCTACCATAACCTCCCACATCATCTTGACCTTGGTGCCCAACACTTTTCTTGCTACACCTATTGATATGTTTGGGGTCAATTTGTTGAGGTGACTTGTCATGTGGGGCCATTTCCCCACCAATAGGTTGTCGACCTTAGTGCAAGCCCTTCCACACACCTAGCTTACGTCAACCTGCTTTTCCCATCCTGACGATTTCCAAAGAGTGACCCTTTGTTGACTGTTGTGATTTACCACTGAGACTACGTGTGAAAAGGGGCCACTCCCCAACTTATGGGGAGGCAATCGAGTTGATGAACCTATCCACGAGGCTATACTTATGTCATCTCGCTAATCACCTCCTGACACCTCCTCACTTTCATCCTTCATCATTCCTCTGGGTTGTACCAATCGTAGGATGGCCATCTCACTTTTCATGAGATCCACTGCCCCACCAATAACAGCCTCTGTGAGTGTGGGCACTACCACACACCTACCTTACGTCATCCTGCAAGGTCTTACCCGATGATTTCCTTAGTTGTTCCCCTTTGTACTTTTGGGTGGGGGCCCTTAGGTAGATGTGGAAGGTAGGGCCTCCTCTCAGTCAATAGCGTATCCACTAGGCTTTTGTAGAAGCTGACATCATCTTGTTTTCTCTTGAAACCACCAAACGAAATCTGTTGAGTTGTTCTATTCGGTGGGAAACACCTCCAGCCAATGGCACCCTTGTTGGGACTTTGTCTCATCCAACTCATTCTTTGTTGATGTCATCGTGCTCAATCCTTTTTCCGTGTAATATAATTCTCCAAGCTAGTCCCTACAAGTTGGAGGCTCCAGGCCACATCACCACTTCTTCATCCAATCGTGTTAAAAGAAAATCAAACGTGCCAATCTATGGGTTCCACGACTAGGGTTTTGATCGGTGTAAGGATAAGGTTCACCAGATCTTTGTTATAAGTTTAAGGCTTTCCCTCCTGCACCACATTGAGCTTGCTCTTTAATTTTCCATGGCCCAACTAGAAGAACCTTGTCAAACTCTGAACTATGAGCCCAATCTAGTTTTCTACTAGCATCGCAAGAGCTTGCCTCAACTCCTCACTGATCGCTTCTCCATGGGTATTTCAACTAGGGATCTGCCACCTAGGTTCAATAAACATCATGAATGTAAATTTTATTCAATGATGTTGGTGACGAAAGTGGCTTACTAATGCACCCTACAGTGCTACCCCTCCTGATATTGCATGAAATCCTCTCCAACAAGTTCCTAACCATTTGATATTCCCTATATCAATGCAGGTAATTCTTTGACGTGCCGATGTAGGCACTGTTGTAGCCACGATCATTCATGGGCCTATAGTGAATACTTGTAGAGCTTCACCTCTCCTGCCACTTTCCAAGGGTTTCTAACTTCAATGCAAGACTGCAAGAAACTTTATAGAACTATGCAAAACCATCCAATACCTTACCAGTGATGTTAGGAAGCTAGCATAAGACATCTAGGTTTCTCATAATGTAAGACTGACTAAACCTTGATGCATGGGATTTGACTATATTTGTACTTAAAATATAGGGTAACTCTTCTAGTGTTTAAGAAACACCTCCTATGTAAAAATCACAGGCTTGTAGCTATACAAATAATTATATTTATGCAACCACAGACCCTGTCAAGCAGGAAGTCTCCTTATAATTGCTTCATAATAATAAAAAGGGTTTGTATGCCCAAGGTTTCCAAGTATTATTCCAGTACCTTATGGATTCTTTCACTGCCTATGGGAGTCATGGTGTCATTAATCTATTCACAGATATACTATTAGCAACATTGTTATGTATTTCATACAAAATGAAATTACAATGTAGAGATGTGGCATAATATTTGTTATCGAGTTTATTCGTTTATATTCTGTTGCATATTATAAGTTATTATGACATTAGAAAAATCTTCACACAACACCTCTTTCCAGTCCAGAGGCGTACACTTGAACAATTCATTAACAACAACAATAGTTTCATAAATGCAACACATACCATAAAATCCATCTCTGCATAGAGGTGTAACCACATGCTCATTACATAAACAACACTATTATAGTCCAGAAATCCATAACCATTTCAACCAGAAGTGCATCATAAATTAATCAATGTGTAAACAAGCACAAATGGTTATTTGTCTTTTAAATTTATAGGGCAAGTTGAGTCTGGGACAAGGACTCTCCACCCAACTATAGACAACTGTAGGCACAGTTACTTGTAGCTATCACCCTTGATCAAGATTCTAGAGACTGAGGGGCATGCTTGAGGGATTAGAACACCAATTTCCAACTCGAACAAGGAATACAGAGGACCTCTTCCTCAATCCCACTTGTTAACTATTGATGTGTTACGCAACATTTTGTCACTGTCCCTGTACTCCCTATTCCTTGATCCTGGAGGACCTCTACAGTGAACCCCGCATGCTTTGCCTTCATGAAGGAACTCCCATTATGTCCCTCTTCATGAGCAGATCATTTCCCTTTTGTACCATTTCCACTGAAACTTTTGTTTTTCCCAGTTTACAAAACCAACGCTAATGGCCTTTGTCTCCCCCGCACTGATGTGCATATATTAGCACTACTCTTCGTGCCGACCAGAGTGACTAGGCTATGTATCAGTCACGTCGGTCCTGTTATGGAAAGTTTTTTAAATTAGAGCCGAAGCTTCCAGCTCTAGGAGCTCCATAACGGAAGTCACGTAAATTGTTTGGCTGGATGGGGTCGAGGATGACAGTTTGGGCTCCTTTACCCTATAATGATGGAACTACCTCAAGGGATAAGTCCTTCTCCCATGAGAAGAGGATCCATCTCCCATCCATATTTCCTATATAAACCTCCCTTCTTCCCAAGCACAAACTAGTCACAGTTGATAGTTTTGGCAGAGTTATTGTTTTGAGTGTTGATACTATTTTGGAGTAGACAAGCAAGCTATTACTAGTTGTAGCTATCTAGTTGTGTTGAGGGAGAAGTGTGTTTTGGTTTTGATTGAAGCCTAAAGGGAAGAGCCTTTAAACTATTTTTGTTTGAAGCCATCATGGAATGCTAGCAGAAGTGTGTGGGAACCTGGTCTTGTCAGAGGAAGACTGCAGCGTCAAGACGAATGGTTGTAATCTCTCTTTGATATTAATATATGCAACTATCGATTGATTTCCTACATGTTTTGTAATATTACATATCCATGTATTAATTCTTCTTGACTCATTAAGTAGGTTGAATTGCAATTTGTCTATTATTATGTTTGTGTTTTGTTGTTGTTCACTTGTTTCAGGAACTTGAAGACGAAGCGAGAGATTGCTGGAGCGAGCAAGCGAGGAAATCATCAAGCAGGATAAGCGACCAAGAGGTAGGCCCTCTTGATTGATTCTAACCTGAGGAAATCTTCCATTGAATGTATCTGTTTTGGCTGGACCCGTCATCGGGCTAGAGGAATCCGTTTGTGTGCGCACTTATAATTTTACTTCACCACATGATGAGCCCCAATATTGCAACAAGAATATTACAACTCCCAAGGCTACCAACTTAAATTATCAACCCGAGGTTTGTACAAACTTAAGAGGTGTCGAAACTATATGTGCAACATGCAATGTGTCCTTCGTTGATCTAATGTAATGAAGTGAATGTCATGGAATCAAAGCCTAAACTAATTGTAGAAATGGAAATGTTACTCTATTTGCATAAAGGAAACCTAATTAATTTTTCAGAGAGGAAATCCTAGTTAAATTTATAGAAAGGAAAGGCTATTCTATTTTTCATGAGTGTAAACGCTAATCCTATATGCATAAATGTAACATTAACCTATTTGTAGAGTGTAAATGGTACATCAAAAGGAAGCCTAGTCTATGCAATAGAAATAGAAATGTTGTAAATGGAAACCATAGCTTAATATGTATGAAAGAAATTGAAATCATTCTTCAATCACTGCATTCAAGATATATTTTTTCAATAGGGTTCACAAGGTGCTTCATAAAGTAATCATTAAAATCATCATTATGCTCTTCAAGTCATGAATATGTCCACTAATCCAAACTACAAAGGTGAGTTGAAACAGAGAAGAGGAAAGGCTTAAGAGGTATTTTGGTCTTACTTAATCATGTATTTAGTGCCTAGGGGTCATGATTCAATCCTAAGAGACAAAAACCAAGCTTTTGGAGAAAATATGGTCAAGTTTACACGTGCTACAAGAGTGCTACAGGAGACCCTGTTTTGCTACATGAGCGAGATAAGTTGTTGAATTCCAAAGTAGATAAAATGAAAATGCGATGGGAAAAAAATTGTATTAAGTAGTATGTATTAGAACTCAATTCCAAGTGGAATCACTCCAAAATACCCCTATTAGCACGTGCTAAAAAATAGCAGAAAAATACTACTCTAAAAACTGGAAATTCAAGAACTAGTGAACTAGTTAACCTACCAAATGCCTAACCTAATAAAGTAAAAATGATATGGGGTAACTTTTTTTTATTAACTTGAATTCTTTTACAACCCAATACAAGTGGAATCAACTCAAATTAAGCTCATTAACACATTCTAAAAAACAATAGAAAATTACTTCTATTTTGCTACAAGTGACTTCCAAAAATTCTAGATTTGCGAACTATTAGACCAATCCAAGTAGCTCAATGATGAATATGAATTTTCAAAGTTGTTCTAAGAATGCATAATAATTTTGACTTTGTAAATAACCTTAAAAACAACTCATTTAAATAATTTAACCAATATGACCTACAACGAAAGAAGCATGAATAGTAAATGCAAAAATAAGAGATGCAAGAGATAAAACATTCAAAGGAAATAAAGAAATTGTACAAAAGGAATTTGAGGCTCCTAGGATGGCCAAGCCCAAGGAAAATTAGAGTCATATGAAGTAAACCAAGCTTTAGAATCTAAAAATGGCACCAAACTTTATTATTTGAATCAATCCAAGTACAACCCCGCTAGAAATGAAAGTTGAGCTGCTAAATAAAAAGTTTTCTCCAAAAGAAGACTAAGAAATGCAAGCCCCCATAGGAAAATTTGAATTGGTACTCAATAAAATAGATTAGGAATCATTCTCCTTGAAATGAGGCAACTTTCTCCTCCAAAATCCCTCAAAAGTGGATCTAGTTCCCAACACTAGGAATCTTCATTAAATGACAGGGAACACATCCCTAGATTTTCTCAACCAGTGGAGCTCCAAAATTTTCTCAATAATTTCATGATATTTTGTTAATTTGTTATCCAATATTATTCCATCCTGTAGTAGGGAACAAGTCCCTAGATTATCTCCTCCTCCAAATCTTCATAATCTTCCCAATATTCTCACAATCTTCTACACAAATAAATAATATTAGGCACAAATATGAAATTATCTCTAAACCTTCCTAATCTACATATTAAAGTTAAAAATATTTCATCTAATGCAAAAAGAGAGGTTTAATTTGCTGAAGGATAGTCAAATGGGCCTTAATTTATGTCTAATTTGGAGGCCCATCATACCCTCCTGTTGAAAGTGTTTCTCATCCTCTAGGCAACTTAGTGACCTAACTATGCCTCATTCATGGCCCTAGTGGCCTCTCTCTTGTACATTATGTTAGCACCTAGATTGAACCTCGGGTTGAAGGAAGGCACTGATTCATTTGTCCTCAAGATAGATTTTGATCTAATGAATCTACCTTCTAGTAACTATTATCCATCCTATTTACATGCGTAGTTACCATTTACATCAGTAAAAACATCATCTATGAGAGAAAACTCAAAATCACAGTGATGGCATAGTGAAGTGAAAATTCCGGATAAAATTGCCTATGCGCAGCACCCAAGCTCTATGCACAATTCTTTTTGCAGGACCAGTTTAGAGGCCTTCCCAGTGTCCAAATTGGGCCCAAAATATCTTGTTGGAAATATCTTCATGTCTACTTTCCAGAACATCTTTCATTTTTTCATTTGGAATTGATTTGACCCCTCAAAAACTAATTCTCCCAAGATTGCTTCTGTGTGTCAAAAAGAGGGCAGAAAGGTCATTTTTTGGGTGTTTTTTGACCTTTTTGTTGACCAGTTTTGCTCTAAAAGCTTAGAAAATGCACAGGGTGCATGTACTCATCATAGTGAATCCAAAAATGCTGACCATTTCCACATTGGATGCCACTAGGAAAAGCGCAGCGCCACTGAGCCAATTTTTCTGAGTAAAAAATTGCAAAATTCTTCAAAAAGGCAAAAGTTCTCAAAACTTACTCAAAATTTGTGGAGAACACCACCATCAAGTGTCTCGGTTAGCCAAGGAAGTTTCAACAAGAAACCTATCACCCTCCTTTTTGCCTTTGAGTGCTTGTTTTAGCCTTGTCTTCATTTGCTTGACTCTTATGTTACAAATCTTGTTCCAGGTCCTGTAATGGCGAGCCATGTGCCTAATGATTTGATTGTCACTATTGGCCCTTTGTAACAGCTTCTCCAAATGAAAATTGACCCTGTCAAGCCATGTTTCTCTATCCTCCTCAATTTCCTTCTCAATTCTTTGTTTTGTAGTCAAGTAAGCTTGTGTTTCTTCCTCTTGCATTACTAACTTGCCCTTGTCACTTTGCCTCTTTGCTTTGAGAGTTTCCAATTCCATGAGGAATTTTTTACCACTTAGCTACTTGTTCTCTTGCTAAAGGTATGAAATAACATACTTAGCTCTCGCCAATTTGTCCATCAGTGCTTGGATCTGTGCATCTTTTTCCCTTATGGTTATGTTTTCATTTGTTGCCTCATCTTGAGCCTCCAAGTCAACTATCTCAATGCCATGATGGATGTGTGGTTGTTCTGGTTCATCATCTTCCATCAAATCAAATTCCCTTTCCTCCTCATCATCAAGGCTTTCCTCCAGCATCTTTTCCTTCCCTTTATGCAGCTGCTACACCTGTTGTACCTGTTGTGTCGATGAAGAAGGCAAAGCCCCTTCCACATTTTGTGGAGCAAGCATTTTCCTATGAGTTGATGAAGAAGGCAAGGCCCCTTCCACATCAAGTGGAGTAAACACTTGCCTATCTGCTACAAACAACTTTCTAGCCCCTCTCTGATATGTCTTGTAGGATTTTGCCTCCTCAACAACTTTGGTCTCTTTAACCTTCTCATATTTCTTTACTTTGGAACTGCTAGAAGGCCTTTCTACTTCTTGAGGCACCGGTGGAGGAATCTAAGGACCATTGAAGATGTCATTGACAATAAATGTATCCCAGGAGATATTGAGGAGGTTGAGATGATGTAGTACAATCATCTTAATCAGGGAATAGTGATAGATACTACTCATCTGCTAGGGGTTAAGGCTTTTTCTATACAATGTAGGTCATCTTCTCAATGTTCCTAAATAAGAAATACAAGATGTTCAACATTTTCAGTCTTGTGAAATGCATAAGAAGCCTAATGTGATAGGTGTACAATCTAGAAAATATGCCCTCACATGTAAAATATTTCATAATGATCCTCATCATAGGGGCATACTTGTCTTCAAGGAACCTGAAAGGAAAGGTCCTCTTCTTTTCATTTTTGTACCTTGATTTGATGTATGGCTCATAGTAGTGTTCATCCAAATCTTGTGCCTTATACCATTTCCCCCCCAACATTTGGAATCCTTTTGGCATCAGCAATGATGGAGGATGAAACTGTAAATGTCACCCCGGCAAGAGTTACTTTGTTATCACAGAGATTGGCTACAAAAAGCCTGGTCAGCTCAGGATGATGTTGAACTCTTTGTACCTGCTCACAAAACTCATAACACCCTAGATGCCTGAAACAAGTGACAGTCATATGAGAAGCCTGTAACTCTCTGATGTTTGATGGTTCCTCTCTGATAATTCTACCTCCCTTATGTGGTTTTCTCTGATGTTGAGGTTCATCTCCCATGCTTTCACTGCCACTGTTTTCCTCCTCCTCATAATCTTTATCCTCTTTGTCCATGTTTGTTGAATTTTGAAGCTTTGTAACCCAAGAGAAAGTAATCAAGGAGTGAGTTATGGTGAATAGGGATAGGGGAAGGGCACATGAGCTTATGCGGTGGATGGAATATATATGATATGAGAGTGAGAAGGAGGGTATTTTTCTTTGGTAGGGACTGTTTAGTAAATAGGGTTTTAGGATTTTGTTTTGGGGATTAGGGTATAAGGGATAAGTGGAGGAATGTGTTTGAGGGAATTAGGGTATAAGGAATAGGTGGAGGGATTTGTTTGAGGGAATTAGGGTATAAGGAATAGGTGGAGGGATTTGTTTGAGGGAATTAGGGTATAAGGGATAGGTGGAGGGATTTGTAGGCAACCTAGGGTTTGAAATTTTAAATAGCAAACCAACTTCAAAATGATGAACTGAATGTCGGGAGGATAGTTCAAGGATTACACTTACTTGTTTAGAAGTTCTAGAAGGAAAAAAACACAATTTGGATGGTTGATAGGGTGTTTTGGCGCTTGTTGGTCCTATGCACAGTGCCCTCTATAGGTGCGTAGCGCTCCAACTCTACGCGCAGCACGGTGCAAAATTGCACTGGCAAAATTTCCCTATGTGCAACGCTCCATCCCTATGCGCAGCGCTCTGGCCTCTGTGTGCAACGCTTCGTCCTCTATGCGCAACACCTCCTTTTTTGCTTAGCCACCAATTGGCCTCAATTCCCCTCTCTCCTTCAATGCTCTTCTTTCTCTTTGTCAAATGAAAGTGATGAATTTGGAAAAGGAATTTGACATCTTATATAGAGGTTGATTTTGATTTTTCTTTAGAAAAACCCACTTTCTAATGTTTTGGAACTTTTTCTTTGTCTTCAAATCTCTGTTTAATGTTTTTCCTTCTTTGTCTCTTTTCAGGTGGATGGATGCTCTGATTGAATTGATTTCTTCAATGGTTTCATTTTCTTGCAGCAAGGAGAAATGCTTGGGGCAGCTGGGAACACTTATTACATGAAATGACTTAACTTACATCAAGAAATGTAAATCAACTAAAATACTCTCTTTTCATCTCAAAAACATGTTTTTTGAGATGAAAATTACATTAGTGAAATAAGATCTTTGTACAATAATCATGACTTATTAGCAATCACTCTTTTTTTATTGGTCATCCTCATACCTTTGTTGCCCTTTATTTACACTTGAAACTATGCTTTTGACCTTGAAAATGAACCCTAAGACCTAATGGAAACATAATTGTTTCAACTCTAAAAATAACATAACTGAAACCATAACTGAATACAACATGGAGATGGGTCAGCAAATGTACCTCATGAGGGAAAATTTAATTTTCTGAGAAGAAGACAACCATCAGTGGACCATTTTGACATGACCTAGTGGAATGATCCAAAAAATTCAGTATGAGACACCTAAAATTAAAATGCAAAGAGCAAATTTGATCCCCAATGGAAGTATGTAGACACTAACACTAACACATTCCTTGGTCTTGTCTCTTAATAAGCTTGGTTGTAGGCTCTGCAAGGACAAGCACAAAAATGTAGTTGTTATTTTCATGATTGTTTAACAATATTTCAAACATAAAAAAATAACTTTCCTCTTTGCAACTGAACTTTGTTGACTTGTAGGTCCATTGCATTCACACCCTCTCCCTTTGACACCTTCATTCCATTTTCACTCATTTTTTCAAAACTATTTTTGCATAGAAAAATCATAGTTTTTGTAGAGACCATTAGCATGCCTTTTTCCCCTTGTGCAAGATGGGTTCTTGAAGATTTTTTGGTTTGGGAAGGTCTTCCACATCCGTTTTCAACCTCCTTCTAGCTTTTCCACCATTTCAAAACCTCTAAAACCCTCAAAACGCCCTCGGTAGAAATGCATGCATCCTGTAATAGAATTGTAGCATTATGTAGCAGATCACAAATTCTATCAAATCTTGACCAAAATTGCACCACATGCTTAATTTTTGCATCTTACTTTTCTATAACATCTTCTAGGCCTTGGACACAGGCTAGAAAGAGATTAGAGACCTCTTCGAAAGGATTTTTTTCATCACTATGGTTTGAGTTCTATGTTGATGGTGAATTCCTTCTTGCCTTTTGTTTCCTTCTTATTCTCTTTTGTTTCCTAGATTATTGGATAATGGGATCTGGAGTTCTCTATTTTTCTATTTGTGGCATATCAAATTAGATTAGGTCTTAGGCACGGTTGTTTTGGTTTTTAGCACAATTTGTTCCTCTCCTCCTTCTTCCTCCTTTAGTTTTCCTTTTGGCTAATCTCCCTCTTCTCCATTATTTTGCTTCTTCATTAGCTTCTTCTTCTCCTTCTTCTTGGTTGTGGGCTTTCTATGGTTAAATCCACCCCCATAGCCTTCAATACAACTTTTCAAAGTTGGAAAGGAAAATTTCTATTTCTGCTACAAGTTTTAGATATTTTTGTGTAATGAGGGTTTTTAAGATAGAGGTAAAAAGAACAATTTTCTTATATTTACTAGAGGAAGGTTGATTTCATGCTCACCCAAAAATAATTACATTTTGTGCTTCTATTTTTTTATCAATAATGACTATGCCTCTACCCTTAATTCTTGTTGGGGCATTGTTTCCAAAGGTGACATTGTTTCCTCTATCATTTTCTTTTAGCGACAAAAAATTGTTTTTATCCCATGTCATATGTTCGAAAAAACCACTATCCACATACCATTTGTTTTCTTGATTAAGATTTGATAAGGCAAGTCCACACTCCATGCTCCTTTAAGTATTTCATTTCCATCTCCCTTTATCCTTTTGGATAGCTGACTTTCTAACATTTTCGCACTTAGACTGGTATTCAAACATGCTTCTGCACTCACTTGCTTTGTGCCCAAAATTATTACATTTGAAGCATTCTACTTCGCTAAACAAGGGAGAGAATACATTTTGATCTCTAAGAGAAGAGCTTTGAGATCTAAAATTTAGATACTTACTATATCTAGATTTTCATCTCTTTCATCTTTGATCCTTCTACAATCAAAAACTTATGTTCAAATATATGACACTTATAACAATGACAATAAAATAAATAGGCATGCCTATTATTGGAAGTATTATGAGATTGTGCATGAAGGTACCTTGGTTTTCTATTTTATTGATTGTTTCTCCACTGATGATCTCCTCTTAGCCCTGGTACTCTTTTGTCTTCATTGATTCTCCCTTGCTCCTTCTTCGCATAGCTTTGTGGTTCTTCAAATCCTATGGACCTGATGTTTATCTTCTCCATGGAAGATTCCTCTATCTTTGAGTATCCCAGACCTGTTTTGATTCCTGAGGGCCTTTGGCTATTTAGAGTTTGATTTATTTTCCTTGTTCCTTCTGCAAGTTTTTCATTTAAAACCTTCTTATTTTTTATTCCCTCAAGATTAGTTCTTAGAGAGAATCTCTGCTTCAAGACTCTAACAGTTCTCTTCCCATTCATGTATCAAGTCTTGAAGAACCTCTTCCTCTCATTTAGCTTCTTCCAGTTTAAATTTTAAAGACAAAATATCATATTTGCATGTCTTTGAGATCATTTCCTTCCTTAACTTGAGCAACTCTTGTTTTAATTGCTTGTTCTCTTCTTCTAGTTTTTCACAGGTTCCTTCCTTTTATTCTAGTAGAAGGAATAAATTATCTTTTCCCCTGATAGCTTCTTCAATGTTTTCTTTTTATAAGAAAACTCCTCATTATCAGAGTTATACTTACCTTCTTCAGCATGTTGTAAATGTTCCTTTAGATTCTTATTCTTCTTCCTCGCTTTCTTTAACTCACCAAGGGAACTAATGAGTTCCCCTTCAAGGTCCCCTATTCCTTCTTCTTCCTCCTCCACTTTAGAGTCCATAATACCTTGTTTCTTGGAGTCTGTTCCAAAAGCCATAAGTAGATACTTATCTGAGTCATTCTTTGATGAGTTTTCACTGTTTGACTGTGGTGTTGAGCTATCCTCTTTGGAGCAGAACCGCTTTTTCTTATAGGTATTTTTCTTTTGATGTTTCTGAGCTTGTTTCCAAATTTTTTATCCACTTCCTTTTCAACCTTTTCCTTATAAGGGAATTTTGACAAAAAATTTCCAACTCTTCCACAGTTAAAACACTTAAAGGGAAACTTCCCTTTATATGTCCTTGAGCCATGCTTCAGTTTTCTGGCTAGTTGAGCCAACTCCTGATCATGTTCACAATTGGAGCAGTCTTGGTGACCTTTGTGCTCCTTGGCCTTTTTTGATACTTTTAATGTTGCTTCCTTAGGTTCAAACTTTTCTATTCCTACTCTCATCTCACAGCCTGTGAGAGTAGCATGTAGTTGGTCCATCTTGAGATCCTTTAAATTAACCATTTCTTCAATAGTTGAGAATTTGGCATTAAATCTCATGGGCAGAGATCTTAATATTTTCTAAACAATCATCTCTTCCTTGACCTCTTCACCAAGTCCTATAATCATATTAGTTACTTCATCAAATCTAAGGAAGTATTCTGCTATGCTTTCATTTTCACTCATTCTCAAGCTCTTAAACCTCATTCTGAAAGTCTAAAGTTTCACTTTCTTGACTTTGTCATCTCCTTCATGACTCTTATTAAGATTTACCCATACTTCCTTAATAGACTTACAATGCATAACTTTTAAAAGTTATGATTGACTAAGACCAAAGAGAATGGAATTCTTGGCTTTAGCATTATTTCCATATAATTTTTTACCATTTGCATCAGTGGAAGGAATATCAGGGACATTGTAGTCTACTAGCATTGAAGTCCAAACATCTACTCCTAGGGACATAAGATATGCTTCCATTCTTACTTTCCAAAAGGAATAGTTTGTCCCATCAAAGATTGGTATTCTACTTGAGTAAGCCTATTAACTCTCTTTAATATACATAATTCCTTATAGATCTACCTTCCATTGATTAGACTATTTCTGAAGGAACTTCGCTCTAATACCACTTTTTGGGATAAGGAATTATTGAGAGGGGAGTGAATCAGTGATAGTGAGATTCTATATTCTTTTTATAATATACTTACAGTCCTCTGTTTATACTCTGTTACTTGTGAGAGAATTCATTCATAAAGGAAGTGAGAAACAAGGTTAAACATTCATGTTCATACAACCAATCACATGAGAAGCACACACATTTGACACAGTGTTTTTCACGTGGAAACCCAAAGGGGAAAACCCACCAAATTGTTGTTTGTTTATGATGTAAATTAAGAACCTACTTAATTAAATATGTTTGTTTTTGAGCAATCAATCACAGGAGGCACTAACCCCCTTGGTTAGCAAGCATCGGCTTGCCAACAGGTGTCAACCTGCTCTTGTCACTATTTTACTATTTCATAAACTTTTCAAACTGAAAACAAATTCATATACAATACAAGTAAAATACCAAAGTGGTTGGTTGCAGAATCAACTTCTTCTCTCAGGCCTCTATTGTTCCACTGAATCTCTTTGGTCTCATGCAGTTGTTCTTTACTCGTTGTTCACAGGAGCACATCCTAAGCACTCTGCCTTCTCTCACACAAGCTCTCTGTTGCGCCCACTTTAGCTCAACTCACATTGTTCTTCACACAACAATCACTCTGTTGCACACTTTTTATCTCTTCCCTTATTGTTCTTCTCGAAACAACCACGTTGTTCACACTACACCAACACTCTCTCACTACTCTCAGTGCTTAGACCTATATGTCTAACACACACACCTCTCACTCTTCTGCACATCGACTATATGCTCAACTCCCCCCATTTCTCAATGGAAATTGATAGTTTTGACCCACAGATGCACATTGCACAACTTTGTCTCTGTTTCCTGTACCCATACTTCCAAAGTGTACTTTGGCATGGCTCCTCCTGTTGTTGTTGCGTCTTCTAGTTGAATGCTATCATAGAATTAAACACAGAGATGGACCTCAAAGTTCTTTATTGAATGACTGCATAGATCTCCATGTTGAGACTTTAATTCTCAAGCGGCCTTCCCACTCCTCTGAGAGTCCCATTCTTATTTATTGCTCCACAAATCTTGACAATCCTGAGCGATGGCTACTCTGATCCTCATTTAACTCTCCCAGACATGCATGCGAAGCAACCGATTGCTTCCTTCATTCCCACGTATTCATCTCTGTTAAATTTTTTCCTCGTTTCATTGTTTCAAAGCCTTCTAGAGGTTTGGCCAAATTCAACAACCAACTCAATCATTCCTGCATTCATTTCTTCAACGGTCGACTCATACATCCATTAAACTCATTGTACTGCCTCATCGGAACACAACATATCGTAACTTACATAGGAGGAAAGTTACAATATTTCATTCTCTAATATCCTTGGCCCCCTTGGCCCTTGGCTCCTTTGGCATTTGCTTCCTCATAGGACCAAGACCTATGACTATTGGCTTAGCACTATATCGAATCCCCTCTGTATCGTAACATACACAATTAAAATGTTACGATATTGCTTTGCTCTAATGTCTTTAGCTCCCTCTGTTCATCCCTTGGTCCCCTTAAGTTCCATATGACCATCTTCTTTGGAATATCGGAGCCCATCTGTATCAAAACTTCTTTAACCATCAGTTTCACAAGAGTTACAATGTTCTAATTGTCTGATATTCCATCCTCTGATATAATGACGTCACTAGCCACTTTCTCGAGCCCACTGGCATGTCACCACGTGTCATATAAGATGGGAGAGAGGGGTCCATCGAGCTCTGGTTTTTTCAACGGAATCCTTTCTATTTCCTATTTTTTGCAAACCTTGGTGCTTCCAAAGAAATGAAAATATTAAGACATTATGAGGTTCCGATCACCGATGGCCCTATGCTCCAAGGTATCGATGGCTTTGTCCTTCCGATATCCCAAAGCTCCAGCCTCCAATATGCTGCATGCTCTAATTTTCTCCATGGTTCTGATATCCTTATCTCCAACGTTCCAATATCGGGTCTCAATGAGCTCCGACCTCTGATATTTCAACCTTCTTAGGACTTCTTGAGTCGCTAAACTTCAGTAGGAAATATCTTTTGATCTAGGAGTCCATTTTCAGACTTCCACACACTATTGGAAAACTCTCCCAGAGAATTTTCCAATGGAGAAGGTCAAATGTAGGCTTTGAGCCCATCTTCTACCTCTGAGATGGTTGAAATGTATCTGCTACACTTTTCTCCTTGACTCTTCTTCTTGTGATTTGAATGCTAAACTCCGAGCCACCATAGTCATCATTTTATGGATTTTCCAGTAAGCCTACTACTATGATGATTTTCTACAAAGAAATCCAGCAACCATGGGATTTCTCTTAGATGCTCAATCATCATACTGACCGTGGTTGACATCAATGCCAAGACTAACACAGCCACCCATACACCACCAATTGTCCAACAATCCTTGGCCACACCAACCCTTAACCATGGTTGAATTTTTTTCCCACGGAGTTTCAAACTGAAGACCTTCACATCATGGAGTGCCTTAATAGTAAACCCGATCACTATCTATTCTATGCCTTGTGGACATATATTATAATTTTGATTTTATATCTATAGATATATATATATATATATATATATATATATATATATATATATATATATATATATATAATTTTCCAAATTTTCCTTAAATCATATATTTTTATCACATAACCAATCATAATACACAAAACTACATGTAATATTTAACTATGTCATGTCTATTTTGGAATAGGTCTTCTACAATTTTAATTTAATTATCAATAACTATTAAGTGGATGTTAAGGATTTAACCTCCACTAGATATTCTAGAATATTCTTAGTAATAGTCACATGTCAAAGGTTGAGATTTATGTCCAAAGTAATTATGTCATTTTTTCCTTTTAAATTAATTTGATTCATAAAAAAAAAATCATATGAACAGGTATCATATGAAATGAGTTACGATATTTTTGAGGCATGTGACATTGATAAGTGCATGATATTCGAACAAATCCTAATTATAAGTTATGAATCTCCATGGTAAAATGGAGGTGAATATCCATAGTCAATAATATTGTTACATGATTTTTAATGTATATATGTTTAACTCATATATTAATTTGTTTTAATAATAATAATAATAATAATAATAATTTAAAATAAAGTTATACTTTCGTTAATCTTTATGATTTTTTTTATCTTAACAATGTGAGATGTACTTGATTAAGAAAAAAATTAAAATCAAATTTAGCTATTAAAAGTTAAAATTGTGTATAATAAATTATATATATATATGTGTGTGTGTGTGTGTGTGTCTAGGTGTAACAACATTATACTCTAGCTTTGAAGACATTCTGATGCAATAAAGTTTATATATATATATAAACTTTATTGCATCAGAATGTCTTCAAAGCTAGAGTATAATGTTGTTACACCTAGTCATATATGGGGTTTCTCACTACCTCCATGGAAATCAAGAGAATCCACCAACTATTATTTTCAAAGAAACCCAAAAAACAAAACCAGACATATTGGATAAACATTACAAAGCATGGGTAGAGTCCAGATATACTATTAGATTACAAAACATGGGTAGTGTCCAAATATACTAGCAGACTTAATATCCATTATGAGTGAGAAGAAGAAATAGGAGTTGGGTCTCTTGCACTCGAACTGGTAGGTGCACTAGTATCAAATTGCAGGCCTTCCATTAAGCCTATCCATGGAAAAGGATTGGTTCCTCAAAATTCTTTTAATATCTTTCAGTGAAGCAAACACATTGCACCTCTCCACTTGTTTATCTTTTAATACCAGATCAAGCGGAGTCTTATCCTTCTTGTGTAGTGTAAATGAGTTGAGGTATTTCTTTCTCTGTCCTCTGGTGTGACCAGGGTTAGGAACCCAACAATAGACCTTCTCTAATATCTTAGAGTCAAATTCATATTTTTTCTTGACACCCACTTTGTTCTCCATTTTTTTTATTTTCTCGTTGGGTCTCAAGAGGCAACGCATTGAAATATGTCACAGTCGAGCCCTGAGCAAATAGTTGAGCCCTAAGTTGCCTCTACGAATTACTGGCACCATTGCCCTTCCTACATCGCATGTGTTTCATGGGAGGCATGGTGAGCAGGAGGGGTTCAAATATGTGATTACCACGTGAGCACCCATGACCAAAAGACTTGCGAGAATTCCCACCTGTTACAAGAACACTTACAGGACACAAACTGATAGTATAACCAACACCAACACCACCCAATTGACACCAAATTAAGCTAGGAGATGAAGCATTGCTACTAGGAACCCAAGGGAAATAATCTCCACCACCCTTGAAACCCACTAAAATATGAGAATTCAGGTAGAGCCACATACAGACCCAAAGAAAAGACATGCCACAATTAAACCTTTCTAAATTGAACTAGGAGGTTAGAGCTACAAAAACCAACTTAAGCAAACCAAGCATGATATTCAACACCCTTTGACTAGGTAACAACACTATCAATTGAAGCCAATAAAAGTCAGACCCAAGACCAAAATTCTCTAAATCAACCCCAGACCCCAACACCACCAGAATTACCTAATAGAATAACTGAACCAGGACATGTATTACCAATAAGAGTGACAAATAAATAAATAAAATATAGGAAGGAAAAAACCTAAGTTACCACACCCAAATTTTCTGGAAAGAAAAATGGCCAACTTCCATAACCAATCATTGGCTCCTACTGCAAATTCACCCCTCCATGAAAAATTTCCCTTTCCCTCCTCCACTTGACCAACTCCATATGGAGCACCAACCTCTTAACACAAGAGCCAAGAAAAAACATGGGTGACACTCTCTTGACACGGGAGCTAAGAACAGACACTAGCGGCAAGGAATTCGGCTCCTCGACCCCACACTTGCCCCAACTACCTTCGCAGAACACCAAGAATAAGGATCTACCCATCACCCTCCATGTCTATTAATAGCCAATTTTATTACTACATACAAATACATGTGGCAGACGAGCCACACTCCCTACTCTTTAATATACATCACATCAGAAAAGTGGCAGGCTCATCAGTGATGCCCCTTTCAATCTTTGTGTCTACCCCCAATGGGAAATGATTTATTATAAGTATATGATAAATGAAAATTCCAATTAAAGTTGCATGTCACACAGTAGTATGCAATTAGGATTGTGATTTTGGTAAAAATAATTATAAAAATAATAATTAAAGAGGTGTGTAAAGTTAAATTATATGTTAAAGTGAGTGTATATAAGATTGTATAATAAAAGTGTGTTGAGGTTATGACTGTGTCTCAAAGAAAAATTTAAAATAGCTATTTAAAATAAAATTGTGTATTAAAAATGGTTATTTAAAATTAAGATAGTAAATTTTAAAGAAGTGTTTAAAATTAGGATGGTAATTATAAGATAATGTGGTTTGTATTGATTTTAAATATATTATTAATATGGAAATTTTCCAAGCATTATTAAAATTACATGTCATGTTGTGGTTATGGTTATTTTCTTTATTTTTCTTTTAAATGATTTAAAGTTAAAATTGTAGGGTAGTTATAATTATGTGATTAGTAAAGAAAATTTCAAATGTATTATGAATTGTATAGTAGTTATAGTTGTTTTTAAATGATTTGATGTTAAAATTGTATGGTAGTTATAGTTATGTGATTAATAACGAAAATTTTAAATGTGTTATGAATTGTATAGTAGTTATAGTTATGTGATTAATAATTAAAATTTGAAAAAAAATTATCTACATTAATTTAGTCATATAAATTAAACGAACAACAAACGTATGTATTTCATAACATAATAAACAACACACTCTTCTATATTGTACCAATACACTTTTCATAATAACCCTTCTTCCTATATATCTTATACACATTCTCTTGTAACACGCAATTTTAATTTTAAACAATGTTTGAAATTTTTCCCTTTCCCTAATCACATAGTCACGACGATATGTAATTTTAAATGATTTATTTATATTTTTTAATTATATTTATAGCCTTAATCATAATATAGATTATTTTATCATGAATAACTATTATTATTTATTATATATTTATAAAAATAACCATCATACACATTCTCTTATAATCTCATAGTCACGACGATATGTAATTTTAAATGATTTATTTATATTTTTTAATTATATAGCCTTAATCATAATATAGATTATTTTATCATGAATAACTATTATTATTTATTATATATTTATAAAAATAACCATCATACACATTCTCTTATAATCTCATGCACATTATGTTGTCACATATAAATTTATTACAATTTTATAATCATAACATATATTTGTGTTAATAGGCATCTCTATTTTGGAATAAGACTTCCACAATTTTAATTAAATTTCCAATAATTATTAGGTGAATGGTAGAGATTTAACTACAATAGAATATTTTAGAATATTCTTAGTAGTATATACAAATCAAAGTCCAAGATTTATTCTCAAAATAGTTATGTATTTTTCGCCTCATTAGGTAAATTCATTAATTAAAAAAAATGTCATATGAACAAGCATTATATGAAATGAATTATGTTTTTTTTAGGCATGTGTGATTGATGAGCCATGGTATGGGTCATTGTATTGTAACAAAACATATTTACAAATTAAGTCTCCATAATAGAGTGGAGTGAAATAAGAATCTTGTTATATATATTTCTAAAATGTATATAAGTTTAACTTACATATTGATTTTCTTATCATTAATAATAAGAATTATTGTTATTATTATTTTATATAGTTTTTTTATCATTAATAATAATAATCATTATTATTTTGAAAAAAAAAATATTTTCCGCCTGCCGCCTGAGAGCTGCCGCCTGCTCGGCCTTCGGCTCTGCCCCAGCGCTTTCCAGATCGAGCTCGGATCCGTTGACCAGTTCGCTGATCCCCTCCCCTGCGCGCTTCCGCGGTTGATCCAGCTGAGGATTCGTCCGCTCTTCCTTTGCGGCTGTGCCTGTTGAGGTTCATGGAACCTTGATCTGCCAATAAGATCTTGGGCCCATGGAGGTGCTGGGCACCCCCCAGACCCCTTCCTCCCCTCCTCCATCGGCAAGCTCCCCTGCTGAAGCGTTTAGTCGCCTTCTTGAAGGGTTTCCCAAGAAGAAAAATGCAGAAGCAGCGAGATTCGTCAAGAAACTTGACGATATCCCCGAGATTTCATTACCTCTGGAATCCCCAATCCAGGTTGCTCTGTCTCTGTCTGAGAGGGCCCTCATAGGTCAGTTTACTGGCTTATGGCCTTCTCCCAAGTCGACAAAGAGTTGGGTCAAAAGAAATTGGTCGACGCTGATCAGCGAAAGTGTGACATCTTATTTCCTGGGTCGAGGATTCTTCCTCTTTGAGTTTACCTCCAAAGAAGATAAGGAGTTGATCTTTCGAAATGGCCCTTACTTTATGGGCCCCCAGGGTCTGTACCTGAACAAATGGACTCCCGACTTTGATCCAGCAGTAGATGTGCCCAAAGCTGTTCCGGTTTGGGTAAGGCTCCCCAATCTCCCGGTTCATTGTTGGAACTGGGGCTCCCTGATGCATATTGGAAACGCCCTAGGGAAATTCATAGACCGCGCGAACAACAAGGATCAATACGACTGCGCAAGGATCTGCGTAGAGGTGGATCTGGAGGAGGGGCTTCCTGAGGCCATCAAACTCAAAGTAGGGAACTGGACACATGTGCAGAAGTTAGACTATGAACAGCTGCCTTTCAAATGCCGGAAATGCCAGGTCTATGGACACTTCGCCAGAAACTGTCCAATGGCCAACGAAGTAGCTCAAGGGAAGGAGGCCGGTTGGAACCAGGTAAAACGATCCAAAACGGCACCTAAGAACCAGAAGCAGGGAGGAGTTACAGGCAAAGACCTTCCGAAGGACCCTGTCCAACAGACCCAGCAGTCCCAGCCCTCGTTCAATCTAGAGAACAGGTTCGGCCCTCTCAGCTCCCAACCAGAGGATTCTCATGAAGAAGCAGCTCAGATGCCAGAGGCCCCAGACAAAGATCCCCAACCACTCAGCGATAAGGACAAGGGAGCTGCAGAAGGCTCAAAAGGTACCCCTGAAGTAGCCGAGGAGGAGGACCAAGAATCAGAAGAATCAGAGGAGGAAGGGGAAATAGGAGTATCCCAATCCTCGGTAAGGAGATCTACAAGAGGATGTAAAACGGATCGGGAGAAAAGAGAACATGAAACGTACAAAGATAAACTCCAAGGTAGCCAACCAACATTGGAGAAGCTGCTAGCAAAAAAACCGAAGATGATAAGAAACCAGCAACAAGGCTCCAAGGGAGCCCATCCAAACAAAGGTAAATAATGAAGATCATCTCCTGGAATTGTAGGGGTATGGGCAGCAAAATAAAAGAAGAAGCGATAAGAAACTTAATAAGAATAGAGGCCCCGGACATACTCCTTCTCCAGGAGACTAAGATGGAGGAATCTGATTTTCTCCAGGTAAGTAAAAAACTATGGAAAAACAGTAATGCTTCAGCTGTCTCAGCCCGAGGAGCTTCTGGAGGGTTGGGTACTCTTTGGAATGAAAACAGATTTTCGCTGGTGGCGGAGGCATCAAACACCCACTGGGCGATGGTAAAGATGCAGCATGTTATTACAAAAGAAATCCTCTGCCTTTTCAATGTTTATGTTACGGTAAATGCTGGAGAGAAAAAGAGTTGTTGGGACTCCTTAAGGCAGCAAGCAGATCTGATTACTTTAGAAAATGTCATCATAGCAGGCGACCTGAACATCACTTTGCATTCTACCGAAAAGAGAGGGGGCTCCATTGTACGAGATCCGGCAAGGGAATGGGTCGAGGATCTCCTCCAAGACTGGGATCTGCTAGATATCAAGCCCGTCTCAGGTATGTACACTTGGTCCAATAAAAGAATAGGTCCAGGCCATATTGCAGCAAGGCTGGACAGATTCTTGGTGCATAGCTCTTATCTTATGCTTGGACTAGATTCCAGTATGCATATTCTTCCTTGTAGCATCTCAGATCACAAGCCAATCAAGCTCACCCTCCAAGCCCACGCGGATCTAGGTCCCATTCCCTTCAAGTTTAGCCCACTATGGATCAAGGAACCAAACTTCTTGCAGATTGTGAAAGAAAGCTGGTCTCAACCAGTCACTGGATCCCCATTTTATATCTGGGAAGAAAAACTCAGGAGACTGAAAACAGCCCTGAAGAGCTGGGCCAAAACTATTGCAAACCCAGCATCTGATAGGAAAAATATCCAAAGCCAGCTCGAAGCATTTCAGCTGAACGCAGAAGAGGAGAATATAACCAGAGAGACTTTAGATAAGGAGGCTCATCTTCAGCAATGCTACCATCAAGCTTGCCTGACTGAAGAAGAAACGTGGAGGATTAAATCACGATGCCTCTGGCTAAAGGCAGGAGACAGAAATACATCATTCTTTCATAAGTATGCGGAAGCCAGAAAAGGTTTCAACTCCATCAAAGAAATTAAGGAAGCGGATATCACTCATAAGGACTTTGCAAGTATCAAACAGGCAGCTCATCTCCATTTCAAAGGGTTGTATAGTAAAGACAACAATTCGAACCAGAACTTTAGTTTGTTGGACGGTATCCCCTCCTCAATATCTGTTGATATGAACCATCACTTAGAAAGTAAAGTCACTATGGATGAAGTCAAAAGAGCCCTCTATGCCATGAATCCTGACAAATCCCCTGGCCCTGATGGCTTTTCCGCCTCTTTCCTCCAATCCTGCTGGCACATAGTGGGGAAAGACTTATATAAAATGGTCCTAAAATCGCAGGCTTGCCAGAAACTAGGAGGAAGCACCAATTCTTCCTTCCTAGCTCTCATCCCCAAGGAAAAGGGAGCCAACTCCTTCAACAGGTTTCGGCCCATATCGCTGTGCAACACTGGCTACAAACTGATCACAAAAGTCATTGCTAATAGGTTGAGGTATATTCTTCCTAAAATCATCCCGGAGAACCAAGGAGGCTTCATCCACGGAAGGCACTTAGTAGACAATTTCACTCTTGTCCAAGAGGCAATTCTTTCAAGTCAGCAACGCAAGGAACAAGGTATGGCAATCAAACTAGACCTTGCAAATGCCTTTGATCGAGTTAACCATAGTTTTCTGTTGAATGTGTTGAAAAAATTTGGATTTGGGGAGAGATTCATCAATTGGATCCGAGCCTACATCTCGGAACCATGGATCGCCCCATTAATCAATGGTAGATCTGCAGGTTTCTTCAAAGCCACAAGAGGGTTAAGACAGGGTTGCCCCATGTCTCCCCTGTTGTTTGTAATCCAAGCTTCAGTGCTCAGCTTTCACCTAAACAATCAAATGCAAGAGCAGGAGATAACAGGGATATCTATAGCAAGGGGGGTCCAAAACATAAATCATGCATTATTTGCAGACGATACCTTGTTGCTTGGGACAGCCTCGATCCACTCGGCCAGAAAATTTAAAGAGGTGCTCGATGAGTACTGCACGGAGTCTGGTAGCAGCCTCAACAAGGGTAAGTGCCATGCTTACTGCTGGAACACTTCGCCCTCTTTGATCAGCTCTATCTCCAGATGCCTAGGATTTGCAGCTTCCTCACAATGGACATCGTTTAAGTATCTGGGGCTGCCCGTCTTCCTCAAACGAGCCTACAGTAGGGACTGGATGCCTCAGGTAGAAAAGTTTAAATGTAAACTCCAGGCATGGGGAGTTAATTGGTTAAATATGGCAGGTAAGACAGTCCTCATCAAGGTTGTCCTTAGCAGTCTTCCGTTATTCCAGTTTGTTGTGCTTCTGGCGCCTAAGGGTATACTCCAGAAAATGGAACAATATATCCGAAATTTCTTTTGGAAATGGGGTGAACACAATGAGAGAAGATTCCAGCTTGTCAATTGGGAGACTGTCCTCAAGCCTAAGATGGAGGGAGGGCTCAACTTCAAAAAGCTCCTTTATCAGAACATAGCAATGGGAGCTAAACTTCTCTGGAGAATAATTGCGCCTAAGCCAGGCTGGGCACAGACAGCTTTCTGGCGAAAATATCTCAAAGGAGTAAGGTTGAGATGCTTAGACAGTCCCCTGCCTCAAGGAAATATGCCCTTCGTCAATCTTTGCTCCAAAGCGGCCCCCTTGATCCAATCAAAAGCCTATTGGATTCCCGGAAACGGTAAAAAAATTAATCTATGGAGGGACCGGATCATGGACCGAGATCCTATCGGAGATAGTCCAAATCTGAAATCGCTGAAGGATCGTTTGGTGGCTGCAGGGAAGAATAAACTGTGGGACATCTCCACTTGGAATGGTGCGCAGTGGGCGGGCTGGAGCCTGCCGGATCTGCCCTCAGACCTGCACCAAGAACTCGCACACTTCCGCGATCTTCTGAATGGCATTGCACCTGTGCGCATTAACAAGAAGGACAGGCGAGGATGGGGCGTTCTCTCTTCGGGTTACACAGTCGCCCAAGGATATGCGTGTCTAGACGCAATCCCAAATGCGCCCATTGACCCGGCCCCGTGGAAAGCAGTATGGGGCAACCCCACGCTGCCAAAAATCGATATCTTTTGCTGGTTACTGTGCCACAGGAAAATTTTAACAGAAGACAAGCTCCAGAGGCGTGGTTTCTAAGGACCGTCCAGGTGCTCGCTGTGCTATGACTCTGAGAAAAGCGCCACTCACCTGATTCTAAATTGTAAATTCTCAATTCAGGTCTGAAGAGATCTGATGGAGCATTGGAATCCCAAATTCGAGCTTCCAGCGACCATATCAGATCTGTTTGCCACCTGGAAAACTTGCTTTCCCGGACCCCCTCCCAAAAACAAAGGGATCAAAACAGCCTGGGCATCACTGCTAAAAATTTGCTGCTGGCAGCTATGGCTTGAGCGCAACAGCAGAATCTTCAGGAGTCTCCATCACAACGCCAAGATAGTGGTGATCAAGGTAAAGTCCCAAATAAAAGAATGTCTGGGAGGTCACATAGACGACTCCAACCTCACCCAGTTAGACAAAGATTGGGGGTCCTCCTTGAACCTGAATTTTCAGCAAAATATCAGAAGCTTGGCTCCACCAGAGGAATGGAAAATAAGGGGAAAAGGCAGAGAGGACTTTCAAGACTGGATTCTCAACCAGAGGATGCACTCCCTCTTCTTCGATGGTGCAGCAAAAGGTAATCCGGGCAGCGCTGGAGCAGGGGGAGTAATTAAAAACATAGATGGTGCAGAGATCCTCCATTTTGCCTGGGGATTGGGAATCAACTCCAGCATCCAAGCTGAAGCATTTTCCCTCTTCCAAGGACTCAAATATCTTCAGAATCTGGAAATTAAAGAGGCCAATATCCTGGGGGACTCTGAAGTGATCATCAAACTGATGGTGACTGGCTCCATTCCACGGGATTTAAGACTAGCAAGACTGATCCATAGAATCAGAGGAATGGCAAAGACGTTTCAAAAACTGAAATTCTTTCACGTGCTGAGAGACAACAACAAGGAGGCAGATCTTGAAGCCAATAAAGCTGCTCTGCTTTCGGCCGGAATTTTGAAAAGAGGTGGAGAAGAAGCCTGGGTTCCAATTCCCTAAAGCATTTCAGAAGATGTTTTTTTGCTTAATTTTAAAGCTGTTTGTATGTATATTTAAATTGGGGCAAATAGGAAATAAAAGCGCAATTGCTGAATCCAAATGGAAGTGGACAGCAAGACTAAAAGATTCTCAGAAGGAAGAATCCAACTGGATAGTGCCCATATCTATTGTATTCAGAAGACTGGTATTTAGACCAACCCATTAATACAACTCATAACCGCTCCTGTTAAAAAAAATAAAAAATAATCATTATTATTTTATATAAATTCTTTCTATGAGTAATTATAAGTATTTTAAATAAAGTTATTTTTTTGTTTACTAGGTGTGTGAATCTCCATGGTTAAAAATCTTGTTATTTTTTTAAATGTATATATGTTTAAGATACATATTATTTCTTTATCATTAATAATAATTATTATTATTATTTTATATAATTTTTTTATTATTAATAATTATTATTGTTGTTATTTTTTATATAAAAGAATAAAATAAAATAAAAAATAATAATAATAATAAAATTATTTTTACTTTTTAGAAAAAAATATATACTATTGAAAGAAATGGTTTACATGTATCTGAAAATGTCTTTCCTTTTCATCTAATCATCTACCATGACCCAAGTTTAATAAAGTGACTCATCAGTCCCATATGGCATCTAACACAAAAGAAACTAATACATGGTCCTCAACTTTTATACAAAGTAAGTAAACCATTTGCTTATGTCCCTAGCATATATTAATAATATTTCTAATACTATTATGAAAAAACCAAATTGTGAAAGTTCCCTGTTATGTCGAGTATAATAGATTTTCCCAAATTCAAGGTAGTTTCCATTGAAAAAATAATTGTAGTTTATCTCTCTTAGTAGTTGACAAAGGTCAACTTTTGACAAAGTTTTTGAGATCTTATTTTGTTCCCGATATATATGGACAAAAGACAAAAGACAACCTATCAAAAATACCAAACATGTTTTTAATCATTAGCATCCAGAAGAAAATCATATATGGATTGAGTGTTGTCCCGTCCACAACCCATTAAATGACTGCTTTTGAGACACCATAAATGTCCATCAACTTAATGGATATTGAGTTAGCACATAATAAAACTCCCTAGAGTGTTATGATCACCACCCTCATATTTGTTCCCTTTCCACTGAACCAACTGAAATGGTAGAAGTGTAGATTGATATAAATTCTGTATATAAATAATAATGATGATTTTAAATAAAGTTAGGTTTTTTGTTTTCTAGGTAATGTGAGTTTGTTGAGATGACTAGCACACTTAACATATGGCTTGAGTAGTCCTTACCTTAAGCGATCAAAATCACCCCGGGATTGTACCTAGTCTAGGCCACACTAGCCCTTAGCATGGTTAGATTTTTTCCTACAAAGTTTCTATTTGATGACCTTTTCACCCCGAAGTGTCTTAATAGAACACCTTGTCACCGTGACCCTTAGCATGGTTAGATTTTTTCCTATGGAGTTTCTAACCGATGACCTTTTCACCCCTGTAACACCCATTCCTCCCAGGTCTACCCAAGCAACCAACCGACTATGGTAAACATGCAATGAGAGAGGTCACTATAAGGGATTCAACCACATTGGTGACCTTAAGGAAGTGGAATCGATGGAACACATCAACCAAACCCATCCACATCAGCAACAACACCCTCATGAAACATGTCAGGCACTTAGACATCCTGTCCCTGAGTCCCACTGATGTTTTAAGCCTTTGAACCCCTTGTCTTTCTCATATTATAGGCATGACAATGTCCAAAAACCCAGAGTCACTCTCACAATCCTATGTATAGCGTCCATGGAATCTTCTTAGTAGACTTGTGCCAACATCCTCGGGATTTGAGCCACTTTTCTAGCCCATAATCCCGGCCTCTGCCCAAAACTTGTTAAAACCTCTAGAATCCATCAAAGACATGATGACAATGATAACAAATCAAAATCAACCTTAGGATTAGGCATGAGCATCCCCAACCGGGACTGACATTCTGTCAAACCCTTGGCATCAATGCAACCTATAGGTCTAGGATACAAGACAAAGCATGAATGACTGAAACAACTTATGAAACATAACTAGAAGTGTTAGAAAATTATATATTACAGAGCAATGGAACACATAAAATATATTGCAGAAATATAAACACAGAAAACGCATAAAACAAGAGAGACACAGATATATGTGGTTCACCCAATTTGGGCTATGTCCACGGAGAGACAGCTAGTCCTTCTTTTTATATTATCTAGCAAAATGAAGAGATACAACCTACAGCAGATCCATTGTAATTCCCTCTTCGCTCTCACACAATCTCCTCTCCCTTTCTTGCTCAGAATACAGATCTACATAGACACAATACAATTCCCTCGTATATAGCGAGGGGTTGCCCTCTAGGGAAAAAAAAACCCTAAATTAAACATACTTCTACTGTCATAACTCCGCCTAATGAACAACCCAATTTGACTACGAAATTACAACATTTTACAAGGAAATTTTACATCTATTTTTAGCTTTGGGGGTGCTACCCCCGATCCCCCGCCAGGGGAGCTCCAAATAATCACTGTTACCCCCCCTGGACCCCCTAGTGGTGCACATTTTACGAGCGGTGTTGTTGCCACATTACAAACTGGGGTCCAATTCGGTGATACCTCTGAAAGAATATAATCAAGCTCCACACCAAACAAGAAGGATCACCACCTTCTCCATTGAAATGTTATAACATTAACTAGGTCTTGCATCCATCATTTTAACAATTACAAGTAAACACGTGAGATAACCATGACATGAACCAGTCATATAACCATGCTTACAACCAACATAAAACCATATAAATATCAAATATATGATAGCCATTTAATCCACATATAAACAAGTGAAAAATTAAGAGAACTTAGCATTTATTAATCATAGGAAAATATGACTAGGTTCGGGACTTCCACGTACCACCCGACCATAGACATGGCTCAACCAAATTTTTCTTTCAGCTAGTCACCCCCGTGCCATATTCCAAGCATGAATGTGGGATGTCATAGAACAACCAATCCAAGAAAAACCAAGAGAATCCAGAGGTTAAACCACCTCCACCCTCACCAAACTATGATCACACCAAACATAGTGCTCTGATCACAAACAAGCCGAACTTGGAATGCCATCTGGAATCCATCACTATCCTTGATGAATTTTTCATCTCCTTGTCTCTCAATCTTTACTACAATCAAATCATGGATCGCTAGGACCTAAACCAAGACCAGTCTCTCAGGCTTTACCGTAATCCAAATCCAGATTACTAGGCCCTAAACCAAAACTCCTACCTCGGCCTTTATTGTGTATCCCTCCAAAACCGGTCAAGGGATTCTTAGGCAAAACAAAGCTCAAAAACTAAAATAAACATCCCAACACCATCGCATCTAGAAAAAGCCAAGGCTAGGTTGAAAACTACTGTCGTAACCTGACAAAACCATGCTAGCGACAGAAAGAGAACCATACACCAACATGCAAATCCATGCATGTCCAAACCAACTAAGAAATCACACATGCAATACGTTACCTGCAAGTATTCCTACTAAATTTGTCTGATCTTGCTCTTCTTCCTTGATCCTTATTTTCCTTCATTTTCCTTTGCTTTCTTTTCCTTCCTTGATCCAAAGCTAGAGTGCTCCAAGGAAACTCTAAGTGACCAAGAGTATGAGAGAGAGAGAGAGAATAATGAGAGAGCTCCAAACTTGAACTGACCAAGAGCTTAACACTAACTAAGTGTTCCAACTAATTCTCAGAAGCCTTTTTATTAATGAGGCCTTTAATTTCTTCATTTTCCATTATTTTCCTTCAATTTCCTCCTCACATGCAACATGTGACCTTTCACCTTACTTGTCTCCTAATTTCCTTTGTTTTCATAAATAAATGTGCCAAAATGTCTTTTAATGCCTTTGCCAATTTTCTTAGCAAGAAATGCACATCCAATGATGCCCACTATGATATCTTTGCCCAACATTTGGCTTGGAATAAGTTTCCCTTAATCGTGGTCTTATTTTTCCTTTATTAACTTTTATTACATGAACTTCTCACCAGGGTTGTTACAGAACCCTCCCCCTGGGGGAACACCGTCCTTGGTGTTAAACCACACCAAGACCTCAGCAAGACTGTTGAAAAGCAAACATGCTACCCATGGAACTTTATAACTTAGCTCATTGCAGTATTTACAATGAATGACCTGCTAAAAAGTAAAACATCATGAAAATATGACAATTACCACATATTGGAGCTTTATAACACAGCTCATTACAATATTTACAATGACTACATACACATATATGCACATTTTCTAAACCAGCAAATAAAAGGATATGATGCTTGTATCAATCAACAAGGGAGTTTAGAGGCTCACACCTCCACCCTCAAAGTAATATCAGGATTCATGTCCTTCCCAAGAAGTCCAGAATCCACTGCCACAATCAAGCTGCATCAAATGTTGGTGTTATAATCTTGCGCCACTTGACTTCCCAGTGAATAGTTACCGAATCATTGTTCCAGGGCACATTCTCAATGTGCATCTAATTTCATCTAGAAATGTCAATGACCAAAAAATATATATCTGTGACCTTTCGTTCTATGTTACATAGCCCCTCAGGAAATCTGGTCACCCCCCTTCCGTGCAGTCACTCACCTTCCAAGTTCCCCGGAATCCCCTAACTCGGGTGATCCATCCCTTGGCAAGGCTTCCTCGCATGGGAATATACAAAATCAGGGCATATCCCTACCTCAAAACCATCATACCAGTCATAGCATGATCATGGAAATCAATGGACACTATTGGGTACCAGTGTCACATAATGGCCCTACTCTTGAAGTACTCTACCAACATACTGCTACATGTTCCAATTTATTTTGCTACTGCTGCCAATTCTTGCAGTCGATTTCAACCACCCAACTGGGCATGTTCATGCATTCCTATTCCAAGCACATAATTTCCATTAGATTTAAATAATTTGAAATAAATTCACATCATACCTCATTGGTAGCTTGTCAACAATGTACACTTGCAATTATGTTTTCTTCCTATCACAACAAGTCAAACTAATTGTTTGATCAAAGCATCACGTATAAACATATCACATCTGGTTATCTCAAGACACAACCATCATAGATCAATGTCACAAATCAAATGTAACCATCATAAACCTGAATCATAGATTATATATAATCATCATATACCATAGTCATAAATCACATGCATAATAAAACTGAAATAAAATGTTGATACTTATCCTTTCATCAATCCTTAGCTTCTACCTTTGTCTTTTCCGTATGCACTCCGGATCGATTTCCACACTCGACAAACACCTAGTTTCTTCTCCTCAACCATGTGTAGATACACATAGTGTGCTTCACATACACACAACCATACATGACATACAACACCACACAATACATGCACCTAATACCACATTCCCTCAACACCACATGTATGACATGCGCCCAATACCACACGTACACCAGTACCATATGTATAAAGCACCACTTGCACAACATCACATGTACATGGCACCACCTACACAATGTGTACATAACATCATATGTACACTATACCACTATACTACGTGTTCACAATACCACATGTACATAGTACCACACACATGACATGTACATGACACCACATGTACACAATGCTACATGCACGACATGTACACATCGCCACCTGCAAACAGTGCCACTTGTACAACATGTACACAACGCCACATGCACACAGTACCACTTGAACAATCATGCACACAACGCCACATATACATCATGCGCGCAGTACAATATGTACGTAGCACCGCATATCCAACATCTACATGCACATAACATCACGTACACAACAATAATACCACACATCCAAAACTACATTGTCTCTACCAAGAAACCTTGCTTCCAGTGTCTTATCCATGCTTGTCCTAGCATGTCGCAAGACCACACTGCTTTCATTTCATTGATGTCCCTCTATATAGCCTGTCCATAACATAGACATAATATAATCACATAATATCAACTCATAACCACATGATATTGACCTCATAAATCTGTCAGGCTACTCCTCCCAATTGATTCCTCGTAATACCCTAAACCTCTTCACGTCATTCACCTGTGTAAACAATCATTCCTCCACAAGAATGATTCATAACGACCCTGTCAGATAGCGACATACATACATACATATATATACTTATAAATATTAGCATTAAACAATCATGATCCATGATGACACTGTCATGCATGACATACGTACATACATACATGTATACATATATAAACATCAACACAATCATGATTACAACATAATTACCAAATATCATAAGGTCAAGGTTAAGAGAACCTCCTTTATGCATGCAACATATGCGTAACATCGAGAATAATAGTTCCCCACATACCCAAGGCATTTGACGTCTCATATCCATTTACTTTACCTTTTCTAGTTACCTTTCACATGCCTGTGTTGCCACCATCTGTTTACCACTACGGAGCAATCAATCCAACCGACAGTCATAGTCTTAACTTATGTTGTGCTTACTCATGCAACGAGCTTCATGTAAGTCTTACATCACCTGTCGGGTACCACACAAATTTCCCCAAGCTCCATCAACTCTTCCTCTTCCCCAAACCAATTCCCAAGACTCAAAACATAAAAGGAAATACCAAGAAACAACCAAGAAGAAAACCATGAAAACCAATAACAACATGACACCGTAATAAAGTGGCATAACTATGCACCATACACATGTAAAATCACAAATCAAGCACAACAATCACAAAATACCAAAAGCAAAAGACTAACCATAGACACCATGACTCAATCCCCATGGTTCCCAAGGAAAGCTCAACCAAAGCCTTCTTCAAAATTTCATGGCAATTTCTTTGCCATGCAATCCCCTACATCATACCACCATAAACACATAACTATCAGTGCATAAATAAATATAAAAATACACCAAATACCTTATCTTGTTGTGCCAAGCACGTTGCCTTGTAGCTGAACACATCCATGCCATTTCTCAAGGGGCTCCAATTCCCTTGACAAATCCACATTTAACTAGAGACTAGTTGATATACATGTCAATTACATGTCCATGAATATATAACATATCCACATAATTTCAGACAAATCAAGGTTAAAAAGACTTCTTGTATGCATAGTACTCATTTTTTTGGAATTAGGGTTTCCAAACATAGCCAAAGGAATTATTTCCCAATTCCTTTCCTTTACCTTTTTACCTTGTTACAATCGAGGCTTACTATGTATTGTCACATCACCCAATTGTTAGTTATATAAACACATCAACTATTACCTTGTCACACTAATACCAAGCATGTTTCCTGCAACTGCTCACACATGTCAACCACATGTTCCAAATATCAAGACAATCATATCTATCAATTTGAAATCAACTTTTACAAACAATCATGTCATAACCCATAGTCAACTCATAGTCATTAGACATAATGCTACAATTGTCAACTACATTCAAGTACATATCAATTGTCTCAACACATATGTGTTAGTACAATCATCTTAAAACAAGATCATTGGAACGCATACTCATATTATGAAATTCATCAAACATTCAACCAACTTGCAAACATACCATGTTAAATAAATCAACTAGACACCAAACACTCAAACACCAAATAGATGTCATAATCAAACAATCAAGCACAAGGTAGATGACATAAACAAGTTCATACCTTAATGTATCTCAGGGGAGGCAATCTTGTCTGCACAATCAATCCAGTTAACATGATATCACTTCACAAGATATTAACTCAAACATAAATAAGATCTTGATATCCAAATACTCACAAACTAACATGTTTACATCATAACTCATACACAATTATCATTCACACATATGCAAAGTCAATCTAGATTAGTACAACACCATATAGAAAATATGTCGCCTCATACCTGAATGTCGTAACCCTAACCATTTGCATAGGCCAATCCAATTTAGCATGATACATATAACATCAAAGATCTTAATGTAATAAACCTAATCATCAAGTTACTAGAATATAACAACAAGTTAACCTATCATGCTTATCAAAAACATATAACATAATCATCAGGTTATCTAATATAAAACAATAATAGCAATGCATACAACTACAGGTTACTATCATTCTTGACTATTTTACACGTGCATATAACTACACTAATCAACTAACATCTATCATGAATGTAACCATAACATCAAAACACACGTACATAAAACTAATGTATATAACCCTAATGCATATAACAATCCTTGACTTACATACTTGCATGCCAAACATATAATACATGTATGACAGTCTACTCTTACCCCAAAGTCTAATGTTGCAACCTCATTATGATGATCTTCATCTCCTGCTCTATCTCAACCAACATATTAGCATCATAACATACCAATATCACCCTGATGACCTAGATTGTGTACCATGACTTCACAAGGCATGTTTGACCTACTATTCATTCATAACTATAATCAAGACCATGCATGCATGATAACTGCATATAACACATGAGTACCAACCATATACACATCATTCTAGTTAGAGTCCAGTCATCAATGCATGACCATATCAACTACAAAAACCATGACCTCATGCATGACAACAACCATTACTCCATTGTAGACATTGCCACATGTAACCATCAACATGCATAAGCAATTCCTAATCAACTACACATATGCATGAACACATGTAATCGAGCATGAGCAATCAATTCTTGTAACCAACCTACAAGATTGATACATGTAATTAAACATACAAGAATGAAACCTACCATACAAGGATGTAATCAAGAAACATATAACAACATATAAGCAACATATAACAATATGTAACCAGTCACATACTCATGATGATGCATTCCACAAAATCAAATCAAGTTCCTCATGACAACCTTACTACAATCATGATCAATCATTATACAATGCAAGAAGCACATGGAATGCAAGTGTAAGAGACACACATGCAACTAGCATGCATGCATGACCAACACATTCACCCAAGGAGAGTGCAACCACGCTCTGATACCAATCTATAACACCCCCTACTCCCATATCCACCCAAGCAACCATGATCACACCAAACCCAGTGCTCTAATCACAACCGAACCGAACTTGGAATGTCATCCAGAATCCATCTCTATCCTTGAGGATTTTTCCGTCTCCTTGTCTCTCAAGCTTTACTGCAATCCAATCTCGGGCCACTAGGCCCTAAATTTAGGTCAGTCTCTTAGGATTTACCGCAATCCAAACCCGGATCACTAGGTCTTAAACCGAGACTCCTCCCTCAGGCTTTACCGTGTATCTCGCCAGAACCGGTCAAGGGATTCCTAGGCCTTTAGGAATGAAACTTGAGACCACCTCCACCCAGGATTTTGAAATCCATTCAACAAACCAAAGCTGAAAAATTGAAATAAACATCCCAACACCATGGCATCCAGAAAAATCCAAGACTAGGTTGAAAACCACTGTCGCAACCCGGCAAAACCATGCCACCGACAACAAGAGAACCATGCACCAACATGTAAAGTCATGCATGTCCAAACCAGCTAGGAAATCACAATATGTTACCTACAAGTATTCCTGTTGAAGCTCCCTGATCCTGCTCTTCTTCCTTGATCCTTGCTTTCCTTCCTTTTCCTTTGCTTTCTTTTCCTTCCTTGATCTAAAGTTAGAGTGCTCCAAGGAAACTCTAAGTGACCAAGAGTATGAGAGAGAGAGAGAGAATACTAAGAGAGCTCCAAACTTGAACTGGCCAAAAGCTTAACACTGACTAAGCTTGCCAACTGATCCTCATAAGCCTTTTTATTAATGAGGCCTCTAATTTCTTCATTTTCCATTATTTTCCTTCAATTTCCTCCTCACATGCAACTTGTGACCTTTCACCTTACTTTTCTCCTAATTTCCTTTATTTTCATAAATAAATGTGCCAAAAATGTCGTTTTGCCTTTTAATGCCTTTGTCAATTACCTTAGCCAAAAACACACATCCAGTGATGCCCACTAGGATATATTTGCCCAACATTCACCTTGGAATAAGTGTCCCTTATTGGCACTATTTTATCTTTATTAACTTTTATTACATGAACTTTTCACCAGGGCTGTTACAGCCTCAAAGTGACTTTATAGAACACCTTGTCACCATCTACTCGACAACCGGTATATTTGAAATAAATATATCATTTCATTAATTCTTATGTATTTTTTAATTTTAGTAACTTGAGATATATAATGAAGTGAATATTTTAATGCTTATTATATATTAATGACCATTAACGTTTACCATCCATTTACTATAAATTGATGTGCACTAGTTTATTTAAAATTTTCCCTCATAATTATTCCATATCACATACTCATAAAAATACTAGTAACGTTATTCCTTATCACATACTCAAAAAATACCCATAACATACTTTCTTCTTTATAATCATATGCACATTCTATAGTAACAGACAATCTTATTAAATATCTATAACCATAATACATAGGCTTTTGTACAATTTTATAAACACTTTGTAATATATATAATCTTATTATATACCCATAACACATATTTTCATATATAAGTGCATTAATATATAATTTTAATTTTTAATAATTATTTTCTTTTTTATTTTATTAAATTTTAATTTCAAATTTTTTATAACATATACTTTAAATCTTAATCACTTAATCTAAGTGTAACTAATCCTCATAACTACAAACATATATTTTGAATAACATTTATAAACAAGTGTAATATATGTCGATGTTAGTACCTTATATATATATATATATATATATATATATATATATATATTAAATTAATATAATATAATATTAAAAATAACATAATAAGAGTTTTTTTGTAAAATTTTGGGAGATCTTAGTAAATCTCAATCTTCATCCATTAGTGCTAGGTTAAATGGTTTTGTCTTCACTCCACATTAAATCAACATTAGTCAAGGTGTCTTTAAGTCAATAATCTAATTTTTTTTTATGGACAACCAAATTAAGAGTTTATATATATCAAATTTTCTTTTGAATAGAGATTGTGTACTTATCTAGTCAAAAAATTAGTGAATATAAAGATGCTATAAAATAAAATTAAAATAAAATATTTTGATTTTGAAATGAGTTATGGTTGAGTTATGATTTTAGGGGAAGTCGTATTGATAGACCATGGTACTTGCTCATGATATTCTAACAAATCATGGTAAAATGGAGATAAATATCCATAATTAATAATCTTGTTATATTGTAAGTATTAAGTTTCAATTTAAAAAATGTTATAAAAATAAATTAAAATAAAATATTTTGATTTTGAAATAAGTTATGATTTTTAAAAATATAGTATTAATAAATCATAATATTATAATAAAGTTTCGTATATATGTAATAATTTTTTTTAGTTTTTAGTTTTTATTTTTTAATATAAATTTTATATGTTTTTTTAGTTTTCAAAATATTCAATTTAATATTTATTTTTTTCAAAACTAATATACTTAAAAATAAAAATAAAAATAACAAAAAAAATATAACTAAAAATAAATATTTAAAATATTCCTTAATTAACTTCTTCCTTAATCAAAACAGTAAAACCACTAACCAAAAAGACAATATAACTTAAAATAAATGTTTAAAATATTTCTTGATTAACTTCTTCCTTAATCAAAACAGTAGAACAAGCAGAACCACTAAGATGCATGCTCCCATGTAACATTAAACCACTCAAGACGGATGTTCCCATGTAACATGTCATGTTGACATTAAATGGTCACTTCAAAATTTCCCCATCGATTTTTGTACATATTTTTATTACATAATAGATTAATGAATTCAATCATATACATATATAAATTCTTGATAGCATAATTATAAGTATCATATGGTTTTAATTTTAAATAGTTAAAAAAAAATTGATTAATAACCTGTTTAAAATCACAAAGTACATATTTTTTAAATATTCCATTGTTGTTTAGGTAAATCTTTAAAATTTAGAGTTTTAATTTTAATTTTTTTTTTCTAATATACAATTTTAATGTTAAATGACTATTTAATTATACAATTTTATATAGTGGCTCATAACATACAATCTCAATAAGATTTAGAGTTTTAATTTTAAATATTTTTTTCCAATATACAATTTTAATGTTAAATGACTATTTAATTTTGCTATGGGACATAGTTATAACCTTAACACATTTTTTACTATACAATTTTATATAGCGGCTCATAACATACAATCTCAAATTTACATAGTTTTTAAAATATTTTTGAACACAATCACAACCCTAATTGTATTCTAATTGCATATTGTTTTGTGACATGCAATCTTAATCGATTGTGTTTTCTAACCATATATTTAGAATAAATCATAAGAGATTTTGGTTCTTTAAAATTTGTTTTGATCATATATTTGCAAGTACAATGCTTCCATACCATTTATCATATGCAATCTTAACTTTAAATGGTTGCAATATTTTTTTTTTCTCGGTAAAACTATACTAATATATTATATACAAAAGTCAAAAATTTACATCAGATCAAAACAGAAAGAACCAGGCACCTGAGGTGTCAACCTGGAACAGCTGAGACTGCAAGGTCCAAAGGACTAGACCATTCAAAAGAGCTAGCCCACGCAGGGGCCCCAACCAAAAATCCAAATGATCCCGCGCAGGGGAGACAGACATAACCCAGACCATCAACAAAGGTTCTTGAACACATACAAAATGCATACATGACGAAACTAAGCTAACACAGACAGCAATAGAAACCAAAAGACCAGACAGAAGAGCCATGTAGACCTTGAGCGAGGGCGTCTCTATTCTTCCAGTTGCTCCTCCACTACCCGGCACCATCCGTAAGCCTCCCTCTCCGCAGCAGTGGGGGCAGTGTCCATATGGATGTCTTCTGTTTCGCTGGTCCTCGCCTTCTGATCCAGAAGGCTTTTCGAGACATTCTCCAGGTCTGTAGCAGGATCCTTTGTTTCTTTCTCCGGGCTATCAGCTTGCACCTGCCCACGATTGTCCTGAGAGTCACTGTCTTCCTAGGAAGTTTCAATGAACAGAACTGATACATGCGCACTGATCTGGGGGTTGTTCATAGAACTGTTGAAGTTAAAATTAGCAGAGCCAAAGGCGGGCAAGGAAGCTGAGTTCGAAGCACCAACATCCATGAACTGACTAGATTGAAGGGGGTTAGCTCCAGTAGAGCGAATGCCATGGCAATGACAGCAGTGGGCAGAAGTATCAGCAACGGGAGTGCGTGAAGTTCCTCCCCTGGAGGTGCCTCGACGGCTGAGCATGCGCTGTCGAGGCCTTACCATCCTTGCAGGGACCGAAGGGATGAGACCCAGCTCCCGAGTGTGATACAACTCCTTCCTGTGAGGAATGGGAACAGACAGTGGAATAACCCAGATAGACAGCGTAATGACCCAGACGGAGAGGCAGTTGCATGGAGCTGCGCAGATTATCTGAGGTTGCATATACTTGCCTGAAGGAAAAACCAGAAACATACCCTGACCCAACGCATTGACATGGTTTTTAATCGCAGCGACCTCACCTTGGAACGCGTCCACCATAACTGCAACCTCCAAGCGAGCCGAATAGTTGTGCAGGGCATTAACTCTGCTCTGATGAATGACCTTATACCTGCTTCCACTCACGCATATACAGGCTTGAGCCCAAGCGTCTGCCATGTGATGGCACATGGCTGACATGTGGGCAGCGTTAAACTCCCGTCCCATCCTCACTATCACCCACATCCGGGGTAAATGGTTGCAATATTAACCTGAATTGATTATTTAATTTTTTCTTAATTACATAGTCATAACAAACAACACACATTATTATACAATTTTATATAACAACACACTCTTTATTGTACAATCTTATACATGCTCTCTTGTAACATGCACTTTTCACTCTTGTGACATGTGCTTTTCACAAAACAACACTTTTTATTGTACAATCTTATGCACATTCTCTTATAACATGCAATTCTATTTGTGAAGAATGTTTCAAAATTTTCCTTAAACACATAGCCATAACCATATCACACATTTCCCACCCACACAATATTATGTAGAGCCTTTCATAACATAAAACATATCATTTTAAATTTTAAATAATTTATTAAAAATTTATTTTATTGCATAACTTCAATCATAATGCATGTTATTTCATAACATACCATCTTAATCTCAAATAACTATTATTCGTTATTACATATCCATAAAAATAGCTAGCTATACAATATTAATCTTGAATAGTTATTATTCCTCATAAAATATCTAAAAAAATAACTATAACACATATTCTCTTGTATAATTTTATGCACACTATATAAGAACATAAAATCTTATCACATACCCATACCCATAACACATATTCTATTTAAAAATTTCCCTTATGGTTATTCCTTGTCGCATACTCACAAAAATAACCATAAAAAACATTTTGTCCTATAATCTTATGCAAATTTTCTAATAACATAGAAATAAACATAACGCACATTCTTCTTTATAATCTTATAAACATTTTATACTAACATATAATCTTATCACATACACATAACTATAATATACATCTTCCTCTCCAATCTTATACATATTTTCTCTTAATATATAATCTCAATTTACAATAGCTATTTATTATTTTCTTTTCTTCCCTAACTTTAATCATAATACACATAATTTCAAAACATAGCATTTTAATCTTAATCATATTTCATAACGTATAATTTATTTTTAACCACTCACATTCTTCCCTTATCACATACCCACACTCTCCTTTAAAATCTTAAAGCCCCATACCATCTCAACTTTCAATGGTTTCATAAACGTTTCCTTGTTCACATAGCCACGAATAAAGTATGCAAAGTCTCCAAAAATGGACCTTATTCACATGGTTATTACAACAACAAAGCACGCTCCTGGTAAATAGATTTTAAAAAAAATTATAACTAGTTATAATATACATTAATTTTTATTCCATTTTATTTTTAGTTCTTCATTATATAGCTCTAACTGTTTTACAATTTTAATTTTAAATATTTTTTTAATGAAATAATTACAACCACAACACAACCTAATATGTAATTCTAATAATTTCTTAAATTTTATTTCTTAATAATATATTTAAAATTACAAAACACACTCTCCTTTAACATATAATTTTAATTTTAAATATTTTTTTTTATTTGTAATTTGTAATTTTAAATTATTCCTTCTCGCATATAATCTTTAACTTAAATGGCTATTTTTTATATGGTTCTTTAAAATATTTTTAGAACACATTCATTATATATTCTCACATTCCTTATATATTCTCTTGTAACATGCAATTTTAATTGAGAATTTCCTTTATCATATATCTACAATAAATTACGTAAGTTAGTTTTATTTTAGGTAATTAGGAGGAATGATTGGGATCATTCCCACCCAGATTCAATTCCAATCATTCCCACCCAGATTCAATTTTTGCAAATGACATAATAATCTTTGATGTAATGGCTTGTTGAGGATGAATAGTCCTTGGAGAACCAAAACATGCTATTTATTATATAGAATATAAAGATTTTTCCACAATACACTCTCTATTGTAAAAAATTTAATTACATAGCCTCAATTATATTGCACCTTATTAATTTCATAAGGTACTAATCTGTAATTGAAAACTTGAAGATTTGAACAAATTGCAAATGAAATTTCTATATGTGTTTTGGGTAATGGATCAAGTTACTAAACACATAAACAAGTGATTTTTAAACAAAATTAACAGCCAAAACAAAGACAAAATACCATATCAGAAACACATAACAACAAACATGATAAAGGAGTTCACCCCTCTCCAAGGCTACATCTCTTGGTCCAGCTTCCAATGTAGGGTCTCTTTGATTAAGTGCTCAAATTTGTGTTTTTATGGCTTTACAATTCCCATAATGAAAAACAAATGTCTCTAATGGATCCAAAACTATCAAAAACCCCAATCTGGGTTCTTTCTACACCTCATTTGCCCAAAAATGAGAAAGTTATGCATGTGACTAGTTTTTTCCAAATTCCATAGCTAACCATCCTACAATTCGACCCAAATATGGCTTGAGCGCCCCAAACCCGAAACCGGCATGCAAACCTAACTTACAATCCGGCATAATGGGTGAAATTGTCTGACAGTTAAACTATCCATTAACCCCCCAGCTCTCAAATTTACGGTCGTTTGGAAGCCACGTGCCCAGGGGCTGGGGCTAACTGCCTCCCCCCACCAGTCGGGCCCCCAACGCATTACAATAGGTGCCATTTAACCCCTAAAACCCGGGGCTAGGGGCTGAAAATCCGCATCTATATTTGGTGGAGATATTGGTCTTGTGACGGGCCATAGGCCATAGGGTTGGCCCCCACCCTCTTGCTCCTTCACCAAGGTTACATGGGGCCCATATGGCTTGGGGCTAGCCCCCATTCCAACACCTACCACGGTTATGCTGCGACGTATGTGACATGAGTTGTCTCCCTATGGGCTAGCCCCCTCCGTTCTCCTCTTGCAGTTATGAGTTATGGCTTCAGTGCGTTGTTTTGTAGGTTGTGACCAGGGTTGGGGCTTAGCCCCGACCTTATTCCAAACAATGAATGCGCTCAAATTTAAATATAAACTATGAACTTGTATGGTTAAGTCACATTGTGTAGCGCGTTGGTTGAGGCCTATGATGCTTGTTGCTTGGCCATGGGTTCGATTCTCGTGGGAATCTTGGCCCCTTAAAAAAAATTACACCAACCCTTGGAGGTCACATGGCTGGTTCTCATGGGCCCACCTGGCCTCCCACCATTGGCCAATAATACATAGTCAGTCACAGAGTTAGCCCAAAATATAATTAAAAAATTTGAACCCTCAACACTAAAAACAATTCTGAGCCAATAAAATTCCAAATTTTTTGACCAATCAAGAATGACCAAGTGGCAGCCTACCACTGGCCCAAAATGTACAGTCACCCTATCAATTTTGGAAATTTTTGCTTGTTTAAGAATTCAATCAGAATGTGATATCAGGGGCATATGATATCAACTTTGAGTGAAAGGAGTTGCGTTGGATTTAGGGTGACGAGATCTACGAACTAGTAAAGGTTTCAAGCACTTTTGAACACTTTGATTTTGAGCATTAAACTAATCCCTTGGATCACTCCTCTGCATTGGAAGCTTTTGGACATCCAAAAGCTCATTTTCAGTCAACAAACAGATGAGGGTACAATTCCCTCACCTGTCCAATTTCAACCCATTTGGCTTTGTTTGTTTTTGTCGCTTTGAGCTCCTCATGAAGGTAATTCACTTTGGAAGTCTTTGTCTTTCTGTCAAATATAGAACCTTGCTACAATTCTTCAAGATATTTAGAAGAGAAAACTTATGTTAAAGAAATTTGAACATTCTCTTCTCGATCTTCAATCAAATAAGACTTATTCAATTTCAAGTTCACTTCATCTTGAACACTTTTCTCTTCTCTTCTCGATGTCTTCTTTGTCAAATAGATTTTGCATCTTCTTTTTGACCTGTGCATTCTTTAACATTGGCATCTTGTTCATATCAATGTTCAACAATGATGCATTCTACTACAATTGCACTTCATATTATTTTCATCTTCCAGGAGGCAACATGTTAGACTCCTAAAACATCTTATCACATGGATTAACAACCTCAATAAAATCAGATTTCAAACTTGATTGATATCCTTGAAAGACTTTAGAATCATCAACATCTTTATGTTTAATCATGAACGAGTAAAATTCTAACTAGCATTTACAAACCTCTTCATTTATCCAACATTCACAAGAAATAAATTCAACTTCTTGCTATGTTCTCTAACAATGTACTCAATCCCATCTTTAAACAAGTGATACTTGTTCTCATGGCAATGAAAGATGGCTTTCTTGTCATATAAGTATGGACTTCCCAAAACAATCCCACAAATGTCAAGTGGTACCACATCAAGTTCTACCTCATCAATAAAATTTGTAGTGATGGAAAATCTAAGTATGCATTTTCTTGTTACTTGCAACTTAGCATTGTCACATACCCAACCCAAAGGATAAGGTTTAGGATGAGGATTGGTTTCCAAATTTAGTTTCTTGACAGTGTCTTATGAAATGAGGTTTGCTTGTGAACCATTATCAAACAAAGTATCTACCTTGTTATGTTTTATGATGATTCTAATATGGAACATATCTATTATTTCTCTTTCGTTTTGAGTTTCAATGGGTTTTCTAGAAGAACTAGTACTTGAAATTGAATCCTTATCTTTCAATCCCATGGCTATGATTTTTGTTTCATCTCCAGAATCAGATCCTAGATCTTGTTGTGTAGTTGCAACAATCTTTTCTTTCTCCTTGTTATTAAACTTTTTGGGTTTCATCTCAGGGTGAAGTTTCCAACAGTGGTATTCATCATGACCTTCTTTAGAACAATGTTTACATGTGAGCTTTTCTCCTTCTTTCTTGACTGAAGCATTATTTTTATCCTTGCCTTTAAACTTTCCTTTTCCTTTTTCTCCAAACTTGAATGACTTCTCACTAGTTTCTTTAAAAACATTTTTCTCTCTTGCCTTTAAATGAGTTTCTTGTACACAAACTTCATCTAGTTTTATAGGTTTAAACATGAGAATTATATGTCTCAAGTAACTATGTAGTCCTCCAATGTGCAAAGTATCTTGAGAGGACAAATCTATACCCAAAATCAAAGCTCTTTTTCTAAATTCTTGAGTATAGCTTTGCACATTTTGACCTTTAGCTTACCTAAAGTTTTGCCAATCCGTGATAGCTTTCTGCATGTATGCTAATGGATAAAATTTCCTTCTTATTGAAACAACAAAATCATTCCAAGAGGATAAAACCTTACCATGTTTCTTCATGTCCTCTTGAGTTTTGGCTTCCCACCAAATAAGTGTTGCACCTTCCAATCTAAGAGAAGCAAGTTGAATCTTGGTCTCATCATCTTTGATCCTTTGTAGCCTACAATACACTTTAATCTGATGAACCCAATTACCTAATTTCTCAACATCTAACTCCCCATTGTACATAGGCAGTTCAAAATTTATATCAAGCTTAAGAAAAGGAGTTTTACGATGTCCCTTTGGATAATTTGGAAGTGTTTGTGAAAGAGTAGAAGAAGTAGAAGATGAGGATGAAGACGAGGATGAGGATGGAGGTGAAGGTGGTGGTTTGTCACAATTCCCTCCATTTCATTTTGGAGGCTTGTCCCCTTTCCCTCCATCTCCTTTTGGAGGTTTTGAGCTCTTTCCATACAACCTTGAATTCGTCTCTTCATAAAGAACCTTAACCATTTTATACATATCAAAGAAACATTTTATGAAAGCTCATTCATCTTCAAACATCCCTTAAGGACCTTCTTCATGTGTCATGACTATTGAAGCTTGAGGTGTGTTTTTTCCCCTTGAAACAATTTGAGATCTTGGCTCTACAAGTTCTCCTTCTCCTCTTTTAAGCTTCAACCTTGTAAGCATCTAAAAAAACATTTGCAAACCAAATCAAACCTTCACAATAACCGAATGCTCTGATTCCAAAATGATCTGTAATTGAAAACTTGAAGATTTGGACAAATTACAAGTGAAATTTTTATATTTGTTTTGGGTAATGGATCAAGTTACTAAACACATAAACAAGTGATTTTTAAACATAATTAACAACCAAAACAGAGACAAAATACCATATCAAAAACACATAACAGCAAACATGATAAAGGAGTTCACCCCTCTCCTAGGCTACATCTCATGGTCCAACTTCCAATGTAGGGGCTCTTTCATTAAGTGTTCAAATTTGTGTTTTCATGGCTTTACAATGCTCATAATGCAAAACAAATGTCTCTAATGGATCCAGAACTGTCAAAAACCCACATATGGGTTCTTTCTGCACCTCATTTTGCAAAGAATGAGAAAGTTATGCTTGTTACAAGTTTTTTCCAAATTCCATAGCTAACCATCCTACAAGTCGACCCAAATATGGCTTGAGCGCCCCAAACCTGGAACTGGCGTGCAAACCTGGCCTACAATCCTACCCGACGGGCGAAATTGTCGGATAGTTAAATTGTCCATTAACCCCCCAGTTTCGAAATTTATAGTTGTATGGGGGCCACGTGCATTACAACACGGTTGCATTAGCTACCATTTAACTCCCAAAACCTGGGGCTAGGGGATGAAAATCTGCGCCTGTATTTGGTGGAGATCTTGGTCATGTGATGGGCCATAGGCCCTAGGGCTGGCCCCCACTGCAAGCAGCTATGGGATGGCCCCTCTTGCTCTTCCACCAAGTTTACATGGGTATGAATATGGCCTGGGTTTGAACCTCATTCCAACTCCTACCACAGTTTTGTTGTCACGTATGTGACCTTAGCTGGCTCCCTAAGGGTTGCCCCACTTCATTCTCCACCCGTAGTTCTGAGTTATGGCTATGGTGCGTTGTGACCATGGGGCTAGGGTTAAGCCCTAGCCCATGGTCCCTCCCCATGGTTGTGTGGATGTAGGGACCAGGGCTGGGGCTTAGCCTCGACCCTATTCTAAACAATGAATGCACTCAAGTTTAAATATAAACTATGAACATGTATGGTTAAGTCACATTGTGTAGCTCGTTGGTTGAGGCTTGTGGTTCTTGTTGCTTGGTCATGGGTTCAATTCTCGTGGGCAGGTTGGCCCCTTACAAATTTTTACACCAACCCTTGGAGGCCACATGGTTGGATCGCATTGGCCCATGTGGATTCCCACCATTGGCCAATAATACACAGTCAACCCAAAATATAATTAAAAATTTCGAACCCACAACATTAACAAAAAATATGAGCCAATAAAATTTCAAATTTTTGGACCAATCAGGAGTGGCCAAGTGGCAACATGCCATTGACCCAAAATGTACAGTCATCCTGTCAATTCTGAAATTTTTTGTCTATTTGAGAATTCTATCAAAACGCGATATCAGGGGCATATGATATCGACTTTGAGTGAAATGAGTTGCATTGGATTCAGGGCGACAAGATCTATGCACTGGTATAGGTTTCAAGAACTTTTGAACACTTTGAATTTTGAGCACTTAATTGATCCCTTGGATCACTCCTCCCCATTGGAAGCTTTTGGACCTCTAAAAGTTCATTTTCAGTCAATAAACAAATGGGAGTACAGTTCCCTCACCCTTCCAATTTCAACCCATTTGGCTTTGTTTGTTTTTGTCACTTTGAGCTCCTCATGAAGGTACTTCACTTTTGAAGTATTTGTCTTTCTGTCAAAGATAGGACCTTGTTGCAATTATTCAATATGTTTAGAAGAGAAAACTTATGTTAAAGAAATCTGAACATTCTCTCCTCGATCTTCAATCAAAGAAGACTTATTCAATTTCACTTCACCTTAAACATTGTAGTCATAATGATGCTTAGCATGTCTAGCCTTGTTTTTGGCTTGACTCTTCACCCAGTATGACTTTCATCCCCATGCACCATTCTTCCTCAAAGCCAAAACATTATGAAACCCATGAGAAGATATTTTAGAACCAATGTCCTCTTTATCAATTAGCTTTCACATTTGTTTTTTGACCCTTGCATTCTTTAACACTAGAATCTTTTTCATACCAATGTTCAACAATGATGCATTCTGTTGTAATTGCACTTCATATTGTTTTCCTCTTTTAGGAGGCAACATGTTAGACTCCTTAAACATCTTATCACATGGATTAACAACCTCAATGAAATTAGATTTCAAACTTGATTCATATCATTGAAAGACTTCAGATTCGTCAACATCTTTAAGTTTAATCATCAACAATGTAAAATTCTAACTAGCATTTACAAGCCTCTTCATTTGTCCAACATTCACAAGAGATAAGTTCAATTTCTTACTATGTGATCTAACAATGTACTCAATCCCATATTTAAATAAGTGATACTTGTTCTCATGGCGATGAAAGATGGTTTTGTTTTCATATAAGTATGGACTTCCCAAAACAATCCCACAAATGTCAAGTTGTACCACATCATGTTCTACCTCATCAATAATTTTGCAGCGATGGAAAATCTAAGTATACATTTTCTTGTTACTTGCAACTTGGCATTGTCACATACCTAACCCAAAGGATAAGGTTTAGGATGAGGAATAGTTTCCAAATTTAGTTTCTTGACAATGTCTTCTAAAATGAAGTTTTCTTGTGAACCACTATCAAAAAAAGTATCTACCTTGTTATGTTTTGTGACGATTCTAATATGGAACAACTCTATTCTTTCTCTTCCATTTTTGAGTTTCAATGGGTTTGCTAAAAGAACTAGTACTAGCAATTGAATCCTTACCTTTCAATCCCATGGCTATGATTTGTGTTTGATCTTCAAAATCAGATCCTAGACCTTGTTATGTAGTTGCAAAAATCTTTTCTTTCTCCTTGTTATTAAAATTTTTGGGTCTCATCTCAGAATGAGGTTTCCAACAGTGGTCTTCATCATGGATTTCTTTAGAACAATGTCTAGATGTGAGCTTTTCTCCTTCTTTCTTGACTGAAGCATTCTTTTTATCCTTTCCTTTAAACTTCCCATTTCCTTTTTCTCCAGGCTTGAATGACTTCTCATTAGTTTCTTCAGAAAAATTTTTCCCTCTTGCCTCTAAATGAGTTACCTATACACAAACTTCATCTAGTTTTGTAGGGTTAAACATGAGAATTGTATGTCTCAAGTAACTATGTAAACCTCCAATGTATTTGAGGAAATTATCTTGAGAGGACAATTCTATACCCAAAATCAAAGCTCTTTTTCTAAATTCTTGAGTATAACTTTGCACATTTTGAGCTTTAGCTTGCCTAAAGTTTTGCCAATCCATGATATCTTTTTTCATGTATGCTAATGGATAAAATTGCCTTCTTATTTCAACAACAAAATCATTCCAATAGGATAAAACCTTACCACGTTTCTTCATGTCCTCTTGAGTTTTGGCTTCCCACCAAATATGTGTTTCACCTTCCAATCTAAGAGAAGAAATTTGAATCTCGGTCTCATCATATTTGATCCTTTGTATCCTGAAATACACTTCAATCTGCTGAACCCAATAATCTAATTTATCAACATCTACCTCCCCATTGTACATAGGAAATTAAAACTTTATATCAAGCTTAAGAAAAATAGTTTTACCATGTCCCTTTGGAGAATTTGGAGGTGTTTGTGAAAGGGTAGAAGAAGTAGAAGATGACAATGAAGATGAGGATGAGGATGGAGGTGAAGGTGGTGGGCTGTCACCATTCCCACCATTTCTTTTTTGAGGCTTGTCTCATTTTACTTCAACTCCTTTTGGAGATTTTGAGCTCTCTCCATACAACCTTGAATTCCTCTCTTCATAAAGAACCTTAATCATTTCAACCATCTCAAAGAATTTTTTTCTGAACTTCTTTCTTCTTCAGACATCCCTTTAGGACCTTCTTCATGTGTCATGACTATTGAAGCTTGAGGTGTGTTTGTTCTCCTTGAAACAATTTGAGATCTTGGCTCCGCAAGTTCTCCTTCTCCTCTTTTAATATTCAACCTTGTAAGCATCAGAAAAACAATTGCAAACCAAGTCAAACCTTCACAATAACTTGATGCTTTGATACCAAAATGATCTATAATTGAAAACTTGAAGATTTGAACAAATTGCAAATGAAATTTTTATATGTGTTTTGGGTAATGGATCAAGTTATTAAACACATAAATAAGTGATTTTTAAACATAATTAACATCCAAAACAGAGACAAAATACCATATCAGAAACGCATAACAACAAACATGATAAAGGAGTTCACACCTCTCATGGGCTACATCTCCTCGTCCAGCTTCCAATGCAGGCCCTCTTTCATTAAGTTCTCAAATTTGTGTTTCCATGGCTTTACAATTGTCATAATTCAAAATAAATGTCTCTAATGGATCCAGAACTGTAAAAAAACGTCATTTGGGTTCTTTCTACACCTCATTTGGCAAAAAATTGAGAAAGTTATGCTTGTTACAAGTTTTTTCCAAATTCCACAGCTAACCATCCTACAATTCGACCCAAATCTAGATTGAGCACCCCAAAGCCAAAATCGACGTGCAAACCTAACCTATAATCCTACCTGACAGATGAAATTTTCAAAAAGTTAAACTGTCCATTAACCCCCTAGTTCAAAAATTTATGATCGTATGAGGTCCACATGCCCATGGATTGGGGTAATCGCCCATCCTCATTGGTTGGGCCCCCAAAACATTACAACTTGGTTGCATTAGGTTCCCTTTAACCCCCAAAATCTAAGGTTAGGGGTTGAAAATACGCACCTATATTTGGTGGAGGTCCCAGTTATTGATGGTCCATAGGCCTTGGAGCTGGCCCCCACTGCAAGCGCCTATGGGCTCGCCCCTCATGCTGTTTCGCCAAGGTTACATGGGGCCATATATGGCCCGAGGCTGGCCTCCACACCAACTACTACCACGATTCTATTGCGACACATGTGACCTGAGTTGGCTCCCTAGGGGCTAACCCCCTCCGTTCTGCACCCGCCGTTCTAACTTATCGCTTTAGTGCGTTGTTTTATGGGTTTTGACCACGGGGCTGGGGCTAAGCCCGGGCCTGCAGTCTCATCCCATGGTTGTGTGGGCACGGGGACCAGGGTTGGGGCTTAACCTCGGCCCTATTCCAAACAATGGATGCGCTCAAATTTAAATATAAACTGCGAACCTGTATGGTTAAGTCACATTGTGTAGCACGTTGGTTGAGGCTTGTGGTGATTGTTGCTTGGTCACAGGTTTGATTCTCATAGGCAACTTGGAAAATTAACAGAATTTTACACCAACCCTTGGAGGCCACGTGGTTGGTTCTCATTGGCCCACATGGCCTCACACCATTTTCCAATAATACATAGTCAGCCCAAAATATAATTAAAAAATTCGAACCCACAACATTAAAAAAATTTATGAGCTAATAAAATTCTAAATTTTTGGACCAGTCAAGAGTGCCCAAGTCGCAGTCTGCCACTGGCCCAAAATGTACAGTCAACCTGTCAATTCTGAAAATTTTTGCTTGTTTGAGAATTCAATCAGAACGTGATATCGAGGGCATACAATATCGGTTTTGAGTGAAACAAGTTGTGTTGGATTCAGGGCAACGAGATATACACATTAGTACACGTTTCAAGCACTTTTGAACACTTTGAATTTTGAGCACTAAACTGATCCCTTGGATCAAGTACACTCTAAATTTTAAATAAATATTTAAAATTTTCTTTAATTATTATTCCTTATTACATACTCACAAAAATAACTATAATGTACATTTTCTCTATAATCTCAATATTGGGGCCTTTTTTCTAGTTAAGTCAGATAGTCCTGGTATATTCAGCTTAAAAGCAGGTGGATATACTCTTGGTGTTATAGCGCAGCTAGAAAGTTTGAACCAGGGCCTTGCTAAAATTACTCCAACAAGTTACCAATTCATCATGGTAAAAAAAAAACCATAAAATTTAATTATATCCCCATAACCATAATACACGTTCTCACATTCTCATATTATGTACACATTCTACAAAAACATATAATCTTATGACATATCCACAACTACAATTCACATTTTTTTAATAATCATATGCACATTCTAATAACATATAGTTTTATCACGTACCCATAACCATAATACACATTTTCTCATATAAATTTATATATTCTCTTAATTCAAATAATCATTTATTATTATAAAATCTCAACCATAATTCATACAATCTTAATTTTAATCACACTACTTAATATATAATCTTCATCTAAACCACTCACCTTCTATGCCTTAATTATTACTCTTATCACATCCCCAAAACCACAATGTGCACTCTCCTATACAAATTTAACGCACGTTATCATCTCAACTTTAAATGAAAGTTTCCTTTTTCGCATAGCAAAAGTACAACATAAAATGTCTCAAAAGATTGACCTTATTCACATGGCTATTACAACTACAGAGCACACTCTCCAATAACTTACTAAATAGTTATTTTTTTCAAAATTTGATTTTATATTTATATAATCATTTTTAAATTTAACTATATATTCATAGTATTTTTTAAGCTTGGTAGGACTACATCTTCCTCATGTCCAATATATCGCCCCAACAGGCGTGGGGAATTGAATCGATGAATTCACATCAGAGTGCCTTAACAAAGCACTCAATCACTGTTTATCCAACACCCCGTGGACTATATATTCATAGTACTTTTAATATAATTTATAAATTTATATATATATATATATATATATATATATATATATATATTACTGTATCCAATTTTAATTTTAAGTGGGTTTTTTAATTTCTTTTAGTAAAATAACTACACCCAAATTATAACATGTTATTTTAATAGTTTAATTTTCGAGTTTAATTGGTGTTGGTTGTGATATGAAGTATTGTGTAAACTATGAGATCTCAGGTACAAATTTCTTGTGAAGCTCAAAACCCTCGAGGTGTCAATTAGTCTAAGTACACAAAAAAAACCAAAACACATAATCTTCATTTTAAGTAATTCTTTAAAATTTACACCCGTAATTTTAAATAATTCCAACATACAATCTTATTTTAAATAGATATTTGAAATTTTGCTTTGTGACATAGTCATAAATCCAACACAAACCTCATTGTATACTACTTAGAAATAATGGAGAAAGAAATCGTTTAGTTGTTTTGATTGTGTACTTATTTAGGACATAGATCCTATTTCTTAGGAGTTTGTTAGATCTCCCTAACAGAATGTAATCATATAAATTTGTGTATTGATGATTTATTTGGTTAATGATAATGTGACAACGATGTTTGGCAGCCTCCAGGTGCAACTCTTCTCACCTGTGAGCTGCTGGTTCATTCATCAAATTTTGTCTTCCAATTTTTAATTTTGTATCAGAGCCCATGGTTGGGGTCTGACTTGTTGAGGATATAGTGTGAGAGTGGGAGTTGAACCCAAGTCATCATTGTCATGTTTTTTTTGTAGTTGCATATTCAATGGTGTGAATGTCATGGGAATTTTTTCAGAGTCAGCATTGGGATGTGGTGTGGTCCCTACTGCTTGTGTGGAGTGGATTGTGAAGGATCGACAACGTGTTGAGACAAACCTTGCTACATTTGTATTGGAAGGTTCATTGTGTTTGTATATGTGTTGAGCATTGTGTGAAACAAGCAAGCCAATAAAATAATTTGTCCTTGCTGCAAAGCTATTCATAGTATTTAATGAAGGAAAATTAGTGAACAAGACTTCACTAACCCGCCAAAGGACTGTGGGGAAGCACACACATTGGAACGTTTGAGAGGAGGCAAAGAGAAGAGCTTGATCTATAGATCAAAGCTATGGACCATGAGGCGAAGAGAGCAGTGTCGAAACCTGTTGTGAGTGATTGTTGTTAATGTTATGTATGTGCAGTGGAGGCAAATATTGCAGTGTGTTTGTATGTTCGAAGAGTGTACCAGTGAATGTTCTTGAAGCCATGTGTTAGTGAGTTGAACAACTCACTTTGCACTAAGTGAAAAGTGTGTTGATTACGGGAAACATACAAAACTTGTCAATTTTGCATTGCAATGCACATTGTGTGCTCAAAAAGTGCAACGAGGGAATTTCTCTCTGGAGGATGTGGGAACCTTGGAAACTGTTGATCAATGTTATACAATCTCTGCTACTATTCAGTGCCATGTTTTATTGAGTGTGATCGAGAGGGTCCATTGCACGTATGTTTATTAAATTGAAGGATTGCACACATATTTATTTCTTAACCTTTCATATTTATTTATAGTGGAAGCTTGGATAATTTCATTTCAAGATGACTAATCCCCTTGCAGAAACATATCTAAATGAGGCCAATAAATTAGACAAATCCAATTATGTTAATTGGAAATTTAAGCTGCAAACTTTGATGGAAGGTTATGGCGTATGGACAATCAAAGATAGAGATGAAGCAAATCCAAGTGTGGTTGGAGGCACGACAGTAACATCAATCCAAGATTGGGAAAAGATGGAGAATAAAGAAAAGGTACTATTAAGGATGTTTATGAAAGATAGTATAATTCCTCACATTCGTGATTGCAAGACTTCCAATGAAACTTGGACTACACTTAAGGATTTGTATGAGACTAAAAATACAAATCGTGTGCTCTTTTTGAAAAGTAAGATCTTTTCCATTAAAATGGAAGAAAATGAAACTGTAAGTAATTTCATTTCAAGAATTAAGGATTTGAAAGATAAGTTGGGAGACATAGGAGAATCAATATCTAGTATTGATCTTGTTACAATTACTTTAAATGGAATGTCAAAGGACTATCAGATGTTCATTACAAGTCTTGTAGCAAGGGAGAAATCTCCCACTTTTGATGAATTGATAGGTATACTGATGCAAGAAGAAGAGAGGCGCAGGAATTTGAAGCCTCAGAATCCAGGCTTAGCACTTTTGGAAAAGAAGAAAAATTTCAAAGGAAAATAGAGTGACGGAAGTAAAGGTGGAAGTCCATCTTAGAGAAGGCCATCTCCAAAGCCAAATCAAGGTATGTCACCTGCTAGAAATGATTCTAGAATGAAATGTTTTTATTGTGGTAAAATTGGGCATCTTGCCAAATATTGTTATAAGAAAAAAAGTGATGAAGCGATGCATAAACATAGAGGACATTCAAGACATTTTGCAGGAGAAGCACTGCATTCTGATTTTAAGGATCTTAAGTTACTTGTGTCTAATGTTAAATTGTCTGCTGAAATTGATGATGTCGATGGTTTGTGGATCTTGGAGCCTCAATCCACATGACATGCAATAAGTATTGGTATGATAATTTCAAGTAAAAAAGCAATGGTGCCAACATTTATCTTAGAGATGATCATGCACATTAGATCAAGGGATATGGATATATTCCAGTGACATTTCCAAATGGTAGTGTCAGGTGCATTCATAATGTTATGTATGTGCCTTGGATCAAGAAAAATATGATCTTTGTGTCGATAATCACATAAAAATCTGAGTTTGAAGGTTGAAGTTTTCAAAACACACTGCATAGTAAAGGACTTACTAGATCACTACAACCTATTTCTTCAGGAGTCATAGTTGGAGGCCTATATAAGCTTGATGTCACCAGCAAGAGTCATCAAGCACCGACTTCTACAACTATGTCAACAGAAAGTATTTAGCACCTGAGGTATGGCCATACTAATTATCATGATTTGTTGTTGTTTCATAAACAAAGAATGCTTGAAGGACTCCCTATGTTAAAGAACGAGTATGCTACCTGTGAGGGTTGTGCATTACGAAAAATACACATAAATGAATTCCCCTCTAACTCTAATAAAAGAAAAAGAGACGTTTTAGAACTTATGCATTTTGATATTTGTGGACTAATGCAGACGTGATCCCTAGGAGGATCTTATTATTTTATGTTGTTTATTGATGATTGCACAAGATATACTTGAGTTTACTTCTTTAGGAGAAATAATGATGTTTTCTATTATTTCAAAGAATTCAAAAACATGGTAGAGAAACAAACAGGGAAATTTATAAAAATTCTTTGTTTCAATCAAGGGGTGTTGAGAATGCAACAAGATGATGGAGCTTAGTGGAAAGAAGTCGCCTTCACTAAGTGGGCCCGCAGGCTATTTTTGGCGCAAAGTCTATTTTTAGACATATGGATCATGGTCTATGAGTTGCAGGATGCTATTGTGGATGATTGGTCATGTTGGTAAAAATAGATGGACCTCTATTTTTAGACATATGGGCGGTTTCTATTTTTAGACTGCCAAGCTAAAAATAGAACAGTCGAATATTATTAGCTCATAATAATATTTGGACTATAAACATTATCTTATCCTCTTGGAGCACTTCAGTTTGAGCTACAGATGTGGCACATGCAGCTGTTAGAAGGAAATACGCTTTTCTTGTGGGTCAGTTGAGCTATTGCATGCAGGACTTCAGTTAGAACTCATGTGGTTGAGTTTGGTGGAGTTGATTGTGGAGTTGATGGAGTTGTGTTCAGTTTGACTTGGTTGAACTAGTTGTATTTAGTCTAACTGCAAATACACTAGTGATGAGTGATGTGAATTAATTGTTAAACTAATTCACTAATTATTAACTCATAAAGCAACTAAAGAATACATCATTTAACTCAGTTCATGGACAGTTCAGTGGAGATAGGTTTTAGAGGTTGAGATTGCTATCAGTTGTGACTATAGTTGTGCATGAGATCTTGCACAATCAGTGGGATTGAGTAATGCCAATGAGGATCGCATGGTTCAGCCAAGGAAATACGAATTTTCTTCAGCCATTCATCATTATTCTCTTGCAGGATTGTGCAGCAGAGGCAGGCAAACAGTGGAGAAGATTTGAGGCATTAGATCTGAGCTAGTTTGGGTGTAACAAGTGGAGATAGTACTGAGTACTTGTGAGGAGTATTGTACTATGTATTGTTACATGTTCTCAATCATTATAATATACAGATGGTGTGGGGTTTTCAGCTGTATGCTTTCCCCAGGTTACATACTGTGTTAATGTGTGCATGCGATTGATGTTTCATTGTTTTTAATGCTGCTAAATTGATGATAAACGTAGAGGAGGTTATGTATTATACATGTATTCCGCAATAGTGTATAATCGGAATAATCTCTGTGAATAAGTGTCATATTATTCAAAATTTCTACATGGTATCAGAGCAGTTGATCATCAGATCTATTATTCAGAAAGTGTTTACATTTTATTTCTTCAGGCAGAGTATGTAATCGGGTCAGGTAGCCTCTCTATTCATCCTTCCTTTGGAAGGTAAGATATCTGATAAAATCCCATACAGTCAATCTATGTACGAGAAATACTTTGTTCTCACGAATTTTAGATCAGAGGCGGTTGAGTTTTGAGCCGGTGGAATTCGAATTTGCAGCAGTGTTTTCTTGGTGTCAACGTTGAAATGTCTTTCAACGGATTGCGATTGGAGTATACTCTTGAGGGCAGCTCAAATTATATTGCATGGAAAGACAGGATGGAGGCGGTGTTAGATGATAATGCGCTGAAGGAGTTCATAGAGGTTGAGGTCCCAAAGCCTACTGATACTGCGCAAGTTGATGCTTGGCAAAAGAAGACAACAAAGTGTTGAAGGATTCTGTTGGAGGGCGTGAAGGATCACATTGTGTCCAGCTTGCATGGAAAGGCTTCTCCATACTTGATGTGGAAAGCGTTGACAGATCTATTCCAAAGCAAGAGTGATCAGAGGAAGCTGACGCTCAAGGATAAACTCAGAAACATTAAGTGCGAGAAGGGAGACAGTATGCCTAAGTATCTCACGAAGTTCACTCAGTGCAGGGATGAGCTGGGAAGTGTGGGGGTGACTCTCGATGATGAGGACTTGGTGAGCTTGGCTCTCCTTGGTCTTCCAAAGAGTTGGCATTCCTATCAGGACTCTGTCAATGGTCAGGAGAGATTTCCAGGATGGGAAAGACTTTGGTCAGATCTTGTGCAAGAGGAGATCAGGCGGAATACCAGGGACAGATCTTCATCAAAGGCAACTGATGAATAAAAGTGCGCTTTGGCTGCCAAATCAAAGAATGGGAAGAACAAGAAAGCTTCTCAGTCTGGTGTGAAAGGCAAGAAGTAGGACATGTCCAAGGTGAAGTGCTTTCACTGTCACCAGCACGGACACTATGCCACAAATTGTCCGCAGAAGAAGAAAAATAAGCAAGCTGTTGGATCTGCAGCGGGAGAGGCCTTAGCCTCGCAGTTTGAGCTTGATTTTTCATTGATCGCATGCTTGGTATCAAGTGTGATGGGATCAGTATGGTTCTTGGATAGTGGTGCGTCTTTTCACATGACAGGAGATCGAGATTTGTTTTCTGATCTGGAGGAGAAAGATCTTGGAGTGCACATCGAGATGGGTGATGATGGTAGATACAGTGCGATCGGTATCGGTACCATTTCCTTTGAGAGGGAGTCTGGTAAACCCTTCGTATTGAAGGAAGTGATGCATGTTCCAGGATTGAAGAAGAATCTTATCTCTGTGGCGATGTTAGAAGACAAGGGATATGATGTTGTTTTCAGCGAGGGAAAGGCTTTCCTGCGCAGTAAGACAACTGGAGAAACTCGGAAGATAGGGGTTCGAGTCAGGAACCTTTATCAGTTGCAGGTAGATGGCTGCGCAGCAATGGCATGCAAGTCAGAAGGATTGGTGAGCCGTGATGATGGCGAGATGTGGCACATGAGATTGGGTCACCTTCACCATGGAGCCTTGAAGATACTGCAGCAGATCACTACTAGGCTTCCTAAAGGCACTCTTGCGCAGTCAGATCAGTGCAAGGGGTGTACTTTAGGAAAATTTATGAAAGCCACCTTTCACGAGAAGGATAGTCGTGCCACGACGATCCCTGAGAGAATTTACACAGACGTGTGTGGACCTTTCTCAGTAGCTTCGACAGCAAAGCACAGGTATTGTGTGATCTTTGTTGATGATTTCTCTCGGAAGTGCTGGATCTTCTTCATGCAGAAGAAGAACGAGACATACTCAAAGTTCTGTGAGTTCAAATCACTGGTCGAGAAGGAGTCGGGGAAGAAGGTGAAGGCTCTTAGGAGCGACAATGGTGGTGAATATATCTCTGGTGAGTTCAAGGATTTCTGCAGCATAGAAGGGATTCGAAGAGGGCTCATAGCTCCCCATAACCCACAACAGAACGGGGTTGCTGAGCGGAAGAACAGAACGATTGTGGGTGATGCATAGGCGATGTTGCATGATCAGAGCCTACCCCTTCACTTGTGGGTGGAAGCATGCAATACTGCAGTATATGTGCAGAACCGTTGTCCTCACAGGATACTTGGCATGAGTACACCCGAGGAGGCTTATTCTGGTAAGAGGCCTGATATTTCTCATTTGAGGATTTTTGGTTCTAATGTTTACATGCATGTGACGGAGGATGCCAGGAAGAAGCTGGATCCGACCGCAGAGGTTGGGATATTTGTGGGGTACACTGATACGCCCCACAACTATCGTGTGTATTTTCCAGACAGTGGCAAGATTGTTGTGCGACGAGATATAAGATTTCAGGAGGAGAAAGCCATGAAGTGTTTGCTTGAGAAGGAGCCACACTTGCATGCAAATGAGGAGCTATTAGTTCCTACGGATGAGCTTCAGGATGTGGATCAGCCACAGGACGAAGTTCATGGAGTGGAAGAGACCACTCATGCAGCGCCAACCATCAAAGGGCGAAAGCGCTTGATAGAAGCTGAGCGACTGGCTCAAGATGTAGAGAAGGTTGTAGGACCACCTACAGCTCAACGTAGACAGAGACAGTCACCTGATCGGTACACTGGATACATGGCTCTTGTGAGCAAATGTGTTGTGACTGAGCCATCCTCTTTCGACGAAGCTGTGGAGGATCCCGCATGGGTAGATGCCACGGTGGAAGAGTATGATTCGATTGTCAGAAACAGTGCATGGGAGATTGTCCCAAGACCGGAAGGGAAATCAGTGGTGGGTTCGAGATGGATCTACAAAGTTAAGCAGGCAGTTGACGGGAGTGTGGAGAAGTACAAGGCAAGATTTGTTGCCCGAGGCTTTTCACAGATAGAGGGGATCGATTATGGGGAGACCTTTGCACCTGTCGCAAGGTATTCTTCCATACGGACGATTCATGCTCTCTCAGCGCAGATGGGGTGGAACATTCATCAGATGGATGTGAAGACTGCGTTCCTCAACGGAGTCATTGAGGAGGAGGTGTACATAGAACAACCCGAAGGTTTTGAGATCTTCAGCAGCGAGTCGCATGTGTGCAGGCTCAAGAGAGTGCTGTATGGGTTGAAACAAGCACCACATGCTTGGTACACACGGATAGACAGTTATTTCACCGGACTTGGATTCTGAGTGAGGTGGATCCTAACCTATACTAGATTGTGGTGGAGGGTAAGTTGCTTATCATTGTACTTTATGTAGATGATTTGATTCTAACAGGTGATGAGATGTTGATACTTTCATGCAAGGATGATCTTGCTAAGGAGTTTGAGATGAAAGACTTGGGCCTCCTTCATTATTTCCTGGGATTGGAAATTTGGCAGCGCAGTGATGGACTATTTGTTTCTCAGGGTAAGTATGCTCGGGAGATACTGGAGAAGTTCAACATGCATGGCTGCAAGCCTGTTGATAATCCTCTTCCTGGAGGTTGGAGGAAGGAGGATGCTACTTCGGTGGAAGTAGTGGATGCCACTGTTTATCGACAGTTGGTGGGGTTGCTTATGTATCTGGTCAATACACGACCCGATATATGTTATGCTATTAACCAGCTTTCACAAGCTATGGTTAAGCCAACCAAGCTCTTCTGGAAGGTAGGCAAGCATGTATTGCATTATCTTAGAGGCACATCAGGATATGGATTGTGGTACAGATAGGAGGATGAGGTGAAGCTATGTGGCTTCACGGATATAGATTGGGCAGGGAGCCCAACGGAAAGAAAGAGCACATTTGGAGGGGTCTTCACAATCGGGTCGACAACAGTTTCTTGGTACAGCAGGAAGCAGAGATCCGTGGCACTCAGTTCATCAGAGGCCGAGTATATGGCAACAAGTTTGGCTGCATGCGAGGCTATATGGATGAGGAAGATCCTGGTCGGGTTGTTCAGTTCATACTTGGAGCCTACTGTGATTTACTGTGATAACCAAAGTTGGATTAAACTCTTGGCCAATCCAGTATTTCATGATAGATCTAAGCACATTGACATCGGGTACCATCATATCAGAGATTGTGTGCAGCAGAGAATCATGTTACTTTCATACATCCCAACGGAGGATCAAGATGCTGATATCTTGACGAAGGCGCCCACCAAGAGCAAATTCGAATACCACCGAGGCAGGATAGGGGTTGCTGATAATCCATATCTTGTTGAGAGGGAGTGTTGAGAATGCAACAAGATGATGGAGCTTAGTGGAAAGAAGTCGCCTTCACTAAGTGGGCCTGTAGGCTATTTTTGGCGCAAAGTGTATTTTTAGACTATGTCTATTTTTAGACATATGGATCATGGTCTATGAGTTGCAGGATGCTATTTGTGGATGATTAGTCATGTTGGTAAAAATAGATGGACCTCTATTTTTAGACATATGGGCAGTTTCTATTTTTAGACTGCCAAGCTAAAAATAGAACAGTCGAATATTATTAGCTCATAATAATATTTGGACTATAAACATTATCTTATCCTCTTGGAGCACTTCAGTTTGAGCTACAGATGTGGCACATGCAGCTGTCAGAAGGAAATACGCTTTTCTTGTGGGTCAGTTGAGCTATTGCATGCAGGACTTCAGTTAGAACTCATGTGGTTGAGTTTGGTGGAGTTGATTGTGGAGTTGTGTTCAGTTTGACTTGGTTGAACTAGTTGTATTTAGTCTAACTGCAAATACACTAGTGATGAGTGATGTGAATTAATTGTTAAACTAATTCACTAATTATTAACTCATAAAGAAACTAAAGAATACATCAGTTAACTCAGTGCATGGACAGCTTAGTGGAGATAGGTGTTAGAGGTTGAGATTGCTATCAGTTGTGACTATAGTTGTGCATGAGATCTTGCACAATCAGTGGGATTAAGTAATGCCAATGAGGATTGCGTGGTTCAGCCAAGGAAATACGAGTTTTCTTCAACCATTCATCATTATTCTCTTGCAGGATTGTGCAGCGGAGGCAGGCAAACAGTGGAGGAGATTTGAGGCATCAGATCTGAGCTAGTTTGTGTGTAACAGGTGGAGATAGTACTGAGTACTTGTGAGGAGTATTGTACTATGTATTGTTACATGTTCTCAATCATTATAATATACAGATAGTGTGGGGTTTTCAGCTGTATGCTTTCCCCGGGTTACATACTGTGTTAATGTGTGCATGTGATTGATGTTTCATTGTTTTTAATGCTGCTAAATTGATGATCAATGTAGAGGAGGTTATGTATTATGCACGTATTCCGCAATAGTGTATAATCGGGATAATCTCTGTGAATAAGTGTCATATTATTCAATTTCTACAAGGGGGAGAGTACAGGTTGGGGAACTTCATCAACTACTATAAAGATCATGGAATAGTGTAGCAATTTAAAGTATCCTACACCCCAAAACATAATAATGGTGTTGCAGAAAGGAAAAACATAACATTGCTGGAGTGTGCACAAAGTATGATTAAAGGTAAGTATCTCTCAAATGTTTTTTGGGCTAAGGCCATTAATACTGTTGTTTATTTAAAGAACATAAGTCCAACAAGGTATCTTGATGTTAAGAACCCATTCAAATCCTTGTATAGTTTTAAACTAGGAGAATAGAAAGAAACTTTATGTGAAAGACATCAAATGTATTTTTGTAGGGTACTGTTTAGAATTTAAATCTTATAAAATGTTTGATCCTTTTATTCACAAAGTATTTGCAAGTACTAGAGATGTAATTTCCATGACAAGGAAGATGAAGGCAACAAGGACAACAACTATGAAAGGTGGCACATACTTCCTGAAGTTGAAGACACTACAGAAGAAGTCGAAGATAGAGAGAAACAAAAGCTTGAGGAAAAATCCAGCGATATGGATAGTACTAGTAGTCAAAGATCACTTAGAGGTGGAGAAGGACCTTCAAAGAAGAGAGGTGAAGACATTTAATCTCAAGGAGATTTACACGCCATATTTTCCTACTCGAAAGGTATAAGGACTATGCCCTGATGAGTAGTGTTTTAAATGTCAAAGAGCTCGTGAGTTTTAATGAAGCTAATGAACATGAAGAGTAGAGAAAAGCAATGAAGTAAGAATATGACTCTATAATGAAAAACAAAACCCAAGAATTGACTGAGCTACCTAAAGATAAAGAGCCCGTAGGATGTAAATGGTTGTAAAACCCAAATTTAAAGTAGATGGTAGCATAGATAAATACAAGGCCATATTGGTGGCAAAAGGGTACTCACAAAAATAGGGCATTGATTATGCATAAACATTTGCACATGTAGCTAATTTGAACACTATTAGATTGTTAATTGTATGAGATATAAAGTACCATTTGAATATTCACCAATTAGATGTAAAATATGCAGTTTTCAATCGTGAGTTAAAGGAGGATGTTTATCTTACTCAACTAGAAGGGTTTTGTGAAAAAGGGTCAAGAACATCTAGTCTGTAAATTAAAGAAATATTTGTATGGGTTGAAGCAGGCACCGAAGTCGTGGTATGAGAAGATAGACTTCTTCTTTCTTCAACAGGAGCCAAAGTGACCTAAATATGTATACCAAATTTGATTCAAAGGGGCATGTTGTACTGATTTCTTTGTATGTTGATGATTTAATTATTACAGGGAATTATGGTAAACTAATTGATGGAATTAAGGTGCAGATGTCACAAGTATTTGAGATGAAAGATCTTGGAGAGTTACATTACTGTCTAGGTCTTGAATTTTGGAGAGATGTTGGTCAAACTTTTGTTTCTCAAGGTAAGTATGTTAGAGAATTGCTTAAGAAGTTCAAAATGGATCAGTGTAAAGTTGCTTTTGTTCCAATGCAACAGAATGTGAAATTTCATAGTGATGATGGCTCAAAAGAGGTTTATGGTATGTTCTATAAACAACTGGTGGGAATCTTGAATTATCTTACTACAACCAAACTTGATATAACATATTGTGTTAGTGTATTAAGTCAGTTTATGGCAAGACCTCTAGAAATCCATTGGAAAGCAGTGAAAGGTTTACTTAGGTATCTTAAATGTAGAATTAATTTTGAAATTAAGTATACTTATTCATTTGATGTTGAGATGGCATGCTACTCAGATTCATACTAGGTTGGTAATCCGGATGATATAAGATCTATTACACATTATGCTTTTAGAATTGGATTCGGGATAGTTCCATGGAGTAGCAAGAAGCAACCTACTGTATCTTTTCCATCCACTGATGCAAAGTATAAAGCTTTGTGTGTAACAACTTGTGAATTTGTTTGGTTGAGGAGAGTTCTTCAAGATGTTGGAGAAGAACAAAAGAAGGCTACAATGATCAAATGCGATAACCAAATCTCAATCAAGTTGGATAATAATCCAATTTATCATGCAAGAACAAAGCATGTTGATGCTCAGTTTCATTTTGTTAGAGAGAAGATACAGTCTAAAGATATTACTCTAATGTATTGTAATACTTGTGAAAATGTTGCTGACATTTTCACTAAGCCTCTTGGGAAGATGAAATTTGAGTTGTTTAGGGAGATATTAGGTGTGGAAATAAATCCTTTCTCCATTAAGGGGGAGACTTAAAAATAATGGAGAAAGAAATTGTTTGGTTGTTTTGATTGTGTACTTATTTAGGACTTTGATCCTATTTATTTGGAGTTTGTTAGATCCCCCTAACAAAATGTAATCATATAAATTTGTGTATTGATGATCGATTTGGTTAATGAGAATGTGGCAGTGTTGTTTGGTAGCCTCCAGGTGCAGCTTGTCTCACCCATGAGCTATTGGTTCATTCATAAAATCTATCTTCCAATTTTTAATTATACTCAACCTCATTGTATATAGCATGCAATTTTAATTGGATTTCCTTTATCATATACGTTACATATATCACAAGAGACTTTGGTTCCTTAAAATTTGCTTTGATTGCATAACCACAATGACACATGCTATTTATCATATACAATCTTAATTTAAAATGGTTTCAATGTTTTCTTTTAAGCTAGTTATGATTTTATATTAACAAAAAAGGAGTACAATATTTATTGTGCACCATCGAAGGCGATGATGGTCTTCATGGGACCAACTGCGCTTCATGGGGAAACCAATTGGTCCCATGGTGAGACTGAAAATCCAAAAATACTGTGTCATGTGCACATTTTAAAAATTTAATACCATGTTTGAGCCTAAAAATCTTGCCAACAACCTATTGAACCAAAATGCCAAAATGACCACTGTCACAAGCTTGAACATTGTGACTGTAAGATAATAAAAACAGGCTAAACATGATGCTTGTCTTTGGAGAACACAGAGGTAGCTTGCGCGTTGTTGGCTAGCTCACAAACTAAATGGTTTCAATGTTAACTTCAATTGATTTTTAAATTATTTCTCCATCACATATAAATAACAAATAGTTCACATTTTCTATTGTACAACCTTATACAACAAACTCTTTATTATATGATATTATACCCGCTTTCCTATAACATGTACTTTTCATACAATGTTACAATCTCTTGTACAAACTTATACTTGCTTTCTTGTAACATGTAATCTTAATTTTAAAAGATGCTCTAAATTTTTCCTTCACCGCATAGCCATAACCATATCGCACATACTCATGTACAATATTATGAAAATTCTTTCAGAACAATAATCTTTAATTTTAAATGATTTTTTAATATTTTCTTTGAATACATTACCTCAATTATAATGCACATTATTTCATAACATAAAAATATTAATTTTAAATAATATTTAAAATTTTCTTTAATTATGGTCTTTATCCATAATGCACTTTATCCTATATAATCTCATATGCATTTTGTAGTGATATTCTATTATCCCTTAACAATAACACACATTATAACGTTACTTTCTCAAAAAAAAAAGAATAACACACATTTTATTTTAAAAATTTCTTAATAACTTAAGACATACTAAAAAAAAACTATAACACACATAATTTCTTAATAGCTTAACACATACTCACAAAAAACTATAACACACATTCTCCGGTACAATCTTATGCACACTTTCTCATAATATATAATTTTAATTTTAAATGGTTATTCACTAATTTCTTTTTTTAATTACATAGCCTCAACCATAATATACATGATTTTATAATAAATAATCTTAATCTCAATACACGCTATTTCATAACATACAATCTTAATCTTAACCACTCACCCTCTCCAATCTTAATTGTTACTCTTATTACAAACTCACAAAGCATTACATAATAACATATAATGGTATCACATACCCATAACCATAGCACACATTTTCCTGTACAATCTTATAATCTTAATTTTAAATGGATTGTTTTTTTAAATTATATAGCCTCAACCATGATGCACCTGCAACACACACTATTTCGTAACATGCAATCTTAATCTTAACCATTCACCTTGTCCATTACAAAAAAATTAATTGTTACTCTAATCACATCTCAATGCACACTATTTCGTAACATGCAATCTTAATTTTAACTACTCACCCTCTCCATTACACAAAATCTTACTGGTTACTCTTATCACATTTCAATACACATTATTTAAGTAACATGTAATCTTAATCTTAACCACTCGCTTTCTCCATTATTCTATTGTAAATAAATTATATCCATTTTCTCATTCATATTATATAATTAATTAATTTTTAACAATTATAATTACATAAATATAAATATAAATATAAATATAATTATAATTATAATTATAATAACAATACTTTTTAATATATAATCTTAATCTTAACTACACGCTCCAGAAAATCTCTTAATGGTTACTCTCATCACATATCCAAAACCACAATACACACTCTCCTATGCAATTTTAATGCACACTATCATCTCTTTAAATAATTTCATAGAAAGTTCCCTCGTTCACATAGCAAAAGTACAACCTACAATGTCTCCATACGTTGACCTTATCCACATGGCTATTACAACTACAAAGCACGCTCCCCTATAACTTACTAGATAATTTTTCCAAAATTTGGTTTTATACTTCTGATCATTTTTAGCTTAATTTTATATTCATAACCATTTTTTTATATAATTATAATATTTTTATTATAATTTATGTCCATGGGTAGTTCAAGTGGCAATCGCTGTGAAATGAAGTCTCACGGAACCGGAGATCTTGGGTTTGATTATTGTGCTACTTTCCCCCGAAATGGGGTGAATAACGGACATGTAAAAATTCAAAAATAAGGTGGTCCTACCAAACTTACAATTTTTTTTTTTTAATAATTTATATTTATCTATATATATAATTAAAATTATAAATTATATATAATCTTTCTATCCATTCTTAATTTAAATAGATTTTTAAAAAATTTCCTTCAGGACATTATTGTAATTGTTATACAATTTTAATTTTAAATAGATATTTTGATTTTTTCCCAATGAAATAACTATGCTCATATTATAACAGGTAATTTTAATAGTTATTTAAATTTATTATTTTTACAAAACATATTTTCTTATAATATATAATTTTAATTTATTTTTTTATATAATTTTTTTTGTTCGATTGACGTTGATAGTGATAGGAAGTATTGTATACACTATGAATTCTTCCATTAACTATGTCTACATAAGTGCTGTAAGTAAATATTTAAAGATTATAGTGCCAAAGCAAGTAGACACCTACAAGTTACAATGCCAATGTGAAACTCAAAATTTTCTGGTATCCAATTTCTCTAGATACAAAAAATAAAATAAAACATATAATCTTCATTTTAAGTAGTTCTTTAAAATTTACAATCTTAATTTTAAATAATTCTAAAATACAATCTTATCTTAAATGATAATTTTAAAATTTTACTTGTAGCATATAATTTCAACAATAAATGATTCTATAAAATATTCTTCAAACGCACTCACAAACATCATTGTATATTGTCTTAAAACATGCAATTTTAGATGAACTTTCCTTTAGCATATACCTAAAATTCATCACAAGAGACTTTGGTTTCTTAAAATTTGCTTTGATCTCATAACTGCAACGATAACATATGATAAATGTTATCTATCATATAGAATTCTAGCTATAAATGGTTTCAATATTAACCTTCATTTATTTTTAAATTATTTCTTGATTGAAAAAAGTTCACATCTTCTATTGTACAATCTTATATAACAACACGTACTTTTCTCAAAGATAACACTATTTCATATACAATATTATGCATTTTTTCTTGTAACCAGTAATCTTAATTTTAAAAAATGTTCTAAATTTTTCTGCAATAACCTAGGCATAACCATCTCACACATGCTGGTGTACAATCTTATGCAAATTCTTTCAAAACAATAATCTTTAATTTTAAGTGATTTTTTAATATTTTATTTTATTACATTACCTCAATTATTATGCACTTATTTCATAACATAAATTTTTTAATTTTAAAAAATTATTTAATTTTTTCTTAACTTATTATTCTTTATCACATACCAACAAAAGTAACCACTATGCACATTCTCTCATATAATCTCACAATGATATTATATTATCCCATTGACTATGACAAACATTCTATTTAAAAAAAATCTTAATAACTTAACACATACTCACAAAAACAACCATAACTCACATTCTCTTATACAATCATATCCACAATTTCTCATAACATATAATTTTAACTTTAAATAGTTCTTCACTAATTACGTTTTTTAATTACATAGCCTCAACCATAATGCACATGGTTTCATAATAAACAAGCTTAATCTCAATGGAAGCTATTTCGTAACATGCAAACTTAATCTTAACCACTCACCCTCTCGATTACAAAGAATCGTATTTGTTACTCTTATTACATAACATAACCATAGCACACTATTTCGTAACATGCAAACTTAATCTTAACCACTCACTCATCTTATTTGTTACTCTTATTACATAACATAACCATAGCACACTATTTCGTAACATGCAAACTTAATCTTAACCACTCACTCTCTCCATTACGGAGAATCTTAATAGTTACCCTTATTACATACACATAGCCATATCACACATTTCCTGTACGTAACATGCAATCTTAATCTTAACCTCTCACCCTATTCATTACATAGAATCTTAATTATTACTTTTATTACATACGGAAAACACATTTTGTAATAATATATAATGGCATCACATACCCATAGACATAACCATAACCACTCACCCTCTCGATTACAAAGAATCTTATTTGTTACTCTTATTACATAACATAACCATAACACACTATTTCGTAACATGCAAACTTAATCTTAACCACTCACCCTCCCCATTACAGAGAATCTTAATAGTTACCCTGGTTACATACACATAGCCATATCACACATTTTCATGTACGTAACATACAATCTTAATCTTAACCTCTCACCCTCTTCATTACATAAAATCTTAATTGTTACTCTTATTACATAAGGAAAACACATTTTGTAATACTATATAATGGCATCACATACCCATAACCACAACACATATTTTCCCATAGTTTTAAATTATTTTTTACTATTTTTTTTTAAATTATATAGCCTCAACCATGAAGCACATGATTTCATAACAAACCATCATAATCTCATTGTAATCTCAATGCACGTTATTTCGTAACATGCAAACTTAATCTTAACCACCCACCCTCTCCATTACAAAAAAAATCTTAATGGTTATTCTTATCACAACTCAATGCACGCTATTTCGTAACATGCAATATTCATCTTAACCACTCTTCTTCTCCATTGCACAGAATCTTAATTGTTACTCTTATCACATGCCCATAATCACAATGCACATTATTTCGTAATATGCAATTTTAATCTTAACCACTCACCTTCTCTAGTAGAAAGAATCTTAATTGTTATTCTTATCATAAACCCTAACATGCAATATTAATCTTAACCACTCTCCTTCTCCATTGCAGAGAATCTTAATTGTTACTCTTATCACATACCCACAATCACAATGCACATTCTTTCGTAATCTGCGATTTTAATCTTAACCACTTACCTTCTCCAATAAAAAGAATTTTAATTATTATTCTTATCACAAACCCTAACCACAATACACGCTATTTCGTAACATGCAATCTTAATCTTAATCACTCACCTCTTACTCTCTCCACTGCAAAAATCTTAATTGTTATTTTTATCACGTACCCCAACCACAATACACGTTATTTCGTAATATACAATCTTAATCTTAACCACTCACCTCTTTACCGCAGAAGATCTTAATTGTTACTCTTATGACATACCCACAATGCACACTCTCCGGTGCAATCTTAACGCAACCTATCATCTGACTTTAAATGGTTTGTTAGAAGTTTAATGGTTTACACAGCAAAATTAACTAACATACAAAGCCTCAAAAAATTGACCTTACTCACATGGCTATTACATCTACAAAGCACGCTCCCCTATACATTGCCATGTTAACTTTTAAATTTTTTCCCTTGAGCACATAACAACGCACGCTCCCCCTCCCCCGCTCTGTAGCATGACATCTTATCCACACACTGCCGATAGTGGATAGCCCATCAAATTTGCCATGTCAGCCCACAGCATCAATCCCACTTTTAGTTGGATGGAAATAAAATAATAAACATATTTGCAAAGCGTGGGGAGGGTACACACCCAAATGGAGAGCACCCGAAATAGACTGGAGAGGAAATAACAGAAAATCAAAAATAGACGCTACGGAAATGACACGTCAGCAATAGTTTTGCGGAAATTCAAACTCTCGAGTTTGAGAACGTCGTTGGCAAGGCAAGGCCGGGCCGGGCAGGGCAGGCGGATGAGAGAGAAAAGAGAGAGAGAATTAGGGAATTGTATCGTATTCGGAAGGGAGAGACAGAAAAGTAAAAAGGGTGGGATATTTATTTAATTTAATTTAATATTATTATTTATGATATATTAGTTAAAGAATATTATTAGTCGTTGTGGTGTATGGATGGAATTAGGTTTATTAAAGAAATCGGCGATCGATTCCCTCGGGCTTGACTTGGATTTGGGTTTTCAAAGGGCGTCGGAGCGCCTGAGTGAAAGTATCTGGGTTGAGGGGGAGGATGGGAAATGGTGGTGTAAGGGTTTGGGTTTTTTATTTTTCATTTGGTAAGGGATTTTCTATGTTTCATTTGGTATTTGTATGTGTATGTATAAGTGTAAGGGTTCTTAATTTTTCATTTGTATGTTTATGTATAAGTGTAAGGGTTTTTAATTTTTCATTTGGTATTTGTATGTATCTGATGAATGAATGGGGTACCAACCAACTTTAGCTAACCACCCACCACCGTTCTTGGCGATGGCGATGATGATGTTGATGTGATGATCATGGTTATGGTCATCCGCGGCATGGGCATCATGGGTAAAGGCATGGGCATGATGGGTGAAGAAATGTGAGGGGAAGGGGAAGAGGTAGGATGATGATGATGTTATGATGATGATGATAGGGATGATGGGGGTGGCGATGTAGGTTCAGATCTGAGGGCAAAATCTACGTGAAAGAGGATCTGAAAGTTTTGGTTTTTTAAAGTTTTTGAATGAAAGGGAGGAGGAGGATTGATTGGATTTGGATTTGGGTTTTCGTTTTGGTTGTTTGCGTATAAAGTACGTTGAGTGCTGAAGAATTTGGGTGGTTTGGTGATATGAGGATTTGAATAATGAATGGGAGGCGAAGAGGCGAAGAGGAGGAGGTGGAGGGGGAGAGGGAGAGGGAGAGGGAGAGGGAGAGGGAGCGGGGGAGTATGATGTGGGGGACGTGGGAGGAATTGTTGTTGGCGGGTGCAGTGGAGAGACACGGAACGCGGAATTGGGAGTTGATTTCTGAGGAGCTGCGAGCCCGGATTGTGTCCCCATACGTTTTTTCGCCAGAGGTGGTGGCCCTCCCTTTCAAAACCGCTTTCTGGAAAATACCCGGTTTTTTGTTTTGTTATTCCTGTGGAATGATTTAATGATTTGGTTGAGCGGTGGTGGTGGTGGTGGCGCCGCTGCTGCTGTTGTTTTTATATTTTTGCAGGCGTGTAAGGCAAAGTACGATGCGTTGCGGAGGCGGTTTAATGGTCATGTTAGCGAGTAGGGGGCAGAGGATTATGTTATGATATTTGATATCGTATTCTCGCATTCTGACTTTATTGTTTTTTTCGTTTTAATTTTTTTTTTTCTTTTAATTTCGTGAATGACGTGGGTGAATGAATGACAGGAATCCTGAGAATTCGAATGACGAACGGAACAGCGTGCTGCTGGAAGTTTTGAGGGCGCGCAGGATTGCACAGTTGAAGACGCAAGAGATTCCGCTCAAGAATGATTCAATTGGGTATGTCTGGTTTTGGTTTTGTCGAAGTTTTTGGTTTCTGGGGGATAAAAGATGTGAGATTTTGGCTTTGGGTGTTTTGCAGGTCGCTTGAATCCGAGTTACGGAGGCTTAAGGCTGGAGAAGATTCGAAGGCGGGTTCGGAGAGATCCAAGGATCGATCCTCGGCGGGTAGTTTTACTGAAGCGGCTCCAGATGGCGCCGAGACGGTGGCCTGGTGCTCGCCGGCTAAGCATCAACGGATCGAAACTGTCTGCGAAATCGACAAGAGCGAGGGAATTCAGAGCGACCGGATAGGACGACGGGATCAGGAATCGAACCCGTCACCTGTTGAGAGAGGATCCCCGAAGAGAGATCCAGATCGTGACGATGAGAAGAAAGCGGCAGAGTCTGTTCCTGGTTCTGTTCCTGTTCCTGTGCCTGTGCCGGTGCCGGGTTCGAGAACAGAGACGGGGCCGAAGAACCAGCAGCCCATATCTGAGGTTCACCCATCATCTCCGCTGGATTCGTTCTATGGCAGTTCTGAAACTTTGGCAGACGAGAAGGAAAACAGGAGATCTCGGCACGATTTTGTCGAGTCGAAGGATTCCAACATCAAGGGTCGCCGCTTGAGAACCGATTTGGCCCTGAAAAAGACAGATTTGCGGTCGTGCAGAAGACCTTCCGGAAATGGCTCCCATCGTGTTTTGATGCCCCACAAGCCTAAAACTGAGGATTTTGATGCAGAAACTGCACAGCGATCGAGTCCCCAACAGAACCCTGATTTGAATGATAATTACCCGCCCCCGGCAAATTCTCCCGTCAAATCCGAGCCGGATCGGAACGCTGAGGGGGATCGGGATCAGACCTCTATTGGCTGTACAGAGAACTCTGAATTGCGTACTGTGGATACCAATGCTTCTGAGAAAAGCTCGGCTCCTATTCCACGAGGGAAAAGGAAACAGGGTAAGAAGAATCCGGCGGCTTTTGGGGCGGCTACTACTACGACAGATTCTGAAACGTGGAGGCAGAAACAGAATGAAGTCGGAATCGAGGAAGAGAGTGCGGAATCCATGGATATCGAGGGCAAAGAATTGAAAGGTACTAGAGATGAATGCCAGAAAGGGCTAACAGTGGATAGCGATGTTCTAAGTTCTGCAAACCCTGCGGAAATATCAATCAGGCAGGGCACCAAAGCTTTCAGCAGCAGCCGTGATGCAAGCGAAAGCGGACAGGGGCATCGGCATCGGCATCGGCATCGGCAAGGGCAAGGGCAAGGGCAAGGGCAGGGGCAGGGGCAGGGGCATTACAAAGAATGTGATGAATCCATGGATGCCTGGAATCATACAAGGTCTTCTGGAGATAGCCATATGGAGGATAGAATGGAAGGCACAGATGAGATTGAAACTTCCCCAATGAGCAGACGAAGCAGAAGGGAACCCAAAGTTCCGGGCAAATTGCTGCCTCTTCTGGAATGCTTAAGGGCCCTCACTTCTCACAAATTTGGATCCCTCTTCAAGCATAAACTTGAGAGCCAGGTTGCTTTTCTTGTTCTCCCTTTTCTATTTACTATTTGATTGATTTCATGGCTTTTTCATTGGTTTGAAACTGTTGTTACCGATACTTAAGGCGGGCTCTGTGATTGTGCAGAATAAGCAGCAATACAGGAACATTATCAGGCGACACATGGATTTGGGAATGATAAGGGCAAGATTGGAGGAAGGGTCTTACTCTGGCAGCCAGGAGTTTTTCCGAGATTTGCTTCTGGTTTTCAACAATGCTCTTATATTCTACCCCAAGTCCTCTCAGGAGCACAGAGCTGCGGTGGTGCTTAGAGAATTGGCAAACAATGAGATGGCGAAGATATTCGAGACAGAAGCTTTGCTAAAACAGGAAGGCCCATCCACAAGAAAAAGGGACCCCAGGGCCATTCCGGGGCCCCCAGCCAATGCCACCAAGTTCAATCCCAGCAGCAGAAAGAGAAACGCAAGGCCATTATTAGTTGGGGCAAGAGCTGCACCTAGATCCAAAACCACCAGCAGATTGAACGCTAAGGAAGAACAATACAACGCCCAGGAGCCACCCAAGGAAGCAATTGAAGTATCATCCTCTGCACGTCTAAAACCTGAGAATAAACCAGAAGACAAATTTGAAGCTGAAGCACCAAATAGATCAAAGATGCCCAAGGCTGGAGATGAAAGAAAAATCTCTGGAATCAGCATTCAACCTAAGAAAGGCTCTGGTTTTCATAACGATCCCAAGAAGAACTCCAACACCGAGCCCAAAAGGACCACGGTCGGCAACACCCCACTGGTTGAGTCGCGGAACAATTCTCATACCCACAAGAGCAACAGTCACAGCCACCACCACAACAACAATGGCCGCAGCACAGAGCAGCTTTTAGGCAAAGTTGCAGCAATGAAGGAAGAGAAGGGCACTCCTCCTCCTGAGCCCACCCACAAGCAACGAACATCAGATCAGGACCAGCCCTCTCCCTTGAAAAGAGGAGTTGGAAGGCCACCTAAGCATGTCAAAAGAGCATCAGGAGCAGAGGATGAGCCACCATCAAAGGCCACAGGGGATCCAGAAGCAGCTTCAAGGGCGAGAAAAAGACTCAGAAAATGAGAGCAACTTCCTGTTTTTGGACATGGATTCGGATTCTGCTCAGGCCACCCCAGCTGGACTATTATGTAAATACAGAGAATTTTTGTTTAGTCGAATAGATGGAGATGAAATTCCATGCAGGTAAATTATCTATATATATGCATATATTCTAGGGAAAAAGCTTCCATCTTGTCTGTAAAAATTGTATCCAGTGCGTTTCTGTTGATTGTTCAGCGATTGAATGCTTCCAATTGAGGCAACAATCCCCAAACTGGGCTCTAGATTAGGTTCCTCCCCTGCCTGAACAAATTCTGGTAGGAGTTATTATTCATATTTTTCCCCTTTCTGAGTGGAAACCCTGAATTCAAATTTTGACTAACTTTTGGTTGCATATCAAAGAAAATTTATGAAGGTGGTGACAAACAGATCATAATGGCTGTTTAGTCAAAGGTAAGTTGTTATTCACTGGTACCCATCAATACAGTCCTATCATAGTTCATGGTTAATACTTATTTTTAGAATTTTTTTTTTTTTTATATTTGTAAATGGTAATTAACCTAAATAGCATAATAGGCCATTGAATAATAAAGATGGTTAATACTTTATTTTTAGATTTTTTTTTTGGTTGTAAATGGTAATTAACCTAAATAGCATAATAGGCCATTGAATAATAAAGTATGTAGCAGAAATAGTTCAAGATTTTTTACCCCATTAACCCATTCATACTATTAAACTACTAGCTAATCAGACTATATTAATCTACCATCATATAATTATGATTAGGAAAGGCCAAAAATGATATGAGTACACGTCATGACATTTGCATAAATACTTAATCCTTATCAATAGTTTAAGCCATAATATTTTCATGGGTCCCTCTCTATGCAAGGACGTACTAAAGCATCAAGGATAACATTTTATGCCATGCCATTACATACGTATAACATTTTATGCCATGCCATGTATGGTACGACCAAAGGGGGGAGCCTCAGCCTCAATCTCGTTCACATAAATAAAAGATATTCTTTTCACAAGTCACCACTAATTTATTCTCCTTAATTAAATTTCATTCTATGTTGAGAGGTCAGCTCAGTTTTTAAATACGACATTCATACTTTTAATGTTTTGTTGTTAGAATAGCATAGTAGTGAAAATGTTATATATATGTTTTTTGTTTTTTTCTTTATTAAGTCTCTTTTGATACTCAAGTGAAGTGCCTTTTTCTAAAGTGCGATGGAACTTGTTTGTAAATATTTTTAATACATAGTTTACATTAGACTTTTTGATTTGTTATAAGGTTAAAGTTTTGTTTGCGTGACATTGTGAAAATGGGATGTTACATACCAAATTATTTTTAATATTATTCGTCTGTCGTTTTCCTATCTGAATTTGATTTACGTGTCTATATTTTATATTTAAAGACGATTTATGAGAGTATAGATTAAAATGCACACTGTCATGTTTTCGAAGGAATTTTGAATATAGAATATTTTAGAAAGTTTCCTATCATTTCTTGTCATAAAGAATCTTTTTGATTATTATGACTATTCATTATTTCTTCTTAGTCATTGAAAGCATTATAATATTTGTATTAAATATTTGGAACACTTATGAAAGTAATCATTTTATATCTTATATGATATTTATTTATCTTCATGCAAATCTTGATGTTTTCGAGTGCGTCTCGATGTTTTCGAGAGGTGTTGGAGCTCACACTCTTCTAGTTGTGGACGTTAAGTGTCCACGTGTCGTACACGTTGAAAGCGATGGCGATGGCTCTTTTTAGTTCTAAGGTTAGGGTATAAAAGAAATTTATTTTATTTTTCTACATATATATATTATCACTTTTTAAATTGAGATATATATGGATAAGCTTGCGATGTTATCTTAATTTTTTACTAAGAAGACTACCAACATCCCAATTTTATCGTGATAGAACTTTGAAATTGCAATTTTTTTGGCTTAGCTGATGTTTGCTAATTTTTATGGATATTTTTATGATTTTTATGATATTTTGGTTTTTTTTATTTTTATTTTAGCTTGATGCTAAAGTTTGCAACATTGCAAAAATTTGAGTAGATTGAGATGGAGATAAAACTATTTGGTTGCAACATTGCAAAAATTTGAGTAGATTGGGATAGAGATAAAACTATTTGGTTCATAAACAAAATGAGCAAGAGCATAAACAACAAGTATAAGAGAAAATTTATAGAAATGACTTGAACTGGTTCATTCTTGTTGTCAACTAGTTAGGGAATGCTCGGATGATGTTCAATGTGGCTTGGATGCTGATCATTGTCCCATAGGCGCCTGTGGGGGTGCTATGGGTATTGATTTTTCAAGACTGTTGAATCTGATAATTACTTTCCAATGGTTCTTTATCAATTCATCTTATAACACATTCATCATTAAGTAATTCCACAACAAAATCTCAACAATAAACAATAATGACAATAGGATCATGAAGAGACAATCAAACACTAGAGACTCAATATTTTACCATAGGGAAACCTTAACTAGGGAAAAACCCAACAACCATTTCTTAAAGAAATTATTTAGTTCAACAAGAGATATAATCTAATATTTCTAGTCAAAATAAAGTCAAATTGACCAACAACAAAAGCTAGGTCAAACTTGGTCAAATTGAGAAATTTCAACCTCCTGAAATTTTGGCCTCTCGCACTTTCCTAAGAAACTTCAATATGCTGCTCAACGAAATGCTCAGAAAGACTTTGGCTTCTTTCCACAAGTGCGAGGTCGAACGAAGTCAAAAATAGATAGGATTTGCTTGGTCAATGCTTGGACTATGTGGTCAAAGTTCAGACTGCTCCTGTTCTCCGTCCTTCACATAGATGAACACATTTTTGTGTGATCTGAAATGGTGGTTTGAGGACAAGTATCATATATATAGACATCTCATGTCCCTGAATTACTGTGACATGTAGGTTGGCCAACTTGAACTTGTGGAGACAAAAAGTTTGAATTTCAAAAATTCAATTTCCCTCTTTTGAAGCCGACTTGAAATTTATATTTATATTTATCATTTCTTTTGATTTTGAGGGCTAAAACAAGTTATGAATATTGACCCAAGCAAGAGGGTGTTGCCAGCAAAATAATGTTGCAGAGGGAGGCCATGACCGAGTTTCCACTGCATACTATTAGCCAAGCATTCCAACCTGTATGCTAAGAGGATGGATTCAGGAATAGAAACAACAAGCTCAAGCTTGCCAACCTCAAGACCATGTAGAAAGTAGCTGAATAATATCAAAACCATCGAATTACACAAATGAGATTCTAACAACCAGTGACAGGGCTTGATGCGAGCTTCACTAAGGTGAGCTGACCAGAGCCCTTCATGGAGGGGGGCTTCGAAAAATAGTTGGAGATACATACCACAGGGAAAAGTGGCAAGCAATGGAAAGCAAATGAGCTCACACCAAAGGGAGATCCATGTTTATAAACAAGTGCAATCCATTTCCATGCAGGGACGGGACCATCTTGGCTTATCAACTTCGTTGTGAGACGTCTATTACATATGGTATTGGATTGAGGTTGGTGTGTACTAGTCTCAGACGAGGGGTAACTATCAAAACCGACATTAATTCTTTGGAGGGGGTGTGCTACATCCCTTGGCCACTTGGCCAGGAGGGGTGGTGCCATCCCGTCTCTTTGCCTTTTGTTGGAAAAGCACCCCATCGGGGAGGATAAAATTTATACTAAAAAAATATTTTGTTGTAATGTTTATTTTTTATCCTATTATGTTATCTTTAGTTATTAGCTTGTTAAAAGATTGATTGTTGTATTAATTTTTTGTTGGTGTTATTAGTATAGGAAGCTACATACGTACACCTCACACTAGTATTTCTATGGTATACTATGTTGACTGAATCCTAAATGGAGTTCATATTAAATTAATATTAATTAATCCTCATGCTTTATTAATGATGATCTATTTAATTTTATATTAAATTATTTTTAATTAGTCATTATGCTTTATTAATTATTAATTAATAAACTTTATGATAAATAATATTAACTAGTCCCTAGGCTTTATCGAAGATATAGCTAATATCGTGGACTTTTAAGTGTAACTTTGTGATAATTTAATATTAAATTACAATTTGGTCTTAGTAATAGTGAGGTATTTGATTTGACCTTGAATTAATTATCATTATTGGATTGAGTTTTTATGCCTTATCTGGTTGGTTGGGGAAACCCGATTATTAAAATAATAGGGCTAGGTGATACTTTAAAAGTGATAGATTTTGGTTAGGGAGGGCTTTTGAGATTTGGTAGACGAGAAACTAAAGGGGGAGATATTTTGAAAGAGGAAAAGCGATAAATGAAAGGAGTAGAGAGTGGCGAGGGGGTTTCTTCATCATTTACTTTTTGTTTTAGAGTCTTGGGGAGGGGGAAGATGTTTGGGAACTTGGAAGTGGGGGTTGTTATAATCAGTTGAGATTAAGGAAGGTGTTGAGCACCTTGTGGTTGTGCACACACACTACGGGCTGCAATTTTGGGACTTGAGCATAGAGGGCTAGGGAGCTTGTTTAGAGTCCTTGGGGCTAGGAAACTGCATAAGCTATTCCTATTTGGTTGGATGGCACATTCAGTTGGGCAGTTTCGGGCATGACAAGAGGACTGCTACATATCTCACATCACAGTTGAAGGCATTTCTAAGTCTATTCTAAGTTAATTATTGTAATTTGACCTATATGATGCTTAACCTGCCTATTTCTATGTTGTTGTAAACAAAACAAAGAAAAATATATTTCCTATCTAATAAAATATATTCACAACTGTAAAATCTTGAGGTAGGTCTTATATTCATACAAATAAAAGGAAGTAAGTTTATCAGTAAATTAGAGAAAAGTTTTTTGAAATGATTTTTTTTCCTAGAATATGAACAATTTTAAGGTTTACATTTGCCCATTTGTGTTTCTGCTAATATATGTCCTGATACATTGTCTTGATAAGATAAATACTTTGCAATATATAAGAAAACCCCTAAAATTAATGAAAGGCATACCAACATAGGCTTTTTATTTTCTCTTTGTTTATTTCTAGTGTGCTTGGTCCACTTGCTCCATTTCTATGTTTTCTTAAGCTTGTTGCATTGTTTTCTCCATTGCTAGGTTGGTTGGGGTAGACCCGATTAAGAGATTTTGATGAGAAGATCCCCCAAGTAAGTTTGAAACTTACTGGTACATAATTCCACAATGAGACTTGAGTTGTTTAATGTGCTTTCCTTGTGCTTCCATGACCTCCACAACCTTTGCATGCTCAAATTTTTGTGTTTCTCCCAATTAGATACCTTATTGTTTAGATTTATCATGGAAACTTGAGTAATCCCTTGAATTATCTCCTCACACCTCAAAATTCACCTCACTTTTGTAGTTTGACATGGACAAAATTGGGCTAATGCCTCTCCATCATTTTTGGTTCCCAAGTTGTTGAACGAGAGAGGGAATTTAGGGGTTCAATTACTATCAAAACATTTCCAACCACTGCTACCAAAGACCCTATGATAGAAGAATCCACTACTATTGATTCAATACTATTCCAAGTGCTCAGTTTTCTAAGAACACCACCTCCACTAAAACAAGCCACAAGAGAATGAATCATCAAGAGAAAGATTATCCCATCTATGTGAACCATGGCACAACCAACACCCATATCAATCAAGCCCAACACCAAATAAAAAGTGTGAGAGGGTACTTCAAGGCATATGAATGGAGATTCTTGTCTCTCTGAATTAATGCTTGGTTTCCACTTGTTTTGCACACTACATGATTTATTTGTATGACAAATGGGTATCTTCGATTTGCATGTAAACATTAGGGAATGTGCGAAATTGAACAAGATGCCCCATTTTTCTTTAATACTCCAATGTTGTGTTGAGATGCGGCATTAGTTGATTGGTCAACATGTAGTTGTGGTCTATTAAGACTTACAAAATTTTATGTCTTCAAAACTTGACACGTCCTTTGTAATTCTGACTATTTTTCTAGATAGAGAGTAGTCCTTTGGAATGGAGAGATGATGCATGTTGTTAGTTATGAGTGTTGAATCTACTATCACCACTAGTTTTTTTAACTTGGTTGGATCAGGGATATTGAAGCCGAAAAAGTTAGGTCTTTCGCATGATGCTGGAAATTCTTAATTTTTACATATAGAAGTCAAATGGGATATTGGTCATCATTTTGAAAATGATCCAATATATGATAATGATGATGACTTTAACTTTCCTTCATCTTTTTCATCATATAAATCCCAAGATGTTTATAAGGAAAATGATGAGAATGATATGCCCGAGGTTGCTCTTCATCGAAATTTTGTGGGCTTGATTTTTGAATTCTCCATTCTTTGGTTACAAGAGAGGATCCAATGGTGCAAGTTGGATTATTCCTCCTCATCCATGATTCTTTTTCATGGTGCTTGGTTTTCTTGCTTTCCTGCCTCCCACCCTTGCCCTTCATCAGGTCAATTGCAAAAGAGAATGTGATATTTCAATGCCCTATCTCACAAGAACTCATATTACAAAAGATGTTATATTGATCTAATGATATGTTGGTTACATTAGTTGTATGACTATACTTAGATCATGCATTAAATGCTCACAATGCATGGTAGTGTAGGTGCATTGCATATTATGTTTGCATAGCTAACATCATCATATAATGTTCTCATACTAGAGTATTTGCATCTAGATTGGACATGCATCTTAATATATATTTACTTTTTTGTATGGTTTATTACTTGATGAAAAACGTGGGTGATAAAAGTACCCCAAATGCACATGCTTCCAATAGTTGTATTGTGATGTGTAAGATACAAGCCTGCATCTCAGGAGATTGTTAGAGTGCTCATGAACTCCACGTTTGAGTACATGGATCATGGTGTCTATGGTGAGATAATGTCCCAGTTGGGGCCATATGTAACCCACCAAGAGTGGGGTATCCCTAGGATATTTTTTCTCCTAATCATCTTCTTCCTGCGAACGACCAACAACCCGTGAAAACCACCTTGTAGCTAATGTGATGTGCCATTTTATCTCCACCACCTGCATTAGCCATATGTTTCCTCCCTCATTTGTCAAGAGCACATGTTATAAGGTGGGAAATCTGATCAAAATGGCATGTTATTCATTGTGCAATTGGGTGCTTATGATTGTTTTTTATTTGGGCATTTGGCATGGATTATTGGGTGACTTGGATTTATTCCCTCACCTTAAATTGGGGGATTAATCTTTAATCCTAGTCCACTGGGGCCTCCCCTAATCTCCCATGGATTTAGAAAGGGCACTACTTGGGAAACCCCAATTGAGATAACATGGTCATGTTTTCCCATTCTATACATATCACTTCCCTCTGTACATTACATACCCTATACTCCATGTCCCATCTCTGGGTCCACTAGGTTCTAACACACCAACCCCCCCCCCCCCCCCCCCCCCCTTGTACACATGTTTGGAAACTTTTTCCTGGGAGGTTGATGCAACTAAAAGAAAATAAAAAAGCATATCATGGCCACAAGGAAGAAACAAAAGAAAAAAGAAGATTATAAAATGCAAAGGATTGTCAAGACATTAACATTAACACATGGGAAAAATCCAATCATGAGCTATACCCCTTATCATTATGTCCATCAACCATTCATAGGGCTAATGTTTCCTTGCTATATTATAAAAGGAACCCTTGCATGTACCAACCCCTAGTGGGAAATGAATTGCCCCACCTCTAATGGGGTGATCCAATGATACACGTCATTCACATCATGGTCTCATTTCCTAGAGCTTTGAGCAGTAATACAAAGAAAAATCAAGAAAAGGTAAAAGGATATAAGACAAGTGGAAAAGAAAAGGTTGGGGTAACTCATGCATCCACAATTTCTCCCTCCTCACATTTGTATGCCCAAAATGTGGATTTACTCATCAATGTTATCCCGTTGACAATGACATATGGCCATGAGATCCATTGTCCCCTTCGTTCCATCATTATTCACATGACATCTATTGATTGAGGGATGTACCATGGACATGTATTTTCCCTTAGGGGCTAGGAACACCTAACAAGATCATTTATTAGCCACTCCTACCTAGGGAGGTAACACTATTATGTGATCAAAACCCAAAATTGGAAGGGAAGACCCGTAAGAAGTTTCAATTTGCCCTTGATTAGCAACCTTGGTTCACTTAGATGTATAAATGATTATTGTACCTAATGGTGAAGATGCAACACTGGACATTATGTGTGATTGGTAGATGGGTTCCATCATGGGTTAGGCAACTTAACTGGGTCCCAAGCCTACTAGAGGAGCATTATGACATTTTATAGGTGAAGTGTTGAGAACCATGGGACTCCTATCACTTGCAGAGCATCATTCTATAACATGGGCACCTACAACACCCCCAACAATTCACACTTTTCCCCACATTATTCATTAGATGTTGCACTTGGACCAACATGCCCCAACTGGCTTAGCAGTTACCCATGGTTTGGTAGATGACCCGATGCTTAGATGAGGTTTGTGTCACCCTTTGAGACATGGGAGAGCTAGCACCATCCTCAGAGCCCTCAAAGTTGGAGCATAATCAACCTATTCTATCACTAGGAGACCCATGAGACCCATGAGACCCATTTTGTGCCCTAAACACAAAACTAGGGTCAACATGATGATTTACATGGAGATTTAGGGGCCAACCCCTAGATCATGATTTTTGGAGCCCTCTACAACTAGTTTGACACTGGAGGAGCCAAACACATTCCCTCAAGATGACTACACATGGATGATGTTAACATTTTCCCTTTTTTTTGGTGATCTATTATGATTTCACATTGGCTATAAGGTCAACTTGTGACCTTACCTAGTTTTTGTCCGTTATTTTATTGTTTAAGGGGCTAGTAGGCTAAAATTAGAGATTATTAGACACAAATTATAGAGATGTCATTTCATCTCTCATCATCATCAAACTTGTGAATTTCAGATCCCTTAAAGAATTCACATGGGTGATTTTGGAGATACTTGATGCATTTTGATATATGGACGCTGATTTTGACATTCTTTGGAGCTATTCCTTGGTCTAATGGAAGGCTATATTGCATGTTATCTTGTAATTGGAATCTTTTGTTGAATGTATTTTTCTTGAATATCTAATGCTTGGAATTATTGATTCTAGGTTCAAATTATGTGCCCTAATTTGTTGAAGATTAATTTATTGAATAATATCTAGATGAATGTTGTATGAATTACTCATTGCAACATGTAATGAATGTTGCCAGTGGAGTACTTCTTGTTATTCTCCATCAAAATCCATTAATTCTATTAAGTCAGTAATTGTTTAAATTTTGATAGCTAAAGCATCAAATTTTGACCTCCTTAGAAGGAATTCACCATATCTTAAACATATTAAACTCCATATCCCCATAGGACAAGGAACTGGTCCTATCACTTGATCAACCTTAAATTTTCTACATAAATTTCTCTTCTCAAATTCAATCCTTCTAAGGCTATGAAGAAAAGCTCGTGCTTGGAATGAAATTTTAGGAAGGGGGATTTTTGGTGGTTTGAGAGCTTAAACACCAAGAGGTGGGTCTTGACTACATTAACTATCATTTTGGTGGGCATCCACTCAAATTTCATCCATAAATATCTTTCCCTAGGTGTTGTCGAAGAGAGAAAACCTAGTTTATTCTCCCTCAACTTGAGTAATTTATTGAGGTTTTCATGAGCCTTAAAATAACCAATTATCATTGCAAGAAACCCTTTCTCTTTGGTATTGACCTTGTGAACACTTGTTTTTACCAAAAATCTCAAAACCCTAGGGCTTTAACCTTGTTTTCTAGAGCTTTAACCTTGTTTTTTGAAGATTAACATTGGGCCTCTACCCATTGTTAGCACTTAGTTTAGCTTATTGTCTTGTAGGGTTTCCCACTCCAAGGCCTACTAAATTTTTTTGTAACATTTTTTGCACTGTTGTTGGGGACACAAAGCATGTGTTTTGTCCCTAATGACAATATAGATAATTATTTGGCGACTCCATTGGAAGAACAAAGCCCTTGTTCTTCATTGAACATGAAATTCAATGTTTGTAGGGTGATGTAAGCATATCTCAAGGCATTTTGAATTCACCTTGGTGACTCCCCTTTTGGTTGTTGTGAAAAACTCAAGGAAATGACTCCTTGGGATCCACATGATGTTGACATTTATGAATTTCTACATATATAAGAAGAAAAATGGGACATTGGTCACTATTCTTACAATGATCTAATATATGACACTGATGGCGACCATATCTTTCCTTGATCTTCTTCATCATATCACTCCCGTGATGTTTATAAGGACGATGATGAGAATGATATGCCCAAGGTTTCTCTTCATAAAAAGTTTGTAGGCTTGATTGTTGAATTCTCCATTCTTTGGTTACAAGTGAGGATCCAATGGTGCAAGTTGGATTCTTCTTCCTCGTCCATGATTCTTTTTCATGATCCTTGGTTTTCTTGTTTTCTTTCCTTTCATCCTTTCCTTTCATTGAGCCAATTTTGCAAAGGAGGATGTGATATTTTGATGCCCTGTCTCACAAGAACCCATATGAACAAAAGATGTTATATTCATCTAATGATATCATGGTTACATTGGTTGTATGCCTATACTTAGCTCATGCATTAAATGATCAAATTGCATGGTAGTGTAGGTGAATTGCATATTATGTTTCCTTAGAAAACATCATCATATCATGTTCTCATACTAGAGTATATGCATCTAGATTAGACTTGCATCTTAGTATAAATTTATTTTTTTGTATGGTTTATTACTTGATGAAAACCATAGTAGATAAAAGTGCACCTATTGCACATGCTCTAGTAGTATTGCGATGTGCGAGATACATGTTTGCATCCTAAGATCTTGCTATAGTTCTCATGAACTCCCTGTTCGAGTACTTGGATCATGTGCTTTGTGATGAGTTCATGTCCCAGTTGGAGCCAGATGTAACCCACCAAGTGTGGGGTACCCATAGGATAATTTTTCTTTCAATCATCTTCTTCCAATGGAAAACTAGCAGCCCATAACAACCACCTTGTAGCCAATGTGATGTGCCATTTTATCTCTTCCACTTGCATTAGCCATATGTTTCCTCACCCATTTGTCAAGAGAACATATTAGAAGGTGGGAAATCCATCCAAAAGGTATGTTATTGATTGTGAATTGGGTGCTTATGCTCATTTTTATTTTAGGAATTTGGCTTGGATTACTGGGTGACTTGGAAAAATCAAGGGTTTTTATTGTGGTTTTGTTCCATCACCTTAAATGGGGGGTTAATATTAAATCCTAGTCTAGTGGGACCTCCCCTGATGGCCCATCGATTTAGGAAGGGCACTACTTTGGAAACCCGTCATGAGATAGTGTGGTCCCATTTTCCCATTCCATACTTATCACTTCCCTCCGTACATTATGAGCACTATATTCCACTTCCCATATATAAAAGAAAAGAAAAAAGAATATCGTGGCAAAAAACAAGAAGCGAAAGAAAAATAATATTATAAAATACAAAGGATGGCCAGGACATTAACATTAGCTTGTGGGAAAAATCCAATCATGAGCTTTATCCCTTATCATTATGGTCATCACCCAGTTCCTAGGGCCAATGTTTCCGTGACACATCATAAAAGGAACCCTTTCATGTCCCAACCACTAGTGGGAAATATATTTCCCCACCTTTTAGGGGGTGATCCATTTCTATGCATCATTCACAACATGCTCTCATTTCCTAGAGCTTTGAGAAGTAATACAAAGAAAAATCAAGAAAATGAAAAAGGAAATAAGGTGGGTGGAAAGAAAAATCCTAGGATAACTCATGCATTTACAATTCTTCCCTCCTCACATTTGTATGCCAAGAAAGTGGATTTCCTCATCATTTCTACCCCTTTGACCATGGAATATGACCCTGAGACCCCTTGTTCCCTCCATTCCATCATTATTCACATGACACCTATTGATTTAGGGATGCATTAGGGACTTGTCTTTCCTCTTAGGGGCTAGGAACAACTAATAGGATTGTCTATTAGTCACTCCTACCTAGGGAGGTAACACTATTACGTGATCAAAGCCCCAAATTTGGAAGGGAAGCCTCATATGAAGTGTCATTTTTCTCTTGAATAGTAACCTTAATTCACTTAGATGTATTAATGATTATTGTACCTAATGGTGAATATGAAACACCAGACATTGTGTGTGATTGGCATATGGGTTTCATCATGGGCCGAGTAACTTAATTCGGTCCCAAGTCCACTAGAGCTGCCTTATGACACCCAACGGGTGCAACATTGAGAGCCATGGGAATCCTATCACTTGTAGAACATCATTCCATTCCAAGGGAACCTACAACATGCCCAATAGTCTGCACTTTGCCCCAAATTATTCATGATATGATGCACTTGGACAAAGATTCCTCAAATGACTTAGGAGTGTACACATGGTTTGGAAGCTGACCCAAGGCCTAGATGAGGTTTGTCTCATCTTTTAAGACATAGGCGGGCTAGAACCATCCTTAGAGCCCTCAAAATTGGAGTAGAATCATGCTATTCTATCACTAGAAGACCCATGAGATCCATTTTATGCCCCAATGTTAAAATTGGCAACCAGGGCAAAACTTCATGTGGGTCATCTTATTCATGGCTAATAATATTTTTATTAGATTCCTCTCGTCGAGAGGTGTAGGATTGATATAAAGATCATCCAATTCCGATAAGTATTCATGGAGATATAAATTTATTTTGATTATGGAATTATTATCAAGCCGGCCTACAACTCATGTAGGCTCAGAAGCCCAACAGTCGCATCTATTCACCCACCAACGTTGTGTATAAATATAAGAGGACTTTTCCTCATTTGGACTCACTCATCTCATCACATCTCTCTCTCTCTCTCTACTGCGCAGATATGAGTCTCTTCTCTACTGCGCTGAAATGGGTCTCTCTCTCACACATGTGAAGCCGAAAGCTGTTGAAACTGAAGCTGCAACTGCAGAAGTAAAGATTGACTTGCGTGGCCTAGAAGATCTCCTCATCTGAACTGTGTTGTAGGTTCATCTGAACCTCCTCTAGAAGCCGAAACTTTTGGTGGTGGAATGAAGTCAATCCGACTGTCGGTTTGTGAGATATGGTCTGCCCTAGTTTGATAATGAAGCCGCTAATGCTGATGCTACTAATCTAGGGTTTGCTACTGCTGATATGAATAAGCTTTATTGTACTATTTCTCTCTGCTGAATTATTGAAGATAAAAGAAGATTTGATCAAAGGGTTTCCCCACACATTGTGGGGTTTGTCCCTGGCTAGCCGCCACATCTTGTGTCTCTTGTCTTGGCTTGTTTTCTGTCGATCGTTTAATGTTCTATTTGCACTTTACTTTATGTACATGTGATTTCTAATCGGTGGAATATAATAAGAAAAAGAAGTAAACTGTTATAAGCATAGAACATACCATAACTTAACATGGTATCAGAGCTGAGGTGAAGACAAAGCCCGAGCAAGAGCAAGAGCAATCATTGAAGAGAAGATTAGCAAGGCTATCCTAAAAGAACTATGGGGTCCTCAACACTCTTTCCTGCCGAAGACAAGCTCCGTGAGAAAGCTGACTATCACGGATGGAAGATGTCTATCGATCTAACCCTTGAAGATCAAGGAGTGCTGGACCATGTAAGAGGCAATATTGTTGAGCCTTCATCAAATGCATCTGCTGCTGCCTGGAACAAATGGAAAAATGGAGAAGTCAAAACAAAGAAGATCATCCGGGACTCTATCGACAAGCGCTTGGTGGCCTACATCTCTGATCTAGACACCTCCAAGGAAATCTACGACAGACTGGTGAGTTTATTTAAAGTTAATGATGCAAATCAAGTTTTGTTTCTTAGAAATAAGTTGAGGGAAATCAAGAAGGGTAAAGATGAAAGTATGCAAGCATACTTCTTAAGAATCACCGAGATCAAGAACGATATCCTATCTATTGGGGAAACCATTACTGACAAAGAAACGACACTCACAACTCTCGGAGGATTACCATCTGAATGGTATGTGTTCAGGACTACTCTTCTGAACAATAATGTAATTCCTAGTTTCGAGGAATTAATGGCTAGATGCATTCAAGAACAAGCAAGGGTAGAAGAGCAAGAAATGCCCTTGCCTAAAGGTCCTCATGCTGCTTTTTCTTCTCATGCTAAGAAAAGAAATAATTCTGGGTCTAAATCGAAAAGAAAGGCTGGATTTAAGGGTGGAAGAAAAGGAGGATGTTTCATTTGCAATAAAGCAGGTCACTATGCAAGGGAATGCCCTGATAGAAAAGACTCTCACCGTGACGATGATCAAAATCCCTCTCATGGTAATTGAAGGAATGGAAAATTCAACAACAAAGGAAAAAGGAATGCGGGAAATCAAGGAAGAGGGCAACCATTCAAGAAGGCTAGAAGGTCTAGGATGTATTAAATGCACCTAACTTCAAAAGGAACCTAGTGTCCATCTCGGCAATGGAAGACAAAGGCTACAAGGTAACCTTAAGCAATGGCAAGGTATGTATATGGAAATGCCTTTACTCTTGGGTTTAGTGTTGATTCATCATATCAGGTCGATGGAAGTCCGCTAGGTGTCATGTCTTGTGACACAACGCTTCAGTCCGAACTTTGGCTTTGGAGGTTTGCCCACCTTCACTACAAAGCTCTACCCGATGTAAGATAGATGGTAACAGGGATGCCTGAATTCCAAGTAGAGAAAGAAGGTGTATGTCTGGGATGTGCCGAAGGAAAGCTCAAAAGGGGACCATTCCCCTCAAGCCAAAGCAAGACCTCCGATATATTACAATTGGTTTACTCAGGCATACCTGAGGTTGGCATTAAGAGGGAGAATACTACACCACATACTCCTGATCAGAATGGTGTGGTGGGAAGGAAGAACCACACGATGATGGAAGCTGTCCAGGCCATGCTACATGATCAAAGACTTCCAAAGTTTCTATGGGCTGAAACTACAATCGCCGCCGTATATGTACAAATCCGATGCCCTCATCAAGAATTGGGTTCCTAAACTCTTGAAGAAATGTTCACCACCGGTCAAAGGGAAGTCATGATTAGTCATGATGTCACCTTTGACAAAGATATGGCTCTCAGCAAGGTGGACAATCTATTGACTTTGAGTAGCTCTCAAGAAGCCGACACCAGGGAACCGAAAGAAAAGGATGATGAATCAATGCCTGATGTAGAAGAACCCATGGATCCAATTGATCCTCATCCACATGAGACTTCCTCTTCTAGGAAGAGGCCTTCATGGCTTAGGGGGATACTTGATGATGCTGAAGGACATGCTGCACCCGGAGGAACCTTCCATCAAAGTAAGAAACTTAACAGGTATCAGGGATACCTGACCATCATGAGCACGATCATACAAAATGAACCTTCATCATTCTCAGATGTCATCAAGCATTAACTATGGAAGGATGCTATGACCATAGAATATGATTCTATTATGGAGAATGATGTCTGGGAAGTAGTTCCCAGACCCTGGACAAGACAATTGTTACTTCAAAATGGCTTTACAAGATAAAGCATGCAGCAAACGGAAGTATGGAAAAGTATAAGGTTCATTTTGTTGCTCGTGGTTTATCCCAGAAGGGAGGTATAGACTATGATATTTGCACCTGTTGCCAGATATACGACCATCCGCTTGATCATAGCCCTTGTGGCTTCACAAGGATGGAACCTACATCAGATGGATGTCAAGACCGCGTTCTTACATGGTTCTATCAAAGAAGAGGTCTATGTGGAGCAACCTGAAGGATTTGAGATTTATGATTGAAAATCTCATGTATGCAGGTTGAAGAAGGCTCTCTCTGGGCTAAAGTAAGCACCCCAAGCATGGTATGAGAGGATCGATAGCTACTTGATGAAGCTGGGATTCACTAGGAGTGAAGTTGATCCTAACCTTTACTTTAAGGTTGGAGATGACAAGCCTCTCATACTGGTGTTGTATGTGGATGACCTCTTTCTAACAGGTGCAAACCCTCTCATTCACAAATGTTAGAGGGAGATGGCTTCTGAATTTGAAATGAAGGACCAAGGACTTGAAGTGTGGCAGAAGCCAAGGGAAATTTTCCTATCTCAAGGAAAATATGTGGTAAATATATTGGAAAGATTCGGTATGATGGACTGCAAGCCTGTGACTACCTCGAGGATCTTAACTTTTAGAAGTTATATGGTAGTGATGTCGGACCAGACTTGGGAAATGCCTCTGAGTTTCAAAAAACTCATTCGCATCGATGTTCTTGGTGAACCTCCGTCCGAACATATGTTTTGCAGTTAGCATTGTGAGCTCATACTTGGTTGAGCCTCACTGGATTGATGCCAGGAATCTTCTGAGATGTCTTCAGACACAATCTCTCATGGATTAAGATACACTGCCGGAGATGTGAGACTACTTGGATATACTGATGTTGATTGGGCAGGCAGTGTGGTGGACCGTAAGAGCACTTCCGAGTACTGTTTCACCTTGGGATCTGCTTCGATATCCTGGATGAGAAGGAAGCAGAAGTCGGTGGCCTTGAGCACCGCCGAAGCAGGATATATTGTTGCTAGCATAACCTCGTGTGAGGCAGTCTGGTTGCGAAAGCTCTTCAGTGAGCTGTTTGGATTTACATTGGATACCACTGTGATTCTCTGTAACAACCAGAGGTGGGATTCGATTATCGAGGAATCCCGTATTCGTCAATTGCTCCAGCAGATAGACATCATCTGGGATATGGTAAGTCGATGAGCAAGGAAGCTCCATCACATTAAGATGATGTACAGGTTGATACACCTTGTCAAAGCCCCGAGGAAAGATCTAATCTGTGATTTTCCAAAACGACTTGGAGTCGGCAAGAAAACTTTGTACAAGGGTCCTGCATGTTGCATACATTGAGCTCTGGGAGCTCTAAGGGCTTGTGGTTCCTACTGGAGCAACATATGACCACAGGGTGACTCACCCTCCCCTGGTGGTGCACACTGGAACAAGATGATTCGCTCTCTTGTGGGACAAGATGATTCTTTCTCTTGTGGAACAGGATGATTCGCTCTCCTGTGTAGCAGGATGATTAGTTCTCATGTGAGGCCTGGATTAAAATGTTCTCCATGGCAGCCTGGATTGATGTGTTCTCCACGGCGATTGTAGCAGGATTGATGTGTTCTCCTGTGAGGCCTGGATTGATGTGTTCTCCATGGCAATTGTAGCAGGATTGATGTGTTCTCCTGTGAGGACAGGATTGATTAGTTCTCCTGTTGAGGCATCCTACCCATGCACTCTGGGACTCATGGGAAGTACCTCTCATCTGATCAATGAGCAGGGAAATGAAGTTAGGGACCATAGTAGTACCGATGGATGCATCGTTGTAACTACCGTACTACCTACGCTAGGATGACCTCCATTGATATGGGATCAATGATACTGGTCTGGGACCAGTGGTAGGAGTTGTACCATACTATGATGCTGACTTCGGGTCGGTTGAGACTGGTCTGGGATCAGTGGTACATACTCTGAGACTGAATTTGAGTCAGTGGAGGATGATATTGGTCTGGGACCATTGGAGTTGTACTCACTATGACGTTGACTTTGGGTTGGTTGAGACTGGTCTGGGACCAGTGGTACATACTCTGAGACCGACTTTGAGTCAGTATGATACATCCTCGATCATTTCTTCTTCTTCATAATTCAGACAAACGCAGAGTAGAACAGAACAATGCAAGAGCAGAGTAGAACAGAACAAAACAGTACAGATCAGTGCAGGGCAGAACAAGACAAAGCAGAACAAGCAAAATAGAGCAGAGCAGGGCAAGGGTCAGGCTATACAAGGCAGTGCATTTGATGGATGAATAGTAACGACCGATTGACAGATTGCAGATGAAGTTCTCCATGGTTGAGAGGGAGTGTTAAAATTGGAAACCAGGGCAAAACTTCATGTGGGTCATCTTATTCATGGCTAATAATATTTTTATTAGATTCCTCTCGTCGAGAGGTGTAGGATTGATATAAAGATCATCCAATTCCGATAAGTATTCATGGAGATATGAATTTATTTTGATTATGGAAAAATCATCAAGCCGACCTACAACTCATGTAGGCTCAGAAGCCCAACAGTGGCATCTATTCACCCACCAACGTTGTGTATAAATATAAGATGACTTTTCCTCATTTGGACTCACTCATCTCATCACATCTCTCTCTCTCTACTGCGCAGATATGAGTCTCTTCTCTGCTGCACTGAAATGGGTCTCTCTCTCTCTCACATGTGAAGCCGGAAGCTGTTGAAACTGAAGCTGCAACTGCAGAAGTAAAGATTGACTTGCGTGGCCTAGAAGATCTCCTCATCTGAACTGCGCTGTAGGTTCATCTGAACCTCCTCTGGAAGTCGAAACTTTTGGTGGTGTAATGAAGTCAATTCGACCGTCGGTTTGTGAGATATGGTCTGCCCTAGTTTGATAATGAAGCCGCTAATGCTGATGCTACTGATCTAGGGTTTGCTACTGCTGATATGAATCAGATTTATTGTACTATTTCTCTCTGCTGAATTATTGAAGATAAAAGAAGATTTGATCAAAGGGTTTCCCCACACATTATGGGGTTTGTACCTGGCTAGCCGCCACATCTTGTGTCTCTTGTCTTGGCTTGTTTTCTGTCGATCGTTTAATGTTCTATCTGCACTTTACTTTATGTACATGTGATTGCTAATCGGTGGAATATAATAAGAAAAAGAAGTAAACTGTTATAAGCATAGAACATACCATAACTTAACAAACACAAAATTGGGGGTCCACATATTGATTTACATGGAGATCTAGGGGCCAACCCCTAGATCATGATTTTTGGAGCCCTCTACACTTAGTTTGGCACTAGAGGAGCCCAACGCATGCCCTCAAGAGGCCTACATATGCATGCTGTTAGCATTTCATCCCTTTGGTTGGTGATCTATTATGATTTTACATTGGATATAAGGTCACCTTGTGACCTTGCCTAGTTCTTTCCCATTATTTTATTGTTTAAGGGGATAGTAGGCTAAAATTAGAGATCATTGGACACACATAAATTAGAGAGATGGCATTTCATATCTCATCATCCTCAAACTTGTGAATTTCAGATCTCTTAGAGAATTCACACTTTATTCTTGTGGGTGATATTTTGGAGATACTTGGATGCATTTTGATATATGAATGTTGATTTTAACATTATTTGGAGCTATTTATTAGTCTAATGGAAGGATATATTGCATGTTATCTTGTAAGGGAATATTTTGTTGAATATCTAATGCATGGAATATTGTTCTAGGTTGAAATTATGTACCCTAATTTGTTGAAGATAAATTTGTTGAAGATCAATTTATTGAAGAATATCTAGATGAATGTTGTATGCATTACCCATTGTAACATGTAATGAATGTTCCTAGTGGAGTATTTCTTGTTATTCTCCATCAAAATCCATTATTCCATTAAGTGTGTAACTCTTGTAATTTTGATAACTATGGCATCAAATTTTGATCTCCTTAGAAGGAATTCGACTTATCTTAAACATCCTAGACTCCATATTCCTATAGGACAATGCGCTACTCCTATCACTTGATGATAAATCTTAAATTTTCTCCATAAATTTATGTTCTCAAATTTGGTCCTTTTAAGGCTGGGAAGAATAACTACGGCTTGGAGTAGAATTTTTGGGAGGAGGATTTTTGGTGGTTTGAGAGCTTAAATACCAAGAGGCATGTCTTGACTACGTGAAATATCATTTTGGTGGTCATCCACCAAATTTCATCTGTAAAATTTCTTTCCCTAGGTGTTTCCTTAGAGGGAAACCCTAGTTTATTCTCTCTCAGCTTGAGGACTTTCTTGAGGGTTTCATGTGCCTTGGAATAATTGATTATCTTGCAAGAAACTATTTCTCTTTGGCCTTGACCTTGTGAACACTTGTTTTCACCAAAAATATCAAATCCCTAGGTCTTGAAACTTGTTTTCTAGAGATTTTCTTTGAGAGTGTTTCGGTTCTTGTAAGCCTTGAATCATTATTGAGCCTCTCTTTAGAATGACCTCTAGCTTGATCACTTTGCACCTTATACCTAAAATATCTATTCTAAGTGATATCCTTCCTACTCGGACTCGTCCCATCGGTGTAATTCCATAAAGAGTTGGGGCTTTTGGTTGAGGCGAAATTGGGTGTCTACCCCATTGTTAGGGCTTAATCTATATTTTTGTCTTGTAGGGTTTCCCTCTCCAAGGATTGTTAGATTTTGTGGTAACATTTTTGGCTCCATTTTCGAGGACACAACATGTTTTTTTGTCCCTAATGACAATGTAGATCATTATTTTCCAACTCCATTAGAAGAATGAAGCTCTTGTTCTTCATTGAACCTTAAATTCATGCTCGCAGGGTGAAGCAAGAATCTTGCAAGGAATTTTGACTTCACCATGGCGACTTCCCTTTTGTTTGTAATGTGAAACTCGAGGAAATGGCTCCTTGGGATCTGCATGATGTTAACATTTATGAATTTTTACATATAGAAGAAAGAAAATGGGACATTGGTCATCATTTTGACAATAATCTGATATATGACATCGATGATGACCATATACTTCCTTCATCATCTTCATCATATCACTCTTAGGATATTTCTAAGGAAAATGATGAGAATGATATGCCGGAGGTTTCTCTTCATCGAAAGTTTATGGGCTTGGTTGTTGAATTGTACATTCTTTTGTTATAAGAGATGATCCAATCGTGCAAGTTGTATTCTTCTTCCTCATCCATGATTATTTTTCATGATGCTTATTTTTCTTGTTTTCCTGCCTCCTACCCTTTCCCTTCATCACAATAATTTTTCAAAGAAGGATGTGACATTTTGATGCCCTATCTCACAAGAAATCATATGAACAAAAGATGTTATATTGATCTAATGATATGTTGGTTGTTTGACTATACTTAACTCATTCTTTAAATTCTCACCTTGCATGGTAGTGCAAGTGAATTGCATATTATGTTTGCACAACTAACATCATCATATTGTGTTGTCATACTAGAGTAGTTGCATCTATATTAGACTTGCATCTTAGTATCGATTTACATTTTTTGTATGGTTTATTACTTGATGAAAAACATGAATGATAAAAGTTCGCCCAGTGCATATGCTCCCAATAGTTGTATTGTGATGTCCAAGATACATATTTGCCTCCCAGGAGATTTCTAGAGTTCTCATGAACTCCTCGTTTGAGTACATGGAAGAAATTCTTCTTCGCTATACCTAGAAGAAAGTCTCCTTCGCTATACACAAAATAATCTCATCTTCGCTATGCCCAGAATATTCCTCCTTCGCTTGCCCAGAATATTCCTCCTTCGCTTGCCCAGAAGAAACTCTCCTTATCACTTCTTTGCACTTATCTTTGTAGCCTTCTTCTTCGCACTTCTTCACCGAATGCTTGTCAATTTTCTTGTGTCTATGTGAGTCCGAGTGTGGCTATATATACACTTTTCTTCATGTCCTTTAGGTTGACATGATCACAAGTGTTTAGGTCGACTTCTTCTAGCAAGTTATTCCATCATTGTAGGCTGACTTGAAGATGATAAGTGACAAGGTCTTGGAGGATACTTTACATAGACAAGGTTGATCTTTTACAAAGTGTAACATGACTTCATTACATGACAATGACTCTAACATTTTCTGACTAGATGAAAAATAATTCCTAAAGACTCTTAATGGGAGTCTTGACTCAAAAAAAAAATATCTTGCTCATGAAACTCATGAAGCAAGTCAATACAATAATTTTATTTTTCTTCTTTACATCTCATTACATAAAATCATAATTACATGTCATTATGAAGACTGAACCTAGTTACTCTTTTCAACATTGCCTCTTAACTAGGGAGGTATTCATAATGGTACTTGGACTTTCTCAATCTGAATAATCTATCATAAGAAGAATTCGGATTGGTAACTCATTTTTATAGCATCATATCAACCAACATTGTTACATAGCGAGGCCTTGACTAATATCTACATCTCTCCACAAGATCTGAGCTCACTGCTGGCGAGATTAATGATTTATAGACACTCATCATTGTCTCCTTCGCTATACCCAGAAGAATCTCATCTTTGCTATGCCTAGAAGATTCCTCCTTCGCTTGCCCATAAGAAACTCTCCTTATCACTTCTTTGCACTTATCTTTGTAGCCTTCTTCTTCACACTTCTTCACTGAATTCTTGTCGATTTTCTTGTGTCTAAGTGTGGCTATATCTATACTTGTCCTCATGTACTTTAGGCTGACATGGTCACAAGTGTTTAGTCTGACTTCTTCTAGCAAGTTCTTCCATCGTTGTAGGCCGACTTGAAGATGATAAGTGACAAGGTCTTGGAGGATACTTTACATAGACAAAGTTGACCTCTTACAAAGTGTAACATGACTTCATTACATGACAATGACTAACCTTTTATGACTAGATGACAAATAATTCCTATAGACTCTCAAAGGGAATCTTGACTCAAAAACAAAATCTCTTGCTCATGAAACTCATGAAGCAAGTCAATACAATAATTTTATTTTTCTTCTTTACATCTCATTACATAAAATCATAATTACATGTAATTATGAAGACTGAACCTAGTTACACTTTTCAACTCTGCCTCTTAACTAGGGAGGTATTCATAATGTTACTTGGACTTTCTCAATCTGAATAATTTATCATAAGAAGAATTCGGATTGGTAACTCATTTTTATAGCAACATATCAACCAACATTGTTACATAGCGAGGCCTTGACTAACATCTCCATCTCTCCACAAGCTCTGAGCTCACTGCTGGCGAGATTAATGATTTATAGAAAATCATCATTGTCTTTCGAAATATCCCCTACCTAGGTACTCAGGGTGTGTTCCATGAGGACTATTCTTATATTGGACTCCCCAGCTGTCAAAGAATATCAATCCTCCACGAATACTCTTCTATTTGATGCACTATCTCATCCTTAAAGAGTATCAGATGTCAAATGATTACCCAATCCTCCATTCTGTCTTTCCAAGTGAAGACCAGAATGACATGTCTATCTCTCGCTCTCAAATAGGGAGGACATATTACAATAAAGGAATGTACTCATTCCTATAAAAGGAATGTACCTAAGCTCCCTCTTGGCTTAGGAATTCCAAGTTTCTTCCAAGTAAGAAACTTCTTTTTAGGCTCCCTCTTAACTAGCAACCTACAACAACTTCTGAGGTGGAGATGTTGGGTCTATCGGCTACTTGAAGAAACCATTTCTTCCTTGATGTCATAATTTTTTTTTCATGGATTCTTCATCTTTTGGGTACTTCTTCATAGGGCACAAACATCCATCACTTTCATTCATGAGTTAGTCATGTCCTCATTTCATCAGAAAGTGATCCATCCGTTTTCCATCTAGCTTTGATTCACGTCATGCTGCTTTATTTTATGCCATATTTTCTAGAAGGATCTTACCTCCTTCAATATGGTACTCTTGGAAGTCATCCACATATCTTCCCTTTAGCAGTCCTACATAAGCCCATCTAAATATCAGTTCAAAAATAATAAATGAACACTTAAATCAAACATTACCTTTGTGATGATCTTTCATCATGACATCTTCCTGTAGGTATCAACATCCTGCATTCATGTTGACACATCTCTCAAAGATATCCATTGTCAAGGGTCTCCATATATTTCCGACTCTCATCAGAGTCTTCATATCTTTCTGTGATATACTCTAGTCAACTCTTCTTGGTCTCGGATGTTGAGTGGCTTCTTCCTTTATTGCATATTTTATGATCTCTTCATTTATTTTCACACATTTTGTTCCCAGGGTCTTCCAATTAGAGTTTTTTAATTGTAGTAAGCTTCCTCATGATTCATATGAGAACATATTATGTTGATTTCATCTAGTGTGACTTATTCTTTTCTGCAATCTTTCATAGGAGGAGATCCTTTCTTCTTTTGATCACGTTTCCCAAGATGTAAATAGTGATCCATATAACCTGCAACCACATGACATGATTTTCATAATAAGGTATGTAAGAATACATACCTCATCTTTTCGTTTGGTCATCTAGACTTTTTGTAGCAGCTTCATTTGAACGAAATAAATTTATCCTTTAGACCTGCTTTCCTGTTATGTCATCATACCTTCATCCCTTGAATCCCATGAGTTGGAATTCTTGATTAAACTCTTGCTTTCCTTTTAGATCGGTGAATCATTTGATGAATATTCCATCAGAGAAACTCGAGGATATTTCATATCCTCACTAGGTAAATGTTTTCTTATTGACTATTGTATGATGATCCCAGTCGATGATGACCTCTACTTATTTCTATAAGTATCACTTGAGATTTAAATGAGGTTTCCAAGAACCCTTATTCCTTGTAATCCATAGAATTTATTCCATACATTATTTATTCTTCTCATGTCAAGAGCTCTTACTTCTAATGCTTCTATCATGATCCTATAATCTGATGCATCCTATCTTATTTACATTGCTTTCTATCTATAAATTACAAGTGAAAAGTACCTTCTAGTGAAGAATATCATCTCAGTCATAGTAGAGATCTTTTACTTCTTCCTTCTTAAGCTTCTTTGTCTCAGGCTCTTTTACTTCTTCAATAATGTGGGATTCTTCCTTATCCCTCTTGTCCTTATTACATTTAGGATAATCTCTTCTATAGTGCCCAAGTTCCTGAAAACCATAAAATCTTACCTTGGCCATGTTCTTCTTTTTCTTTGGAGGACCAAAATTTCCTTTTCCTCTTGTCATGGCAATATATGCTTGATTATGCTCATTTGGTCCTACATCATCTTTTTCCTTCAGTCTAGTTTCTTCGATCTTACATAGTGACCATAGATCTTGAAATGGAGTAGTCCCTTTCTTCCCATATAAACTTGAAGTGAAGTTACCACATTATTCTAATAGTGCATTTAGTACCACTGCGGTCATCTCTATATTAGACATGAATTCTCCCAGCTCTTGTAGTTGATCTCGAATTTCTCATATCCTCATAAAGTATGAGGCTATACCATATTCCTTGGATGTCTTTAGTTTGTAGATTTCTTGCCTTAGTGAGATTACTTCTCCTGTAGTACTTACGGAAAAAAACTCTACTAGTTTGTCATATATTTCTTTTGCAGTATCCAACTTTGATACATATGGGATTAGAGATTTTTTTGTAGATTCTATAAGACTTCTCTGGGCTGTCACTTCTCCATTCATGAATCTAGCATGTGCTTGAGTATCTTCCTTTGGAGGCCGGGTTATCGACCCCTTGATGTGATCCATGACCTCATTCTAAATAAGATTTAGGTATGTCCTTTTCTTCCATGCAAGGAAATTTACAGCCCCAACCAATTTATTGCTTTCCTTGCAAAAAGACATTTTTTTATTATTAAGTATAGTCATAGACTTACTTGAGAAATTGATGCTTTCTTCCTCCTTAATATTGATGTTGATAGAGAATTTTCTTCTTGAGATATTGATGAGAGAGATATTTATTCACGATCCTCCTTGAATGATTTAGTATTCCTTCTTTCTTGAATATGGTTTCAAGACTCTTACTGGTGTAGATTTCTTCGATCTAAGGTTTTGAAGATCTTGAACTTGGTAGCCCTTGAATATGCTATTATCCTTCTTCTACTTCTTGATGTCTTCTTGATTGAATGCCCCTTCTTGACTTCAACACCTAAGATCTAATACCATGTTGAGAAATCTAGGCCATGGATAGTTAAAAGATTTCTCTATTTGATAATTGCTTGTGATATACTTTTACTTCTTGGCTTACAGTATTTTCTTCGTTATGTTACTATTGTGTTATTTTCATCAAGAAAATTACCAATATGCACAATAAAATACAAGTGACACAGTATGTAGGCTTGTCATCTAGGGCCAAAATCTCTCACCTCTTGAGACGAAAACCCAATCAAAATTCTTCTTCTAGATCTTCAATTGATGAGTACCAAGACCATGACAAAGACTGTTGACTCTAGTATACTCCAAATAAACTTGTCACTAACATTTATTCTCTGCCTCCTATCTTTCTCGACTTTCTTCTTTATCTCAAACTACTCTCCTCAGCTTCTTCTAGAGAAACTTAGTCTCTATTCTTTACACTGCTTCTTCTTGACTTCTCCTAGAGAATCTCAGTCTCTAGTCGTCACACTTCTTCTTCTCAACTTCTCCTAGAGAATCTTAGTCTCTAGTCTTCACACTTCTTCTTCCCAACTTCTCCTAGAGAATCGCAGTCTCTAGTCTCTAGCTCGGTCACCTAAAACAAGTACCCCAGAAGAACCCTTTCTTCACTGACCCTAGAAGAATCCTTCCTTCGCATTTCCCAGAAGTAACTCTCCTTTGTTGTCCAGGGAAGAAAGTATTCTTTTCTATACCTAGAAGAAAGTATCCTTCTCTCTACCCAAAAGAATCTCTTCTTCGCTATACCCAGAAGAATCCTCCTTCACTTGCCCAGAAGAAACTCTCCTTATCACTTCTTTGCACTTATCTTTGTAGCCTTCTTCTTCGCACTTCTTCACCAAATGCTTGTCGATTTGTTGACTTGTAAATGAGGTTGAGTGTGGCTATATATAAAATTTTACTCATGTCCTTTAGGTTGACATGATCACAAGTGGTTAGGCCGACTTCTTCTAGAAAGTTATTCCATCGTTGTAGGCCGACTTGAAGAGGATAAGTGACAAGGTATTAGAGGATACTTTACATAGAAAAGTTTGACCTTTTACAAAGTGTAACATGACTTCATTACATGAAAATGACTCTAACATTTTGTGACTGGATTACAAATAATTCCTAAAGACTCTCAATGGGAGTCTTGACTCAAAAACAAAATCTCTTGCTCATGAAACCCATGAAGCAAGTCAATAAAATAATTTTATTTTTCTTCTTTACATCTCATTACATAAAATCATAATTACATGTCATTATGAAGACCGAACCTAGTTACGCTTTTCAACAGATCTCACTTGAAAGAATATCCATTTGGAAGGCAGATTTGAAGAAAGCATCAAGGGATATTCTTATCACTCATCACTCTTTGAAGTTGTTCCAAGGAAATTATTAAAGTCTCTTCAAATATATTGAAGGCATCAAGAAGGTTGAAATATCAAGGAAAATCTTGGACATACAAGACATAGGAACTAGAAAAGTACAAGAAAGGGGAATTAATGGCTCAAAGGATCATATTTGAATCTATTAAATATTCTTTGTTTCCATTTGTTAAAAAAAATAATAGGTTATGTATTAAAATCTAGTGAATTTATACTCTATAAGTACATCAGGGAAAAATATGTCTTTGCAGAATAAATTATATAGAATGAAGAAGTCAAAGGATGAGAATATGGAATCCTTTCTCATGTAAGTCTAGCCAAGAGACCATTTGCAAGGACTTGGGGAAACAATTTATGATTCGAGAGTAACCATATGTGTACTAAATGCATTACCATCAGAATGGAGCAACTTTACAACAAGCATTTGTTGAAATGTGTAAATGATGTCTATTGTAACCATGATTTTATGTATTTTATGAAAGGTGAAAAATACATTTATTATTTTCATTCTTGATGCATGGGTTTCATGCTCAAGGTAAATTTTTTTGTAGGTCAAGCACATATGAGTGCTTGTAGTTTTTCATAGAAATATGAAGTCAAAAGAGTCATTGTCATGCATGTAATACCTATTTGGGCATCTTGTATTATGTAAAATAAATTTATTTGAGTCATAAAATATCCTCCGAGACCTTGTCAACGCACCACAAAAAGTCATCCTACATGAAATATCAAGTCAGCTTCATGGAGGCAATTCGTACCCCTAGAAAGCCTATATGTAAGAAGCAACTCGACCTCATTTTAGAACAAGACAAGCAAGTTCAATCTCCTCAAGAAAGAAGCCAGAAAAAGAAAGAAAATAAAGGATAAGAAGAAGAAAAGAAAGTTAAAAGTTTTTGGTCCTCTCTCTCTCTCTCTATCTTGTGTTAGAGTTTCTAAAGTTGTTGGGCAAGTCGATATTGCAAAAGTTGCTAGGAAAGTAGATATTGTAGATGTTGCTAGGAAATTCAAAATTTCAGAAGAAGTTGTTGAGGAAGTTGAAATTATAGAAGTTGTTGGGAAAGTCAAAGTTGTACAAATATTTGTTGGGAAAGCTGAAATTGTAGAAGTTTCTTTAAAGTTGTTAGAGGCTGAAGTTGCTGGAAGGTCAAAGGTTGTTGTTGTAATTTGCGTAAGTAAATCGCATCAAGAAGGAAGGTTGAATTGGTATTAGAGGGGTATTTGTTAAGGGTATTAGGTCTTGGAATTCATCATTTGAAGATTCTATAAGAAGAAAAGAATTCTTGTGGGTTTTCCTCTCAGGAGGAGAGGTTTTGGCCTTGACTAACAACCTACATCTTGTGTCTCCTTGTCTTATTGATCTTCATTATTTGGTAGATGTTTTACGATAGAGAAAACTAATAATGATTAAGTAAAATAATAAGTAAATCAATTTAAGTAAAAATAAATCGCAAGAAGTTATCAAAGTCAAAGAAATCACCTAATCTAGTTGCCCCTATATTTCTCAACATGGTATTAGAGCTAATGTGACTACAACAAGAAGAAGAGGCAAATTGAAGATCACCTCAATGAAGAAAGATATATAAGGGATGAGCACAAGGAAATTATTAAGGAGGACTAAGAAACATCAAGGAGGAATAATCATCTCCAGGATTACATAATCACTAGGAGAAGAAGACCTCAAGGACCCTACCTCCACTCAATGAAAGAGGGACTACATATTTGAAGCATCTTGAAGTCTCCATGTTTTACATTTCTACATCAAAATGAAGCAAGAAGAAGAATTGATATCATCATCAAATAAATCAAGGTGATATCCCCTCACATTAAATATCACATCTCAAACATGCTTGAAGGAGATCATCAAAGAAGATCATCATCAAGAAAGCATCAAGTTGAATATATCATCATCTAGGAGCATCTTCACTTGACAAGTAAGTATATTTATATTTATGTTTGAATCTACTATAAACATGACTTCATTTTGCAAGGAGAGAAAGAAAATTGTTGGGTCATCAAATTTCCTTGCATGGAAGAAGAGGATAGATTTGACCCTCATAGAGAATGAAGTTATTGGACATGTTAAGGGTTCGATCTCCAAACCATCACAAGAGGAAGATCAAGCACTATTGAAGTATATGAAAGGGAAAATAAGGTCTCAAATAATTATCATAGAATCAATCAAGGGTTCCCTCATCCCTTATGTAGCAAAGTTGGAAAAATTTAAAGAAATTTATGATATGTCGGTAGAACTATTTTCCGTAACTACTGTAGGAGAAGTTATATAATTGAGAAACAAACTATAAAAAATGAAGGTATCAAAGGAAGAAGGGGTAGCCTCATACCTTATGAGGGTATCACAAATAAGAGATCAACTATAAGAACTGGGATAAATAATGTCCGATAAATAAATTACCACCATTGCGCTCAATGCACTACCTGATGAATGGGGCAACTTTGTATCAAGTATCTATGGAAAGAAGGAAGCCACTCCATTCAGTGAAATTTGGTCATTATGTAATATTGAAGAAACTAGGTTGAAAGAAAAAAGTGATGTTGGATCAAATGAACAAGTTCAAGAATATGCTTCCATGGCTAGGAGAAAAGGAAAGTTTGGAAAGTTTGATCCTCGGAAAAAGAAGAAGATCGATATGTCAAAGATACAATGTTATGAGTGTAATGAATATGGGCACTTTAAAAGGAATTGTCCTAAACTTAAGAAGGAAAACAAGAAGAGAAAATAAAGAAATGAATCCCATGTCACTGAAGAAGTGGAAGAACCTAAAAAGAAGAAGACAAAGAAGGAAGAAGTGAAAGACCTCTACTATGACTAAAATATACTTGAGTTCCTTTCAGTTTTGTAGAAGATAGACATCATGATGGAAATCATAAAAAAAATTAAGATGCATTAGAGTTGAAATAGAAATGACATTGTCATATAATCTTGGTAGGATAGTTGAAGTAGAAGTCTACATGGTTGTAGCAGTCATCATTTGTTAAAAAATGCAGAAAGAAAGTCTCAATTTGATTTTCGTAGGTCAAATTGAGAAAATTCAAATTTCTACATTTGTAGACAAGTTGGATGCAGTTAACTTGTGTGACATGGCTCGTGTCACCCAGTTTACACAGTAAATTCAAGTTAGAGGCCTTGGAGTTAAGTTAAGCATGTGTGATTGATAATTTGTAGAAATCAAGGTCAGTTATTTCAAGTTGTTTTCAATTAAACTATTTCATACTGTTGGAGGAACTAGTGGAATGTCAGTTGTGCAGTGAGACTTCAGTCAAACTCAATGATCATCTAGTTAACCGATCAATCAATCAAAAGTAGCTAGTGCGTGCAGAGAACTCAAGTTCCCCAGTTGTGGTGGATATTTCAAGGCAGTGTAACAATAGTTGTTGACTAGCCTTGAGTGTACAGGTGTTGCATGAAGTTAGATTATAAACCTTGGGAATTGTGCAATCAATTTGAGGAATTTACTAAATAGTAGGGGCCTAATTTCTCAAGGAATTGTGCAAGAAAATAGGGGCTCAAGATGAGGTACATATTGACTAAGTTTAGGTCAAAGCTTCTCAATGAGCAGTGAGATGGGTTATTCACTTGCAAATTGTGATTAGTTGAGCAAAGAAATTGTAATACATCTATATTCATCATATTAATGCAAGCAGACATTGGGGTTTTTAGAAAATTGCTTTCCCTGGAAAAAATATTGTGTGCATGTGTGTTATTTGTCATTGCATGTTTGTGATTGATGTTCTAAATTGTGAATTGAATTCCACAGAGCAGTAGAGTAGGTTTTTGTCTTGTTATTTTGATTAAAAATTCATGAGTAATTGAAAATATACACCATAATTTCTACATGGTATCACAATAGGATTCACATTAGAGTAGGAATTTCAAAGTTTTTTTTTGAGGAGAATCGATTTTGCAGTTCAATGTAGCAAGATCTATTCAGAGTTGGGAAGATGACCTTCAATGGGATGAGATTAGAGTATGCCTTGGAAAGCAACTCTAATTTCATTGCATGGAAGGATCACATGGAAGAAATATTCGATGACAATGGATTGCTAGAATACATCAAGATAGATGTTGCAAAACCATAGGCATCTGATGCCCATAACCTAGCTCAATGGAAGAAAGATGTATCCAAGGTGAGGATAATAATATTGGAGGGAGTGTGAGCTCACATTGTCACAAATATCCATGGGAAAGAAACTCATTATGTAATGTGGAAACAACTGAAAGAACTTTTCTATAATATTAGCGACCATAAGAAATTGGTGCTCAAGGATAAACTTCAAAATATCAAGCTGCAAAAGAATGAAACTATTCAATAGTATTTGATCAGGTTCACAAAAGTTCATGATGAGCTTACAGGAGTTGGTGTTACTATTTAAGACGATGACTTGGTAAACCTATCCCTTCTAGGCCTTCCTAAGAGTTGGCATAGCTACAAAGATTCAGTGAACGAGAGGAGAAATTACCAAATTGGGAACACTTATGGTCTGATTTGGTACAAGAGGAAATAAGGTGAAATAATCGAAATGTGAATTCATCCAAGGGCGAGGACAAATAAAATTTTACATTGGTTGGAAAGGGAAATAAGGGAAAAGGGAAGAAATCTCAAACCAAACCAGAGTCCAATATAAGGGGAAAGAAGAAATATTTGTCTGAAATTAAACGCTTCAATTTTCATGATTTTGGGCACTATGCCATGAGGTGTCCACACAAAAAGTCGAGCACAAAGACCTTAGGAGGAGCAGCACGTGAAGATTTGGCTTCATGATTCGAGCTTGAATTCACCGTTATTTCATGCATGGATAACATAGTGAAGGGGAGTGTGTGGTACTTGGAATCAGATGCATCATTCCACATGATAGGGTGTAGGGAATTTTTCAGTGACTTAGAGGAGAAAGATCTCCAGATGCACATTGAGCTAGGGGATGATGGATGATTAAACAAGATCGCGATTGGTACAATCACCTTTTAGGGGGACTCGAGTTCCCCTCTCAGACTCAAGGCCGTCATGCTTGTTCTAGGCTTAAAGAAGAATCTCATCTCTGTTGTAGTTCTGGAAGACGTGGTTATGATGTGATATTTAGCAAAGGGAAAGAATTATTGAGACACAACCACGGGACAAGTGAAGTAGATCGGGGTTTGTGTGAAGAACCTGTATAATTAAGATGTGGAATATTGTGTTGCATTAAGCACTAAGGTGGATAAAGTGTAGAGCTACGATGTCAATGAACTTTGGCATAGAATATTTGGCCATTTGCATCATGGCACCTTGAATATTATGCAAAAAATAACCATTGGACTCCCTAAAGGAGAACTTGAGAAATGGGAAGTACGCAAAGGATGTACTTTAGGGAAGTACACAAAATCCACATTCCATGGTCGCGACAACAAAGCACATGCAGTCTTGGAAAAGATCCACTCCGATGTTTGTGGACCTTTCTTGACATCCTCCACTGCCAAACACAAACATTTGGTCATTTTTATTGATGATTTCTCAAGTGTTGGATGTTATTCATGTGGAAGAAAGATGAGACATTCTCCAAGTTCATAGAATTCAAGGCACTTGTTGAGAAAGAAATCAACAAGAAGGTGAAGGCTCTCAAGAGTGATAATGGAGGCGAGTATGTTTCGAATGAATTCAGAAATTTATGTCTGAAAGAATGAATTCGAAGAGAGATAAAAACACCCCAAAACCCACAACAAAATGGGGTGGCTGATAGAAAGAACCGAAACATTATGGGAGTTGCGAGGGCTATGTTGCATGACTAAGGCCTACCTCTAAATTTGTGGGATGAGGCATGCAACACAATAGTCTACTTACAGAACTGGAGTCCTCATCAGATTATTGGTATGGTTACATCAAAAGAGGCCTTCTTGGGGAGAAATTGAGATGTTTCTCACTTCAAGATTTTTGGAGCCTCTATTTACTGCCATGTATCCAAAGAATCAAGGAAAAAGATTGAGCCAACAACAGAGTTAGGGGTATTTGTGGGTTATACAGAAAATCCACACAACTACCATGTGTACTTTCCATCCTTCAGAATGATGTTTGTGAGAAGGGATGTAAATTTTGATGAGGCGAAATCCATGCAATGCTCTCTTGAGAGGGAGGTTCAGATCCCTCTAGAAGAGGAGATTTTAGCTCAAAAGAAGGAGCCTCAGGAAGTTGTGGAACAACCACAAATTGAGGAGCAGAGAGTGGAGACATCCACTCAAGTAGGACCATCTAGAGAAGGCAGAAAAATAACTGGGAAGTTGATGTACTTGTGCAGGATGTGATGGAGAATGTGGGAGCTCCTTTAAATTTGTGCAGGTAGAGAAGGTCACCTGAATGATACACTGGATACATGGATCTAATGAATGACCATGTAGATACTGAGCCATCTTGTTTCGAGGAAGAAGTAGAGAAACATGTATGGGTTGATGCAATGGTGGAAGAGTATGAATCCATTGTAAATAAAATTGTTTGGGAAGTGGTCCCAAGACCGACAGATAAATCAATTGTGGGTTCGAGATGGATCTTCAAGGTTAAACATGTAGTAGATGGAAGCATAGAGAAGTATAAGGCCATATTTTTGGCCAAGGGATACTCTCAAGTTGAGGGAATTGACTATGATGAGACCTTTGTTGTTGTAGCAAGGTACTAATCCATTAGATCAATTATTTCATTGACTCTGTAGATGGGGTGGAAGATCTACCAAATGGATTTAAAAAAAATGGTCAATGGGGTTATTGAGGAGGAGGTGAACATCAAGAAATCTAAAGGTTTTTATACATTTGATCGGTAGTCTCATGTGTGCAGACTCAAGTGAGCATTGTATAGTCTCAAGCAAGCACCCCATGCTTGGTACACTAAGATTGGCAGTCATCTCACTAGTTTGGACTTCAACAAAAGTGAAGTGGATGAAAAACTCTATCACATCTTGGTAGAAGTTAAATTTATTATTATTGTATTATATGTTGATGATTTAATTTTAACTGGGGATGAGCAGATGATCATATCTTGCAAGGACGACCTTGTAAGGAAATTTCAAATGAAGGACATGGGTCTCATGCACTACTTCCTTGGGTTGGAAGTATGGCAAGGTGATTGGGAACTATTTTTGTCTCAAGGAAAGTACGTGAATGAGATACTACATATATTCCGCATGGAGAGTTGTAAACCCATGGAGACAAATCTAGAGACCAATTGGAGGAAGGAGCATGCCACTTCAAGTAAAGAAGTGGATGATACCATTTATCTGCAGTTAGTGGATTCACTAATGTATCTTGTGAACACATGACCAAATATATGCTATGAAGTCAACCAACTAAGCCAAGCTATGGGTAGGCGAACAAAATTATTTTGGGAGGCAGTTAAGCATGTTTTATGGTATTTCAAAGGCATTACCCTATTTGGACTATGGTACAGATGGACATAGGGAGTGAAGCTGTGTGGCCTCACAGATGCATATTGGGTAGGGATTCTATCTGATCAAAAGAGTACATCAGGTTGAATTTTCAGTGTTGGGTCCACAATAGTTTCTTAGTATAACAGGAAGTGAAGATATGTGGCGCTCAACTTGACAGAAGAAAAATACATGGTTGCAAGTCAAGCAACATGTGAGGTGATCTGGATGAGAAAGATACTTGTGGGACTGTTTGGTCAAATGATGGATCCAACTATGATATACTATGATAATAAAAGTTGCATTAAGCTCTATGAGAATCGTATATTTCATGATCGATCCAAGCATATAGATATCCAATATCACCATTTGCGGGACTATGTGAAAAGGTGGATAATGTTAGTATAATACATTTCGACAAAGGAACAAGATGTTGACATTTTGACAAAGGATTTTTCAAGAGGGAAGTTCGAGTGCCATAGGTCCAGGAAAGGGATGGTTGATAATCCATTTCTTGTTGAGAGGGAGTGTTTAAAAGTGCAACAAAAAAGTCTCAATTTGAATTTCCACATCAACGGACAACTTGGATTAAATTAACTTGTGTGACATGGCTTGTGTCACCAATTTTACTCAGTAAATTCGAGTGGGGTATGTTCCAAGAGAGACAATGATGAGGGTGTCTATACATAATTGGTCTCGCCAACATTATGCTCCGATATCATGGAGAGATAGAGATGTTAGTCAAGGCCTTGATATTTGACAATGTTGTTTGATATGATGCTATACATATGGGTTACTAATCTGACTCTTTTTATGAGAAATTATTCAAATTGACAACGACCAAGTACCATTATGAATACCCCCTAGTTAAGAGCGAGTGTTGAAAAGTCTAACTAGGTCCGGTCTTCATAATGACACATGTAATTACGATTTTATGTAATTGATGAAAAGAAGAAAAATAAAATTATTAATGTAATGCTTGTCCCATGGGTTTCATAAGAAAGGAATTTTATTTTTAGTAATGGTTCCCATTGTGAGCCTTTAGGTTTTGTCATCTGGTCATAAAATTCATGTATGAAGGACCCTTCTTGGCCATGATACATTTTGTATAAGTCATTAAATAAGTATGAAATCCCTCTAGGACAAGCATAAGACCTCTCCTTTAGGTCAGATTCAAAATAGAATAGATGAGCTCCTTCAAATGACACGTCGGTTCACCCTCCAACAAGTCGACTTATTGGATGAGAAAACAACTATAAATAAGGCAACTCGACATCATGTATGTGTCAATATCATGTATGAAGGACCCTTCTTGGGCATGTCACATTTTGTAGGAGTCATTAAATAAGTATGAAATCCATCCATGAAAAGCACAAGACCTCTCCTTCAAGTCGGCTTCAAAATACAATAAATGATCTCCTTCAAATGAAACATCGACTCACCCTCCAACAAGTCAGCTTATTTGATGAGGAAACAACTATAAATAGGGCAAATCAACATCATTCTAGGCATATATTTTTTATTCATCATCAAGTCTGCAATAAGTGATGCGAAGTTCATTAAGGAAGCCTATTATCAAGTGAAGAAGGGAAGAGTATAAACCAAGCTCTTTTCAGGTCAGTTTTTCGGTTGATTTCCTCTACACGTGTGAGATAGCAAGATATTAGTTACAAAAGAAGGAGTTGAGAAGAATTATAGTCCTCTTGGATAGCCCAGTTGGAGGATGGTCAAGTCAAGAAGGAAGTTGAGTCAAGCTAAGAGAAGACCCTATACAAAGAAAATAAAATTAAGGCATAAGATAAGGTCTTATGCATGAGATAGGGTTTCTGAATTAGAATCACAAACCTAATTCAAGAAGGCCGAAGGTCTGAAGTAGATGGAGGTCGAAGTGGAAGAGGAGCCAAGAAAAAGGAAGGAGCAGAAGGTTGAATATGTTTGTCTAAGGATCTCATCAAGGTAACTTTTGTCTTTATCTTGGAGTGGAAAATAGGTCAAGGGTCTTGGTCTTGGTATTCGTCAATTGGAATCTCTATAAGAAGAAGAATTTTTTTGGGTTTTCTTGTCAATAAGGAGAGGTTTTGGCCCTAGATGATAACCTACATGGTTTATGGTTTATATTGGTAGTTGTTTGATGAAAAAGAACACTAATAATCTAAGTAAAGGAAGATCATAATATAAGAAATTAAAAAGCATTCACAAGAAATTATCTAAATAAGAGAAATCACCTAATATCTCGACGCCCTAGATTTCTCAACTCCTTTTCATCATTTTCTAGAGGCATCATGGTATTTTGGGTTATTTTCCTCATTGTATTCCCCTCCTGTAGCTTCACAAAATCCTCCTGTAGCATTAGAGTACCTCCTGTAGCAATACAGGTCCTTTTTGTAGCATCACAGTGAGGAGGTGAAAGTCAAATGTCTTGCTGATTGGATGGCAGAGAGATAGTTATATGACTGGAGAGCATGGAGATGAGGTGCATGGATGGAAGGAGGGATCAAAGATTGTAGGTATTTTCATGTAGCCTTGAAATTTTCCACTGTGTGCAATCCTACAAAAGAAGAGAAAGATTAGAAGGCCTGGTGTAAGCTTCTTCTGTGTGTTCCTTTTTCTTTTTATTTATTTTTTGATATAAAAATGTTGCCTTTGTGGAGGTTTTCAGCCTACATACCTGCCATAGGTGCCTCAGAGGAGGTTTTTACTTGGGGATCTTTATTTTTTTCTTCTTTTTTTTTGCTTCTAGGATGGCTTAGAGAGGTTTTCAACCTTGGAGTTGGCCTCAGATGCCTCATAGAGGTTTTCATCTAGACATTATTATTATTATTATTATTTTTCAAATTTCTAGGAATGTTGTGGACTAGAAGCAATAAAAATACCAATCACAGTTAATTATCTGTTGAATGAACTAATAAATTCTTCCTTGGATAGAGGTCTTCTATATAGCTTCAACCTATAACCATTTACAAGTAAGGTAATTCCTTCCTCATCAATGGTTCTGATATGGACATATCCATTTTAATGACACTTTTCTACTGGGTATGGACCCAACCATCTTTTCATTAGATTCCCTTTGAAATATTTGAACCTAGAGTCATATAACAAGGCCCAATCTCCTTCTTGAAAAGTATTTTCCTAGGTATGCTTGTCATGACAAACATTTATTTGCAGTTGTATGACTTTAGTGTGTAGGAGATCTTACATCCTGAACTCATCTAATCCATTAAGTTGGAGAAACCTTTATTTTTTTGATGCAGTGAAGTCTAAGTCCAACTGAACTTCCATCCTGAAAGTGTTATATTCAAACTCAATAGAAAGCAAAGCCTTCTTCCCATAAACCAAGTCATATGGAGTGAACCGAGTGGTGGTTTTCCAAGTGGTGTTGTATGCCCAAGTGGCATATACTATTATTTCTTCCTAATATTTCCTAATGCTAAAAACAACCTTGGTGAGGATGCTCTCCAATGCTCTATTTGTGACCTCTACTTTCCCATTTTCTTGAGGGTGATAGGCAGTGGATGGATTGTGCTTGATATGGTGTTGCTTCATGATATCTTCAATTAGATTTGATGTGAATTGCTCCTTGATCAGTGACTACCTCCCTTGGATACCCAAACTTGTACAGGATGTTTTCTCTTAAAAACTCATCCACTTTCTCCTCAGTTGCTACTTTGACTGCCTTTGTTTCAGCCCACTTTGTCAAGTAATTAGTGCACACAATGATGTACCTCTTTTGTCCTAATGGTGGATCAATTGGCCCAATGAAATCCATGCCACACATTTCAAATTGCTCTAAGGCCACTTGAGGTTGTACGGGCATTTCATCCGTGGGTGTGGGTTTTCCCATCCTTGGTTACTGTTCACACCTAGTGGTGTATCGCCTTGCATCTTGGTGTAAATTGGGCCAATAGTAACCAACCTGTAAAACTTCAAGGGTTGTCCTTTTAGCAGCAAAATTACCCCCATAAGGTCCATCATGACATGCTGAGAGGATATAAAATACCTCTTCTTCTATTACACATCTCCTCAAGATCTGACCTAGTCCCAGTATGAAAATATCTCCCCCAATCCAAGTGAAAGGAGAGCTTTTCCTTACAATATTGTTTTTCTCTCTGGATGATAGATTAGGAGGGAACCTCCCAACAACCAAGTAGTTGGCTATGTTAGCAAAACAAGGAGAAAGAAATGAGATGGAAATGAGCTGTTCATTTAAAACTTGATCGTCCACCATCTCCTCATTACCTGTAGGCAAGATTAGCCTGGACAAAAAATATGCAACCACATTTTCTTTCCCTGGTTTGTTAATAATAGTCAAATCAAATTGTTGTAACAATAACAACCATCTAATTATCCTCGCATTAACATCAGGATTATTCATTAAATATTAATGAATACATGATCAATATGAACAAAAGTTTGATACACAATGATATAGTGCTTGAATTTATTTAAATAATGTACTACAAATAAGAGTTATTTTTCAGTGACAGTGTAATTCAACTCCACTTTAGAAAAATTCTTACTAATGAAATAGATAACACAAGGAAATTTATCTTCTACTTGTCCTAAGACTCCCCCCACAAATTTATTTGATGCATCAGTATGGATATGGAAAGGCAACACCTAGTTGGGACCCCTAAGGATGGGTGCATTGGTAAATTTTTCTTTCAAGACTTCAAGGGCCTCTTGAAAGTTGCTTGTCTAACAAAAATTTGAATCCTTGGCCAGTAACCCAAACAAAGGTGAAGCCACTTTACTAAATTACTTGATAAATATCCTATAATACCCAGCTAATTCTAAGAAAATCTTGACATCTCTTTGATTTTGAGGGGTAGGGACCCTTTTGATGATGGCAATCTTGTTTGGGTAAACCTGTATCCCTTCCTTTGATATGGAATGGCCAAGGACAATCACTTCATTCATCAAGAATTCACATTTCTCGGGGCTCAATGAGAGATTCATTTCAATACATTTCTTGAAGATCTTGCACAGATTGGAGAGAGCTTCATGGAATTCACATCCATGAGTGAAATCATCCATGTATATTTCAAGAGAGTCATGAACAAGTTCAACAAAAATACTCAGAACTGCCCTCTGGTAAGTAGCAAGGGAGTTGCACAAACTGAATGGAATAAATCTACAAGAAAATGTATCCTAAGGATATGTAAATGTGGTCTTGTCTTGGTCTTCTGGGCTGATATGGATTTGGTTGTATCCCCTAACTCCATCCAGGAAGGAGAAAATTTTCTTCCCTGCAAGGCCATCTAGGACTTGTTCAATGAAGGGTAAATGAAAATGATCCTTCTTTGCAACCTTGTTAAGTTATCGGTAATCGACATAGATTCTCCACTTCCCAGTCTTCTTGGGAACTAAACAATAGGTGACACCCACTCACTATCTGAAATGGGGTATATGAACCTTGCATCCAGTAGATTTTGTAGTTATTCTTTCACAATGTCCTTAAGAACTGGGTTCATCCTTTTCTGGGGTTAGATCACAAGCTTGAATCACTCCTTTATGTAAATATGATGAGAACAACATAAGGGATGCCCACCTTTAATTTCCTTATAATCCCAAGCAAAAGAATCTAGGTGTTGCCTCAACACATTGCACAACCATTCTTCCTATTTGGTCGAGAGTAAAGGATTGATCTTTAGAGTTCTGGATGGGCCAAACTCTACAATATTGACATGTTCTAGACTTGAGTCAATAAGGCATAAGTCAGTGCAAGGACTAATCCCAGATTCTTTCGTCAACTCATCAATTGGTATGGGAGTGGGAGGATGGTTATAAAGGAAATGGTCAATGAGGTCACCATCATCAAGTTGTCCCCCTCCAGTAATAGTATCTAGAGTGCATATTCGGTAAGGGTTGGTGTGATACAATTAATCCTCTTCCTCCTCTTCTAACCACAAGGGTAAGTCATGTTCAATACAAGGTTGAGAAGGAGGATACAATTCCAGTTGTTTTGACAAATTTCCATTCTTAATGGTCGTATTATGAACATGTTGATGCCTCAAAAATCGCTGCATCAACATCGGGGATAACCACCCGGTTTGGACCTTAAAGGCAACTCCTTTTCCGTTTGGTATGGTGGCTCTGACTGGATATAACGGGACCAATTTCCCAATGATTGGTATATGGGATGAATAAATGATTGATTTTCTAATATCTAACGATGATGGATGAATGATCTAATTTAAAAGTAAAATATAAACAACTATTCTATCCCAGGAAATTGCTGCTTTTAGTGTAACTTTGGATGGTCTTTATTCACAAACAGGCATATAGATGACCTTTGTTGGTAAGTAAAGATGTTTATTCATATGATAATTACTAAGCCCAAATAGTTGAACAAAGCAATCAAGCAAACATTATTACACTATTTCTCATTTATATCATAGACATAGACATGAGTGAAAGAATAACAGTCCTCGGACATCCAATAGTGAAAAGTACAAGGCTTGCTGTTAAAGCACATATATATATTCAATGATAGCAAAATTTAAACGAATGCAAATTCATATAAAAATGACAGAAAAGCATAGATAATAGTACCATATGTTTATTCGAGTCACTTCCAATATTAACTGCATTCACATTCCTTTTTCCGACGTAGAAAACACTTCCACAAGAGGCAATAGTGCACAGATTATCAATGCTTTCTTTGTCAGAAATCAGAATACTGGCCTAGTCTTTATAAAAAATAGATCAGAAGCACAATAGTGTGACTTCTTGATTTGATTTTATACAAAAAATGAGGACCCTTTCCAATGCATTGAAAGGGCCTATAAATACTAATTAACCTAACTAATTAGAAAATAAAACTGCTAATAAATTGGTACAACTATGCTATGAAGATCTCCTCAAAATCGGCTTGTCTTTAGTCGGCAGCATGATTCATTGCTTCGAATGATCTCTCTTTGGCTTGAGCTGGAATATTTCTATCATCGATTGCACTTCTGGGGGGCGGCTTAGGCGAGAATTCAATTGAGCTGAGTATGTGGCATCTTGTATCTCGGGGATCATGCAACTGATAGCATCAGTTAAACACTTGAGCGCGGCCCTCTGACTGTATGGCTTGATTAGGAAAAACCAAAAGGTATCCCAAGTTAGACTTTGGATGCCAGCGATTAATCTTCCTTTCTTTTCCAGCTCCTGGTTGCCTGTTAGTTCCAAGGCTTTGGCCGATGTTAATTTTCCTGGATTACACTGAGAAATCATATTAGACAAATAAAGAGTGTCGTTGAAAAATTCAATTAAATTGCTAGTAGATAACCGACATCTCGAGGTTTCTCTTTCTGCCTTCATTAATTGAGTCTGCCACTCTAGGAACAAGATGTCTTTGTGTGCTTCAATAATTTTGGGCAGATCCGAAGCCTATCCTTCAAGGGAGTCTTGCCAGGTGAGGAAATTGGTTAAGGTTTCATCGGCCTGTTCCAATTCCTGTCTGGCTTCAACTGATTTATCAACTATAGCTGTAGTAATTTCACAAAGAGGTTCAGCCAAAGAAATTTTATGACATAGTAGTCTCAGTTGTGTAATCAATGCTTTATTGATTTGTAGAGCTTCTGTTCTGAATTCTGCTATTTGAGGAAGGCTCCTGAACTTTTCCACTTCTTGTGACAGTTGAGCGATTTGCTCATCCTTAGTCTTGCTCATTTGTTCGTTCATTGCCTTTAATTTGGCCACTGCTTCAGACAGTTCCTTCTGTTTCTGCACTGCACTTGAATCTATTCTCTGTTTCTCTTTGTGTAATTGCTCAGTTAATTGGTTGTTGGTCTGCCGCTGTGCTGCTAGCTGTTGTTCCAATTGATCTATTTTTCGCTGTGCTTCGGACACCTGTAACTGCAATGAATCAATCATTTGATCTTTTTCTTTGAGGAGACTGCTCACTTCCGAAGCCTTATCCATTGTGGCTGCCGAATATGCTCCGACATACTGGGAGAGTTTTGTAAGGTCATCGGAAGGGTTCAATTCCTCCTTCCACACCACGTTAGCCATCTCTGTTTGATCTGGAAAAAGGGAAGATTGATCAAGTCTTTTCCTTTTCCTCTGTCTTTTCACCACAGCCCTGTGTTTAGGGCTATAAAAGACGTCTAGTGGTGGTATTTCTTATACCTGTAAAACAATTTGATCCGATGGATCTTTGAGGATTATTTATACATCCTTACTACTGGGTAGGTCGCTGGTTCCTTCCATCGGAACCATAGTTGTGGTTGTTTCTTGGCTGACTGTCACTTGAGGCTTGCCGAATCCTGGTGGAGTCTCGAGATTATTAATAATAGAGTCAAATTGCTCCACTCCTGGAGGAGTTTTGGATCAATTTGAGTCTCCAAATCAGTAACTTCACTGTCATGCTTCTTCCCTTTTTCCTGCTCCTTTTCTTTCTCGTGCTCTGTTTCTTTTTCGGGAGTTTCTTTTGCAGCAGGAGGCTCGTCAGTACTCTTCTGCCCAGGCTCACTTGACTTAGTTGTTGGTGTAGTGGCCAACAAGTCCAGAGGCAGAGTTTGCAACCTCTGCTCTCTGAGCCTATTGAATTCCACTAGTGCTTCATCATTATATCTCATTCTAGCCAATGTTTTAACCTGAGACAAGGATTCTGCTGAAGAAAATAAATCATCAAATTGATATTTTTCATGGTCAAACTTGGTGAGTTTGGCCTGTTCGAGCACATTGTAGGCAACCTTCCAGGGATCGAATTGCCTACTAGGGATGGTCGCAAGGTTGAGCACATTAATTTTGCCTGCCTCCTTCTCAACATGTTTCCAATCTAGTATGGTATAAACACCACATATTAAAGGGAATACGGGCCATAGCTGCTTTTTGGAAGTCCTAAGAGTTTTGGACGTTCCAGCGGTTGTGATTTGGTAGGCTAATTCACGTGCCAACAGTTTATTGGGCACATATAATGGGAGAACATGGGGTTTTGTGGCACTGCCAAACACCCGTATATACGTGAATTTTTCTTCCGCGAACCAATTACCCACTACAGTTAAATCAATTTCGGCCTCCTCGGAAATTCTTGGGGCAGGCCTATCAAAGATAGCATAATAAATGGGCAACATAAAACCATTACAGATTTGATATAAGTGGTCTTTGTAATGTGCCTTCCATAACATCTGATGGTAGATGTGAATTGGTTTGGGGTCCTGTGGCATCCACCTCCACGCGAGTATCGAGTATTCAGAATTAAAACAAAGCATATCCATGACATAAGCACTGTAATAGAAGGGAGGGATAGTACGGGTAGTTTTGCGTGAATTGAATCTAAAATCAAGAATTGCAAAGGCTAATTTATCAGACAAAATATTGGCCCAATCCATGATATAACTACTTGTTTCCGCTTCCGTTAAAGGAACCATTTCGATATGAAATCTTGCAGAATCATGCATCCCCCATATCCTACACATCATCGCCCCAGCGTAATAGTAAGGAGATGCTAAAGAATCCACAGAGTACTTACCTGATGAATCGTGTTTGTGCTTTGTTGGATTCTGTCTCCATTGTCTGATTGGGGCTGATTCCGTCTCATTTTTATCTGCGAATTTCTTCAGAAAAGCTTTGTTGTATTTCTTCTCCGGCTTGGGCAAATGGTACATTTTCCTCAAGTCATCAGGCTGGAATGAACCGAAAACTCTTCCATCAACTGTGCAAAAGGTCCTATTAGAAACAAGAATTTGTTCAACCACCCATCTGACCACATCAGTGTAAGGGAGAATTTTCTCCCGAGCTGCTATCCTGTGTAGAAACGAGTCGGCCAAATCCTTTAGCGAAGCTTCTGATTTGTTGGTTGAGTCTACAGTCGCTTCTTCTTCTGTTTCCTCTGGTTCTTCAGCCTCAATCAGATTATAAATGCTTTGCCAACTGGTATTTCCCAGGCCGAGACATGTAGTGTCTGAAATCAATCCCTTCTTGCTTGGTCCTGGGTCACTGGTGGGCTGGATAGTAACTGCAGGGGCTGCTGCCATAGCGGACCTCTTAGATTTCTTCCCCATTTGCTTAAAACTTGAAACTTCGGCAGAATTCTACACAAGGAAGGAAGACCAGCGTGATACAAAGAAACAGATAGCAAGAGTTGATATGAAAGAGTATGAATAAAAAAAAACCACGATAAAAATTGCCGCAGATAGAATCTAAGTGGAAAATCTTGGCATAACTCCTTCATTAATTGGCCGCTTCATCTGTTAGTGATGATAAGGGAGCTTTTAAATAATCCATCATAACGTATATTGATTCAAGCATGGCTTATATTTTGGCGGTTAATCGCATTTGATGATTGGCGTTGTGAAAAGGAGGATTTACATAATAATCCAAAATATCGTTCAATCACCGAAGGTGATATAATGCATGCCAATATTTATTATGTTTAGAAATACGTGCCAAGATTTAATGTATCACAATTGGGGCAGGGCTTGGGTTCCTTTATTTGTGCCATTGTGAATCGCCGATAGCACTATGCCTCATCGCGTCGGGGGATTTGAGGGTGGCTCAATTAATGCAACACTTACCAATGCCGATTGCCGATAGCGATGCCTTTATCGCATCGGAGGAATGGGGAATGCTTTATAGGTGATGAGCTTTGTCTTTCCCCGATATCCGATAGCGATTTCCCTTTTCGGATCAAAATTATTCAATGTGCCTTTACTTATGTTTCTTTTGTTATTGCGATATGCGATCTTGCGATCGCTTTATCACAATAATAAAAGCTTTATAACTTGTTTTTTTTTAAAGGCGCTTTTCTCATGGTTTTCAAAAGGGAAATCATATTTCAAATGGTCTTTTTATGAGGGTTTTTCCTAATAATAAGTAAATACCAATTTATTCACATATCTATGTTTAAAAGGGACCCATTTCCTATTATGATTTCAAAGAAAAATTTTATGAAATGGGGGGTTGTTGTACAACACAACAATTGGCGATTCACTGGGAGAAACAATTATCTCTGGGAAAAGTTAAAATACTTAAGCTTTTAAATCTGAAAATCTTATCTGAGTGAAAGAATCTAATATAATTAGAGCAACATAAATTCTGAATGTAATGGTAACTATCTCTGCTATTCTCTTCTCATGTTATAATTAAATACATTCTATGTTTCAAACTAGCCTTGATTGGTTGCTAATGATAAAACAAAAACTTCTCCATCTTAGCTTTATAATGACTCCTTTGCCATAGGTAGAGCCTCTGCTGCCAGAAAACATCTATAGTTTCGACAGGGATACCTTTTAACCATTCGATCGTTCATTATCCCATCCATTTCAGAGTATGATTAAAAAGAATGAATCCGGAAATATGTTTTCATATTTTTGTATCATTTTCCTTTTTCTTCATTTTGTAAGATAAAAAGCCATTGTCCTGGTTTGGTAGCCAGTTGTTTGACAATTCCATTCACTGGTAATAATTTAACTGAACAAGTTGGCTCGTGATGAGACCCCTTGTCTTATAATTATAAGCCATTACCCTGTTTTGGTATGCAGTATTGGTAATTTCAGTTGAACTATTTCCCTATGATCATGGTAAGCAGGCTTGTGATAAGACCTCTTATCTTTTACCTCAAGTATATTTTAGAATTACACTCTGAGTAATTATAACTCTTGATGAATGGGATGAACAATTTTCTCCTTAAGAGAGGATGGATGACAGGATAAGAGTTAAAGATGCTAAGACTGAATCAGTATCCGTTTTGTATTGATAACCGTTTCGAGGCTGCTTAAAAACATTAGAATGGTTTACAGTATTTCTAATCTTTGAGAAGAGTTTACAGAAATAAAATGGGGTTTCAGAATCTAAATACACCTAATTTCCTAGAAATCTTCCTTTCATTTAAGGTTTCCATTTTAAAAGCAAATATCATAAGCATTTCTTTTGAGAAACTTTTCAATGTAGTAAAGACCAATGGAAGGCTAACTTTATTCTTCTAACATCTAAAATCTAAGCTATGTACAAAAGTTTAGCTGGAAATTGAATATTTACAAAAGGGAGAAGGGATTACCTTCTCAATTAAATAATTTTTTCAAGATGAGGCCATTAACAGGAAGAGAATCTCTCTTTCCTGATAGATCTTGCAAAATGAAAGTAGAAGGGCCTATCTTCTCATTGATTTGAAATGGTCCAAGCCACATTTTCTGGAACTTTGTGTGTTTTCCTTTATCCTCATGGGCTTTGTCCCATTTCAAAACTAGATCACCAACTTGCAATTGTTTCGAACTGGTTGAAGTTGTATCAAAAGATGACTTGATAATTTGCTGATGTTTTGCATGTAGAATCCTGGATTTTTCCCTTTCTTCTTCTAATTTCAAAATTTGATCTTGTCTTAGTTGAATAGAAGATGAGGGAATTTCTTCGATAAACTGCACTAAGGCTAAAGACGGAAGCACTAAGTTAGCTGGTATGACAGCTTCCTTTCCATACACTAGATTGAATGGAGAAGTGCCTATAGAGGTTTTCTGAGTTACTCTATCAGCCCAAAGTGCAAATATCAAAGATTTATGCCATTTCTTATGATTCTGTTCAATAGTTCACTTAATAATTCTAATAAGGTTTTTATTGGTGGATTCTGCCAACCCATTACCCTGAGGGTAGTAATTTGTAGAATACCTCAATTTAAATCCCCTTTTGATAGCAAACTCAAAGATAGAATTTCCAGAGAAATAAGATGCATTATCAAAAACAAGAGCATTTGGGACACCAAACCTGGTAATGATGAATTGATCTATGAATTCCATAATTTCCTCAGAATTTGTTGTCTTTAAAGGAATCGCTTCAACCCACTTAGTAAAGTAATTAGTGGTAGTAAGGATATACTTATGCTGTTTGGATGAATGTGGAGTGATTTATCCAATGATGTCCAATCCCCATTGCTTAAATGGTTGCTCAATGTTGACTGGTTGCAAAGGGAAAGCTGGCTTTCTTTGTCTTCCACTGGAGGTTTGACAACTTTGACACTTCCTTACATATTCATGAGCATCTCTAAACAAGGTGGGCCAATAGTATCTAGCATGAATGATTTTGTGAGCTGTGGTGTTAGCTCCAAAATGTCCTCCTGCTGGTCCATCATGAAGTTCCTGCAAAACCTTTAATGCTTCAGGTTTTTCTAAGCATCTTAATAAATTTGAATCATAATTTCGCCTAAACAATACGCCATCTATAATTGTAAAGTTTTTTTCTTTTAATCTAATGGCACGTTTGTTTTTATAGGAGAGATTGGAAGGAGCATACCCATTTCTTAGATAGAAAATCAGATCTGTATACTGTGATTCAGAACCTGTGGTACTTATCTGATTGATTTCTTCAGTATCTTCTGTATTTTCAGGTTCTTGAATGTTGGATGCTCCTGCTAACAACCTGCAAAAACCTTGGCCTTTGACAATCTTCGCTGGCTTGATTTCCAAGTCATATTCTTGTAATGTTGTGACCCAATTTGCTCTCTTTTCTCCTAATTCCCTTTGAACCAGTAATTGTCTTACTGCCGAAAAAGGAACTATAACTTTTGTATGAGCTTTTAAGAGGAAGGGCCTATAGTGTTTTATGGCTTTGTACACAACAAAGGCTTGTTTTTCAACTTCCGAATAATTCAGTTCAGCACCTTGAAGATTTGAGCTGTAAAACGAAATGGGTGCTTCCAAGTTTTGATCATTGATTTGAGTCAATACTGCTGCATATGACGAAGCGGATGCGAGGGTATATAGTATGAAATGATTAGAAAAATTGGGAGTGCTTAAAGCAGGGGCATTAATTATTGATTGCTTGATGGAATCGAATGCCTCCTTTTCTGCAGATCCCCATTTAAACACTGAATTTTTCTTAATCATCATTTGCAATGGTAAAATAATCTTGGAAAAATCCGGAACAAAACGTTTAACAAAGTTAATCTGACCTAAAAATGACTGCATGGATTTTTTATTATGGGGAAATGGAATTTCAGAAATCTCTTTAATTATGTCTGGATCAATATAGATACCATCTTTTGAAACAATGAAGCCTAAAAGTTTTCCTTGATTAAGGGCAAAAAAGGACTTCTTTGGATTAAGAGAGATACCATATTTTCTACACTGTTCAGAGATTTGTTTTAAATCATGTACGTGATTAGACCTTTTCTTGGAAAATACAATAATATCATCTAAATAGACGACTACTGATTTATTAAGCAATCCTTTGAACGCTATGTCCATGGCTCTCTGAAATGTGGCTCCTGCATTGATGAGTCCAAAAGATGCCTTTTGGTAGGCATAAGTTCCCCACTTAGTTCTGAAGGTCGTTTTAAGCCTGTCATCAGGATGAACTAGTATTTGGTTATATCCTGAAAAACTGTCAAAAAAGACATTAATTCTGAACCGGCTACTGAATTTAATGTTTGCTCCATAGTAGGTAAAGGGAAGTTCTCCTTTTGACTTGCCTTGTTAAGATTTCTGAAATCAATGCAAATCCTGATATCGCCATTTTTCTTCCGAACAGGCACCATGTTGGAAACCCAGTTTGAGTGTCTCACAGGGAAAATTATCTTAGCCTTTAAGAGTTTATTCAATTCAACCTTTATTTGACTCTCAAGGTTAGGATGAATCCTTCTTAACTTCTGTTGTACTAGTTTTTGTTCAGAAAGCATTGGAATAGTATGTTGAATAATTGATGTATCATATGTTTTCAAATCATCATATTTCCAAGCGAAGTCATACTTGTTTTTTGTTAACAACTTAATGAATGCTGTTCTTTCTTCTATAGAAAGTCCTAGTCTCAAATTAATGTTTTGAGGGTTCTCATCAGTACCTAGGTTTATCAATTCAAATCTTAGAGTGGAACTCTGGATTTTTGAATTGGTCACCTGTTTAAACCTATCTTTAATATCATACAGATCTTCAAGCTTGACCACTGGTTTTGGTATTGAGTTTCCCTCTTGCTTTTCCTTCATCTGAAGGTCATGATCGCTTTCATCAATGATTTTTCCATCACAGGACTTGTCGGAAGTCAAGAAGCTTAAAATGCCTTCATCATGATTGAACACTCTCCAATTGGTGACATCACCGGGGATTGATGGTCTAAAAATTAATTCTACTGAAAATCTATCTAGGCTTTAATCTTCGGATGGTAGGAGTCTGGAAGCAACATTAGCTAACAGGTCTGCTGCTGCATTCTGGGACCCAGGGATGGGAGAAATATTGATTGCTAAAAATTGAGAGGTGAGTTCCTGTACCAGAGACTGATAGTGTTTGAGATGACCAGAGAGGCAATGAATTGTATTTCTCACCTGTTTAATAACAATCTATGAATCACCAAACACTTTCAAATACTAAACCTTGAGGCCAATCGCTTTGTAGAGTCCTTGGACTAGGGCCTCATATCCAGTTGTATTGTTTGTGCATTCAAATTCCAATCTGCATGATAACATAGTTTTTCTCCCTGAGGGCTAACCAAAATACATCCTGCTCCCGAGCCTTCACTAGACTTAGACCTGTCAAAATATAGTGACCAAAATAATGAATTATCAACAATTTTATTTACAGTTTCCTCAGTAATATTAAAACATCTTGACCTATCTGTTTGTGAAAAATTTTCGATCTGAGATGTGAAATTATTAACTGGGAAAGGAGATGGTTGGGCGGTGAAGTTGCCAAAGAATGATTCAGATGAATAATTCCCCAAGATATTGTTATTAAATGCTATTGGTTGGTTTTCTTGTTCAAACTCGGTAACTGTATGGGTCATGTGTTTCTCCCGATCAATCTTGATCTGATTCGGTTTTCCTTTATAAGGTAACCACATATGAGACCAATCGGTGGAAATATAACCGTGGAGTTTTTCGGACCAATCTCTACTTAAAATCAACCCATAAAATTCAGGTATATCAGCGATCAAAATATCAATTCTTTGAACTACTCTAGGATCAGCCGATAACCTGATAGTTACTCAGTTGATTTCCCATAAAACCTGGACTTTAGTTCTATCCAACTGTACAATATGAATTGCAGACTTTTGGGGTTCAATGTTCAGTTTGGAACAAACTGAAGCTGGCATTATATTAGAGGAAGCCCCTGAGTCAATCAAACAGTTGTGTAGGTTTCTATTATAGATCTCATAGGTTAAGAGGAAGGGTGGAGTATGAGAATTTGATCTATCCCCAATTAAGACTGCGTCAGTAGCTTCCACTCTACCAGAAGGCGGTTGGCCTGAATCATTAGCAGCTTTGGACAATACAGCATTGGGAAGAGGTGAAGAAGGAACGACATTTAACTCTTTAAGAAGTAACTTCTGCTGTTGTTTGAGTTTGCTAAGTTCAAACATAGTAATATTCGCCTTAGTCTTCTTCATGTCTTCGATAATATTGTAGTCCATAGAATCTGATACTACCAATGTCTTAGATGTTGAAGGTAGATTTGAAGATGATGGTTGATTTTGGGATGGTGTTGCCGAAGCTTTCTTTGTAGGAATCTTTTCTTTGGTAGTAGAGGAACCTGCATTCCTTTTCTTCGAAGTTGTTTGGACAGGTTCAGGAGTGCCTTTACTCCTAGTAGTCACGGGGAAAGCTTCTTGTTCATTTTCCGTATCGGAAGTGGGCAAAATAAAATCCCACATCCCATGGCATTCAACAGTCTCTTCTTCTTCGGGTTCCTCGGATGTCAAGACTGTTTCATCTTCTTCTTCTTCTTCAAGATCTGAATCGGCATTGGATATAACATTTGGTGGTTTTGATTCAGTTTTCTTGAAATTCCTAAATGGCCTTTTTGTTGAGGTTTCTGCTACTTGCTTTTTGATTTCGACCATTTCATTTGACATAGTCTTGAGGACTTTCTGTAAACCTTCCATATCATATGGATCTTTAGGAGTTTTCTTCTTTGAATCATCTTTGAAAGAAACTTTTTTGGATTTTCTCTCTTCAAGAGCAGCTTTCTTTTCTAGAGCATTAATACGTTTCTCCACAGCAAGTGCTTCTTTCATGTTTTCAGCTAAAGTTGGTTTTGCAGCCCTGTCTACGAAGATAACTATATTGGAGGGTAGGGCAGTTATATACTGTTCGCTTCTGATTTGCTCACTTGGTTTGGAGGCCGTTGGAATCTTATTCAAGAGTTTATTGAATCGTGAGTTGAATTATTTAGTCGGTTCTTTATGCTCTATCCTAAGATTGGAGAGATCATTGATCAATGTGGCTAAAGATCTATCATCTCCATACTTAGTAAGAAACTGTTCTTGGCAAATGGTCCAATTCGTAATGGATCCAGAGGGCAGGGAAAAATACCAAGATCCCGCTGATCCTTGCAAAGTATAAGGGAAAAACCTAACAAAAACATCTTCCTCTGTTAATCCTTTCAGATTGACTGATAACATGAAGTTATTAATATGTTCTTCGGCTTGTGTTCCAACATCTGGATTAAACTTGGGTAACCATTTTTTAGGAGAATCAGGCAATGCATGTAATGGTGCAAGCATATTGACCGCACCGGGACTATTCCATGGATCTGCCATTGAAACACCAGTAGTGGATGATATTGCTGATGAAATTCCAGATGTTTGGGAAGGAATTGATATTGAGGATTGGGCAGGTTGGGATGTTGAAGTTCCTGATCCCTGATGAACAACAATATGTAATGAGGGAGTGGATGGTTGACTTCGCGCTGGGGAAGATGAGATGGAGGATGTGGATGAGAATGCTTCACTGTTAGATCCTTCAGTGTTCTTCTTTGCCCTTTTCCTTTTAGGTAAGGCAACTCTGTAGGTTCGATACTGAGCTTTCCGCTCTGTATTCTGGTGAGAGGATGAGGTAGATTGAATTGCAAAGTCTCACTGCCTTGAGATACCTCAGATTTATGTGGTGATATCGAGAAGCCTTGAAGTTTATGGATGAGTAACTGAACTTCAGGGGACTCAGGACTTAATCGTTCTGGAGTATTGTGGGCTTGAGCAGTGGTAGTTGATTCCTCTTCTTCTCGCTTGGATACTGGAGAACCAACATGCAATTGGGAAGTACGAGGTGATGTGGAGGGAGATTTACTCTCAGAATGGATTGTAGGTTTGGGTTTTCTTGCCATTCATAGTTCATGCTCTCCTTCTAGCGCCAAAAATGTCGATGCCTCGAAAATCGCCGCATCAATATCGGGGATAACCACCCGGTCCGAACCTTAAAGGAAGCTCCTTTTCCGTTTGGTATGGTGGCTTCGATTGGATATAATGGGACCAGTTTCCCAATGATTGGTAGATGGGATGAATAAATGATTGATTTTCTAATATCTAATGATGATGGATGAATGATCTAATTTAAAAGTAAAATATAAACAACTATTCTATCCTGGGAAATTGCTGCTTTTAGTGTAACTTTGGATGGTCTTTATTCACAAACAGGCATATAGATGACCTTTGTTGGTAAGTAAAGATGTTTATTCATATGATAATTACTAAGCCCAAATAGTTGAACAAAGCAATCAAGCAAACATTATTACACTATTTCTCATTTATATCATAGACATAGACATGAGTGAAAGAATAACAGTCCTCGGACATCCAATAGTGAAAAGTACAAGGCTTGCTGTTAAAGCACATATATATATATATTCAATGATCGCAAAATTTAAATGAATGTAAATTCATATAAAAATGACAGAAAAGCATAGATAATAGTACCATATGTTTATTTGAGTCACTTCCAATATTAACCACATTCACATTCCTTTTCCAAACTTAGAAAACACTTCCACAAGAGGCAATAGTGCACAGATTATCAATGCTTTCTTTGTCAAAAATTAGAATACTAGCCCAGTCTTTATAAAAAATAGATCAGAAGCACAATAGTGTGACTTCCTGATTTGATTTTATACAAAAACTGAGGACCCTTTCCAATGCATTGAAAGGGCTTATAAATACTAATTAAACTAACTAATTACAAAATAAAACTACTAATAAATTGGTACAACTATGCTATGAAGATCTCCTCAAAATCGGCTTCTCTTTAGTTGGCAACATGATTCATTGCTTCGAATGATCTCCCTTCGGCTTGAGTTGGCATATTTCTAACATCGGTTGCACTTCTGGGGGGCGGCTTAGGCGAGAATTCAGTTGAGCTGTGTATGTGGCATCTTGTATCTCGGGGATCATGCAACTGATAGCATCAATTAAAAACTTGAGCGCGGCCCTCTGACTGTATGGCTTGATTAGGAAAAACCAAAAGATATCCCAAGTTAGACTTTGGATGCCAGCGATTAATCTTCCTTTCTTTTCCAGCTCCTGGTTGCCTGTTAGTTCCAAGGCTTTGGATGATGTTAATTTTCCTGGATTACACTGAGAAATCATATTAGACAAATAAAGAGTGTCGTTGAAAAATTCAATTAAATTGCTAGTAGGTAACCGACATCTCAAGGTTTCTCTTTCTGCCTTCATTAATTGAGTCTGCCACTCTAGGAACAAGATGCCTTTGTGTGCTTCAATAATTTTGGGCAGATCCGAAGCTTGTCCTTCAAGGGAGTCTTGCCAGGCGAGGAAATTGGTTAAGGTTTCATCGACCTGTTCCAATTCCTGTCTGGCTTCAACTGATTTATCAACTATAGCTGTAGTAATTTCACAAAGAGGTTCAGCCAAAGAAATTTTATGACATAGCAGTCTCAGTTGTGTAATCAATGCTTTATTGATTTGTAGAGCTTTTGTTCTGAATTCTGCTATTTGAGGAAGGCTCTTGAACTTTTCCACTTCTTGTGACAGTTCAGCGATTTGCTCATCCTTAGTCTTGCTCATTTGTTCGTTCATTGCCTTTAATTTGGCCACTGCTTCAGACAGTTCCTTCTGCACTGCACTTGAATCTATTCTCTGTTTCTCTTTGTGTAATTGCTTAGTTAATTGGTTGTTGGTCTGCCGCTGTGCTGCTAGCTGTTGTTCCAATTGATCTATTTTTCGCTGTGCTTTAGACACCTATAACTGCAATGAATCAATCATTTGATCTTTTTCTTTGAGGAGACTGCTCACTTCCGAAGCCTTATCCATTGTGGCTGCCGAATATGCTCCAACATATTGGGAGAATTTTGTAAGGTCATCGGAAGGGTTCAGTTCCTCCTTCCACACCACGTTAGCCATCTCTGTTTGATCTGGCAAAAGGGAAGATTGATCAAGTCTTTTCCTTTTCCTCTGTCTTTTCACCACAACCCTGTGTTTAGGGCTATAAAAGACGTCTAGTGGTGGTATTTCTTCTACCTGTAAAACAATTTGATCCGATGGATCTCTGGGGATTATTTCTACATCCTTACTACTGGGTAGGCCACTGGTTCCTTCCATTGGAACCGTAGTTGTGGTTGTTTCTTGGCTGACTGTCACCTGAGGCTTGCCGAATCCTGGTGGAGTCTCGAGATTATTAATAATAGAGTCAAATTGCTGCCACTCCTGGAGGAGTTTTGGATCAATTTGAGTCTCCAAATCAATAACTTCACTGTCATGCTTCTTCCCTTTTTCCTACTCTTTTTCCTGCTCCTTTCCTTTCTCCTGCTCTGTTTCTTTTTCGGGAATTTCTTTTGTAGCAGGAGGCTCGTCAGTACTCTTCTGTCTAGGCTCGCTTGACTTAGTTGTTGGTGTAGTGGCCAACAAGTCCAGAGGCAGAGTTTGCAACCTCTGCTCTCTAAGCCTATTGAATTCCACTAGTGCTTCATCATTATATCTCATTCTAGCCAATGTTCTAACCTGAGACAAGGATTCTGCTGAAGAAAATAAATCATCAAATTGATCTTTTTCATGGTCAAACTTGGTGAGTTTGGCTTGTTCAAGCACATTGTAGGCACCCTTCCGGGGATTGAATTGCCTACTAGGGATGGTCGCAAGGTTGAGCACATTAATTTTGCCTGCCTCCTTCTCAGCATGTTTCCAATCAAGTATGGTGTAAACACCACATCCTAAAGGGAATACGGGCAATAGCTGCTTTTTGGAAGTCCTAAGGGTTTTGGACATTCTAGCGGTTGTGATTTGGTAGGATAATTCACGTGCCAATAGTTTATTGGGCACATATAATTGGCATCGTGAAAAGGAGGATTTACATAATAATCCAAAATATCGTTCAATCACCGAAGGTGATACAATGCATGCCAATCTTTATTATGTTTAGAAATACGCGCCCAGATTTAATGTATCGCAATCGGGGCAGGGCTTGGGTTCCTTTATTTGTGCCATTGTGAATCGCCGATCGCCGATAGCGATATGCCTCATCGCGTCGGGGGATTTGAGGGTGGCTCAATTAACGCAACACTTACCAATGTTGATTGCCGATAGCGATGCCTTTATCGCATCGGAGGAATGGGGAATGCTTTATAGGTGATGAGATTTGTCGTTCCCCGATATCTGATAGCGATTTTCCTTTTCGGATCGGAATTATTCAATGTGCCTTTACTTATGTTTCTTTTGTTATTGCGATATGCGATCTTGCGATCGCTTTATCGCAATAATAAAAGCTTTATAATTTGTTTTTTTTTTAAAAGGTGCTTTTCTCATGGTTTTCAAAAGGGAAATCATATTTCAATTGGACTTTTTATGAGGGTTTTTCCTAATAATAAGTATATACCAATTTATTCACATATCTATGTTTAAAAGGGACCCATTTCCTATTATGATTTCAAAGAAAAATTTTATGAAATGGGGGGTTGTTGTACAGCACAACAGAACCCTACAACTAATGTAGGCATCACTAGTGGCCAACCATTGTATTCCTAAGATGAGAGGATAGCCATTAAACTTGGTTTTGGGTTGGAGAACCAGGAAATTAGTAGGATACTCCCAAGAGTCAATAGAGACCATAACATATTCAACAATTCCCTCAAGAGCTACTGTGGATCTGTCTGCGAGCTGCAACACTGTGGTATCTTACTCAAAGCCCCTTGGAGATTTAGCTTTAGCATGGTTTCTTAGTCATCACATTGATTGCAACCCATATATCAATAAGGATATTAAAAAATATAAGGCCATCAATGACCACATCCACTATCGGGCTTCTACGGTCTATATATTTTGAGAAGATATCCCTCCTAAGCATCAAATCAAATAGCCCAAAAACATTTATGGTGGGGGTGTCTCTTTTTCTTCTCCCAGGATTTTTGAAACATTTCTCCTTGATAATATTATTATAAATGGGAACATATTTAATGGCATGGAGAAGGGATATCTTAACACACAAATTCTTCAATTCTCCCAGAATTTTAGCCTCTTCTGGGGTGTGCTAGCTAGGGTGGATCAACCTCTTAGGAAAGGGAGGTGGATTGAATTTAGGAATACTCCCTTCCTTCTCTTCTTCAAGCTCTTTAGGTGGATAAGGTGGGTGATTATTTGGGAGCACTCTCCCAGAACTAAGGTTGATCTCCTGGATTTCCACAACATAAGAAGGATAGGTTTTCTCTCCATTGTAGACCTGTTGTGATTGCTTGCTGTTTGAGTTTGAATTGGGTTGAACAAGAATTTGAGGTTTCTTAGGTGGAGTAGGATGAGTGAGTTGTGGTTGAGGTGGGGGTGGAGGAAGCAAAGAAGGAGTTTGGTTGACTTGAGGCCTCCACCCTTATGATGGGTTACCCCATTGAGATTATTGGGGTGGATATGGCTGAAAAGGATGGTTGAAAGGTTGAGGAGTATATGGAGGAACATAAGGCAAAGAATTAGGTGTGGATCATGATGGATGAGTTGAAGAGTACTAAGGTTGAAAAGGTGCATTCTGATTTGGATTGTAATAAGAGTAGTGTGCACCTTGCATGCCTTTTTGATATGGTCGAGGTCCTTGAGATCTTCTTTGATTAATGAAGCAAAGTTGCTCTGACCCACCTTCTACCCCTTGGTATATGACTCTTAGTCTTGGAAAAGAGGGGAATTTTTCTGTTGCATGTTTTTCTTCACAAACTAGGCAAACTTCTATGAAATTCAATGTGCATTCATTCTTAGGATGTCTTTTAGTGCATCTAGGGCAGAAAATAACTAGTGCCCTTTTGATTCCTCCTCCTTTCTTTTGATTTGCATGGTATCTATTTGCAATGAAAAGGTATACAAAGTTTTATTCTTGAAATCCTCCAACATGTTCCCTATCTCATTCTTGATGGATGTTGTGGAGGGAGAGGAACTAACCAAGCCTTGACTAGCCCTACCCTTCTTCTTGGCAGCCCTAGAGTGATTCTTGAATATGATTTTGATGTCATCATAGGATAATTGATAGATATCTCCTCCAAATAACATGTTGAGGGTTTCCAACATATACTCCCTGATCCCTCAGAGAAGAACTAGCTTGAGTGACTCAGGACTAAGGGTACAGTTGGCCCTCCTATAACTGAGTTGAAATATCTCATAATCCTCTAGGGATTCATTAGGTCCAAAAGTCATCCTAAAGATTTCTTCCTTATTTTCTTTGGACCTACAGTAGTCCCTTTACTTTCTATTTAAGGCCTACTACATTTGGGCCTAGGTAGTGATGCTACCCCCAAGAAGACCCATAAACCAGCGCAAGGCTGCATCCTTAAGGGTAGAGGGAAATAACTTCTATTTTTTCTTATTTGAGGCATAGTCATAGGTCCTACAAACAACAAGAAATTCAAACATGAAGGTGTCAGGATCCTTAGAGGTCAAGACATGGAAGTGTGTAAGGGAAGTAGGGCTTATATTCTTCATTCTGGCCTCTCCATTAGTCTCTCTGATAGGGAAAACCTCATTGTTCATGTTTCTAGGCATAATTTGGGTAGGTGAAGTGGGTTCTTCTTCTTCCCCAATAGGTTCTTCAAAAATTTCTGGTTGCTCACCTAGAGGCTCTTCTAAATCCCCTACTGTCAGAGAGGAAAGTTCACAGTCACCGAAGAAGAGTGAAGGTTGACTGCTTGAGGGTGTGGGGGATTTTGGTAATAATTTTCCTTGATTATGCTTACTCCTACGAGGCATGGTTTTTTGTTTTTGTTTTTGTTTTTTTTTTTAATTTTTCAAAAAATGTATGAAAAACAAAAAATAATGCTCAAGCAGAAACAACATCTACTTATACACGTCCCCAACAACACCACCAAAAAATGGTGAGCCCTAGTATTGCACCAAGAATGTTGCAACTTCCAGGGGTTCCTCAACTCAAATTATCAACCCGACGTTTGTACAAAATTAGCACAACAAATTTGACTCCACTCATGCCACCCTCAGTCATGACATTAGATAAAAGTTCTCAGAGACCATTCCTCCTACTGAACTATAGTGAAATCTTGCTGATGAAAGTATAATTGAAAACTAATTCTAGCTATGAAAGTGGAAATGCCATTTTCTCAACTTGTAGATGCTAATTAATCAATTCATGAAAGGACAAGGGATAATCTACTTGTAGAAATAAAGTTACTTTATCTTTCATAATTCATCAAACTACCAACATAATTGCATGTATCATCTACCTAGTTCACACTTGCTTGAAAATCAGAAACCTAACTTGCATCATACTTGTGATTAAAAAAACTAATTCTACTATGTTTTGCAGTGAGGAAAAGGAATGGTTGGAGTGGCCTAGGAGCTTCCCTTGATCATCAAATCACAACTTGGGGTCATTATTCATCTTGACTGAGCTAAATTTGAAGTGGGGATCAAAACTGGTGAAGAAAAGTGGTGCTACAGGCTTACTACAGGTGTTTCTATAAGAGGTCTTGTATTGCTACAGGAGGGCCTGTAATGCTACAGGAGGGGTTCCAAGAGGATTTTTAGGGTGAAAATGATGTCTTGAGGGTATGGAGAGGTGGATGGAGGTTAAATAAAATGAAGGAAGGTTGGGTTGAGCCCCCTAGCCAAGCCCAGGACCTCTCAAAGGTTTGTCTTGCACTAGGATGAATGCTCACAATGTCCTAAGTTTACTAGGCAAAGTGACTTATGGAAACATAGTTTTGAGACAAAATTGAGGGGTGGAAAGAGAATATGGAAGATTCAAATATTGAAGTGGAAGAGGTTCCCTCCACTGTAGATCAAGATAGCCCTGCAGCCAGCCACATGCATACATCCATTGATTAGTTTCAAAGTTATATAACTTATGATGGAAAAGATGAGTTGAATTTAAATAAAATCTATTTTATGACATAACACTACTCTAATCACTAAACTAACTTCTAAGCTACAAAAAGTAAATGTAAATCATAACAACTAACATTCATCTATTTTGAAGAAACCATAAACACAATATTTTTGGACTGAGATTGTGAATTCTTCCACCCATTCTACCACAAGAGAAGTGATGTAGAATCTTGTGACCACATGTTTTTATAACTTAACCTCTATTGAAATGTAAGAAACTATGAAATGTTTGGAATTAAGAACAAAACACAAGTACAAAAGAGGGACCAAATCCTTTGGGTTGGGCCCAAACTTAAGGGTCACAACCCTCTAAAACTAACTCAGATGCAACTCAATAACCAACTTCTCATTGTTAGAAAGTAAAGCTTTCATACATCACATAAAAGTTCAAAATGACAATGTCAAGTTCTAAGCTCAATAACTACACCTAGCTGAATCAAAACTTCGAATCCTAATGAGATTTTCCTCTTTCTTATTTATACAAAAAGGTAGTTTATAGCAGCTCCCTTGAAAATAAGAGTTATTCCCTCCTTAATCTCGGAAATGGTGGATCTTGTCCCTCTTGAGCTTCACTTGTACGAGGAGTTACTTGATTGCTAATGAATTCGAACTTGTGAGAGAGTATGTTGTGATCCCAAGCAATTTAGGGATTTAAGGAGGTGGAAAAACCCCCTAGATTCTCTCTTAGTTGTCTCCATCAATCCCCTGCATAGTAATTTCCTAAAAAATTCTTCTTTTCCTACAATTAAATAATATTAGGCCACATACTATGACAAACACCATTTACCCCTCTTACGAAGCACAATATAACAAAAAATGTGAACTAATGTGAGAAAATGATAGTTTTAATGTTGGAGGATGGCATAACGATCTTCAAAATATACCTATTGATGGGACTCATCAGTGACCAGAGTTGGTTCAGCAACAAAAGAGCATAGTTTAAAGGAGAATTTTTGAGTTGAAGAAAAGGAGTTGGTATTGTAGTAAATCAGATTTGTATTTATGTGTATATGTATTAGCCTTTGTTTTTAGTTTGAAAATTGTATGAAAAGTAGAACAATGGCTAGAGAAGGTAGTTTCCTTAATTCATAAGAGGTTGGTGCCTCTTGGCAAGTTGTGGCTTATTGTGTGAAGGGGGTTGGGGCGCCTGTGAGTGGTTACTCACAAAAAAATTTATGTAATTAAGTTGGTGCTCAATTTACATCATAATAACAATAAGTTCGGTGGTTTTTTCCCTTTTGGTTTCCACGTAATAATACTCGTGTTAATATGTGTGTGATGCTCATTTGATGAATTGTGTGTATATGTGAATGTATTATCTTATTGTTCATATTTATTGTAGATGAATGCTCTCTCAAGTAACTGACAATAGTGAAAAGAATCAAAGGTTTTTACTTAGATTTAAGAGCCTAAGTATTACTGATTCACCCACACCCACACCTCCCCCACCCCCCCCCCCCCCCCAAAATAATTCCTTATTCCAACAATTGGTATCAGAAACAAGTTCCTTGAGGAGAAATTTAACCATTGGAAGTTAGATCCGTAAGGAACTATGCCTAGGAAATAGAGTGAGGATGCTTACTCAAGAAAAATACCAGTATTTGATGGGACAAACTTTGATTTTTTGAAAGTTAGGATAGAAGCATATCTTATGTCCCTAGGAGTAGATATTTGGAGGTTTGTACCAGTATATTATGTTGTACCTGATGTCCCTACCATTAATGAAAATGGTTAAAAGTTGTATGGAAATAATTCTAAATCCAAGAATGTCATTCTCTTTGGCCTTAGCCAATCCGAACTCGTAAAAGTTATGCACTGTAAGTCTACTAGGAAAGTATGGGAAAATCTCAATTTGAGTCACAGAGGAGATGATAAAGTCAAGAAGGCCAAACTTCAAACCTTCAAAATGAGGTTTGAAAGCTTAAAAACGAGCGAAGAAGAAAGGATAGTAGAACACTTCCTCAGAGTTGATGAAGTAAGAAATGCGATTAGAGGACTCAGTGAAGCTGTCAGATAAGATCTAATTGTTCAAAAGATCTTAAGATATCTACCCATGAGATTTAATGCCAAAGTATCTGTCATTGAAGATATGTATAATATAAATAATCTCATGATGGACCAACTACTTGGTACTCTCACAACCTATGAGATGAGAGTAGGAAAAGAGAAGTATGAACTGAAAGAGGCAACCTTCAAGGTGTCCAAGAAGGCTAGGGAGCACAAAGATCATCAAGATTTCTCTAGCTGTGAATCTGATCAGGAGATGGCTCAATTTTCTAGGATACTAAACCATGGGTTAGGGAAGTATAAAGGGAATCTTCACTTTAAACAATTTTACTATGGAACAATTGGGCATTTTTCATCCAAGCGCCCTTATAAAGAAAGGATAGAAAACGAAGATGATAAAAAATTTAGAAGCAAATATCAAAAAAATCAGAACAGGAAGATATCTAAGGAAAAGGGGCTCTACTCCAAAGAGGATAGCTCAGCACCAAATTTGGACAACGAAAAATCCTCAGAGGATGATTCAAATGATTACTTACTCATGGAATTTTGAGCAGACTCCAAGAAGCAAAATATTACAGACTCTGAAGAAGAAGAAGAAGAAGAAGTAGTGGACTTTGAAGGGGAACTCATCAGTACTCTTGATGAATTAAAAAATGCTAGGAGAAAGAACATGAAGCTAAAAGAATAGTTGTAGCATGCTAAAGAAGGTACGCACAAATCAGATAATGAGGAATTTGTTTATCAAAAAAGAAAAACTTGAAGAATCCACTAAAAGCAAAGATATTTTAGCTCTTATACTAGAAGAAAGAGAAGGAACCCGTGAGAAACTAGGATAAGGGAACATGCATCTAAAGTAGGAGTTGTTCAAAGTAAAGAAGGCAATGATCTAAAAAACATGCAAAGATGAAATTATATCCCTGAAAGAAAAATTAGAAGAATCTAAATGAAAATAAGTTCTTAATGATTTAATCCATGAATGGGAAGAAAACAATCAAAGTCTCGAGTTAGAAGTTATCTCTCTGAGACACATCTTGAGAGATTGGACACCGAGAAGTGTATAAATTAAAAGTTTGTAGAAGGATGAATAAAGCTAGATCATATTGTAAACAGTGAAAGGTCTCTAGAAAACAAAACAGGTCTAGGATACTCTAGACCACTGAAATATTCTATGGGGAAGATGAACTTCAGGTCCGTAATATTTGAGGAACCTCAGATCTATGTAAAGGTGCATCAAGAAATAATCAATGAAGATAGAAAGATAGCAAGCCATAGAGGAGCCCATCACTGGAATGATAATAATTCGAACTTCCCAGAGGAGCCATACCAATGGAGAATGAATCAATCAACATGACAACAAAGGTACCTTCATGCACAAAATCATGAAATTTATAACTCCAGGTACTCATTTATGTTATGGTCATTGTTATAAATGTCATATCTTTGGACATAAAGTTGTTGATTGTAGAAGGGTCAAATTTGAAAGAGATGAAAATTCTAGATACAATAAGTATCAAAATTATAGATCTCAAAACTCTCCTCTCAGAGATAGAAATCCATTCTCTCCCATAATGGATGATGTTGAGTGCTTAAAATGTAATAACTTTATGCACAAGGCAAGTGAATGTAGAAGTAGATTTGAGTATTCATTTAAACCACAAAAGTATTGGCAACCAACTTTTTAGGACGATAAGAAGCACTGGAAACGTAATTATGGAAATAACATGGAATGTGGACTTGCTCTATCTGCACGTGATAAAGAAAATGGATGGTATGTGGGCAATGGTCATTCCAAGCATATGATTAGGGATAAAAGTAAATTCCTATCACTAAAGGAAAAGTACAGAGGGAACAATGTTACTTTCGACAACAATGCCCCAACAAGAATTAAGGGTAAGGGCATAATCAATCTTGATGAAAAGACTAAAGCCCAAAATGTGTTATATGTAGAGGATGTCAAGCACAACTTGCTTAGTGTGAGTCATATGTGTGATAATTGCTATAATGTGACCTTTACATGAAAGGAATATGAGATAAGAAATCAAGAAAAAGGAAAGATGGTGGGAATGGTAGTCAAAACTCACAATAATGTATATGTGCTTGATGACTCTAGAGTGAGATGCTACTTGAGCAAGAAAAATAAAACATGACTATTGCATAGGAGAAATGGTTATATGAACTTTGATAGTTTGATAAAAATTAGTAAGTTAGGAGTTGTGAGATGATTTCCAAGACTCTCAAGGCCTCAAATTCAATATGCAAGTCTCACCAATTTTGTAAGAAGACTAGGATTTATTTCAAGACAAAGGAATTATCTTCATCTAGACCATTGGAGCTAATTCATATAGGTATCTGTGGCCCAACCAGAGAAAAAATCCCAAGAGGAAAGAGACATTTTATGTTGGTTATTGATGATTTTACTAGGTCCACATGGATCATGCCCTTAAAAGAGAAATCACAAGCGCTTTGAAGAATACACCTCAAGAGAGTTTGAAGAATATTGTGAAGAGAATGGCATAAGGAGGCAATATTCCATGGCCAAAACTCCACAAAAAAATGGAGTAGCGGAGGGAAAGAATAAAATAATCTAGGAGTCTATTGCAAGAGCTATGATGGATGAAGCAGAATTACCTCACACCTTTTGGGGAGAAGCAATACAAGCAACATTATAGCTATCAAATATAACACAACTTAGGCCTAATAGTTATAAGACTCGCTATGAGTTATGGAAGGGAGCCCTGCATCATTGAAATACTACAAGGTATTTGGGAGAAAATTATTTATAAAGGAATGATAAAAATCCTGGAAAGTTTGATTCATGCACTGATGAGGGTATATTTCTAGGGTACTCTTCTTGAATTAAAGGATACAAGTGCTACAACAAAAGGAAAAAGAGGGTTGAGGATTGCATTTATGTAGTATTTTTTTTTTTTCCTCTCGAAAAATCCATAAATATTTCATTAATAAGCAGAAATTTACATGAGAGTGTCTGTTTTTACAAAGTATTGACAGTTGTGCTATTTGTTGCATTACCACACAGGGTATGCTGACTGTTCTATTACAGTAGCCTGATCATCATTTTCAAAAATATAACCAAAAATCAGTATAAGTCTATATAAGTACTGCTGTCATATAAAGCGGTTCCTATTGTGCTATTTGCTGACCCAAGGTTGGATATCCCGGGTCTATATACGGACGGTGGAAATTTTTTTGTTCCTGCTGATCTTTGACCTCTGTAATATCCCAAATGCCTCTGTCCATCAGCGCTGCCTCCTTGGATAATTTGTCGGCACCCTTGTTGTGTTCCCTGTAGATGTGAGAGATAGTAATATTGTTAAAAGCTGATTTCAGTGCAAGTGCTTCATGTAATATAACACTGAGTGAGTGCATGTGACAAGTAGCTGTGCCATTAATCCAATTTATGATGATCTGTGAATCCCCAAATATATTGATGCTAGTGCAATGGTGCCTCAGAGCAAAATGAAGTAAGTGGCGGAGAGTGATGAGTTCTGCAAAGTTATTGGTTCCGGCTCCCAGACCAGCCTTGATTCTGAAATGATGATTCTCTGATACATGAAGGATGATGCCTCCTCCGCATCTTTGCAGGTTTTCCACCCCATCGAAATATGCCCAAGGCGTACTTGGGTCGATGGGGGGGGGGGCAGGTTGACGAGATGAGGGAGGGGGTGGGTCGGGAAGTTCCCTCATGGTTGCATTTATGTAGTATTAGATGAAATAGTACCACAATATGAGTCCTCCAAAGGGAACACGAAATCATATGGAGAAGAGAATTAAATCATCAGGGCCTCTGACCATGAAGAAACAAAGTCAGGTAATGAATACGTATAAACGAGCACAATTCCAAGGCTCAAAATACCATCTATTGGAGATAAAAGACTTGGTGTTCAGGCGAGGAGGAAATTTGTTGGAAGTATAAGTTATGCCAATCTTGCTCCACTATCTTAGGTTGAGCCTAAGAATCTCAGTTAGGAAAGTGAGGACAAGTCCTCGGTGAGAGATATGAATGAAGAACTTGACCAAAATGGGAAGAATGACACTTGGGATCTTGTTCCAAGATCCTAAGAGAAAGAAATATAGGCACAAAATGGATGTTAAAAAATAAGCTAAATGAGCAAGGTCAAGTAATTAGGAACAATGCTCGACTAGTCTGTGTTGATTTGGGGTAGCATCGTATGTGCTCCAACCATGAAAATTGGTGGAGAGGCTAAAGAAAATGAGATGTCCAAGACCCAAAAATGGTTTGGGAAGAATCTAACCGATTTGGGAGATATTAAAATAATTAATATTTTTAATGGAGTTCCTAAGTCTAAACATAGGAAAAATAAAATATTAAAAAAGTCATCGATCAAGCCAAATCTAATCTTATCCGTTGATTAGAGATTTAATCTCGACCGTTGATGGACCAACTTGAAAAGTATAATAGGAGGCTTGAGGGTCAGTTGGAGAATACACTAAGAGAGATCAAGAACTCACTTTTCTGGGGTAGGGTTTGCTAAGAAAATTGAGTGAGTGATCTGAGTTGCAGCTGAGGGGCAGTGAATACATAGCAGAGAGGAAAAGGTAGTACCAGGAGGATCAATGTAAAGCTAGGAGAGGGACACAAAGCCATCTAGAGGCCACGCAGAGGCAGCGAGGAGCTGCGCAACGTTAGAGAGGGCTAACATGTGAGATGCAGAGGGTCCAGGGGCTGACGCAGAGGTTCCAGAATTTGATGCAGAGACTAGAGAGGCTGAAATTGGGCCAGAGAGGCTAATGTAGGGCCTAGAGGCAGCGCTGGGAGAATTTTGTGGGACAGACTGAGAGCTGGAGAGTTAGATAGGGTGACGCAGAGCAGCATAAGTTGTATTGTTGCTGTGATATCGTTCATCCAGTGATTTAGCTGGAATATCTGTCTCTGACTAAGAGGTACTACTGCCAAGGGCATTCTCTATTGGGTGAGTCATTTCTGGAACGCAGGTTTTATTCTGAAACTGCATAATAATAAAGCCCTCTGAATCGTTGCACTGACTTTCCCGCATTGGGTTTTTTCGGGGACATTAGCCCAAAAACAACGATGTCACTTATGTGCTTGTTTACTTTCAGTTGATAATATGTATGTGTTGATACTTTACTTGTATTTATCTTCAGTATTTACATGGTAAATAACTTGTTAAGTGTAGGTTTTAACCCCGTACAGAAATTACCTGCATACGAATTCCAAAACACAAAAAATAAACAATGCAAGAGCATAACACATAAAACACATATACATGGAGATTTTCCCCTGGATCCCAAAACTGGGACTACCAGCTTTCTTTTTTTTCATTATATTCCTTTCAATTTTATAATACATATTAATACATGCCTAAGCATCCAATACCATGGACCGAAAACCATCGCGTCCAAAACCATGTGCGAAAATCATGCAGACAACCATAGGTAGGTTCGCCTAACCTAAAATAGGGTCCAAAACCAAAATTTTCTAGGGCATTGCCCCGGACCCCATAGAGTGGGGTTACCTGAACCCCTCAAACCTCCTGTGACTCCCCCTGCTACGCAATCGGCACAACGAAGGGGGGGCTCTGCCCCCCTTCTAACCCCCTGGTTAACTACGCAGGCTAGTCGTGGAAAGAATATAACACAACCCAGCATTCTCCCACTTGTTGTTTTATTTCCACAGGGGGCCACAAGAGAGCTTAGTCATTTATCCATCCCTGCAACACCCATTGTTTCTCTACACCAAGAGAACTTCTCAGAGCTCACAGATTTTGTCAATGCATCTGCAGTATTATTTAAAGTGTCCACCTTTATCAACAACACCTTTTTGTTTTCTATCATATCCCTCACAAAGTGATACTGAACATCAATGTGCTTTGTCTTTGAATGATATGCAGGGTTCTTTGCCAAGAAAATTTCACTTTGGCTGTCACAGTCTATCCTTATAGCTCCTTGTACTAACCCCATATTTGAACACAATCTCTGCAACCAAATTGCTTCCTTGCTTGCATGAGTGGTTGCCATGTATTCTGCCTCTATAGTCGATAGTGCCACTACAGATTGTTTCTTACTCATCCAACTGACTGCACCTCCAAATAGGTTAAACACATACCCACTTGTAGATCTTCTTTGATCCAGATCTCCAACACAGTCTGCATCAACAAAGCCATGAATATCCAACACTCTGTCCAATCCTGGTCTTCCTTGGTAGCACAAACCATAATCACTAGTGCCACACAAATACCTGAAAACCCGCTTCACTGCTGTCTAGTGCTCCTTCCCTAGTTTTGACATAAACCTGCTCAATACTCCCATTGCATGTGCAATGTTTGGTCTAGTACAGACCATCACATACATCAGGCTATTGAATTCACTTTCATATGGAACACAAGACATGTCCTCTTCCTCTTCTTGTGTCTTGGGACACTGTTCAACATATAACTTTACACCTTCAGGAATAGGAACCTTCACCGGTTTACTATCTTGCATATTAAACCTTTGCAATATTGTCTCGACATACTTCCTCTGGTTTACCTAGAGCTTCCTCTTTGTCTGATCTCTTTTAATTTCCATGCCAAAAATATAGTTTGCAGCACCAAGATCTTTCATGTCAAATTTGGAGGACAAACAGGTCTTCAAATCCTGGACAATTTCTTTGTCATTTCCAACTAGCAACATATCATCCACATACAAGACCAAATAAATAACACAGTCACCAATTAATTTAAAATACACACAGTGATCTGCTTTGCTTCTGGTGAATCCAAGTCCCTGTATACATGTATCAAATTTCTGATACCACATCCTTGGTGACTGTTTTAAAACATACAAAGACTTCTTTAACTTGCATACCAGTTCTTTTTTACCCTTCACTGCAAAGCCTTCAGGTTGCTTCATGTAGATCTCCTCTTCCATCCTGGTGAAGAAATGCTATCTTCACATCCATCTGTTCTACCTCAAAATCAAAAGCAGTAGCAATAGATAAAAGTAATCTAATAGAAGTTACCTTGGCAATAGGAGAAAAGATATCACCAAAATAAATTCCCTGCACCTGGGAATAACCTTTTTCTTCCAATAGAGCTTTGTATTTCTCCACCTTTACGTCTGCATTTGTCTTCTTCTTGAACACACATTTGCTGCCAATAGGTTTCCTTCTAGCTGGAAACTCCACTAGATCTCAAGCCTCATTTTTGTGCAAAGATGCCATTTCATCAACCATGACCTCTTTCAAGAGTTCTCCATCCTCTGAATCTACTGCTTCCTTCATAGTTCTGGGATCATCATCAGTAATAGATAAAACAAAATTTGAACAGAAAGCAGATGGACTATACCTTTCTGGTTGCCTTCTTTCTCGAATTGATCTTCTCACACCTAGAGTTTTTGGCTCTTCATATTTTGATTCCTCCTTTGCTGTAGAGTCTGGTTCTTCCTCCTTTAGGTCAAACTCTATCTTCTTAGGTTCCTTTGGTTGGACTTCATGTTTAATAACATCTTTCACCTCTCTGAACACCACATCTTGGCTGTACACAACCTTCCTTGTTATTGGGTTCCAAAGCTTATAACCCTTTAAGCCATCCTTATACCCAATAAAGATGCACTTTTCAGATTTATTATCCAACTTTATTCGTTTCTCCTTTGGAACATGTACATATGCATCACATCTAAATACTCTCAGATGTGAAAGAGAGGGTTTCTTACCAGTCCATACCTCTTGTGGATTCTTATCCTCCAACACTGATGAAGTTGATCTGTTAACCAGGTAACATGCTATCTCCACCGCCTCTTCCTAGAATTCCTGTCCTAAACCGACACCACTGAGCATGCTTCTTGCTCTTTCCATCAACATCTTGTTCATTCTTTCTGCAACTCCATTTTGCTGAGGTGTATATGGAGTAGTCTTTTGCCGTGCTATACCACACTTCTTACAAAACTCTTCAAATTCCTTACTAAAAAACTCTCCACCGTTATCTGTCCTCAGCGCCTTTATCTTCTTCTCTGTCTGGTTTTCCACCAGAGCCTTAAATTCTTTAAACCTATCAAAAACTTCATATTTCTTCTTAAGGAAAGATATCCATGTATTCCTTGAGAAGTCATATATAAATGATACATAGTACATAGACTTACCTAGTGATGGAAACTTCATAGGTCCAAACACATCACTATGCACAAGCTCTAATATCTATTTCACCCTCTTACTACCAGAGGGGAAACTCACCCGATTCTGATTCCCATATACACAACTTTCATAGAAATCAAAAGCTGTTACTCATACCTTCTACCATTCTTTTACCATGAAGTATTCAAAGGCTCTTCTCTCCAATATGTCCAAGCCTTTGACGCCACAACATGGTCTTCTCTCCAGAGACCACTAGATTTTCTGCTCAACTTTCAGGAACCACAGAACTGTTGCACCCATCAACAACCGTGCTACCTTGCAGCTTGTATAGAGTTCCAATCCAAACTCCTCGCATCAATACCAGTGGTCCCCGAACCATCTTGCAGGTATCTTTCTCGAACACTATTTTTACACCTGCATCATCCAACTTGCTTACAGAAATCAGATTTCTGGCCAATGCAGGAATATGTAGAACACCCGGAAGTGTTCTAACCCTTCCACCTTGCAACTTTAACTTTACTTTTCTGTGACCAATGATTCTAGCCTTCCTATCATCCCCTAAGAAGACATCACCACCATCGTATTTCTCATACTCGCAGAACCACTCTCTATGGGGAGTGAAGTGAAAGGATGCACCTGAGTCAATCAACCATGCCTCATGATCTACATGTGTACTTGAAGAAGCCAAGTACACATCCCCACCTTCATCTAAGGTGGTTTTCACCTCTGCAGAAGGAGCATCATCAGATCCCTTTCCTTTATCAGGAGATTTATATTTATAGTCCCTTTTGTAGTGCTCTTCCTTTCCACGTTTCCAGCACACCACCTTTACAGGTTTTCCTGGAGATGTAGATCTCCCTCTAGATTTAGATCTCCCACTCGATGACTTATTTTTGTTTCTATTCTGGGACCGTCCTCGTACAAACAAGGAATCATCATTCTAGCTCAACATATTTTTCCGTCTCATCTCCTTCATCAGTAAGGATGAGACTATTTCATCAAATTGCAAGGCAGTTGCATTGCTACCTATTGCAATAACCAGACTATCCCACGAATCTGGTAGAGAACACAACAAACTGATGCACTAATCTTCATTTGAAATTTTAATATCAACAGATGCTAACTGACTTACCACATTATTAAATGCATTCAAATGCCCTATCACCGAGTCTCCATCTTTCATCCTTAGGTTATGCAGCTTTTTTGCAAGAACAATTTATTCACCAGAGACTTAGATTGGTACAAAGTCCTTAACTTATCCCACAAAGCCTTCGCCGTAGCTTCCCCTGATACATTTAGCAACACTGAATTTGAGACACACAATCGTATTGAGCTCTTTGCCTTCTGATCCAACTTCTTCCATTCTTCATCGAACACTCCCGTTGGTTTAGTACCCAGATCTACAGCGATCCACTGATCTTTATCCACCAACAGATCCTCCTTCTTGAGTTTCCACAACTCAAAAGTCTGCCCATTAAATTTATTGATCTCTATCTTTCCACTGCTCGCCATCTTCTTTCACCACCATAATTGATATCACAGATCTGCCACTGAACAGGGTCTACCACAGGCCCAAGCGAAACCCCTCAGCAACAAATGTGTCCCCTTGAAACCAAAACAGCTCTGATACCAAATGTAGGTTTTAACCCCGTATAGAAATTACCTGCATACGAATTCTAAAACACAAAAAATAAACAATGCGAGAGCATAACACCTAAAACATATACACACAGAGATTTTCCCCTAGATCCCAAAACTGGGACTACCAGCTTGATTTTTTTCATTATATTCCTTTCAATGTTATAATACATACTTATACATGCCGAAGCATCCAATAACATGGACCGAAAACCATCATGTCCGAAACCATGGAACGAAAACCATCGTGTCCAAGACCATGTGCGAAAATCATGCACACAACCATAGGTAGGTCTGCCTAACCTAACATAGGGTTCAAAACCAAAATTTTCCAAGGTGTTGTCCCGGACCCCATAGAGTGGGGTTACTTGCACCCCTCGAACCCCATGTGACTCCCCCCGCTATGCAATCGACGCAACGAAGGGGGGGCTCTGCCTTTCTTCTAACCCCCCGGTTAACTACATGGGCTAGTCGTGGAAAGAATATAACGCAACCCAACATTAAGTAATTGAACAAGTAGGAAGAAATAAATCAGATAGTACATGAAGAATTTCTAACAGGTTAAACTTAGAAATTCCAACATGGTATCAGAGCGTGGTTGCAGATCACAAGATAATTGAAGGCATCAACCGAGCAGACTAGTAGCAGCAGAAAACAACTGTCCCGAGTGATAGAAGTTGTTCCTAGAAGAAAGCAGCAAGGAAGGGGTGATGTAGAGTACCTATGTCACCAGTTCGAGTGAGGAGGAGGATCAACGCAGTGGCAGAGAGGAGCAGACCTAACCGACACAGTGCCCGGTCATCTTTCTCATCCAGGAAGGATTGACGCTATGGCTAGGAGGTGCATACTTTTCTGGCGCCAAGATTGCGTAGATCCTAGAGGCTTAGTTCTTCAAGTTGTTGAGGTATAGGGGGCTGAAAATAATTTGTGGAGTGAAGCTGGTGGGGTATTGTGGTTAGAATAGTACCTAACAGGGAAAGACCAAGGAGGAGGGATTTCTAGAAAGGAAATCAAGACTCAGAGGGAGTCAATCTGAGGAGTTCTAGGAGGGAATTAAAGAGACTTAGAGGAGTCGGAAGAAGAGCAAAAAGATGGCAGGGAATGGGCTTAGATATCATGATAGAATGTACAAAGCTTCTAACTTCATTGTCTGGAAGGCCAGGATCTTGTCCATTCTATATAGGTAGTGCATCAAGCACTTCACCTTGAGAAAGATAGCGATCCCAGTTGACCTAGCTGAAAATGAGAAGTATGAGGAGGCAACGGCTAGGGAAAAGTGCATCATCCTTGATGGGGTCAAGGATCATGTGCTGCCACATATTACTGAGAAGGACACGACAAATGAGATGTGGGAGGCCCTGAAGAAATTGTACTAGCATACTTCCATGTAGAGCAAGATGTTACTTCAAAATCAGTTGCGGTTATACCAGATGCAGAAGGTAGAGCAAATAGATGTCTTCCTCAGTGGATTGAAGGAGATATGTGATCAACTAACTTCCATAGGGGCCACATCGAATCAGGAACTGATGGTTGGGACTGCATTTAATGCAGTCTTAGAGGATTGGGAGATATTTTTTCAGAGCATACTGGGCAGGTCGAGCCTTCCAGATTGGGAGGAATTGTCGCTGGTTCTTCGTTAAGAAGAGATTAGATGAGTGTTGGAAACGGGTCCCTTGGGGTCAATTTTGGGGTTAAAAGCCCAAGTTTTGTGGTAGAAAGCCTGAATTTTGTATAAGGGAATGTAAAGTCTCCGCATTTTGTGGTCGCAGAGCGTGAAGATATCAAGTGTCAAAAAGGGTTTCCACCCTTAGCTTAGATAGGTTGTGTCGGCTTGATGAGATCTTCCCTTGTTCCGCAGACCATGGGATTGTATAAAAAGAAGTGTTAGAAGAGTTTTAGTAAGGGGGGAGATAGTCATAGTGGGAGTCATTGATGAGTCTGTGAAGAGCTAAGAGCGAGAGTCTTAGCATAGGAAAGAGGCTCTGTAGCTGAGTGCGCAGAGGCCTAGGGTAGAAGTCCACAGCTGAGTGCATGGACCCCTGCAACTATGTACACAGGGTAGTTAGAGTCTATACTAGAAATCCAAGTAATCAATAAAGAGAACTATTTTGAAATCACTGTGTATTTTACTTCTGTCAATTACATGCGATTATGTTATGTTAAGCATTGGGTTTATGTTTTATTGCTAATTTGATGCACAAATCTATGTGTTTTTCTCTGTTATATGAACGCAAGTAGAGATATATGTTTATGCAAAGGTAATCTTAATTGCATGCTAGAGTTGGCGAACACTTAAGATAATTTGGGATACTATACAACAAAGTATTTATAGAGGCGTGTAAGTTCTTGAATTGCGTGTTAGGGTTACGTAAAGGATGATTGCAGACCTTTGTGGAGGTTCTGAAAGACTAATAAAGAATTACTTCGATAAGCCCTAAAGGCTTATTGATCTGCATGAAGGTAGAGTTAAAGTGCAAAACCGACATCACAACCATATTAGGGTGCGGAAACTTGGTTCCTACACCCCCCATACTACTTTGAGTGAGACTTTAGTCCACATTTCACGGGCGGATGCTGAAAGGGCCAGTAGTGTAGAGATTTGCTTGGCTGACTAACGCTAAACCTAGGTCACGGACCATTAAGCCAACAAATGGTTTCGTTGCTGGGATCGAGATCTACATAACGAGATGTGTGATGTCACATCATTGGAACCCAAATAAGAAAGAGATCGAAGACTGGTTGGATATAGAGATCCATGAATTCGCGGCACAGGAAAATAGGAATATGTGATTGATGAAAGAATAGTTTTTGGACAGATATCTATACACAGAGATACACAAAATCTTCTTTTGTTCCTTCACAGTTGAATTATATGAGTGGATCGTGAAGCTGGCAAACGGCCAAGGAAGGTGGAGGCTTGACGGTCCAATTGTTTGGACGTTGGAGTTAGTTCGGAGATTGGAAGCCTCTGAAGATAAGATCACGTGCACTGTTGATCATTGGCTCGATTGTATCATAGGGGGATTTGTGATAGAGTTCGCGGTCGATACTTCAGTCAGTTACAGCAAAGTAGATTGACGCTTCTTCAAGGGGCCACAAGGTAAGTATTTAAGGTCATTAAATACTTGGATTAAGATTCTATTGTGTGAAAAGCAGGTTATGCAGTTGCCTTGATGTTTGGAGCAACGCGAAGTGGAATAACTTTTAGGGATGGAGGAAGAATAGGCCCTGAATATAGGTCACTAATTGAACCCCCTCTGAGTGATGACGAGGAAGCAGCACATGCTTCTTTGCAGAGCGCTATTCAGTTTATAAAACAAGGGTTCCCACGAATACCTCATCCACCCACACCACCTTCATCTTCACCTCCACCGCTTACACCCTCGCCCACACCACCGCTACCACCACCGTTCAATATGGTGAACTCAGTAAAGTTTCCTGTATTCAAGGGCCCGGGGAATGAAGATCTGGACCAATTTTGGTTCGTCGCGAGGGCTGTATGGGAAGCTCAAGGTATCACAAATGATCAAATGAAGAAATCTACATTGGTTAGTGCTTTGCAAGACCACGCACTAACATGGTACGTTAAGTATAGTACTGATAACCCAACGTCATCATTGGCAGATATACAGACTACACTAAATAAGGATTTTAGTAGACCTAAGTCTGAAGCGCAATCCATTGTGGGGTTCAAAGAGATTGTGATGAAGCCTGGTGAGACACCCTGGGAGTTGGACCAAAGATTGAAGTGAAAAATTGGTGAAGCTATCATGAATTAGACAGATGGGCAACACCATGAATGGTTTTTGGCTGCGCTCCTGCCTCATTTAAGGGTTGCACTATCACAGCAGAAGATTGGGACTCAGGTGGAAGCTCTAGAGATTGCAATGAGATTACATGAAACACTAATGCTAGATGCTAACTTAGGGGTTCAATAGATTCATGCACAGTTGCAGAACCTCTCCCTGGAGATGCAGAGTCTAAAGAATGATATGACAATTTGGCCTGAGGTACACAAAGAAGTCTGGTGCCAGAAATGCAAAGGTCACGGGCATGACAAGGATCATTGTCCAGTATTTGTGAATTATGTTGCAGCAGGGGGACCAATGCCTCTAAGGCCAAAGGCTGCAGTAGGGCCAAGTACATGGCCCGTGTTATGGTGTGCTATCTTCTAGGTAGTTGGGAAACATGCGACCGACAATTGCCATTTGCTACAGAAATTCATATAGACACCACAACATCTCTTATGTAATTTCTGTCAATCAGTAGGCCATGACGAGCACAATTTCCGTAATTACAAATTAATGATGGACAAGACACTTGCATATAGGGTGCAGGAAGAAACGCGACCTCTAGAATAAGGCATTGGTAAGAGTGCGAGGTGAGTATCAGGGGCGCGAACGAGGCCGAGGTGGAGGAGGATCCGATAGAGGTCGTGGGAAACTTATTTGTTACAATTTTGGAGGACCAGGACGTTACATGAGAGACTACCTGAATCCGACACGTCTTTCATGTCGCTATTGTACTCAGTTTGACCATGTGACAGAGGATTGCCCTATATTGTTGGCTAAGATTCATGAAAAGGGGGCACAACCTCCACAACTGACTCAGAACCTACAGATGATGAGGGCTGAGCCTCATGAGGAAGACCCTAAGGTAAACATTATGCTGCGAAGTGGAATGACGACTGGTGAAGATAAGGGGAAGCAACCAACAGAAGGTGAGTGGGTCCGTAAGAACCAGAAAAGGAGACTGGGTTTGATCTCTAATGCACAAAAGAAACATTTATGGAGGCGAAGAAAAGTTTCGCTGAGGCCTCTACCTCAGGAAGTCAAGATAAGTCGACAGAGAAAATGGACCCATCCATGATTACCACATTCTTAGAGACCTGCATGAAATTGCTACACGATAGTAAGGTAGTGAAGGGACTACAGGAACTGATCAATAGGTGCGTTGGTAAGGAATTGCTACTGACAAACCATGCATAGTTAGAAAGCTTAGTAAGCATAAGGCAGGACTGGACATGAGATGAGACTCACTGCACAGATAGGGGAATACGAAATGGACCAAGTTATCTTGGACCTAGGGTTTGACGTGAATTTTTTGCCTAAATAGACATGGGAGCAAATGGGAAGACCTGTGATGCAGTGGTCTCTGATTCAGTTAAGAATGGAAAATCAACAAAAGATCATCCCAATGTGGAGATTGTAGGGAGTAATAGTGGATATTGAAGGCGCAAGCGCGTTGGTTGATTTTGAATCGATAGAGATTGTGGACGACAACAATCCCTACCCCACTCTTCTAGGGATTGATTGGGCCAATGACATGAATGGGGTGATCAATCTGAAGAAGTGGAAGATGATATTTGAGAAGAAATCATACCGCGTAGTGGTGTCACTAGACCCTGTGGAAGGACTGGGCTATACTGATCTGATCCGCGATTATGAAAGTGACAATGATTTAGACCAGATCTACAAGATAACGGCACACAATCAAGATTGGCTGAATCTGACAACAAATGGATGTATCACATGGGATTGTGAGATCTCCTGCACATCAGATTTGGACAAAGAATTAGAGCACTGGCAGAATCGATTGCATGAAATATCTACACTGTGCTATAATATCATGACCAAGTCACTACGCTGCATATCATCAGAGGTAACAAACCTGCCTCACTATGATAGGATAACTGATGTTGATCACTTTTTGGATGCATTTAAAAGGGAAGTGCCTGAGAAGCATCTCTTGCAAGCATTGGATTGGGCGCTGCATGCTACACCTGCAAGATGGGGTACGCACAAGGACAGTTTTGATGACTGGTGCGAATATAGAAGGATGATGAGGATATGCTTTGGCCACCCGAAGGTATGAATAACATAATAGTATGATGGGAGAAATGATCCGCTCAATCATTTGGCCAAATGGACTGAAGTGTATGGAGCAAAGCCTCAGTCGGAGTGGGTCCATATGTTTTTTCATACCTTGGATGTTATACCAATGAATTGGTACTTGGAGACAGAACTCCGTCATGGCACAAAAGAATGGATGTTTTTCTTTGAAGTTGGGCTCAATCTGGCCATGCTTCCCAGTGAGGCGCTTCACATTTTGTAAGATGGCATGATCGCGGAACTTTGGGCTAGTGAACAGCGCACGTTACAGGAAATCAGTGAGTAGAAAGTCAACAATGCTCAGATGGTTGTACAAAGAGATTCCACTATTGACCTCGTCAAAACCATCACAGACAAAAATAAGTGCACGACCAAGGTAGTGCTTGAGGCATACAGGTCTGTCCCAGAGCTAGACATTCTCGATGATGAGCCAGTAAATGTGCGGATTCGGAAGCTCGCTGCTAGAGTGCGTGATGCATGAATAGAGTTGGCGAAGGTTCAATTTGATCTGAACCTCAAGATTACAGAACTGCAGTTGAAGGCCCAACCTTCAACTCTGCCAGAAGTCAGAGAGCAGTGTGAGATAGCTATGAAAGACGCTGTGGCAATAGTGGACAACGCAGTAAAGGATTGCACTGCGCTCTTCGAGCAGTTGCTCAAAGTAGTCACCAGCCTGCAAGAGGACCCCAATGTACAGAGGCTGGAAACGGAGGTGCGAGAGTTGCAACAACAATATGATGAAGTTAAAGCGACGATGCGCACCATCGCCATCACACAAAGGTTAACAAAGTTGTAGGAGGCAAAGGCATTGAAAGAGCAGGTGGACGTAGCTCAACACAAGGAAGTAGTGCTGAAGGCTCGCTTGAAGCCTTGGTTGGACGAGGCATATTTGATCATAGCCATTATTGAAGGCAAGTTGGCTAGTCTGCAGGCGACTCAGCAGAAGATATAGTCAGCTAGTGCAGGGCCAGTGACAGAGCAGCTGGTCGAGGAGATGAAGCAGGCAGCAACATAGTGCACTGCCGAAGTTGCAGTAGTCCAAGTGGAGCTAGGAGGTCTTCATGACAAGATATCCATGCCAGCCAAGTGACTCGAGGGCGAGTCACCATGTTTTTGTTGGGGGCCTATTGGGAACGGGTCCCCTGGGGTCAATTTTGGGGTTAAAAGCCCAAGTTTTGGGGCAGAAAGCCTGAATTTTGTATAAGGGAATGTAAAGTCTCCGCATTTTGTGGTCGCGGAGCGTGAAGATATCAAGTGTCAAAAAGGGTTTCTGCCCTTAGTTTAGATAGGTTGTGTCGGCTTGATGAGATCTGCCCTTGGTTCGTGGATCTTGGGATTGTATAAAAAGAAGTGTTAGAAGAGTTTTAGTAAGGGGGGAGATATTCATAGTGGGAGTCATTGATGAGTCTGTCAAGAGCTAAGAGCGAGAGTCTTAGCGTAGGAAAAAGGTTTTGCAGCTGAGTGTACAGAGGCCTAGGGTAGAAGTCCATAGCTACGTGCGTAGACCCTGCAGCTGTGTGTGCAGGGCAGTTAGAGTCTGTACTGGAAATCTGAGTCATCAATAAAGAGAAGTATTATGAAATCATTGTGTATTTTACTTATGTCAATTGCATGCGATTATGTTATGTTAAGCACTGGGTTTATGTTTTATTTCTAATTTGATGTGCAAATCTATATGTTTACCTCTGTTATATGAATGCAAGTAGAGATATATGTTTATGCAAAGATAATCTTAATTTCATGGTAGAGTTGGTGAACACTTAAGATAAGTCGGGACACTATACAACAAAGTAGTTATAGAGGTGCGTAAGTGCCTGAATCGCTTGTTAGAGTTATGCGAAGGACGATCGCAGACCTTTGCAGAGGTTCTGAAAGAATAATAAAGAAGTACTTCGATAAGCCTTAAAGGCTTATCGATCTACACGAAGGTAGAGTTAAAGTGCAAAACCAACATCACAACCATCTCAGGGTGCAAAAACTTGGTTACTCCATCCCCCTATACTACTTTGGGTGAGACTTCAGTGCACGTTCCATGGGATAATGCCGAAAGGGCCAGTAGTGTAGGGATTTTCTTGGCTGACTAATGCTGAACTTGGGTCAGGAGTAGCGAAAAGGGGTCAAAATCAAGAAGGAGGAAGAAGAAGACGCGACTCTCACATATGTAGGGAAGAAGGAGGAGAGAAAGAAGAAGGACCTCCCCAAGGTCAAATGCTTCCATTGTGGGGAACTGGGTCACTATGTGAACTAGTGTCTGAGGAAGAAGATTAAGGGAGAGGCTTCTGAGACCAAGGCAGCACCAGCAAGGGTGGAGAAAGAAGTGGAGATAGATGACGAATGTGCCATGAGTGCTCATGTGCCACTGGAGAGGAAGTGGGGAGACATCGAGTTGTAGTCAGATGGGCTATAGGTGATGAGGGGCAGGATCCTTGAGGTGGCCAACCTTTTGGATTATACCTTGCTACGAGAGCCCCAAAAGGAAGTAGCAGGACTAGCGGATGTCAGTAGAGATGGATGCAGATGGAGCGACAGAGGGTGCTACAGTCTAGGAGTCCCGAGACAACATGAGGCAACAATGCGAGATGCATGGAGTTGTTGCAGTAGCTCAGGGGTCAGCAGAGGGAGAACTTGTTAGCGACGGAGGGAGCTTCAACATCGGTAGTGTTTCTAGCCTGAAAGAGCTGTCAGAGTTGGGTGGATCAGTTAATTCCTTCTCAATAACTGGGTTGTAGTGTAGTATTTAGCAGTGGCAGTTCTATGGGCAATACGATGCAACGTGAGGAGAAGGGGATGCAGTGCAGATGTAACAGTGGTAGTGGCAGGGCCATGGACAACAACATGGATGCAAAGGGAGCTGCCGTATAGATGCAACAGTGATAGTGGAAGGGACATGGGTAGAAGTACAGGATGCAACAGTGCAGAGGATGTGGGTGGGGAGGCCTAGCATCAGCACATGTACTGGTGCTAGGTAATCAAAGTGATGCTCAGAGAGGAGTATTACTAGAGCACAATCCTTGCTAAGATGGAGTGTTGATTTGGGGTAGCATCAGATGTGATCTAGACATGAAAATTGGTGGAGAGGCTAAAGCACATGAGATCTCCAAGACCCAGAAATGGTTTGGACAAAATCTAATCGGTTTGGGAGATATTAAAATAATTAATATTTTTAATGGAGTTCCTAAGTCTAAACTTAGGAAAAATAAAATATTAATGGGTATTAATATAAAAATGAGTTAGAATGGTCCAAAAGTCACGGATCAAGCCAAATCTAATCTTAGCTATTTATTAGAGATTTAATTTGAGCCGTTGATGGGCCAACGTGAAAAGTATAAGAGGAGGCTTGAGGGTTAGTTGGAGAATACACCAAGAGAGATCAAGAACTCGATTTTTGGGGCAGGGTTTGTTGAGGAAATTGAGTGAGTGATCTGAGTTGCAGCTGAGGGGCAGTGAATAGATAGCAGAGAGGTAGAGTTAGTACCAGGAGGATCAGCGTAGAGTTGGGAGAGGGAAACAAAGCTATCTAGAGGCCACGCAGAGGGAGCCAGGAGCTACGTAGAGCCAAAGGGGGCCATCGTGTGAGATGAAGAGGGTCCAGGGACTAACACAGAGGCTCCAGAAGCTGACGTAGAGACCAGAGATGTTAACTCTGGGCTAGTGAGGCTAACGCAAAACCTAGAGGCAACGCTGGGAGCATTTTATGGGATAGACTGAGAGCTGAAGAGCTGGATAGGGTGATGTTGTGGTGAAGAAAAATTATAAGTGTAGACACGAACGAATTCCTCTAACCTGATAATGGGTCTAGCCACAACAAATACATTTTAAGCGAATATTTCCTTCGGTTAGAATCAATCAAGAGGGCCTACCTCTTGGTTGTTTATCCTGCTTGATGGTGTCCTCACTCCAACAATATCTCGCTTCCTTTTTCAAGTTCCTGAAACAAGTAAACAACAAAAACACACAAATATAATAATAGACAAATTTCAATTCAACCTATGTCTTGAGTCAAGAAGAATCAAGACACGAATATGTAATATTACAAAACATGTAGGAAATCAATCGATAGTTGCATATATTAATATCAAAGAGAGATTACAACCATTCGTCTTGACGTCACAGTCTTCCTCTGACAAGACCTGGTTTCCACACACTTCTCCTAGCATTCCATGATGGCTTCAAACAATAATCGTTTAAAGGCTTTTCCCTTTAGACTTCACTCCAAACCAAACACACTTCTCCCTCACACAACTAGATGGCTACAACTAGTAATAGCTTGCTTGTCTAATCAAAATAGTATACTCACACTCAACCAACACTCTAACTAGCTTGTGCTTGGGAAGAAGGGAGGTTTATATAGGAAATATGGATGGGAGATGGATCCTCTTCTCATGGGAGAAGGACTTATCCCTTGAGGTAGTTCCATCATTATAGAGGAAAGGAGCCCAAACTGTCATCCTCGACCCCGTCTGTCCAAACCATTTACCAGACTTCTGTTACGAAGCTTCTAGAGCTGGAAGCTTCAGCTATAATTTAAAAAAATTTCCATAATAGGAATGACGCAACTGGAACACAACTCAGTCGCACTGATCGGCACAGGGGAGACAAAGGTCATTAGTGCTGGTCTTTTAAACTGGGCAAAACAGAAGTTTAAGGGGAAATGGTGCAAAAGAGAAATGATTTGCTCATGAAGAGGGACATAATGGGAGTTTCTCCATGAAGGCAAAGCATGTGGGGTTCACTGTAGAGGTCCTCTAGGATCAAGGAATGGGGAGTACAAAGACAGTGACAAAATTCTATGTAACAGATGCGCCCTAAAGCGTGAAGGCTGAGCTGGAGTGAGGGATGAAATGCTTTATAAATCAGTGCGGGGAACCGGTCTGCTGTCGAAAAACCTGTAAGAAAGTACAGATACATATACATAAACTGAGATCTCTATCATATGATACATGAGTCGTGGCATGGATGTAGCCATCCAGAGAATGATCATGTAAATGGTTCCAAGTATGGGCGCAGCCATCCGTTAAAGAGGATCATAATGAAACCAAGGTATGGTCACAACCATCCAATAATGAGAAGGATCACATATGATAATTCATGGTTTGGTCGCAGCCAGCCATCTGAAAGCGACATGCATATCATCATAACCATGTCACACCACTTCGCAACCTAGATTTTTTGTGATCTGAGTCCAGGGTCTTGCTCTCCAACATGACCCGATCAAAGTACATATTCTAGCATGTGAATAGATGTGTTGACGTTGAACATGCTAGAAAGTTGCTTGATTACCAGTTAATGATGTAAACTGTTAACAAGCACGAGAGAAACCACCAATAATGAAAATGACCCTCAAGGTACTATCAACACAATTCATGGAATGTGAATATAGGAGCTGAAGTCAAACAACCTTGAAATCATTCTATCGAAAGCCAATGATGTGAACTTGTCGTCGAGTGCGAAGAACTTGCCATTAAGGCATGCAAGCTCTAAGGTATTGGAAGGGAGTCTCTCACTCAACTTCTTGGATAATGAGTTGAAGTCGATGGAAAGCGACCGTGTTGAAGGAGGGCCATAATGAATCCCACATCATCGACGCGAGACGAGAGGATGGAAAATGATTTTTGGATGATACAGAGAAACATAGGTAAGTGTAATTGCAGAAGGGAAACTCTTGAACATATCGGTGACACAATTGGAAGTTTGGCAGCTTTTTGATCCATGGGATCGGTGATCATGATGATGTCGCAAATATCAAATGGAAGGAAAAAACGAACGACCCAAACCCAGGAAGGTCAATGATACTAAGGAGGATATCCAAACTCGACATGAAGCAAAGAGTGTCATGTTCAAGAGTAAGCTGCCGACACGACTTGATAGATTTCCAAATTTCCCCCACCATTTCTGGTGAGTACCCCAATTATTTTTTAATCAAAAGATTGAAGGGGATAACATATGCTTGCACTGTAAGTTCATCCTTCGGACAAATCCGACCTAGTAAGTTTAATGAGCCCTAGGAAGGAGAAGCTCGTGTTCATCATGGTGACGAATCCGATGTTGTTTAATAGTTTAATGAGTCCGACAAAGGTGTAACTCAATATATTTTTCTTGTTTAGAGAGTTTGAAAAAGACACGTAAAAGAAAAGTTCACATGGTCCCTTTTTGTACATTTGTGTCTCTCAAGCCCGAAAAGGTAGAAAACAATACTTGAGAGAACCACTTGACCATTTCAGTCAAGGAGTACCTTTTTCATAAATAGTGCATCCCAACCCGAAAAAGGGGTAAACTTATACTAGGTGCACGATGTTTCACATCCATTAACAAGTTCGAAATGCCAAGGTCTCGGCCATCTTTTTACTTTTAAAGGGTCGGAAAAGAGATGAAAGTGGACCCCCCCATTTTTATTCTCTTTAACGAGTCAAAAAGGGAAAAAATACTCAGCAATATTTTCATACGAGTTTAAAAAGTCGAGAAAAGAGTTGAAATGTGACTCGTCATGGAGGAACGAGTGGTGTAAAGGGTAGCAACTAGTTCCGACAATGGTGGAACTGCTCAAAACATGTAATGGTCAAGAGGCTGGCTAATAAAACCACTCATCGCTGTGGTCCCTCAGGAAAGGAAAAATAACCAAGTGAAAGCATATGATTGGCCAAAGAGATGGTGGTGATGGAATGAAACAACCAAGGCTCATCTAGCAGAAATCAACTGATTAAAACGACAACATGAGATGTAAATTGGGCATGGGTTCATTTTTACACAAGCTTGAACCATGGAGAACTATTCCTGGATTTAGTTTCATGTTTACACAAGCTTGAAACGAAAAACTATGCTTCCTATAAGTGTGCATGCCCCCAACATAATGACTAAATCGAGGTACATGCCCCCCCCAAGCTTCATTTTAGTCAACTAGGTGGAAAGAATGAAGGTTCACTTTCGAGATCCTGGAAAGACTTGACTGGGATTTTACGAGATCTTAATCAAAGACTCAATTTGGAACAGGGAGTTGTTTCATTTTTTAACGAGGTTGACACAGTAACAGAACTATCCTCAAACCCTTGTTTCATTGCTTAACAAGCTTGACACAAGACAACGAACTATGCTCACACCCTTTGTTGCATTTTTTAACGAGGTTGATACAGGAACAAAATATCCTCGAAAGATGATCATGGACCATACGAGAACATGGCCCCCAAAAGGTCCTCACTAGACGGGAGAACTATGCTCTGGGAGGAATACATGTCAATTGTTACCAATGACAGATCAGGTTCCAATGCCCTGAGTACATAATGTACTATACCATCTTCGTTATCATCAGCAGATGCGGAGATCAAACGGGTAGCCACATAATTGACCTGTGGCAGGGAAGGTACTGCTTGCAAACAAGAGCCGATAGGGGATGATGGTTGTGAAGGAGGCACATGGTGACCAATGAACGATAGTTGATCAATAATCACAATTCTCCCTTCCTGCGAAAAAAAAACCACACAGAAAAGCAAAGAAACAAGAGCTCCCATGACATAATCATAGTCATGTCCAAGGAGAAGATTGAAATCTAAAGGACTTTGGAGTACCATCAAATCTATATGGACGATCCTTCCTCCCAAAGTAATATGGAACTTCAGAAGGATCCCTAAGGGTTGACTGGTTCCTTCATTGAAAGCTAACAGATTCTGGGTGATAGGCACAAGCTGCGGGGAGCCTAAAGCTTGCAAAGTAGTAGAAAACATGATGCTAATAGACACACCTTCATCTAATATAGTTTCAGGTACTACCATATTATAGGCTTGTACTATAATCTGGAAAGGCACATAAGATGGGAGGTGGAAAGCAGTCAATGGACCCCAATCAAAAGAGACAACATAACTACTTGGTGGGGGTATCATATGATTGCCCCCATGCTGAATAGGAATAGGAGAAGGACTCTCCTGAACAACTAGGACAGGAGGGTCACTCTTCAATTCATGATAATCTGAGGAGATGAGAAGAACATGAGCAGTATGATCACCACTCTCTTCGGGAACAGAGTGAACAACTAAAGGCAGATCCAAATCGACACTCTTTTCGACCAATGGTTGGTTAGGAATAGATGCAAGAGAGTCATGCTCAGGAAGAGCATGATGGGTAAGAGATAAATCCAAGTCAATCTCTTTACCAACTGGGAGAGGTTCAAAAGAAAGCCTCCGATAACCAACAAGAAGTTGGGGTTGAGGAGCTACAAGGTTGTCCAAAACTTTGGAAGCTTTATCCATAAGAGGACAAAGGTGAAGAAGATGCTCTCCTTCACATAACCTATAGGGGAATCTAATATTTCCCTTCTTCTTACCATCACTAGCAACATCGACATGATCTCCAGAGGTCCATGGGGATGGTCGGTTCAAGTTTTGAGGCCATACCTCTAAGACTCTGGGAATGCCAGGACAATATTGAAGGAGATGGTCACCCTTACACAACTTGCAAGGGAATTTTTACCTTCTGTGAAGGATCAAAAGGTTTGCCGATGGGAGGTGCATTTGGAGTAATAGCTACATGGTTGGCCTCTCACTTATCTAACTTCTTCTTCTTCTTCTTAGCCTCCTGGTTACTGGATTTCAAACTTTCACCAGGTGAAGTAGAAGAGGAAGAGGAAGAAATGGGGGAAGAAGGTGAGGGGTCAACCTTAGAATCATCATGACATGATTCAAATGAAGGAGACACTTGGAAACGAGTCGGGACACTTGGGACCACCAAAGTCGAAAACAATGAGATAGGTAAACCAATGGTTAAACTTGGGAGGGACAACATTGCCATATAAGGAGCACCAGCATTTCCAAAAGAAGGAAAAGAACTAGGACTCCCATCCGAGGGGGAAACTTGACTGGTAGACTCTGGGAATGTTGCCATTGGAATCGACTTTTAAAGAAACACTAAGGAAGATAACTTTTACTAGGAATATTTCGTAGGAAGTTAATTTTAAGACACTGAAACAAAACTTTGTCTCTTCATATTTTAAGAGTCAAGAAAAGGATGAAAGGTGACTCTAGCCACTTTTGGAATTAATGAGCTCGAAAGGACAAGTGATCAATGATATTTTAAAATTTAAAGAGTCCATAAAGATAAAAAATGACTACTCAGGGTATTCTAGGAAAAGGATTACCATGTAACCGTGAACTATAGAATACTTCCCAGCAAACCGAGAAGTACGTGCAGGCAATCTCCTTGAATGCTGTGTTCAGTGTATCACGTTCAAGGTGGGAGACTCAGCTTCCTACGGATAAAGAATTTCAGACCTAGTGGGGTCTCCCTTTATATACATGATAGTATGGGGGGCACAAGTCCGTACTAGCGCTATCTGAGGCCGAACCGAACGACCATTGGTAGGTTTAAAGACGTCAAAACATGTCTCTAGCCTAGACCAATAAATGTGAGCGTTAAGTTTCAATGCTTCCTTAGGTTAATTCAATAAATTTTAACAGTTGATCTTGAATTAGGTTTCAATTGCAAGGCGCTACCGTTGTCATCTGACAAAAGCTCCTAAATGCAGCTATATGAGAAGAGAGATCTTGGTCTTCGATGAAAGTTATCACTAATTGAGAGATAAAGAACACAAAATTAATGCAACAATCGAAGAATGAAATCTTTCACTAATAAATATCCTAAATTCACTCAATCTTCCTATAACAACATAAGAGGTTTCATTTCATTTCCAATGCTTATGATGATGCAAAAATAGCTTCTCAATAACGCTACTAATGCAATATTTTCGCTCAAGTAAACTAGAATGATGTTCTCCTTTCATAAAATGAAAAATGAATCTTTCACATAAAGCACTTTAAATGAAAATTTTCAAAATTTCGAACAAACAAGCATCAATCAAATCCAAAGCATTATAAATGAAACTAAAAGCAACTTCTCGAAATTGAACAAACCAAACACATAAATGCTTCAATCGAGAAACCAAGCAATGTAATCTATGCTTGGAAAGAGAAAAGAGACACTCGAAATAAGAGAACAAATGGGACTCTTTTACTCATTCAATTGAAAACAAAGCATCCTAGTCACTTCTGGGAGGAAGAAGGGAGTCTGAGGGTCAAGACACACTGGCACTAGAATGGAAAAATTCTGATTTTTTCTTACCCCTGAGACCAGAGAGACTTTTGAGCCAAAAGTAGCACTGATCAGCACGATTGACCAGTAATACAACCAGTGTTGATGGATGATCGACGCGACTATTTGGCCAAAAATAGCGCCATCGAGGGATTCAAAGAAAGAATAAAAGATAACTTCACACAAGGCCAAACTTAACACATCAGAGGGTGGGATAAACCAAGCAAGAACACAAAGAAAGCTAAATGAAGATTTTTGGTCAGGGAGAAGATGGTCCAAAAGGCTTACGGGGCAAAATCACAAGAGCAGAACACACTGGCCAAGATTGGGGTCAAGCCCTAATCTGCACTTATAGACATCGACGCGACTGCCTAATTGACAATAAGCACCATAGGTTGGTTGACACAACTGTTCCTGAACAATTCGTGCTGGTCGGCGTGACTGTCAGCTGATTAAGCGCGCTGGCCGAGGTAACTAGGGAAAATAAAAAAAAAATCAACACAGGAACCAGATCTGCTACTATGAATTTTAGAATTAGGCCAGTAAGCGGGAGAAAATAAACAGAACCAAAGGGAAAACATGAAACTAGAAAAGTTCTCATGAAATCATGAAATCCAAAACAAACAAAAGGATTGGGATCCCCAACAGAGTTGCCAATTTGTGGTGAAGTAAAATTATAAGTGGTGACATGAACGAATTCCTCTAGCCCGATAATGGGTCTAGCCATAATAGATACATTCTATGGAAGATTTCCTTAGGATAGAATCAATCAAGAGGGCCTACCTCTTGGTCACTTATCCTGCTTGATGGTGTCCTCGCTTGCTCACTCTAGCAATCTCTCACTTCCTTTTTCAAGTTCCTGAAACAAGTAAACAACAACAACACAAAAACATAATAATAGCCAAATTGCAATTCAACCTATTTAATGAGTCAAGAAGCATCAAGACACAAATATGTAATATTACAAAACATGTAGGAAATCAATCGATAGTTGCATATATTAATATCAAAGAGAGATTACAACCATTCGTCTTGACGTGGCAGTCTTCCTTTGACAAGACTGGGTTCCCACACACTTCTGCTAGCATTCCATGATGGCTTCAAACAACAATAGTTTAAATGCTCTTCCCTTTATACTTCACTCCAAACCAGCACACTTCTCCCTCGCACAACTAGATGGATACAACTGGTAATAACTTGCTTGTCTAATCAAAATAGTATACTCACATTCAGTCAACACTCTAACTAGCTTGTGCTTGGGAAGAAGGGAGGTTTATATAGGAAATATGGGTGGGAGATGGATCCTCTTCTCATGGGAGAAGGAATTATCCCTTGAGGTAGTTCCATCATTATAGGGGAGAAAGGAGACCAAATTGTCATCCTTGACCCCATCTGGCCAAACCATTTACCAAACTTCCATTACGAAGCTTCTAGAGCTGGAAGCTTCAGCTCTAATTTAAAAAACTTTCCATAACAAGACCATCACAACTTGAACATAGCTCATTCGCACCGATCGATGCAGGGAATAGTGCTAACCTCTGCACATCGGCACGGGGGAGACAAAGGTCATTATTGTTGGTCTTGTAAACTGGGCAAAACAGAACTTTCAGGGGAAATGGTGCAAAAGGGAAATGATCTTCTCATGAAGAGGGACATAATGGGAGTTTCTCCATGAAGGCAAAGCATGCAAAGTTCCGTATATAGGTCCTCCAGGATCAAGGAACGGGGAGTACAGAGACAATGAAAAAATGTTGTGTAACAGATGCAGTCCCTATCAGAGTGACGCAGAGCATCAAAAGCTACATTGTTTATGTGGGATCGTTCATCTAGTGATTTAGCCAGAATATTTGTCTCCGATTGAGAGGTACTACTACCGAGGGAATTCTCTTTTGGGTGAGCCATTTCTGTCACCCAGGTTGTATTATGAAACTGCATAATAATAAAACCCTCTAAATAGCTACAACGGTTTTCTCGCATTGGGTTTTTCCGGGACATTAGTCCAAAAACAACCATGTCACTTGTGTGCTTGTTTACTTTCAGTTGATGATCTGTATGTGTTGATATTGTACTTGTATTTATTTTCAGTATTTACATGGTAAATAACTTGTTAAGTAATTCAACAAGAAGGAAGAAATAAATCAGGTAGTATAGGAAGAATTTCTAACAGGTTAAACTTAGAAATTCCAACAGTCTGCAAAGTGTATGTCAAAATAGAGGGAGTAGATTTTGAAGAAACCTTCATACCTGTAGTAAGACTAGAATCTATCCAAAATTTTCTTTCATTTTCCTTTCATAAAAATGTCAAGGTATATCAGATGGATGTGAAGCCAATCTTTATTAATGGAGATCTAGAAGAAGTATACATTGAGCAACCAGAAGGGTTCATACTCACAGAAAAGGGAATTTTTGTTTGCAAATTGAAAAAGGCCTTATATAGGCTCAAACATGCCCCTAGAGCCTGGTATACAAGACTATATAGATACCTTCAACAACAAGGGTTTAGGGGCACTGTAGACAATAATTTGTATATAAGATATGAAAATGACCACTTATTACTTTTAGTAGTGTATGTGGAGGACATAATCTATGGCAGTGATTTGGAGAAGTTGGGACAACAATTCACAAACTGTATCCAAACATAATTTGAGATGTCCATGATGGGAGAAAAATCCTTTTTATTAGGATTTCCAATTTCTCAATAAAAAATTGGGATATTTATCTCCCAATCCAAATACCTGTGAGAAACCCTGAAGAAATTTGGACTGGAATATTGCAAGTTGGTTATCACCCCCATGGTTACATGTTGTAAGTTATGCAAATAAGATGAGACACTGCTGGTTAATCAGGCTGTCTATAGATTCATGATAGGAAGCTTGATATATCTCAAAACATCTAGACCATATATCATGCAAGTTGTCGGCCTGGTAGCTAGATTTCAAGCCTACCCACATGAAAGTCACATCCTTGCTGTTAAAAGGATCTTCAAATATCTGCAAGGCACAATAGACTATGAGCTATGGTATGCTAGGAGCAGCGTGTTTAGATTAAAGGAATACACTGATGCTGATTGGGAAGGTAGTATTGATGAAAGGAAGAGAACCTCTAGCGCAAAATTCTTCTCAGGAAACTGCTTAGTGTCCTTGGTCAACAAGAAACAAGATTCCATTTCATTATCAAATACTAAAGGAGAGTATATGGCAGCTGCCACTTGTTGCTCCCAAATTCTTTGGATGAAGTAGACCTTGAAGGACATTAAGGTAGAGATGAATGGCCCAATCCAATCATCTATGACAACACTAGCATCATCAATATCTCTAAAAATATTGTCATGCATTCAAAGACCAAGTACATTCCTATCAAGTTCCATTTCTTAAGAGAACAAGTGGTATCCGGTATTATTCGACTTGAATATGTGGCCACTAAAGAACAACTTACATACACATTTACTAAGCCACTTGAAATAGATCCCTTTGAGCATCTATGACAATAGATAGGAGTTGTAACCCCTCCTCCCAAATGCCTTGATTATAATGAGTGTTGGCAGCTACTCAAATTGTGGGATCAATTGAAGAGTAGGTTGTAGTGTCTCAGGGGGAGTTTTCAGGAGAATACTTTGCCATTGATGACAAAGGGGGAGAATATTAATGGTGCTAAGGAGAAGAATAGCAATGAAGAATATTATGCCCAGTTTCCATCGGATCTTAATGTGTTGCCGTAAATGCCAAAAGGGGAGATTGTTGGACAGTTGGAATTGTCTGAATGGTTGGTGGCACTTGATATGTTGGCATTGATGTCAACTAGACTAGCATTGAGGTCAGAGGCAACATATGTTGGCAGTGAAGAGAATGCTATTCAAGGGGAGTCCCATGGTTGCTACAACACTATGTAGAGAATCATCATAGTAGAAGGCTTAGTAAAGAATCCATAAAAAGATGGATATGATGAATGGGGAGCCCTAGACTTTGGAGGGGATTATGTCTCAAGATATCAGTTTAGTTTCTCCTGAAAGTGGCATAGCTGGAAAGTGTTTTAGAAGAGCTTTATAATGGTTTGTTGAAGTCTAGAAAAGGCTTTCTGGATCAGAATTTCAATTTAGTTGAAGTTTGCAGACAAAAAATATCATTCGCTTAGGACTTGGGAAAATTTTGAACTAAGTTTAGGAATTAGGTGATTAAGGCCTAGTCAGAGGTTAAGCCATGCAACAGAGTTTGGCAAGAAAAAAAGTCCTGACCCCAACTTATTGACCTATGAAGAACCAACTACCTAGTTAGGTATAGTGGAAGGTTGGGCCGCACAACAAAATTTGGCGGGAGAAAAAAGTCCCGACGCTCGATCCTAGACCTATGTTGGACTCATTACATGAAAAAATTTGGCAGATTATGATTGGCTCACAATGATGTGTTGGCACCAACGTGGAAGATGATGTTAGAATGACATGGCAGTATGGAGGACACGTGGTAGGATATTTCAATATTTTTGGGTTGCTTGATGGGCCAAATCCAGGAGACATGTGTCACGATGCATAAGGTTCCACATGGCCTAAATGATGTTAGCATGACAAAAGTTGATGAGGTGGTAGAACCTCAAAGTTTGTGCCAAGGGGTTTTTTTGTGAAGTTTTTCCTGTGTATTTGGTTTTCGACATTGAATGAATAGAATGGGCCAAAACAATGAAAAAGTGCCCAAGTTAGGCCTAAAGGGAAAATGAAACTTCGAGCTAGTTGGGCCTATAGGAAAGTCGGGGTCGAGTAAAAAACAGATGCATAATACTTGGAGCAGGGCAGACCCATGACCTTCCATCCTCTTGGACAACAATGAGATGCTTATTTAGGATTTAGTTTTGCATGATTTTACTATGTTATTGGTGACTTCACTAACTATGTGTTGAGGGGCCCAAAGTCGGGTCAACAACAAGGGGGATACCCACTCGGTCCGGAACCTGGTTGGCGGCTCCTTGCCCGTTTGGAGTAGCGGGTCCGACTGGGGGTAATGGGACCAGTTTCCCAATGTGATGGGTGTGTGTGTGTGCGTAGAGTCTGATGATATTAATCTAGAGGTTTTTCTAAACTAGTCTCGATTCTAACTGCTAAACTAACTCTATGCTAATGTAATCTAATGAAGAGAAATACATCTGATCTATGCTAACCCGGGGTGTTTTTCTTTTGTTTATGCGATCTAGAAAGATTTCTAATAGCAGCTGGTAATAAAGATCATTCAACTGATATCAGAATATAAACCAATAAAGATAAACCATTCTGCATAAGAAGTTAGGCAGAGTAGTTGTGAACAGCATATCGCATAATCAGTCTTCTACATGTTAAGCATGATTAAATGATCCCACCGTACAGAAGTGCCAAATGGTAATACAGACATTCATACAATAACATATAAAGAACTCAGCTACATATCACTTTAGGGATACTAGCAGAATCTAGTCAAGAGATAAAAGTACCATTTATGACTAACTTCACCAATAAACTTCAAGTAATAATGATTTATTTCTACTTGTTCTAACATCTACTAAGAGTACAGAAGTGCAACATCAGTAACAGATATTAAAATGCAAACATAAATAAATCTTGATCCATCTATTCATCAAAAACCTCCTCTGAGGGTGCAGAAGTGCATGTTCTGAGGATAAGTTTTTTGACAGATTTCCGGACCCTTCTCCAAAAACCATGAGAAGGGTTAAATACTACTAACTAATCAATCTTAATTACATGAAATTAGGGAATCGACTTCAAATGACCACCCTTTTACTAAAAGCAACTTTATTTCTAAACTTAAAATCTAATTTCTGACCGTTTCTGTATATTCTCTTTAGTGTTGTCAACAGTGCAACGTTTTCCTGGGAAGAGTCGGCTGGCCGCTTTCTTCTTTCGCTCTGGAGATAAAAGTGGAAATAACAGGAGCTGGCACTTCCTTCCGGCAGACCAGAAGATATTTTTCGAAAACCTTTCTCTAGCTGGGTGTATTCGCCACGTGTATACTTAGCATAACCCAGGTTCTTCTCGAACTGATTTTGCTGTTGCTGTTTTCGGTTTCCGGTCGTGCGAATGACTGAGTGGGTTAGGAGTCGTGCTGTATGGACATCCCCCTATTTTAAGAATTGTTTCCGTTCTTTGTTCCAGGTTTTCCTGAAGCGTCTTCCTTCTCATGCGCTTCTTTCTCTGCTTTACCAAGTCTGAGCTTCAGGATCTTTTCTGAACACGCTGCTTTTGTGCGCCTTTGACTCTAAGTCCTGAATAGTCTAATTTCATCAGTGCCGGTTGGCTGATAGTCTGGAATCCGCGGTTCTGCTGCATGCGGCATCCGTTTGCGAAGGCATTCTCTCTTTACTATTTGATTGGCGCTTTCCTCTTTCCCTCAAATGTTTCCTGCATATAAACTTATATTAGTTGCGTGTCTTGCAGTCTACGCAAAGAAGAAGGGAAATGAAAAGATTTGACGTGAAAGTATTAATCTCTAATGAATGCATAACCCTGACATTCATCATGACTTGACTCTTCGATAAATGTAATGCAATCATTCCTAGATACTCAAGCATGCGGTCATTAAATTCCTTCAAGGCGCGCACTTAATCCTGGGTTTATCGTGTGATAAGTCTTTTCAGATCGCAGATCGCAAATCGCAGATATCGCAAATTTTGTTTAATGGTTATGCCGTATAGCGCGATGCTTGCGATTTGCGATATCGCATATCGGCGATCGGCATTTCTCGAAGGTCTTCTTTTAAAGGGGCGCGTGTGATGTATGCGACGCGATGAACTTCGCATCGCTCCTTCGCAGTCTTGCTTTTCGCGCTCGAGCAATGCTTCGGCCTTTCTTTGCGATGCGATTTAAGCCTTAGGGAGAAAAATACAAAAACTTTAGAAAAATATTTTTTGGGATTTTTGTTCAGGGTCCTCTTTGCTTGACGTTATTGCTAATGTCAAGTGAAGAAGGGGGGTTGTTGGTGACCACAACAATATGGCGATTCACTGTGAAGAACCAGTTATCTCTGCTTGTTCTATTGCATTTTCACTTCCAAAACAGAAAAGTTTTCTTATGCCTAAATTTTGTTATGGACAGATAGAGTATTACCTTTTATCCTGTCAATGATGCTTTGTCACAACTTCTTATTTCATTCTGATTGTTTGTTTCCTCTGGGTTATTTCTTGTATTCATACCTAGTCATTACTCAGTCTTTTCAAAGACAAAATAAGGTCTTCTCTGCGTACTGGCTTTGTAAAGTATGCTCCTTTGTCGTAGGTAGAGCCTCTGCTGCCCGCAAGCGTCCATAGCCTCGACAGGGTTACCATGTTATCCAGCAATGATCCTTTTTCCTGCTTGAGGTTATTTACAACATTTCCAGAGAAAAACCCTTTTGACACTTTTTCTTTCTTTTTTAATTTTTTTTTTTATTCTCTAAAGAACAATGTCTTGGTTTGGTGGCCAAATTATGACACAGTCATCCACTTGATTTACACTTTTGCTGAACAAGCTGGCTCGTGATGAGACCCCTTGTCTTTTGATTGCAACAATCTTGAGTCGTTGCCCTGTTTTGATAGACAGTAGTGGCAAAGTCAGCAAGTTATAATATCTGTGATCATGATAAGCCGGCTCGCGATGAGACCTCTTATTCTTTGAGATATAGTGTTTTCTTGGATTGTTTCTCTGGATGCTGCGATTCTCCTTAGCAGGGAGGAAGTCATTGTTTTTCCTTAAGAAAGCTCTGGACGACAATAATAGAGTTTAAGAACAGCAGTTTTGCAGAGAATACTTATTTTGCTATCGATGATACTTTTCATTGCATTGGCATAAAACAATTTTTTACCAAAAGTTACTTTCATCCCAGATTTCTTTGTAAAGTTGAAACTAACATCACATTCAGGCTAAAGTTAACTCTACCTGTCAATAATAAAAGTCAGATTTTTCGAAAAGTTTTGCTATTTATACAAGTGAAATCAAAATCTGATAGAGAAATGGTATGTTTCTTCATGAATACTATTTATGATCGTTCACAACCAACCCTGTTTGCAAAAAAAAAAAAAAAAAAAAAAAAAAAAACAAAACAAAAATTAAAATTATCCTACAAAAACAGAAGGATGACCTTCTATGGGAAATACATTTTGAGGATTTGTCCGTTTACAGGCAGAGAATCTCTCCTGCCTGTCAAGTCCTGCAACACAAAAGTCGATGGGCCTATGACTTCTACGATTTGAAAAGGACCAAGCCATAGCTTCTGGAATTTCGTATGTTTGCCCTTTTCTTCGTGAGCCTTATCCCACTTCAAAACTAAATCACCCATCTGAAAGTTTCTTCTGGTCATTATGTTCGAATCAAAAGAGGATTTTATCAGCGCTTGGTGGTGAGCATGGGTTTTCTTGGCCTGCTCTCGTCGTTCTTCTAACTTGATTATTTCCATTTGCCTTAGTTGTAAGGGAGAAGTAGGTACTTCATCAATGTATTGCACTAAGGACAAGGAGGGAATGAGTAAGTGAGTAGGAAGAACTGCTTCTCTCCCGTAAACCAAATTAAAGGGAGAAGTCCCGATAGAGGCTTTCTTGGTAATTCTGTCTGCCCATAAGGCGTTTACCAGCGCTTTGTGCCAATTCTTTTGGTTTTGGTCGACTGTCTTTTTGATGATCCTGATTAGGTTCTTGTTCGTTGATTCAGCCAACCCATTACCTTGCGGATAGTAGTTGGCGGAATACTTCAGTTTGAACCCTCTTTTGAGTGCGAACTCAGTCATGGTATTTCCAGAAAAATATGAAGCGTTATCAAATATTAAGGCCGTTGGCAATCCAAACCTAGTAATGATGAACTGATCTATGAATTCAACAATATTTTCAGAATTAGTTGTCTTGAGCGGAACTGCCTCTACCCATTTAGTAAAATAGTCAGTTGCAGTGAGGATATACCTATGCTGTTTAGAGGAGTGAGGAACGATCTCACCTATTATGTCCAGGCCCCATTGGCTGAACGACTGTTCGATGTTAACTGGCTGCAGTGGCATGGATGACTTCTTTTATTTCCCTGCAGCCGTTTGGCAGACTTGGCATTTTCTTACGTGATTGTACGAGTCTTTGAACAGCGTGGGCCAGTAGTATCCTGCACGTAAGATTTTGTGTGCGGTGGCTTCTCCAGCATAGTGTCCACCTGCTGGTCCATCGTGGAGTTCCTGCAAAACCTTTTCGGCTTCAGTTTTCTCAAGACATCTAAGAAGCACAAAATCATAGTTTCTTTTAAACAAGACATCATCTACGAGCTGATATTGTTTAGCTTTCAACCTCAGGGCTCTCTTTTTGATGTGATCCAGGTGAAAATGAGTATATCCGTTTTTCAGGAAATAAATGATGTCAGCATAAAATGATTCTACGTCGTTTAGGCTTACCTCATACGTGTGTACCTCTTCAGGCGATTGTTCGGGGATTTGCGATGCTCCGGCTAACATCTTGCAGAAGCCTTGGCCTCTTACGATGTGTGCCGGCTTGATTTCCAGGTCGTATTCTGGCAAGGCGGTGATCCAATTCACTCTCTTTTCACCCACGTCTTTCTGAATCAGGAGGTTTCTTACCGTTGGGAATGGTACTATGACCTTGGTATGGGCCTTTAGCAAGAAGAGTCTGAAATATTTGACCGCTTTGAAAACGGCATACGCCTGTTTCTCTACGTCCGAATATTTCAGCTCAGCACCTTGTAAGTTTGAGCTAAAGAATGCGATTGGGGCTTCTGCCTTTTCTTGGTTTGCCTGGGTCAAGATCGCAGCATAAGAATTTTCTGAGGCAAACGTGTATAAGATGAATGGTTCTGAAAAATTTGGGGTTGCTAGGGATGGAGCGTTGATGATGGCTTGTTTGATTAAGTTAAACGCTTCGTGCTCGTCTAGACCCCATTTAAAGTTTGAATTCTTTTTTATCATTTTTTGTAAAGGAGAAATAATACGTGAAAAATCTGGGACAAATCTTTTCACAAAATTGATCTGTCCTAGGAAAGATTGCATGGTCTTTTTGTTATGGGGCATGGATATCTCGGAAATTTCTTTGATTCTGTCAGGTTCAATGTGAATGCTTGATTTGGACACTATGAACCCTAGCAATTTTCCTTCACTCAACGCGAAAAAAGATTTCTTCGGGTTAAGCGAGATTCCATACCTTAAACATCTTTGAAAGATTTGCTTCAAATCTTTGAGATGGTCGCTTCGGTTCTTGGAGTACACAGTTATATCATCCAGGTAAATCACTACTGATTTATTGACTAACCCTTTGAACGCAATGTCCATAGCTCTTTGAAAGGTAGCGCCGGCGTTGATCAGACCGAACGGCATATTCCGATACGCGTAGGTACCCCATTTAGTTCGGAAGGTGGTTTTTAGCTGATCGTCTGGGTGTACCAGCACTTGATTATATCCTGAAAATCCATCTAGGAAAGACATCAATTCTGAGCCTGCTACAGCTTGTAATATTTGCTCCATAGGTGGGAGGGGAAAATTGTCTTTCTGACAGGCTTTGTTGAGATTCCGGAAGTCGATGCAGATTCTAATATCTCCGTTTTTCTTCCTAACAGGTACCATATTGGAGACCCATTTGGAATGTCTGACCGGGAAAATTATTCTGGCTCTCAACAACTTATTCAGCTCAGTTTTTATCTGATTTTCCAGGTTGGGGTGGATTTTCCTGAGCTTCTGTTGGACGGGTTTCTCGTTGTCAATCATAGGGATAGTGTGCTGAATGATAGAAGTGTTATAAGTTTTCATCTCATCGTAGTTCCAGGCAAAGACGTTTTTGTACTGTCGTAGAAGACGGATGTATGCTGACTTTTCTTCAGGAGCCAGGCCTTGGCCTAGATTGACGTTTTGGGGTTTCTCTTCGGTTCCTAAGTTCACTGATTCGTAGTTCAGAGTTGAACTGTAAAGTTTGGCGTTAGCTGACCTTTTGAACCGACTTTTTAAGTCATACAAATCTTCTAATTTGACCACTGATTTGGGTATAGCATTATCAGTGCCATTTTGTTGTATTTGGTGGTCATGACAGTCCTCGTCGATTATCTGGTTTGAGTAGGATCCTTCAGAGGTAAGGAAACTTACGATGTCTGGGTTGTCGTTGAATACTCTCCAGTTGGTGATGTTGTCAGGGATAGACGGTTTAAAAATTAATTCTATGGAAAACCTATCTAGACTAAAGTCTTCGGAGGGGAGGAGTCTGGAGGCTACGTTTGCTAGCAGGTCTGCGCTTGCATTGTGAAGTCTTGGATTGATGAAATATTGAATGCTGTAAAATGCGCAGTGAGATCTTGCACTAAAGATTGATAGTGCTTTAAATGACTAGACAAGAAGTGTATGGTGTTACGTACCTGTTTGACGACGATCTCGGAATCTCCAAAGACTTGAAGATATTTGACGTTGCAGCCGATTGCTTTGTATAGGCCTTACACCAAGGCTTCGTATTCCGCTGTGTTGTTCGTGCAATCGAATTCCAGCCTGCATGTGAGCATGGTCTTATTTCCGTCTGGGCTAATCAAGACGCATCCTGCTCCCGCTCCCTCGTTGGACTTAGAGCCATCAAAATATAATTTCCAAAATAAAGAAGTATTTATAGGGTTATCTAAGAAACTAACACATTTTGAATCATCAGTCTGGGAAAAGTTTTCTACTTGGGACACGACTGAATTTTCTAAATATGGTGATATGTGAGCATTGAAATTTCCAAGGAAAGAGTCTACCGAGTAGTTGCCTATGATGCTGCTGTTGTATGCTATGGCTTCGTTCTCTCCCTCCAAATCCGTCACTATGTACTTTTGGTGCAGTTCTCGTTCAACCTTTATTTGATTTGGCTTCCCGTTGAAGGGTAACCACATGTGTGACCAGTCAGTCGAAAAGTATCCGTGGAGCTTCTCGGACCAATCCCTGCTAAGAATTAGACCATAAAATTCAGGGATGTCAGCAACTAGAATATCGATGACCTGGCATACCTTGGGGTTGGACGACAGTCTTATGTTCACTTGATTAAGTTCGCTTATCACTTCGACTTGTGATCGATCAAGTTGAACTATGCGCACTGCGGATTTTTGCGGTTGAACATTAAGTTTGGCACATATTGACTTGGGTAGAATATTGGTTGAAGCACCAGAATCAACCAAGCAATTATGCACGTTTCTGTTAAAGATCTCATAAGTGAGGAGGAAAGGAGGAGTGTGAGATCTAGACCTCCCTCCAATCAAAGCGATGTCATTTGGATCGATTTTATTGATCGCGTTGATTGGGGGTCTTCCTATATTATGGGAAGCTATAGCTGTAGGTAGAGGTGCAGTAGGTACGGCGTGTAACTCTTTCATCATGATCTTCTGTTGGTGTTTCAATTTGCTCAACTCGTACAGGGTGATATTAGCCCTAGTCTTCTTCATGTCGTCGATGGTGTTATACTCCATTTCATCCGACACTATTAGTGTCTTTGATGGAGGTGATTGCTCTGATTGGACTGGACTAAATGAGGTCGCTTTAGGGGTTGTCTTCTTTGTTGCGACCTTTTCTTTCGCTGGAGGGCTTGCGCCCTTCAGTTTTGGGGTAGTCTGGGGAGGATCAAGTTGATTTCTGCTTCGTTTGCTAACCGGAAGTGCTTCCTGATCTTCCTCTTGTGGGAGGATGAAATCCCACATTCCTTGCAGTTCCACCACTTCTTCGTCGTCGGTCTGCGTTTCGATGGTGCTCTCTTCTTCTTCTTCTTCAGATTCCACATTTGAGACCACGTTGGGTGGCTTCGTCTCCATAGGGGGATTTCTTTTGAAATTCCTAAAAGGCTTTCTTGGGGACGATTCTGCTACTTGCTTTCTTATGTCAATCATCTCATTAGACATGGCTTTCAAGACTTTTTGTAATCCTTCCATGTCGAAAGGATCCTTCGTTTGCTTCTTCTTGGTTTCTTCTTTGAAAGAGATTTTCTTAGATTTACGCTCTTCGATTGTAGATCTCTTTTCTAGGGCTACTACGCGTCTTTCGACTGCCAATGCCTCAGCCAAGTTTTCGACTAAGGTTGTCTTGCTTGCCCTATGTACGAAGATGGCCAAGTTTGAAGGTAAGGCCGTGATGTACCATTCGCATCTTACTTCCTCGCTGGGCTGGGAAGCAGCGAGGATTTTATTGAGGATCTTGTTGAACCGTAAGTTAAAATATTTAATGGGTTCCCTAGCCTCAGCTTTAAGATTGGACAGATCGTTGATCAGTGTCGCTGTCGATCTATCATCGCCGAATTTGGTGAGAAATTGATTTTGAAAAATATCCCAGCTGGTGATAGATCCAGAGGGTAGCGAAAAGTACCATGACCCGGCTGTCCCTTGCATCGTATAGGGGAAGAGTCGGACCACGGCATCTTCGTTGGTGACCCCGTTGAGATTAACAAAAAGCATGAAATTATTGATATGTTCTTCAGCTAGCATTCCAATTTCTGGATTGAACTTTGGTAACCACTTCTCAGGATGGGCAGGTATTGGACTCAGGGGTGGAGGCATTAAAACCTCCCCAGGGTTGTTCCATGGAGATTGTGCCATCGCTGAGTTGCTGGTTAATAAAAGTGCAGAAGATGATCTTTGAGGTTGAGAAGATAGAGATGTTACGATCTTTGACGATTGTGGAGGAAGGGTTGCGGAAGATGGATGAGTGATTTGAGGTGGAGATGTGGGTGGTTGACTTCGCGGAGAGGGATTTGAAATGGACGAGGTGGATGAAAGAGTCTCTCTGTCAGACTCTTGAAGTGCTTTCCTTGCTCTTTTCCTAGTGGGGAGAGGGATTTCAGTTGGCTGAATGCCGAATTTTTCACTCTTCAATCGGGTCAGGGGATGAGCAGGGTTGTATTGCGAAGTCAAGCTGCCTTTAGATTTATCAGATTTCTGGTTAAAAATAGAGAATCCCTAGAGTTTACGGATCAAGGTTTGAACTTCAGGGGGATCGACAATAAGTTGTTCTGATGTATCAGGATGTATAGCAGCGGTGGATGTCCGAGCGACTTCCAGTTCCGAGTTTAGTCGTACCGGGGAAGTCGGGGAAGTTGGTGAGGGTGATTTGCTCTTAGAATGGTATTTGAATTTTAAATTATGCGCCATTCATAGCTCGGCCCTCCTTCTAGCGCCAGAAATGTTGAGGGGCCCGAAGTCGGGTCAACAACAAGGGGGATACCCACCCGGTCCGGAACCTGGTTGGCGGCTCCTTGCCCGTTTGGAGTAGCGGGTCCGACTGGGGGTAATGGGACCAGTTTCCCAATGTGATGGGTGTGTGTGTGTGCATAGAGTCTGATGATATTAATCTAGAGGTTTTTCTAAACTAGTCTCGATTCTAACTGCTAAACTAACTCTATGCTAATGTAATCTAATGAAGAGAAATACATCTGATCTATGCTAACCCGGGGTGTTTTTCTTTTGTTTATGCGATCTAGAAATATTTCTAATAGCAGCTGGTAATAAAGATCATTCAACTGATATCAGAATATAAACCAATAAAGATAAACCATTCTGCATAAGAAGTTAGGCAGAGTAGTTGTGAACAGCATATCGCATAATCAGTCTTCTACATGTTAAGCATGATTAAATGATCCCACCGTACAGAAGTGCCAAATGGTAATGCAGACATTCATACAATAACATATAAAGAACTCAGCTACATATCACTTTAGGGATACTAGCAGAATCTAGTCAAGAGATAAAAGTACCATTTATGACTAACTTCACCAATAAACTTCAAGTAATAATGATTTATTTCTACTTGTTCTAACATCTGCTAAGAGTACAGAAGTGCAACATCAGTAACAGATATTAAAATGCAAACATAAATAAATCTTGATCCATCTATTCATCAAAAACCTCCTCTGAGGGTGCAGAAGTGCATGTTCTGAGGATAAGTTTTTTGACAGATTTCCGGACCCTTCTCCAAAAACCATGAGAAGGGTTAAATACTACTAACTAATCAATCTTAATTACATGAAATTAGGGAATCGGCTTCAAATGACCGCCCTTTTACTAAAAGCAACTTTATTTCTAAACTTAAAATCTAATTTCTGACCGTTTCTGTATATTCTCTTTAGTGCTGTCAACAGTGCAACGTTTTCCTGGGAAGAGTCGGCTGGCCGCTTTCTTCTTTCGCTCTGGAGATAAAAGTGGAAATAACAGGAGCTGGCACTTCCTTCCGGCAGACCAGAAGATATTTTTCGAAAACCTTTCTCTAGCTGGGTGTATTCGCCACGTGTATACTTAGCATAACCCAGGTTCTTCTTGAACTGATTTTGCTGTTGCTGTTTTCGGTTTCCGGTCGTGCGAATGACTGAGTGGGTTAGGAGTCGTGCTGTATGGACATCCCCCTGTTTTAAGAATTGTTTCCGTTCTTTGTTCTAGGTTTTCCTGAAGCGTCTTCCTTCTCATGCGCTTCTTTCTCTGCTTTACCAAGTCTGAGCTTCAGGATCTTTTCTGAACACGCTGCTTTTGTGCGCCTTTGACTCTGAGTCCTGAATAGTCTAATTTCATCAGTGCCGGTTGGCTGATAGTCTGGAATCCGCGGTTCTGCTGCATGCGGCATCCGTTTGCGGAGGCATTCTCTCTTTACTATCTGATTGGCGCTTTCCTCTTTCCCTCAAATGTTTCCTGCATATAAACTTATATTAGTTGCGTGTCTTGCAGTCTACGCAAAGAAGAAGGGAAATGAAAAGATTTGACGTGAAAGTATTAATCTCTAATGAATGCATAACCCTGACATTCATCATGACTTGACTCTTCGATAAATGTAATGCAATCATTCCTAGATACTCAAGCATGCGGTCATTAAATTCCTTCAAGGCGCGCACTTAATCTGGGGTTTATCGTGTGATAAGTCTTTTCAGATCGCAGATCGCAAATCGCTGCCATCGCAAATCGCAAATTTTGTTTAACGGTTTATGCCGTATAGCGCGATGCTTGCGATTTGCGATATCGCATATCGGCGATTGGCATTTCTCGAAGGTCTTCTTTTAAAGGGGCGCGTGTGATGTATGCGACGCGATGAACTTCACATCGCTCCTTCGCAATCTTGCTTTTCGCGTTCGAGCAATGCTTCGGCCTTTCTTTGCGATGCGATTTAAGCCTTAGGGAGAAAAATACAAAAACTTTAGAAAAATATTTTTTGGGATTTTTGTTCAGTGTCCCCTCTTTGCTTGACATTATTGCTAATGTCAAGTGAAGAAGGGGGGTTGTTGGTGACCACAACACTATGGAAGAGCACCATACTTGTTGCCAGTATTAATGGTGATCATAGAGAAGAAAGAAAAAAGGTAGTGAGGACCACAACTTGTTGAGCTAACTTATTGGGCTTGGATCAAATGAAACAAGTCATCCCTAATCCGTCCTGCACATTATGAATATTTCAATTGAAAATATGGTTGGGTGCAAAAGAGCTTATTACAAAATAGGAAAGTCATGCCTGAGGTACAAGGTGATCATTGTGATTTGTTTGTAAGCATGGAATGCCTCGTTAGAGTGCACGATTTTACTGAGAATTAATTTTCAGCATATGGAAACACTCAAAAGTCCATTCTCTGCATTAACTTAGTTGTTGTGACTGAGAACATAAGTTACAGTGGAATGGGGAGCCTTTCTAGAGTATGCGAGATGAATAAGTGGTCTATATAGAGTGAACTCATTAAATATTATTGTTGAGTGCAAAGGGAAGTTTTATATTCAATTCATAGTATGGGAGAACACTCAAGTGGCCATTCTTTGCATTGATTATAATGCAACTGCAGTTGTTGAGTACACTCAAATGGTCATTCTTTGGTTTAATGCAATTGTAGTGGCTACGAAATTTGATGTAACAAAAAATATGGAGAGGCATGATGAGTATATTCTTAGGAAGTGTGTAATGTACTGTGGAGACAACATCATTCGTAACATAGTAGAGGAAAAAAACATTGGAGTGCAGTTGAGCAAAGTGGAGGAATGTAGAATTGCTATGAGCTGAAGAGTGCAGTGCTATGAGGGAATAAACAAGAGGGTGACTGGGACAAGTGTTTAAATAAGACACATTGTAGCAAAGGGTAGTGAGCAGAGATGGTTGAGCAGCAGAAGAGCATAATTCAAAGGATAACTATTGAGTTGAAGAAACGGATCTAGTATTGTAGTAAATCGGATTTATATTTCTATGTGTATATGTATTAGCCTCTGTTTTCAGTTTGAAATTGTATGAAAAGTAGAACAATGGATAAAGAAAGTAGTTTATTTCATTGATAAGAGTTTGGTTCCTCTTGGAAAGCTGTGGCTTGCTATCTGAAGGGGGTTGGGGCCTCTTGTGAGTGGTTTCTCACAAACAACTTGATGCAATTAAGTGGGTGCTTAATTTACATCATAATATCAAACATATTGGTAAATTTTCCCCTTTGGGTTTCCACGTAAAAACACATATGTCAGTATATGTGTGCTTCTCATTTGATGAATTGTGTGCATATTTTAATGTCCTGTCTTGTTTTTCATGTTTATTGTAGTATGGATTCTCTCTCAAGTAATTGACAGTAGATAAAGAATTAACGGTTTGTACTTAAATATTTAAGAACCTCACTATTACTGATTCACCCCCCCTCTCAGTAATTCCTTATTCCAACATACAACACCAATGAGTAAATGGTCGGAGAATATGTGTGGGGAAAATAGTGACATAGATATACTATTGTACATAAGAAGTTAACCTAGGAGATTAAATGTATTCTCAGAGAATTCTCCCAGGATCGATCATAAACTCACCAAGGGTGATTTTTTTTTTGAGAGGGAGAAACTATATAGACATATAGAACAATGCCAAATGACTAGAAGATCTTCTAGTTTAGAGGGAGTGGAAAATTAGGTAGAGTTGAAGGATGCAACTTAATGAAGGTCCAAAGGGTCTCTCATGATGACGAGGAGTAGAAGGTTCCTAAAGATATGGTTTTAGGTCCTTCTGTATTTGTGGAAGTCCTTTATATCATTAAGGATCCATTGATCTAGTGGACTGACTTAGGTTCGTTGTTGTAGAATAAAAGAACAGGTCATCCTGGCTTCGAACTAAATTATAACATGAAGAGGGGCATGTATATCTCTGAGGAAATTTTAGGAAAAGCAAACATCCTAAGAAGTTCTATGACTATAAAGCATTGATGAGTCACATCAATGATTCAGAGGCATCTAAGTATAAGGAGGAAGTAGGCCAACAAGGTTGGAAGGACACCATTAGTACATATTGAAGAATGACATGTGAGAAATTGTGCCGAGACCTAAGGGGAAGTCAGTGGTCGGTGTGTTGAGTTGTTGAAGCACATAATTCATAGTAATTTTCATTTGGAACATTGGAATATTTTTTCAGTATTGGGCACAGATGAGGGGGGTGTCCATACCCCTTGTATACCTCATAGTACTATACTTGGTTGCACCCAGGATATAAACATTGTGATCCTATTTGCGAAACTTCTCCTACGGGTGTAGGCCCATTGTAATATTCCTAATTAGCTCCAACTAATTGGAATATTCGATTTTGCCAAATTTTTCCTTCTATAGTTATTTTGTAAATAAAAAAAAGTGAGAAAGGGGGACATAACTCACTTTTAGAATAAAATTGTCTTCCTAGTAGCACAACGTTGTGACTTAAAGGGAGAGCCAAGGGGGGTCAAAAGGGGGACGCAGAAATGGAGCCCACATAGACACATGGAGGGACTGCGTAGTAGGGGAGGAACAGGTGGAAAAAGGGGAATCACGCAGGAGAAGGTGAGCATTGGGATTGAGAGAGGCAGAAGCTATAAAAGAGAGAGGAGCCCCCTCATTTTGATCATTCGGTTATGTGAATTTGTGATAGTCGTTTTGGCTTAGAGCACGCTGGCTCTTTAGCTAGTCTGCAACACTGTTTAGTGCATTGAGTGTCTTCGTTCGGAGATCTCACCCTTAGCCCTGGGGGACTTCGAGTCCTTGCTCAGGCAAGGTATTTTTGTTTGCATTTCAGTAGTGGTTTTATTAGTGTTCTGGAGGATTGCGCAGCACTGGGAGAGGGACACAGTTCTTTTTGGGAGCAGTCTGGATTGAGGGTTTGTGGAGGATTTGAGCCAAGGGATTGAGCAAGATAATAGCTCTTGCATATTGGAGGAGTTTGGCAGAGTTCTGGGTTGAGTTTCAGAGGGTTCTATTCAGTGGCAGCATAGAGCAGTGAGGAACTGCGCAAAACCCCAAGGGGGTGATTTTCGGGGGTCGGCCATTCCAGGAAAGCTTTTTGGATTTTTCTGGGTTTCTTGAGTAGAGTCCGATTCCAGAGTTTCAGCCTTTTCTAAGGAGGGAAGAAGCCCAAAATCCTCATTTGATTTCTAGCAGCAGTAGCAACATAACAGTTTCCCAGCAGCTTGGACGCAGATCAAAGAGGGCCATTCCTTCGCTATTCTGAGTATATTTCTTCACTTGCCTAGTGCAAGTAGAGGTGCCATCTTCTTGATCACCTCCTGTACTCATTTTATTACTCAGTATAATAAAATGGCTTAGCATTCTCTCTGCATTTCTTGTGTATCTGCTTATAGTTTATTTGATATATATCTTATCATTGTTATTTGTATCTCTTTGAGCATTCTCAGCGATTATATGACTTGTGTCTTTCTATTATACTCTTAGACAGAGTTTGGAAAGGGCCAGGTAGCCTCCGCATCTCGTCCTCTTTTTCAAGGCGACATATCTGGTAAATTCCCTCCCAGTCCATCTCTAGTTGGAGTTTGCTTGTGTTTGTGGTATATTCCTGATAGGGGATATTACAGTGGTATCAGAGCATAGATCTGGCTCAGTCTGTGGAGCTAGCAATCTATGACACTAGGGGAAAAACCCTATATCTGTTACAGCGGTCGGAGGTACGGAGACACTGGGCATAGGTTGGAGAACACCTACGGAGAGGGAGACTGTGTTCCGTTGGTGGATGCAGAACAGGGGAGCCTGTGGTAGATGCAGAATAGAAGGAGCCTGTGGTAGATGCATAATGGGAGGCTTTGATGGCAGATGATGACGGGAAGAGATTTGTAGATATGCTCCTCAAATCAGTGTAGGATTTGTCAAGACAGATTGAGGTGATGGGGCAGAGATTCACGGCAGTAGAGGCCAGACATTGTGAGATCCCATGGGTTTTCCAGGTTGGTGAGGGATCGGGCGCATCCCACCATTTGCCAGAGCAGCGTGATACTATGCAGAAGGCGGCCTCACATGCCCCTACATGCTCTACCATGCCCACTTTCTTGGGATCTGACACGGGGTAGCCCAACAGGAGGCAGAGCCCGGACATATGGGCAATTATTTTGTAGAGTACCAAGCCTATGGGCAGGAGTTTAGGGAAGCCCTCTCGATCAGAGATTTTGTTCAGCTCTAGCGGGATAGTAGACCCCGCAAACATCACAGAGGGTACCGGTATTACCATGATGGGGACACCCACCGTGCAGTGAGTAGATTCCACTTGCCTACGTTTGATGGTTCATCAAGCAGTTCGGCAAGGTCTTGGGTGGAGAAGTTGGACATTTATTTCCAGCTTAACCAGATGTCGGAGACAGAGGCCATCAAGGTGGCAACATTGCATTTAGATGGTGAGTCCCAGGATTGGTGGTTTCATGGGATGGTTACACTTGGGCACTCTACAGTGATGACATATGCTGAGTTTACCAAGAGATTGATGGAGTGATTTGACTGAAGGGATCTAGAGCAGCATTTTGTTGAGCTAACGAGGCTCAAACAGACAGGGAGCCTAGAGACCTACATTGCAGATTTCTTGAGGGTCTCCATGATGGTGCCAGACCTATCCACAGCACGGAGGGTCTATATGTATGTTGAGGGGTTAGCAGAGCCACTTCGGGGTCTAGTCTGATCCACTAGACCAGCCACACTCCAGGACGCTATCAGCAGGACCCGGGACTTACAGGATGTCTTACCCAGGACCCGGACACCTTACCCCCAGAGACAAAATTTCCAGTCTAAGGGGAAGGACGTGAGGATTCCACCTCCAAAGGGGAATCGAGGACGAGTACAGCTTGATGATGATGCCAAGAGGGAGCTGAAGAAGAAGCGGTTGTGTTTCACATGTCAGGAGCCATGGGCACCAGGAAATAGATGTGCTGCTGGCAAGGCACATTTCATGGAGGTTTTCTCCAAGATTAGTGGAGAAGAGGATGACGAGGATGGTGTGGAGGCAGGAGACAACCATGATGGACAGGGACCATTACCACCTCCACCACCAGCAGCAGGTGGTGCATCATTTGCACCCACCAGAGGGGCCCTTGCTGCATTGCGAGGAGTTCCCAAGTATTTGACGCTACGCGTATGAGGGACGATACGTGGCCAGTGAGTGTCAGTTTTGGTTGACAGTGGGGTGACCCACAACTTCATCGATGCACAAATGGTTGAGTGGAGAGGCATACAAACAGAGAGCTTCGATGGGTTTTCAGTCTTGGTCCCAGGAGATCAGACCATGACATGTGCTCGATATGTTCTAGAGCTTTCAGTGACGATGGGTACCTACAAATTGACTAACCACTTTTTCGTGGTCGATATTCCAGACACCAACATGATACTGGGTGTTCAATGGCTCATCACTCTAGGGAAGGTCACGACGGATTGGAAGACCCTAGAGATGGAGTGGGATGATGAGAAGACAGGGAGGCATGAGAAGATATGAGGAAAACATACGTATCCGCCTTAGACTATTTCGGCTCATCGGATGGAGGCAGTCTTCCAGAAGGGAGACATAGAGTGGGAAGTAGAGTTGCGTGCATTGGAGGCAGGGACTACAGGGCAGACAGTGCACCTGGAGATACAGTCCATCCTTGACCGGTATGTCATAGTATTTGGGGAGATTCCATCGGGTCAACCGCCGGACCGGGGGTTTGAGCACACTATTGAGCTTGAGTAGGGCATATAGGCAGTGATTACTACCCCCTATAGGCATCCCAAGGCCTATCGGGATGAGATAGAGTGGGCCATTTAGGAGTTGTTGGCTCTTGGGCACATCCAACCAAGCACAAGTCCTTTTGCTTATTTTGTGGTGTTGGTGAAGAATAAGGACGTTAGATTGAGGATGTGCATTGACTACAGGGCCCTGAACAAGAGGAAATTGAAGAACAGGTACCCCATACCCAGGATAGATGAGTTAATGGATGAGTTGAGAGGAGCACGATTCTTTTCAAAGATTGATTTGAGATCAGGGTACCATTAGATTCACATGAGGGAGTAGGACATTCCCAAGACCGCCTTCAGATGTCACTATGGGCACTTTGAGTTTTTGGTGATGCCCTTCGGGCTAACCAATGCACTAGCTACATTCCAGTCTTGCATGAATCACATCTTCCATAGTCACTTGAGGAAGTTTGTGTTGGTGTTCTTTGATGATATACTCATTTACAGCAGGATGTGAGAGGAGCATCTCCAACATATTGAGACAGTATTATGCATCTTGGAGGAGCAGCAGTTCTATGCCAAGCTCTCCAAATGTGAGTTTGAGTTGACGGAGATGTTATACTTGGGACACATCATTGGAGTGGATGGAGTGAGGGTCCACGAGGAGAAGATTAGGGCCATCAGAGATTGGTCGGAGCTGAGAAACATGACGAAACTTTGAGGATTCATTGGAATTTGTACTTACTACCGGAAGTTCGTCAAAGGTTTCTCACAACTTGCTACATCCCTGACAGATTTGATAAGGAAGGGGGCATTGAGTTGGTCGGATATAGCGCAACGAGCCTTTGACAGGCTCAAGGAGGTTATGAACAGCTGCCCAGTGCTTGCATTGCCAAATTTTACGTAGCCATTTGTTTTGGAGTGTGATGCGTCAGGAGAGGGGATCAGCGCAGTATTGGTGCAGGGAGGTCACCCTATAGCCTTTGAGATCTAGAAGCTCATTCTGCACGAGAGGTTGTATTCTATATACGATAAGGAGATGCTAGCTATCATGCATGCATTGGCTAAGTATCAGCAGTATTTGGTGGGAACAGGTTCAGGGAGAGGACTGATCACAACTGCCTCAAGTTATTTTTGGAGAAGAAGCAGTTGCAAGAGAGGCAGCAGAAGTGGATCAGTAAAATCCAAGCTTATGACTTTGACATTGAGTATGTCAACGGTAAGAACAATGTGGTTGTAGATGCCCTTTCACGTAGACCAGCCACATTGTCTCTTATGAACTTGGATACAGACTGGAGGGCTCGACTCTTAGTAGAGTACTCCAAGGACAGATTTTCATGTGAGATTCTGGACGGGTAGGTGGCAGATGACAGGTTCAGGGTGATCGATGAGATCATCTATTACAGGGATCGGATCTTCTTGACTGAGGGGTCTCAGCGCAAGAAGAAGCTACTCCAGGCATTACATGATTCACCATTGGCAGCCATCAAGGGTTTACCAAAACCTACGGGGCCATTAGAGAGAGGTTCTCTTGGAAGGGCCTCAAGGAGGATGTACTTCGGTATATCAGGGAGTGCGATGTTTGCCAATGGAACAAGGGAGAGATGAGCCATCCTGCGAGTTTATTGCAGCCGCTACCCATTCCAGAGGGGAAATGGGAGGGCATTTCGATGGACTTCATCATAGGATTGCCCACGGTATAGGGCAAGGATTGTATCTTTGTCGTCATTGACCGACTGACAAAGTACATGCATTTCTGTGCCATATCCGCACACTACACAGCAGCATAGGTGGCCAAGCTGTTCTTCAGGGAGATCTTCAGGCTACATGGTCTTCCTAAGACCATCGTCAGTGACAGCGACAACCATTTCATGGGTGGGTTTTGGCAGGAGCTTTTCCGGTTGGTGGGGACGGAGTTGACTACGAGTACCAGTTATCACCCACAGACGGATGGGCAGACAGAGATAGTTAACAAGTGGCTGGAGGGCTACTTGCATAACTATGTTAGTGGGCAGCAGCGAGCATGGCTGAAGTGGCTGCATCTGGGGGAGTATTGCTACAATACTTCACATCACATATCCATTGGTATGTCACCATTCTATGCCTTATATGGGTATCATCCTTTATCTTTTGTTGACATGATGTTTGGTGACAGCAGGGCTCCTAGAGCCAGGATTTGGATCCAAGAGAGTCAGGATATCCTCCGAGCTCTCATGGATAACATGGCTACAGCGCAGAACCAACAGAAGCTATATGCCGACAGGGGTCGGGTAGAGAGGCAGTTCGAGGTGGGGGACATGGTCTACCTATGATTACAGCCATACCAACAGTCGTCACTGAAGCAGACAGGGGATAAAAAGCTCAAGCCTCGCTTTTATGGGCCATACAAGGTGATACGCAGGATTGGACAGGTTTCATATGAGTTGGAGTTGCCCCAAGGCAGCAAGATTCATAACATTTTTCATGTATCATGCTTGAAAAAGGCATTGGGGCAGCAGGTAACAGTGACATATGAGCTACCACCTATGGATGATGAGGGGCATTTGGTATTGTAGTCGGAGGCTATCATTGATGCCAGGGAGATGCAGCTACGGAGTAGGACGGTTCAGGAATTCTTGGTGAGGTGGAAGAATTTGCCAGATGAGGATGCCACTTGGGAGAATGAGAAGATATTACAACATCCATCACTTCAATTGCTTGAGGAGAAGCAACATTTTTCCGGGGGACACTGTAATATTCCTAATTCGCCCCAGCTAATTGGAATATTCGATTTTGCCAAATTTTGCCTTCTATAATTATTTTGTAAATAAAAAAAAGTGAGAAAGGGGGACATAAATCACTTTTAGAATAAAAGTCACTTCCTAGTAGCACAACATTGTGACTTAAAGGGAGAGCCAAGGGGGTCAAAAGAGGAACGCGGAAATGGAGCCCACGCAGACACATGGAGGGATTTTGTAGGAGGGGAGGAACATGCGGCAAAAGGGGAATCACGCAGGAGAAGGTGAGCATTGGGATTGAGAGAGGTAGAAGCTATAAAAGAGAGAGGAGCCCCCTCATTTTGATCATTTGGTTATGTGCATTTGTGATAGTCATTTTGGCTTAGAGCACGCTAGCTGTTTAGCTAGTCTGCATCACTGTTAGTGCATTGAGTGTCTCCGTTCGGAGATATCACTCTTAGCCCTGGGGGACTTCAAGTGCCTACTCGGGCAAGGTATTTTCGTCGGCATTTCAGTAGTGGTTTTATCAATGTTCTGGAGGATTGCGCAACACTGGGAGAGGGACACAGTTCTTTTTGGGAGCAGTCTGGATTGAGGGTTTGTGGAGGATTTGAGCCAAGGGATTGAGCAAGAGAACAACTCTTGCATATTGGAGGAGTTTGGCAGAGTTCTGGGCTGAGTTTCGGAGGGTTCTATTCAGTGGCAGCGCAGAGCAGTGAGAAACTACGCAGAACCCCAAGGGGGTGATTTTCGGGGGTTGGCCATTCTAGGAAAGCTTTCTAGGTTTTTCTGGGATTCTTGAGTAGAGTCTGATTCTGGAGTTTCAGCCTTTTCTGAGGAGGGGAGCAGCCCCAAATCCTCATTTGATTTCTAGCAGCTGCAGTAGCAAAACAGTTTCCTAGTAGCTTGGACGTAGATCAAAGAGGGCCATTCCTTCACTATTCTGAGTATATTTCTTCACTTTCCTAGTGCAAGTAGAGATGCCATCTTCTTGATCACCTCCTGTACTCATTTTATTACTCAGTATAATAAAATGGCTTAGCATTCTCTCTGCATTTCTTGTGTATATGCTTATGGTTTATTTGATATAAATCGTATCATTGTTATTTTTATCTCTTTGAGAATTCTTGGATATTATACCACTTGTGTGTTTCTATTATACTCTTAGATAGAGTTTGGAAAGGGCCAGGTAGCCTCTGGATCTCGTCCTCTTTTTAGAGGCGACATATCTGGTAAATGCCCTCCCAGTCCATCTCTAGTTGGAGTTTGCTTATGTTTGTGGTATATTCCTGATAGGGGATATTACACCCATATGGTCCTACTGGTGTAGACATGGTACTTGCACCTCACAACCTTGGACATTCTGTAGCAACATGAACTTCCATTAAGCAGGTTTTACACCATCTATTTGGTCGCACCAAGAGGTCTTGTTGCAAATCCTTCAACTTCTCCGTTAGACTTGCAATTTGATGCTGGACACCCAAAATGGACGGATCATGTAGTATCTCCCGCCCCGATACTCGTGTGGGTATCCTACCATAACTTCAATCGAAGTTGCTTTCTTGAGGGCATATTGTAGTGTATCAATTTTTTGTTGGATCAATGGCGTACGGGTGAGAGGCAATAGTGCTTTGATAAACCAGTCCCTTTGGTGATTTGGATCTATTAGGTAACTTAGTTTACTGATTGTATCCTTAAATCTTTGCATTAGCTCCCATGTAGACTCTCCCTCCTATTGTTTTATCTCCGACAACTTCGACAACCCTTTATGATTGGTTTGTGGAAGTTTAAATTATTGTACAAATTCTCTTTTAACATCATCCACAATTGGGTACTGGTGTAATTTTTACCACTTTATGAATCATCTCAAGGCCCTTTCCTTGAGAGTAGTCTGAAATGCGATTAACTTCACATCATTCGGTGTTTGCCAGGCCCTCTAGATGGCCTCACATAGATACCATTGTTATTCTATGTCGTCGTTCCCCTTGCTAGAGTACTCAGGATACCTAGTGAATGATCTTGAAATTTTTGACTGAGTCTATGCTAAGAGCACAAATCCTTTCAATTTGGGTTGTACCGATCCTGTAAAATTGTACCACTGCTATTATTTACACTTCTACTAGCACTATATTTATAATTAACATGCACATTATTAAATATTATAGTTTTGATTAACTTAGATAAGAACTTGTCAAGATTGTGGTGGAGTATCAGGGGGAAGGTTGGGGGAGACATTATCTAAGGGAGGCAAACTATTGATGCATCATCTTCATTAAAAAATCTCCTTATAGCAAAATGCATGCCATATTCTAGGCTTCCATGCAAGCCTAAGTGGACCTTTTCCATCCAACATCTCCATCTCCACTAGTGGGTGTGGGTCCCTATCAACTTCCAGACCCACTGTGGTTGTGATTTTCTTTTACCCTCCCACTAAGATTCCTTCCATACTTTCTCCTTCTTCTGGATCTCTCAACACCGCTCCTGCTTGGTGCAATCCTTTATTTTTCCTTTTAATAGTTTGTATGGCCCTTTCCTACAATTTCTCCACTATCTTCACTCTCCTTTGTCCTCTTAGATCCATGGCCTTTCATGATTCATCTGCATCCATCCTTGTGACGGTCTTATAGTTCTTCGTTTGGTAGCATCCATCTCTTTAGGTTCTTCCCCCAGTACTAGGTGTGTATGCTGCCATGCTTGGGTTCTGGAACACCAAGAAGCCCTATTCCATCATTAAGACCTTGATCCACAGGTTAACCTCTTTTAATACCTTCCCTCGCAACCCTGATTGGAACATGACTTCAATTTTTGAAAAACACTGATGGATTCTATTGGAAATTCAATGATATACCCTTCTAGTGTGGTTGGTACCTATTGATTTTTGTAGCTTGGGAGGTAATCCAAACCTTAGGGTTTTGGATTTGGAGAGAAAAGCACCACAAGTGTCACTTGTGGGATTGGAACCCAAGTATGGGGTTTTGCACCCAATTTTGGAAGAACATTTCTACATTTGATGGCCTAAGATGATAGATGTCAGAAAGGAAAATTCAACGCTTCAAGAATTGTCCAGTTCTGAATTGTAGAAGTGGAGAAATGAATTTTTGAAGTTGACAAATAATTATTGGTTTTCAAGTGATGTAGGCTTGATGTAAAAATTAGCCAATAGATGTGTCTCTTCATTTATTGGGGCCCCTCTTTAGACTGTAAAAAGAGGGGCATGGCATGTTGTTTTGATCATCCATTTGTGCAAAACTTACACATGTGAGCAGCTCGTTGGAGAGGATAATTTCTCTACCCTAGCCACAAAAAAGGAGAACATATCAGCATGGAGGAATAGGGTTATCTGAAGCATATTTCAGGAGGTCGTACTTTTGTTCTTGGAGTCCAAGGGTAGGGAGATTATTTGAGGGCCGAGTTGAGGGGAGGTGGGCCCCATACTAGGCTGCCACAAGCCCGTAATGTGTTGTTGTAGTAGGTTGTAGGCAGTTTAGGCCAGACCGAGGTGCTGGTAAGGGCAAGATTGCCTAGACTTACAAAAAAAAGGGTTAGTCACCTAATAAATGGAATTCACACTCCTATACAGCTAAATTGGGTAGAATTAAAGGTTGGATTTGGGACTGTAATGATGGCCTAACCAGGCCTAGGTGGCAGCGTAGGAGTGGACCTCAAACAATGAGTTGGAGATGTGTTGTTGAGGTATTGGATCCTAATTTGAGGATTAGTATTGTATCATTTATAGGGAAGCCTATGGAAGTCAAAGAGGAGGGGCAGACCTCATGGTTAGATGTCCTAAACCAATGACAGTTTCCATAGTGATTGGGCAGCAGAGTTGGAGCAAAATTTTGATGTGTGTTGGTTCTAATATGTTGACCAGTGCTTGGATCAGTTGATGGGCAGCTTGAGGAGACCTTAGGAGTTGTTTGGAGGAGCCCGCGTGGACTACTGGAAGCCTATTAAGAAACCAAGGTGACAACATGCACATCATATTGGAAGGCAAGAGGACAACAACAAGGAGTGTTGCAGATGTTTCCTTGGATGATGAGTTGATGGTGTCCTAGGTGAAGGACATATTGATGTGTCCAAATTTGTGCAATAGCTCCTTTATTGCATAAAAAAGTGCAGATTGGTGGAGTTTGTGGGCAGCCATGTGTAAGGGTCTCTTAAGTCTGAGGATGACCTAACTAGGTGAAGATGCTACAATGTGTACTTGGTATCTCATGGACTATTGGAGGGCAGCGTAAGAGTGGACCAAATGTGGACATGATTTGGCACTTATGGTATGTTGGAGGACAATGTGATAGTGTCCAAGTTGGAGCTTGGTGAGAAACACCTTGAGGGACAAAGGTAGTTGTGATAGAGGTAGTTTTTGAGCTCAAGTTTCTGATCAACCAGGAGTAGTTTGTGGAGCCCGAGACTTGTGTGTGTAGAAGGACATCTATAATAGAAGATGGGAGATCCTCCTACTTCGTGTTCATTATGGGAGATGGATATCTTGCAGTGATAGGTGGGAACCCTCTATGTGCTATGTTGGTCTTCATCGAAGCAACGTAGGAAGACCATAGTGGGTGGAAGTCCCTGAGTAGTTGAGGAGTAGCAGTGGGAGAATTGAGAGTTGTTCACAACTCAGGCTATGAACAACTCGACAGGAGCCTTGATGTGTTAATGGATGAAAAATAAACTAGTGAGTAGATTAGATAGCCGAGATTCAGTAGCCAGATGGACTTGGAGCATTGATAGAGGGAAGAGATGCAGATCGGGAGCCGCAGGACCAGGTAGGTATAGGGTACGACCGAGGGGAGATGAGAGAGTCGACTTCATCAGGCAGATGGTTAGAGTATCTTGTTGAGGGTAGATTGGTCGTCGAAGCACTGACACTAAGCCCCAATTTGTATCTTGTACTAGTGGATGTATGAGGGCCATTATCCTTAGTACGAGAGCCCTAGACTATTATATTATATTAGTTGGATTAATAGAACGAAGTTGGGTTGAAAAAATGTAAAAAATTGTCTATATTTTGCTCATGTGTGATTTACTGCTATTTTATTCCACTGTCCAAAGTAGTTTATCGTTGAGATTCTTGGTTTGGTAGCGCCATTGATTTTAAGACTCACCTAGACCCAAGGTCGTGGAAATTCAACATGGTATCAGATCAGGTTGAACTACTTTGAGGGATAGTGAATCAGAGTGTGCAAAACGAAGCAACTTAGAGGGAGTTGTTGGTGTCTAGATCATGGATCAAAGGGTTCAGCTGAAGGCATGGAGATGTGGTATTTACTGGCTTGGCAATGATATCGGTTGGGAGTTTTGGTGGATTGGTGGCGAGACCAGTGAACAACAGTTTGTTGTAGGTAATGTTTATGATCATGGACTTCTATTGACTTGTCATGGATGGCTGGGAAAAATTGAGGGTTTCTTTGGCATGGACAAGATTAGGTTGATCGAGATGGCTTCATGTGATGGACTACAGATTGGCAGGCTAGATTTTTCACTGTATCGTGATATTTCATATCTGAGATTGGTGGGATTGACACGAGTGGTATTTGATCTAGGAGGATGAGTGCTTGCAAGATTGAGCTATTAGAGATCGTGTAGCATCAGAGGGATTCTAGCCTCAGAGGGTGCAACCCTATGGAGGTTTGGGATCTTCAGGTATGGATATGATGAGGCATAGTAACTATCACAATTTCCGGATTCATTCTACAGGGTATGCTGCAGTGATGGATGCAAGATGGGCTAGTGTCGTCGTCAGATGATGCTGGTTACTTCCTAGTCTTGGAAGTACCTCCCTCACTAAGAGGGAGTGTTGATTTTAGTAGCTTGGGAGGTACTCCAAGCCTTAGGATTCAGGATTTGGAGAGAAAAGCGCCACAAGGGCCACTTGTGGGATTGGAACCTATGTATGGGGTTTTGCACCTAATTTCGGAAGAACAATTATACATGTGATGGAATGAGAAGATAGAGGGAAAAAATGAGAATCCAATGCTTTGAGAATCATCCAATTCTAAATTGTAGAAGTGGAGAAATGAATTTTTGAAGTTGATAATGAATTATTGGTTTTCAAGTCATGTAGGCTTGATGTAAAAATTCGTCAATAGATGTGTCTCTTCATCTATTTGTTGGAGCCCCTCTTTAAACTATAAAAAGAGGGGAATAGCATGTTGTTTTGATCATCCATTTGTGCAACACTTACATATGTGAGCAACTCATTGGAGAGGAGAATTTCTCTACCCTAGCCACAACAAAGGAGAACATATCAACATGGAGGAATAGGGTTGTTTGAAGCCTATTTCAGGAGGTTGTATTTCTATTCTTGTAGGTCAAGGGCAGGGATTTTTTTGAGGGCCAAGATGAGGGGAGGCAGACCCATACTATGTTTCCGCAACCCTATAATGCCTTCTTGTAGTAGGTCGTAGGTAGTTTAGGGAAAACTGAGGTACTGGTAAGGAAAGACTAGCTAGACTTACAGCAAAGAGGGTCAGTCACCTAATAAAGGGAAGATGCACTCCTATATATCTAAACCGAGCAGAATTAAAGGTTGTATTTGGGACTATAATGATGCCCTAACAAGGGCTAGGTGGGAGTATAGGAGTGGACTTCAAACAATGAGCCGAAGATGTGATGTTGAGGTGTTGGATCCTAGTTTGAGGATCAACCTTGGATCGTTTATAGGGCAGTCCATGGAAGTCAAAGAGGAGGGGTAGAACTCATGGTTATATGCCCTAAACCAGTGATAGTTTTCACAGGGATTGGGAAACAGACTTGGAGCAAACATTTGATGTGTGTTGGGTCAAAGATATTGACAAGTGCTTGGATCAATTGATGGGAAGCTTAAGGTGACCTTAGGAGTTGTTTGGAGGAGCCCACATGGACTGTTGGAAGCCTACCAAGCAGCCAAGGTGATAGTAGGAACATTATATTGGAAGGCAAGAGGACAGCAACACAAAGTGTTGCATATGTTCCATTTCATAATGAGTTGATGTTGTCCTAGGTGAAGGACATATTGACGTGCCCAGATTTGTGCAATAGCTCCTCTATTGCAGAACAAAGGGAAGATTGGTGAATTCTATGGGAAACCATGTGTAAGGGTCTGTTAAGTGTGAGGATGACCTAACTAGGTGAAGATGCTACATCATGGACTATTGGAGGGCAACGTGAGAGTGGATTAAATGTGGACATGATTGGGTATGGTCTGTTAGAGGACAATGTGATAGTGTCCAAGTTGGAGCCCGGTGAGAAACACCTTCATGGCCAAAGGTAGTTGCGAGAGAGGCACTTGTTAAGCTCAAGGGTATGATCAACTAGGAGCAGTTTCTGGAGCCCGAGACTTGTGTGCGGAGAAGGACATCTACAACAAAATATGGACAGTCCTCTTAGATCATGTTCATTATGGGGAATGGACATCTTGCAATGAGGTGGAAGCCCTCTGTGCCCTATGTTGGTCTTCGTCAGAGAAGCATAGGAAGACCATGGTGGGCGGAAGTCCCTGAGTAGCTGAGGAGGAGTAGTGGAAAAATTGAGAGTTTTTCACAAGCAGAGTTGTGACAAATCGATAGGAGTCTTGATGTGTTGATGTGTTGATGGACGAATGATCAACTAGTGAGCATATTGGATAGCCGAGATTCAGTGGCAAGATGGACTTGGAGCATTGATAGAGGTAGGAGCTGCAGATCAGAAGCTGTAGGAACAAGCAAGTACAAGGTATGAACGAGGGGAGGTGAGAGAGTTGACTTCATCAACTAGATGACCAAAGTATCTTGTTGAGGGTAGATTGGTTGTTGATGGATTGACACCAAGCCCAAGTTTGTATCTTCTACTAGTGGATGTATGAGGGCCATTATCCTTGGTATGTGAGCCCTAGACTCTTATACTATATCAGTTAGATTAATATAATGAAGTTGGGTTGAAAAATTGTCAAATATTGTCTATATTATGTTCTTGTGTGATTTGCTGCTATTTTATTCCACTGTGCAAAGTAGTTTATGGTTGAGATTCTTGGTTGGGTAGTGTTAGTGATTTTAAGACTCTAACCTAGACCCAAGGTAGTGGAAATTCAACAGTACCCAGAAATTTGCCTCTCTCGTCAGGTCCATATCAAGATGATGTAGCGCAGTGAGATCCTCTTGAGTCCAGGTGCAGCAAGATGGGTTTTTTCCACTGGGCTTTCCTTTCACCTGCAATCTCAACAACCAATTGTAAATTTCTTTTGGGAATTTGAACTAGAATATCTCATACTGATCACTAGCCGAATCGGAATATATTATGTCCTTCTTTAGCTTCCCATTAGTTCACCAATGAAGTTGAGCTTGTTGAGAAATAAAATGGTCCACTTGCCCATCCCACTAGTTTTGCAGTTCTTTCTTAAAGATCCTCGATACCATATTCCAAACCACCTTTTTGAATTTCAGTTCGCAGAAACAGAACCATTTTTTGGCGCAGAAATAGTAACTGGGTCGAGACCCCGAGTTCAGGCACATAGGACAAAAAGGCTCCATTGTAGTCTAGCACAATGAGAACATTTTTCACCTTACCCAGACTGGGTAAGGAGTCTCACTCGAGGCATGCCGTAACCTTAGTTAGATGAGGGTTGAAATCTAGTATCAGGGAGAATCATATTAGAGAATAAAGAGTAGAGAACATTGAATCATTCTGCAAGGAAGTCATATCATAGCCATACATGCTGTAACAGAGAGATTACTTAAATATGCAGATATATAAAACTTTAAACAACTAGAATAACATGCAACTGACATAATATGATCCCATTAACAATCTTCATTATTAATATGAAAGGTGAATACATTACATCAGGATCAAGGTCTCTTCCTCAACATACAAGACTCTAACAAGACCTAATACAAGCTTATGGAATGATAGACACAAAGAAGTTCTCATAGCTCCGCAATAAAAGAGGAACAACATCAACAACCACCCCTTTTTGTTCTCCATTTCGCATTTTGTCTTCTTCTTCCTTCTCTCTACATGCCAAACTGAATTTCTAGTTCCTTCCCAAGCTCTCTGCCTTCTCCCTTGCTCAGTTGTCTCCATTCCTTGGTTTTCCTTGCTCTTTCCCTGCTCGACTATGTCTGCTCCTTCCCAATGTCTCTTTGCATATGCTAGTCTTCTGGAAGTTTCTTCCTTTTTCTCGGGTGTTATTTTTGAACTACTCCAATGACCATTTCTCCCACTTGTTGCCAGTCTTTTAAATTTTCTTCAAAATTTCTTAATTCCTCCAAAACAACGATTGTTTAAACAGATACATGCAAGACAATATGGAGTTTTTGGAAATATCCTCACGCAGCATCGCATACTGATACACTGTCAAGATTGAGCAAAAATTTAAAAAGAAGATGGGAGGCTTTGGATCTGTGAATCTGAAGCAAGGAGAAGGTGCCCCCAAACCACATAACAAAGGACAAAGCCAAAGTAGGGTGACCCAGGAAAACACATCAGAGTTGTAGGAAAATAATAGCACCAAGAATATGAAAGAGGACACGGGGAAGTTGTGTGAGTTCCACAAGAGCCCCACTCACAACACAAGTGACTGTCATGCCAAGAAGTCACTGATGGCCAAGCTGAAGGCTTTAGAGTCAGATGCATGTTCTGACTTAGAACCCCACAAGGGAAGTGACAAAGGGAAGCAGATTATTCATGTAGATCCTAACACCATTGTTGCCACCACCAAGATCTAGATGATTAAGCCCAAAGACCCAGAGGAATGGGAGAAACTCTCCTACTCATAGATGTGGGAGAAGGGGTCATGATTGTAGTTCATTGTCAATAACGAGAGTGAAAATAAACTCATCTCAATAGAAGTTTTTAAGAGGTTGGTCCTGTCAACCACACCGCACCTGCAACCAAACACCATCAGGTGGCTCCATCAAAGGATGAGATCTCCATGTCTGCTAGCAGTGTTTCCTTCCCTACAACTTCAAGCCCTTCACATATGATGTATATGTGACGTTGCTCCACTTGAAGCTTGTGATGTATTATTAGGCCAATTATAGTAGTGGAAGCATCAAGCTATGTGTGAGTCTAGGCCTCACATTATTATTATTACTTTGGGAAATAATTTATACAAGACACCTAAAGTAGCCTTTCTTAATGCAATCTCTTTGATCTTTGCCAAGCAATGCAGCAAGGTCATCTTAGATCGGGAAATTATTTTTCTTTTTTATTCACTCTCAAAGTAAGGGGAAGATCATGGCCACATCCATGGCCCCCGGGAAGGGTTCCTCCATGTGGTAGAAGTAGGTGGATAAGGTTGTGGAGGAATATGGGGACATCTTCTCCTCACCCATAGGGGTACCCTTGCACCATCAGGTCAAACATTCGATTAATTTAACTCTCAAGGCACCTCTACCTAATGGGTCAATATACCACCGCTCCATTCTGGAAAATGAAGAGATCAAGCGGTAGATGTAAGAGTTGCTACAAAAAGGGCACATCCAACCAAGTTCCTCACCTTGTGGGAGCCCGATTCATTAGGGTAATTTTGAGGTATAAAATGGGCCTCCTAAGGAAATTATAAAATAATAGTGGAAATAATAAAATAAGATTACATTAGATCATCAAATTTTAGAGGGAAAAAAACTATTTTTTCAACTCGTATTTTCAACTTATCACCCTATGGGTTTACTCAAATTTCGAGCAGCAAAACTCATTGGATACATAATTTGATTCCTCATCCAAGGAGTACCCATGTTTCATATTTTCTATGGACCGCGATACAAGAAAAATGAGAAATACATGAAAAACGTGATTGCAATCATGTTTTTTTCATGTATTTATCATTTTTCCTATAGGAGGGTCCATTGAAAGTATGCAACATGGCAATCCTTGGATGAGGAATTAAATTTTGCATCCAATGAGTACTCCCACCCAAAATTTGAGTAAAATATTAGGGAGATAAGTTAAAAATACGAGTTGAAAAAGTAGTTTTATTATTTTGTTATTTTTTAATATTTTGATTTTTTTACTCCAAAACTGGTGAATCATCCTCCATGGTTGAAATCATCATCTTGAATCCTATTGGTTCTTATAAAGTTTATTTTAGTTGTACATTTTTCTTAGGAGGCTCATTTTAGACTTCAAAATTCCCATAATGGTACTTGTACATAAGAAGGATGGGACCTTGAGATTCTGCATTGATTATCGAGCACTAAACAAAATCACTGTGAGGAACAAGTATCCAACCCCATGGATTTTTGGCCTATTGGACCAACTCAAGGGGCCCAAGTATTTTAGGAAGATTGATTTGAAGTTTGGCTATCACCACGTTCCAATAGAGTCGACATATGTATCAAAGATTTCCTTCAAATCCATGGAAGGCATTTTTGAATGGTTGGTCACGCATTTCAGGTTGAAAAATGCCCCTGCAACTTTTATGAGGCTAATGGATGACATATTTTGGCACTTCATCAACTCATTCATGGTCGTTTATCTAGACAACATCCTCATCGTCAACAAGAGTTCGGAAGAGCACTTGCAACACATTCAACAGGTCCTTCAAACCCCACAACAACACAAACTATGTACCAAATTGGAGAGATGCACCTTTGGCATGAGCCAAGTCCAATGTCTGGGTTATATCATATATGAGTAAGGCATACATGTTGGGTATGTGTTATATTGTTTCCACGATTAGCTCCAGATGTTGTACATTGCACCAGACGCAGTGGAGGGGTCACAGGGGGGCGACAATGCCCTTGTCTGAGGCTTTGCAAGGGGGTGGTAGCCCCCTTACACGAGGTCCAGGGTAGCACCCCGAGATTTTTTTTTATGCAGACCCAAGGATGGGGGGTAGACCCAAATATGGTGGTCGGACCTACCCATGGTTTTGTCTAGATCCGGCCAAGGGAACTATGATTATGTTCTAATCTAGGTTTAATGCATTGAGGTTTTTGAATGCTTCAATATATATCTACATATATCTATATATATATATATATATATATATATATATATATATATATATCTATATAGATATATATATATATATATATATATCTATATAGATATATATATATATATATATATATATATATATATATATATATATATATATATATATATATATATATATATCTATATAGATATATATATATATATATATATATATATATATATATATATATATATATATATATATATATATATATATATATATATATATATATATATATATATATATATATATATTGTAACATTGAAATGAATATAATATAAAATCAATCTGGTAGTCCTGGTTTTGGGATCCAGGGAAAAATCTCTATGTATATTTGTTTTATGTTCTCGCCATTGTATATTTTTCTGTTTGAAGAATTCATTTGCTGGTAGTTTTTGTACAGGGTTAAAACCTACAATGCATGTGGATCTGGCTAATAGACAAGTCATTCAATATTGGCTAGCCTCAACCACTCTAACAGAGATTCATAGCTTTACGGGCATTGTGAATTTTTATCGGAGGTTTGTGTTAGGATTCTCCCTTATCACTTGGACTTTGAGTCAGGTTACCAAGGGCGGAGTGAAAGAAAAGTTTTCTTGGTCCATGTCCCAATAGAACATGTTTGTCGATTTGAAGAACCGCCTTTTTTCTTCACCTATACTCACATTGCCATACCTGCAACAACCATTTGAAATTGAGATAAATGCCTCCAACTATGCTATTGGTGCATTTCTTACCCAACAAGGGCATCTAATGGCCTATCATAGTGAGACAATTTTTGATACAATTCAGAAGTGCCCCACCTATGATAAATATGTATTCTATTGTGCAAGTTTGCCAACAATGGAAACATAAAATTTTGGGGAGGGAGACAGTCATCCACATAGATCACTGACCTCTTCAGTTTATACAAACACAAGGAAAGTTGCAGAACGATTGTAGTGTTGTTTTAATCAACCCTGATTGACAAAGACTGTAACCATTTAATTGTCAACCTAGGGTAGGTCTGTTATTTCAATGGAGTTTTCACTATCTGTGCCAATACACTACAGCCAAGAGTGAAAATAGAAAATAGGAAAGAATGTTGCCGAATCAATTGTAGAAACTAATCATTCATGAAGAAATTAAAAAAAATCTACATAAATGGAATCACACTTCACATTTATCAAAGCAAAGGCACGTGACACATTGTAATGATAACTACACTAGCTAGTCAACTACCATACTGCCAACCAAATATGTCTAACAAAAGAACATAAATTTGGAACTGAAACAGATATATTCTACAAATTATACAGTGACAACAAAAAACCATACAAATAATAAAAGAAAGAAACAATAATATACAACTACTCTACCATTTTATTCCCCGTTAAAGAGGAGGGCCCTTCCTCCCTAACAAGGGCACAGGAATGAACATGAGATTAGTTAAGAATTGATCTTGGAAACAACAACAACATCACCACAGTGTCTTGATATTAAGAGTAATTAAAAGTTACATGATCAAAATAACAATACTCTCTATGTCATCCCCTGTGCTTGAGGGATTAAGTTTCTCTTATAAAAATTACATACCCAAAATCAGGAATTGATCAGTCATGGGAATCTCACGATTCTCATGCTGATCATAAAATAGAAATTGTTATAACCAGTTTCTAAATATAAATTATATTTAAATACATCGGCTAAAATTATAACCCCTTGGATCTGTCACTTTCTAAATATATAATTCATAACTTCCAATAGCTATTGCGTGGAATAGTACCCACGAATTTGACAACTTTGGTGTAACAACACCCTGTGGTCAAGTAACAGTTTGGGATGTAACAAAAACATTGGATAACAACAACCTTGTAATGGCACCTGGGGTGTAACAACATCGTGGTGTAACAACAAGATCTGCAATAACACGCAGAGTGTAACAACAATTTGTTTCATCTTGCTCTTATATCGATCATCACGGTTGTTCATTCCACAACCTCGTTCTTGCGGGAAACATCTGAAAAAAGAGGAGAGGATCCAAGATATTTCTCCAATGCTTACCCTAGTTAGCCATAAAAAGGAATATTGCATCACTATATTAAGCAAAAATGGAAAAATAACATGCTGGAAAAATATGTTGTTCACAATAAGGAAAAAAGTGGTTAACATTTAAAGTTCTGTTGGTCGAAGGGAAAAGGGTCAAACCTAGGGAAAGAAAGTATAAGAAATAGGTAAAAAGACTACACCCAAAATCTCCCCCCAACTGAAGCAATTGCATGTCCTCATGCAAAACCTCAGTTTCTCTTGTTATACCTCGCATGCAATTCCATAAAACTATAATCACCAACAGTGTCTTCATCAACATACCTGTATCCTTGAGTGGCCATCAGTTGTCGTAGCCAGGACTCTTCTTCATAATCACACAAATGGTAATGCGACTGGTACTCCTCCACTGGTAACCAAATCAGAGGACATTTGAACCTAAGCCCAATCCAGAAGGCTCCAAGTGTTTGCACCACCCGGGCATATTTTGGTACTTGTGTAACAACAACCACAAAATTCTAGAACTCAAAAGGATCTCCTTCTTATAATCTAGCACTATTGGATTTTGTGCACTTAAGGCACCCTGTTAGTGCTCAAATTTTCATTTGTGCATAAAGATTAAGGAAAAATCCCACAATCCTACTTTTGTAAGTGGCCAATTGCCCTAATTTCTAGGGTACTCAAGAACAATTTGAACTCACATCTCAATTCAACAATTATTTTGGGTTCTTCCATAATCCACAATACTTCTCTTTCCTCATTAGTTTCAGTCGACTTCATGGCCAAATGCCATTCAATTTGATTCCTCATAAAAGAAATGAAGGCTCGCAACTGCAAATCCCCCATATAAGAGAAAATAGTTGCCACCATATTTGTACTGACATAGTCACACATCATATTATATAAAAACAACTCACAAAGTAAGCTTTTTTCATCAAAGTCACACACACGAAAAACTTCAAGAAAAGCGCAGGTAGAAGAACCTAGATATGGTTTGTTTTCAAAACTGCTTTTAATTGAAACAAATAATATCATTCCCATAGGAACACTAGATATGGTGGGGAAGGCCTCCTTCAGCCTAATAGGTTCAAGTCAAGCTCTTGAAGCTTTGTCTTATTGTTTGTTAGGTCCAGAACCTGTTGTTTCAACAACTGCAGTTGTTCCTCTTTCTTCTTCATAGCTTCTTTATTCCTCTTCTCTTCCCATTCTCTCACCCATTCTTCCTTTAACCACTTCCCTCAGAGTGAATTCATGATTTTCCAATGTGCCTTAAGCGAGATCGTTCCCTCTTGTAGAGAGAGTTCTTGTTGTTTCCATTTTTGTAATTATAGTATCAACAAAATTCTTTCCGAGCACCATCCTTCATCATGACCCGGTGTTCTCTCACATGCACTAACAACTTGTTGTGGCCAGCAACACCCCCCCCCCCGCTTTTTTCATTTAAGTGTTATCCAAAATACTAAATGAATGGGGACCCTTAGTTAAAATTAAGGAAAAGCAGGAATTTCCTTTCTTCAGAATAAGGTTACCATCATAAACTTAGGAAGACCTTTTGAATACTTTAAAACCTAAGTCTATGATGAGGGTAAAATCTTTAAAACCGCGTTGAAAAAAAGATAGGATTTTGCCTCCATTTCGCTATAATATCAGTAGGCGCATGATTCTCGTGCTAAGAAATATATCGCATCGCAATAAGGTAATGCCAATGAGAAAAACTTCAAGATTCACCGATTTGCGATAACACTGATCGCAAGATCGCATATTGCAGAAAATGAGCTGACAAGATTTGGTAAGCATAAAACTTCTGCGATCTGCGATGTTGCGATATCACAATAAAATGATGGTTGCGATATTAAGCCAGACCAACGCTACGATGTTATATTCGTGTGTTTGCGCGATCTGTGATGGTGCGATTTGCGATGGCGCGATCTGCGATGTTACGTAAGCAAATCATAAAATCACTTCATCACGAATCCTTCAGGCACGCTATTCAAGAAAAGCCACTTACCATAATCTGACTCAAGATCATGCGCTTTTAATGATAGTAAAGGAATTAGTTGTCAGCTATTAAATGAAATGAAGACGCGTGTTTCTATAAATAATTACTTCACGTAAGGTGGCATATTTGATATATCTGTTGCATTTAAAACTCTCGACGCGTGCTTCTATAAAGAATTACTTCACGTAAGGTGACATATTTGATATACCTGTTGCATTTAAAACTCTCCCATCACCTTTCTTGATCAATCATTTCCATTTCGCTTGTGAGCTGCAAGAACGAAGAACGAAGGATGATTCAAAGCCAAACAAAGGAAGAAATGGGAAAGAAAAATAAAGCTCAGGGCTCTGAGGCGAAGGAGAAGGTGAAGGAAATGGCGCCTTTGTATACAGACACAACATGCAACAAAGACGTAGGGATATCGACGTGGGAAAGCATGTACAGGCTACTTGAAGAAGAGAATCCCAGAATAATGAAGGCTACTGCTGTCGCGGGCTCACAGCGCTCTTCCGAAGCGTCCTTAGAAGAGCTAGCATGCTCATTTCTTCATCGGATAGCAGCAAGGCCCAAAATTCTACCATATACAGATATGATCAAGTGGATACTTGACAATGCAGAGATGAACAACAAACAATTCAATATTCAAGGACATGGGCTCATCGGATCATTCGCTGTACAAGACTTAAAGCTTATGTATCATCTTCCTGAACCGCAGGCGACTTACAATGCACAATTCGTTAAGAAATTTGTGGCGGAGAACCCAAACTTATCAGAGACCACCAAAGATTGGTCCAGAAAAGAGGAACCACTCAAGAAAGACAAAAACGGTATGTATAGCACTGGTTCCCTCACCTCTCCGTATTGTTTTGTTGCGGCCATGCTTTGTAGATTATTTGGGATGCCAGATATCAATAAGTTTTCGTCTGAATGGTTACCATTAATAGATGCTGCCACAAATGCCGATATTATGGATTGGGCCAAGATCTTTTTTGATAATCTATACACGGCTATTATCAATTACCGGTCTAAGAGATCCTTCTCTCAAAGGATCTATCCTCCTTTTTATCTATCCGCATATGTTATGGATTCTATTTGTTATGTGTCTAAATTTCCCATTATGGGTTGGAAATGGACTACCCAGGACCCATTACCTATCCATGTTTATCATAAGATATTATGGGATTCTCAGTTCATCCCACATTTCTACCAGATTTGTCACGGGCTTATCTTACCCTTGTATAGAATGATGTATGATGAAGAACCCCCGAGGTGCTCACCCGAGGCACAGATAGATATCATCCCCATCGCAAGATGGTTCGGGGAAGAATGGTTCACCTATATTAGAGTATTTGGAAGCACCATCCCTCCTCATGTCCTACCTTTGTATATTCCTGACAAACTATTGGCTCGAGAAATTGCATATCAAACCTGTTCAGAAGGCAGCCTAACTAAAGACCTAAAAGACAAAAAGAAGGCCATATGGCCTCAGTTTCCTGTAGCTTGTGGGGCCTTTGCATTGTTCGATGTAGGTCACGCATTCACCGAAGTGGAGAACGTGACGTGTCTGCAATTATTTAAATTCCCGGCAAGGCCATTTGACCCAAATGAAGTTGCCCAAGAGTTCACAACGAACGTCAAAATAAAAGTATTCCTTGGAAAGAAAGATTTATTTGATGATTTATTTCAGAATAAAAGCTCACTCCAGGAAATTTTGCGGGAAGCTCAGTCGAAATTGTCTCCAGATGACCTCCAAAGATTCATGTTATACAGGGAAAGGAGACTAGCCAGTGTTCCTCTAGAAAAGCTGCGACTGCCTGACAGAGAACCAACTCCAAGCGTTAGCCTCAGTGGGAACTCAAGCACTTCCAAATCTAAATCTAACACTGCGCAAGGAGTACCTGAACATTCTAAAGGGTCTGGAAATGACCAAGGAAAGAACGAAGAAATAGCTAAGGACACGGCTCAGTCAAGTGCAATGTCGCAACAGCAGGTTATCGCCTCCCTGCCAAGAGATGTCCCCCCTCTCGTCATTAAAGCACCACCCGTCACGACAGAATTAGACAAAGAATGGGAAACCTTCAATGAGCTGATCAACCTTGAAGGGCAAGCCCCAAGAACGCCTGTGAGCAATACACAGGTAGCATAAGAAGTGGTTTCGACCATAGTCAGTAGTGTCACAGAAACGGAGCACATTTCTATCGCTCCACCTTCTGAGCTTCTACTTAATGTAGAAGAAATTCCCCCACTGGACGTATTCTATAGTCACCAACATAAAGCAGTTGTAAGGAGACAGAGAAAGAAAAGAAAACTAGAAAATACATTGTCACAAGATGCTGAACAATTGGACGTCTTATGGAAAGACCCCAACAATAACCTAATTGAAAATCTCACTAAATTGTCTCAGATCGCAGGAGCATATGCTTCTGCAACTATTGACAAGGCATCGGAAGTTCAACAACTGTTGAAAGAAAAAGAAGATCAAATACAGCTACTACAATGACAATTGCAACAAGCCAATGCTAATATTGAAGTTCACAAACAGCTCAAGAAGTTGCAGGAAGACTTTCAGCAAATGCAGATAGGCTATCAAAGAAGTCTTGACGAGAAAGGAAAACAATTACAAATTTTACAAGAAATGCACAAAGATGAGCCTAATCTTACATAATTTATTTCAGAGTCTGTTAGCTTAAATGAACAACTACTGCAGCAACAGGAAGAATTGGGACGGAAGATATCATAGTGGAGTCATTATTGCGAGCTGAGTGATAAAATCACCAATCAAGTGGTAGACTTGCAAGATGACTATGATCAGATTGACAAACGAGTGATGGAGTACTTGGCTTGGCAGGACGAAGACGAGGGAAAAAGAGCAAGTGCACCCAGAATAAACGAGAGTCATAAAGAGCTGCTCTTTAACAGGTGGGACGATCAGATCAGAGAGGCGGAACAAGTAGCGGAAATAGCGGCCACGCAAGCAAGCATTCTTATCGACTGTGTAAATGAAAATTTGCACAGAGCAAATTTAATCGAAGAGACCACCCCAGGGTATCTACCAAATAAACTACGACTGGAAGCAGAATGGAAGCAGAAGGCGCGGGAAAAGGGAAAAGCGATCCAAGCACTAAACAGGTTAGATTGGGAGTGTTACTGGGCATACTTAGTGAAGCCGCATAGTTAGCAGATGACTGTGAAATGTATCATAAATGCGGCTGAGAAAGTAGTGCCAACTCTCATAGATTCTGTTTTCTCAGCCCAGCTCAAAGCAGAAGTCAGCCAGCCGACTCTCCTCAAGCCCATGATGAACACTTGCAGCTTTAAAGATCAGATTCAGAAATAGCCTTATTTAGAATGTTGTTTTTTTCTTAAAAGATTAGATTAGAAAAAGGACGGTCATTTGAAAACCGCATCCTAAAATTTTGTAAATAAACTATTATTAGAATTAGGAAGTAGTATTTTAACCCTTCTCATGCATTTAGAGAAGGGTCCAGAAATTTGTCAAAAACTTGTCCTCAGAACATGCACTTCTGCACCCTCAGAGGAGGTTTTGATGAATGGATGGATCGAGGTTTATTAATGTTTGCATTTGATATCTGCTACTGATGTTGCACTTCTGTACTCTTAGTAGATGTTAGAACAAGTAGAGATAAATCATTTTTGCTTGAAGCTTATGAGTAGGACCAGTCATAAATGGTACTTTTATCTCTTGGCCATTTCTGCTTATATTCTTAAAGTGATATACAGTTTTAGTTGTTTATATGTTGTTGCATGAATGTCTGAGTTACCATTTGGCACTTTTGTACGGTGGAATCATTTATTTATGTTTGATATATGAATAACTTATTATGCGATATGCTGTTCACAACTATTTTGCCTAACTTTTTATGCAAAGTGGTTCATCTTAAATTGATTTCCATTCTTATGATAGATGAATGATCTTTATTACCAGTTATTGTCTGAAATCTTTTTAGATCGCATAATAGAAGAAATACACCCCGGGTTAGCATAGATTAGATGTGTTGTTTCTCATTAGATTACAATAGCATAGAGTTAGTTTAAAAGTTTGAATTAGATTAGCTTTAAGTATTCTTAGATCAGCAAACATCCAACTCTGCACATACACACACACCCTTAGATTGGGAAACTAGTCCCATTATCCCCAGTCGGACCCGCTATACCAAACGGATAAGGAGCTGCTGACCAAGGTTCGGATCGGGTGGGTATCCCCCTTGTTGTCGACCCGATTTTCGGGGCCTCAACATAACTGAAGGTGTAACAACCTCTCGAGGGTGAAACTGCTCTATTTCGGTTGCTGGTTCTTATGTAATAGCAACGTCATCAATGGCTTATTGTGTAACAACTTCTTTTTCTCCTTGGTTAGCTTCTGCTTCCACTGCTGGTTCTTGGGTAACATCAGTGTCATCCATAGTTTGTTGTGTATCATTTCCCCCTTTGTTAGCTTCTGCTTCCACTGTTGGGTCTTGTATAATATCAGTGTCATCCAAAGGTTCTTTTACATCAGCTTCTTCTTTTTCCCTTTGGTTAGCTTCTGCTTCCACTGCTGGTTCTTGTGTATCATCAGTGTCATCCAAGGCTTCTTGTGTATCAGCTTCCAATTTACTCTCTGTGGGATGCTTCATTTTAGTTGCTAGTTATTTTGTATCAACAACGTCTTCAATAGGTTCTTGTGCGTCAGCTTCCCATGACTCAGTTTGTGTTTCCCTCGAAAAGGTGTCCATTGCACAGACTCTATACCTCACTGCTACTAGCTCTTTATCATAGGTCGTGCACACAAAACCTAGAAAATTTTCCTCCTTGGCCCTATATACAACCTCAACAAAAGTATCTAACCCTGAGGGATTTGCTTCTACCTTGTCCTCTGCTAACTTCTGTCTTAACTTTTCATTTTCTCTTTCTAAACTTTCAATTTTAAGCAGCAAGGATTAGGTCTCATTCTTACCTGGAGAGGGAGGTTACTCTGACCAAGCCTGCTCTTCATCTTCCTGCCTCATCACCTCCTTGTTCTTCTCATATGTGGATGGGGACTTTGGGTGCCTGCTAACCGTTACTCTATTCTTCAGCCGCTTATCACCTATTGAATTTTCAACTAGTCTCTTTCCAACCCTTACTTTTGCGGGCTTGGGCTGCTCCTTGGTTTCCGCTAGAGCTTCCTCAAAAGTCCCAACTCACTTCCTTCGGGTAGTCCTAGCCTTCTTCCTCATGAATTCATCCCAACTCTTGCCCTGGTGACTTAGGGCATCTAACAAAATTAGATTGATGAGGCCGTGGTTTGTGATGCAGTTCTCTGGGTGTGCATCTTTCTTCACGGGCGCAACCATATGCATGATATTATCCAACATAAAATACACGAGGTTTATCATTTGTTGATGTTGGAGGTGATTTAAAAACGGGAAGTGATAATTAAATACATTTTTTTCCCTTCCCTCATAGGTGATATACTTAATGAGATAAAGGGCAACATCTTCCCATGGTTGGGGAAATGATAACCTGCCAATTCCTCTTCCTTTCTTTACCAGCAATTCTTCCCCTTGGAGAAAATCCTCCTTCGAAGAGGGGTCATTGATTTTTCTATTGAAGCACCTCTTTACCTCTGTTGGAAATGTTGTCACACGAGCAATTACCTCCTCTGTAACTTCCAATTACAATCCCCTGACCTCCGTTTGATTCCTCTTCAAATTCTTAGTGAATTCCATAGAAATTGCTCCGTCTGATCCCTCCTACCTTTCGAAAAACTCAAACCAACCTACATCCTTGAAAATTTGGCATGCTTTAGGATAGTTTTCCAATGCCTCTATTGATCCTCGTTCATGTCGAATTGTCGCCCCACCCATTGCTACACTGTTACAACATTGTTCTCCTCTCTTTTTCTATTGAGAAATTCCAAAGTAATCTGTACAATGCTCAGCTATTTTGGCTCTGCAAACTGTTCTCCTCTACTTTTGTCTGACAGTTATAAATGAGGATGCAACGCTTCAACAGTGGGTAATGGTAGGGTGATGCAGTGAGGTTAATGGCAGGGATTTCAAATCATGGTCCGTTTAAATGCTCACAGGTCATGCACAGGTCATGTCATGATGTAATTCATCCTCCCTCGGCTTTAGTGTGATGGTCGTCCTTGGCCGTCAAAAGGATATCACATTAAATTGCCATAATTACTAAATAAAAGAGGATAGCGATATTACCTTTTCATGACATACCTAGTATGACGTGGAGAGAAGACATTGGTGATGAGGTGCGCGAAATTAATTCCGACGGTCATGGAAATTGATCCTGAGTCATGGTGATGCGTGTATATCGCAATAGATAATTTACTTGGATCATTTTTAGAAGTCGTTAGCTTTTATAGTTGTAACAACCAAGACAACTGGCATGTATTATTAATTTCCACAAAAGATAAAAACAAAAAACTAAAACAATCGTGTAATATCATTATTGTAAGATATTCCTGAAATGAAAAATGTTGTTTCTATAAGAGTGTGTAACAGCCGCCACAAAGTAGTTTTCAATTATCGCAAAAATTGTTTGTATGTTCCCGAAAAAAGAGGTTTTCACAGCCATATTATTTTATTTTATTTATTTACTTATTTTATTATTATTATTATTATTATTATTATTATTTTATTTTTTATTAGAAAGTGTAACGGCTGCCAACAAAGGTTGGTTTTTAGTTGTTACACTTATTGAAAATTAGAATTTTGGCAGGACAAGGGGATTTTCCCCTACTCCTGTAGTCTGAAGGTCTGAATTCATGACAATGTTAACAAATGAATCCCTTGAATAAGGTTTATGATATAACCGAAGACGGTGCCCATTAGAAAGCAATGGTGTCCTCACAATTTCAATGGTTACCAAATTCATAGTCCCATTATCAAATACTGCATCTACCTCATAGGGATCTAGCCATCTGGTGTAGAGCTTACCCTTGAAGTCCTTGAATCTCAAATCATATAAGAAAGCCCAATCTCCTTTATGAAATTTCTTCTTTTTGATAAACCTGTCATGCCACTTAGCTCTATGCTATTGGATAATCTCTGTTTGCTGGATAACAACCAATCGTTTCTCCTCCAATTCATTGAATTGGTTCAACCTTTTGATGAAAAGAAATCATGGGGTAAGCCCAAATCCCTTTTCATGAAAAAAATCTTGAACCTGGGCCTGTGGGTTATGGGCCCACAAAACCCTGAACAGAAGCGTTTTCAGCTTTAATCCTTTTAACTTTATTAACGTGGATCTTCATTTGAATCGAGCATCACTTTAATCTCTTAAAAACAGTGTAGGGCCCCTTTTAAATAACCACTGAATACCAAAGCCGATGTACACAATTGATCCGGATTTAAACAGGAACGCAATAGATTACAGAGATAACCATAAATACAGAGATGCAATAACCATAAACACATAGATGCAGCGGAAATAATGCTTCATTTCATTACTGTAAAATACTGAAATATGCTTACAAATAGAAATGGAAAGAAACCAGCTAGGGCGATGGTAGCTTATCTCTGAGAAGAGATGTGGCGGCTACATGCCTCTGAACTGTTCCGAACTGTATTACAATGAGGCTCGAAGGCCTATTTATTGTTGAGAAACAATGGAAAACCCTTCACATCCCGAAACCTAACCCTAGAAGATGAAACGCCAAATTGTGGGCCCCGTTTGGGTAAATTGGTACATCAATTTCCCGGGGTCGTAACTTTGGCATACGATCTCCGTTTGACGCGTACGATAGCTCGTTAGAAAGATCTATCCGAGTACTACCACTTTGGGAGGCAACATGGGTCCATGGACCCATGTTGCCCCAGAATCCCAAAAAAACGTCGTTTAGGGCCTCAAAACGGCTTCGGAAGTTCAGGACCCGAAAAACTGCTAAAAATAGTAAACTGTGCTACAATTTAGGAAACTGAAAAGACTTAAAGAGACAGTTGTGGGGGTCCAAATGGGTTGGTGGGTGGCCACCAACATCCACCTGGATCATTCCTCCCCCCTTAGGAAGCAATGGTCCCCATTGCGTTGAGTTCCTCCATCTGATGAACTTGTCCTGCAATCTCTGATGTGTCCAGTGATGGTGGGAAGCATGGTCGACGATGGTCCACATTGAACATTTGGTGCAAGCGAAGGAATGGAGGAATGATGTGCTCCAAAGCATTGTTCCCCATCGCCTTGGTACTGCTGTAAGGACCATGTCGGAGTGATCTGAGCTTCCGATGGGTTCTTGTAAGGCGTTCTTTCTGCAGATGTAACCAAACTTTGTTGCCCACCTGAAACTTGTGTGGTACCCATGTGGGTGAGGAGAAGTTGTTCCTGTGTTTGATCATGACCGTATCCCTTTTCTGCTGCTGCTGCGTGGAGGAACCCTTTGCAGGGGTCATGGATGTAGCAACGATCTTCCCCTTATTTTGGGAGTGAACCAGACAGATGAATTTCCTGGTCTGTGATATGAGCTTGCTGCCTTTCTTGGTGGCGGTAGGTGGGGCTACCTCTGGTATCCTGTATAATGAATTATTCAAAGAAATAATGACAGCACGAGGCCTGGACTCATACACAACATGTCGCCTCCATAAGTATGGCTGGCCTAATAGTACATCACAAACATCTAGAGGTGTAACATCACACAATACCTCGTCTGAGAAGGGTTTGATGCTGTAGGGAAGGCGGCACTGTTGGCGAACTTTGAGATCTCGTCCTTCATGAAGCCACCCGATACTGTACGGCTGTGGGTGTGGTGTAGTCGGTAGGCCCAACCGCTTCACGACCTCTGCTGAAACCAGGTTCTTTTGGCTACCACTGTCGACAATGAATCGCAGCGGTGAACCCTTCACCCACATCTGTGAGTGGAAAAGACGCTCCCCCTCCTCTGGATCTTCGGGCTCATTTTTCTTGATCTTGGCAGTGGCAACAGTGGCGCTGGGATCCGCATCAATGATCTGCTTCCCTTTTCCATTCCCCTTGTCGGGTTCTGGCTCAAGGTCAGAACATGCATCTGATTCGGAAGCCTTCAATTCGGCCACCAGCGACTGCTTGGTCCGACACTCACTTGTGTTATGAGTGGGACTCTTGTGGAACTCACACCACTTCCCTGTGTCCTTCTTCGGCTTCGTGGTGTTGTTCTTTTCTTGTGGCTTCGACGGGTTATCTTGGGTCACCCCGCCTTGGCTTTGTCCTTTGGGCTTCGGATTTGCAGATCCAAAGTCTCACTTCTTCTGTTTGAACTTTTGCTCGATTTTAACAGCGTATCGGTATGCTGTGCCGAGTGAGGGGATGTTCAAGAACCCCATCTCTTCCTGGATGTATCTGTGTAGGCAGCCGCGGTATTTGAGTACCAAATGCAGCTCAGAATCTTTGATACCCAACTGTGTGCGAAGGGTATGAAAAATGTTTGTGAACTCCGGCACATCTTGGTCTCGTCCCTGCCGCAGTGTGGTCCATTTGATGTATTTGTCCTCATAGCTTCCGACAGGGTAGTATTGCTCCTTGATGGCATCCCGGAAGTCATTCCAAGTGGGTGCAGCTGAAAATAGCGAGCCTGTACTTTCATCCTTCTGTTCGCAGTAGGTTTCCCACCAGCCCTTGACGTGGGGGGCTGCTTTGAGAAGAGCGAAAACAATCTTTTCCCGAATTGAAAATTCGTGAACAGAAAAATACCCATCTAGCAGATTTAACCATTTATCTACGGCATCTGCGTCTATTTGACCCTCAAATATGGGGATTTCAAAATTAACTTGTACCTTGAAGGGTGTGGCATTTCCAGAGTCGCTGTTGGAAGCCGATGCGTCGCCTCTGGGTAGCCGCTGAAGGATCTGCGCAAAGCTATCCATCATCGCGTTCCTTTGCCGCTCGAGCGCTTCTTCGAGCAAGATTTTGATAGGATCTCCTGCCCCCTCGTCTTTCTTCTCATCCGCCATGGGAGGCCGTCGGGATTTTCGAGGCTGGTCTTGCAAAGGTTCGACCAGTTCAAGCCCTAACTCCTTATATCCCGACCTCGTTGGGGACATGCAAAGAAAAACAGAGAAAAAGCAGACCGCTCTGATACCACTGATCCAGATTTAAACAAGAACGCAATAGATTACAGAGATAACCATAAATACAGAGATGCAATAACCATAAACACATAGATGCAGAGGAAATAATGCTTCATTTCATTACTGTAAAATACTGAAATATGCTTACAAATAGAAATGGAAAGAAACCAGCTAGGGCGATGGTAGCTTATCTCTGAGAAGAGATGTGGCGGCTACATGCCTCTGAACTGTTCCGAACTGTCTTACAATGAGGCTCGAAGGCCTATTTATTGTTGAGAAACAATGGAAAACCCTTCACATCCCGAAACCTAACCCTAGAAGATGAAACGCCAAATTGTGGGCCCCGTTTGGGTAAATTGGTACATCAATTTCCCGGGGTCGTAACTTTGGCATACGATCTCCGTTTGACGCGTACGATAGCTCGTTAGAAAGATCTATCCGAGTACTACCACTTTGGGAGGCAACATGGGTCCATGGACCCATGTTGCCCCAGAATCCCAAAAAAACGTCGTTTAGGGCCTCAAAACGGCTCCGGAAGTTCAGGACCCGAAAAACTGCTAAAAATAGTAAACTGTGCTACAATTTAGGAAACTGAAAAGACTGAAAGAGACAGTTGTGGGGGTCCAAATGGGTTGGTGGGTGGCCACCAACATCCACCTGGATCAACAATTCACATACAATATACATGCTGAATATTAAACCCTCGCTAGATTTTAAAATATAATATGGTGTCTCTATATACGTCGGCAGATCCGCCGGTCCACCCAAGTCCGAGCGGATTCAATCAGAAATCGAAATCGGAACTATTACCAATCGGAAGTTGGAATCAGACCATCCTCTCCGCCTGATGCGATGGTTTCAAACGGACCGATTCTTCTCTGAGTCAATACTTATCTTAAGTCGGATCTGTTCAATGGATCCGCGAAGTCATTTCTCTGTATTTTCAGGTTATAAACTTCGGCACTGCCAGGATAGCATTAAACACAGAATATCCACGATTTTCATTAGGAACAGAGATCGAAAACCACTTCAAGTAATTGCTAACATACATAGCGTTTAAACAATAATTGACCAACATATTTAACAGCTACACAACAATACAAATCGCCATCGATACAAAAGACAGATACGCAGGCGTATACAAATAACACGGAACATGATTCTATATATTTACAAAACAGTTATACCCTAAGGCATTCCAGCCTTAGAGCAAGATCGTTGTCGATTACATTCTGTTCACACACAATTTCCTCACAAAATCAGATCTATCATGCCCTCTCGATCTCTGTCTTATATACATAAGATGCGTTTAGAAAGGAAGGAACGAGCAGATCCTCTCCTTATTTTTCTCCAACTGAACTTTCCATAATGCATGCACGGCAGATACTATATTCTTCAAATCTGTTTTATATCTGTTTTAAAACAGATTTCCCATATTTTTTTCCTTCGATTCAGCTCGACTATCCACGTACTTCATCGCTCCTTTTGGATTCCTCTTTAAATTAGAAAAGGGTCAGATGCTCCTGCATCACCTTTGCTTTTGTGTTGTAGCTAGATCCATATTTACCTACAATGTTGTTCTCAATGTCCTGATTTCGAACTCGATAGGGAATAAGGGATTTTACAATACACAAGTTTGCATGGTGATAATCCCGTAGTATTCCTCCATGTGGTTCTATATGCCCACAACACTTCTGAAAGTTTATCAACCCAATTCCTTCAGTGACTAGCCACAGTCTTAGTAAGAATCCCCTCAATGAATTTGTTGGTGCTTTCCACTTGGGCATTTTCTTGTGGGTGATAAGGTGACGTGATTCTATGATGGATTTTATTTTTTTCAACCAACTTTTGGATCAAGTGAGATGTAAATTAGGGCCCTCCATCTGTCACTATCTCCCTAGGTATCCCAAAATGGACAAAGATGTCTTCAAACAAGAAGTTTGAAATAGCTTGCTCTGTGGCTCTGGTTAGTGCTTTTGCCTCAACCCATTTTGTGACATAGTTGGTGTAGACCAAGATGTAGGACTTCTGTCTAGATGAAGGATTAATTGGTCCCATAAAATCCAAGGCCCATTTCTCAAATGGTTCTAAGACTATTTGAGGTTGTAATGACATCTCATCTGATTGCAGTAGTTGGCCCATCCTCTAGCAGCTATTGCACCCTTTCACAAACTTCTTAGCATCCTGAAATATTGTTGGCCAATAATATCCCGTCGAGAGGAGTTTGTATCCCCTCCGCTTATCTGCGAAGTGCCCTCCACAAGGTTCCTCGTGACAAGCCTTAAGGATGTCAAAGATCTCATCTTCCCTAACTTAATGTATGATCTGAAAATCTGGCCTGTATCCAGGAATAACACTTTGTTGTATGATTTTTCTGTTTTCCTTAGAGGATAAGTATTTTGAAAATTTTCCTACAGTAAGATAATTGGATATATGCGCATACCATGGTGAGTGAGTAGAAATAGCAAAGAGATACTCATCAGGGAAAGAATCCTCAGTAGGAATGCAATTTTCATCAATAGTTAACCTTGAAAGAAAATCAGCTACTACATTACCTTTTCCAGGTTTATCTACAATTGTGATATCAAATTCCTGTAACATAAATAACCAGCATGTAATTCTACCATTGTTAATTGGATTAGTCATTAAAAATGAATGGAAGAGTGGTTAGTGTGTACAAATACTTGATACCGAGTAATATAATGTCAAAACTTGTTGATGACATGCACTACTACTAGGAATTATTTCTCGGTCGCTGTGTAATTGAGCTTAGCCAAAGTCAAATTATTTCTTATGTAATAAATAGCATAAGGTTTCCTATCCTCTAGTTGGCCCAAAACAACACCTACAACAATATCAAATGCATCATAGCTATGTGAAAAGATAGTTCCCAGTTAGGTCCAAGTAAAACAGGAGCTGTTGATACACAACATTTCAGCTTCAAAAAGGTCTTCTCACACTTTCCTGTCAACACAAATTCCACATCTTTCATAAGTAAGGATAAAAACGGTGATGGAATTTTTGAAAAATTCTCTATAAACCTTATGTAATACGCTGCATGTTCCAAGAAACTACGTACCTCTTTTTGCGTCTTGGGAGTTGGAATTTTCAGAATTACCTCTATTTTAGCATGGTCTACCTTGATCCCGTCATCAGAAATGAAGTGTCCTAGCACAATCCCTTCAGTCATCATCATGTGACATTTTCTAGTGCTCAAAGCAACATTAGCCTATATACAATGTTCCAACACTTTTTCTAAATTAACTAATGTTGTTTCAAAAGCATCACTATAAGGTGTAAAGTTGTCCATGAAGATTTCAAAGTAGTCATTCAACAAACCAGGAAAATTCCTAGTATTGTCCTCCAAAAAGTTGTTGTCACATTGCAGAGTCCAAAGGGGAGTACTCTGTATGCGAAAGTTCCCCAAGGGCAAGTAAAGGTTGTTTTATCCTCATCCTCTGGGGCAATTTGTATCCAGTTGTAGCCACTAAACCCATCTAAAAGTGAAAAAAACTTTTTCCCAGAAAGGGTGTCAAGGACCTTATCTATAAATGGTAAAGGAAAATGGTTCTTTTGAGTGGCTTTATTGAGTTCTCCGTAATCCACACAGACTCTCCACTTGTCATTCTTATTAGGGACAATGACAAGTGGAGACACCCATTGACTATCATATATCAAATAGATAAAATTAGCATTTAGGAGTTTTTGTAATTATTCTTTCACTAACTCCTTCAGTGCAATGTTCATGCGGCGTCGCAGTTGTCTAATTGGTTTGCAACCATCTTTCAAATAAATGTGGTGAGTGCACATGCTAGGATGAATCCCTTTCATATCTGTGTAGTCCCATGAAAATTCCTTTTTGTATTTCTGTAACAGCTGTAACAACAATTTATTTTTCTCAGCACTCAGGTTGGGATTAATATTCAAATACTTTCCTGGTTCTATTTCAACTGTATTGTTGCCAGTATGCAAAGTGGTTCTCATTTGTTCAAATTTTACATCTTCTACCTCCTCTTCCTCACTTGAATTTTCAATAGAAGCGATAGAAAGTGAGTTACTAATAAAGCCATTAATGATATCATCTTCTATCTCATCCTTGAAATAATGAGATTTTCCAAGAGTGAGGAGTGGTAGGGAAAGATCTGATTTGGGTTTAAATTCATCCCACCAGGGATTGCTCAAATCCATATTTGGTTTTGGAGGGTAAAGTTTAAGGTTGTTTGTAGCTTGGCCATCTGAAATCATCATAGATATGAATCTTCACCCTATAAATGCATCTGCAGTGGCTAGGTAGGGTCTCCCTAGAATCAAAGGAAACCCCCCAAGTTGGATTTGGTTTGTAAGATAAGAAAGTCAGTCAGATACCTCTAGGAAGATATTGTGATTACTATGTCTTCTAATACCCCCTTGGGTTTAACACAAGACCTATCTGCTAATCCAAGTACAGTAGACATATGTCTAAGTCCATGTAGCCCCATGGTGGTAAAGAAGTCCTTTGTCATTACATTAATGGCCGCCCCAAGATCAATCAATGTATTAGTTATGGGTTGGCCATCAATAAAAACATTAATCGTAGGGTTCCCTGGATCATTATACTTGGTTAGAAGAGGCTGAGAAGTCATTAATTATGAAGATTTTCCCATCAAGTGTATGGTAGCAGGGTCCTTAGGCTTCCTTCCAGGTTTCTTAATGCACAAGTCTCGTACTGTTTTGGAATAAATAGGTTCTTATTTAAGAGCTTGTAGTAGAGGAATTCGTACGTGCAGGTTTTGTAACTCCCTAAGAAAATCGGATTCGGGTTGCGAGGTCATTCTAGTCTTAATTAATCTCTGAGGATATAGAGGATCCTGAGTCATAACAACCGAATCAGCTGCTATAAGTGTATTAGCCTTACTCGAGTTGGCTGTTACAGGAGTAACAGTTCTTCTCAGGTTGGCTGTTACATGTGTAACAATCTGCTCTGTATCGATCGTTACATGTGTAACAGTCGCCTCAGATCTACTATACCTTCTCTCGAAGGCACACATTCCTCCTCGGTGATGATAGGGGAGTGGTTTGGTTTAATCACCTTACTCGACTGTAGTTGAGTTTCATTAAGTCCGACGGGAGTGATAAGGTAAGTCTAGAAGGTAGCCGGAGCCTCTATGCTTTGGGTTGCTTTATTATTTGGGTTAGGGTTAGGTTGCGTAGGTAATTGGCGTTGCACAAGCGGTGTAGGAGCATGAGTTTGGAAATGGGGCAATTGTAGTTGTTGTTGCATTGGTAATCCAGATGGAATTGGACTTTGGGCATTCCCCCTCTAGTTTTGATTCCAAGGATACAGTTGAGATGGAGGATATTGAATAGATGGAGAGGGGGACCACTGGTTCCAGGGTGAAGGAAACTATGCTGGAGAAGGAGCAGAGTATTTCCATGGATATTGCTGAGTGTGATATGCATTATTCTACGAATTAAAAGAAGAAAAATCTTGGGACATACCTAGGGGTCATGGCTACCATGGTCTCGTGGGTGCGATGAAATAAGAGGACCAAACTTCTTCACTCAAATCTCTATGCACTACTTTCAGTCTAGGAAGCTCTATAGATTGACTTGTAGGATGTTCCAGCTCACAAATATTGCACAAGCTGATGTTGTTCATTTACAATCCCTCAAGGGGTGTTTCTTTATGCATTTCAAACATAACACAACTAAATCTGTATCAGCTTCTCCTTGTGCCTTCTTGATTTGTGCTATCATTATCTGGGCAGGTATAGTACTGAGGATGTCAATTTTTAAATTTTCAAATAAATTCCTAGTCTCTGCTATGGTTACTCCTCCACTTGAAGATTTTTGTATTCGGGTAGAGGCATCTCAGATTGTGCTTCTCCCCTTTGATGATCCTCTAGAGCATCTTAGACAAAGCTTTATGATTTGGACGAATGGTTCCTGAGATATGTCCCCCTTCCCTAATAGATTCAGGGTGTCAATGCAGTGATCCCTCATTCCTCTTATGAATATGTTCTGATCTAAATCACTATGTTTATACCTCTATAAATTGTAATGAAACCGCTCCACATAGTCTTCCAAGCTCTCGTCCTCCTTTTGTGTCATCCTGAATACTTTCTCTCTTAAGTCCCTGGTTCTGCAATAATCTTGATACTTTGATAAAAATGTCTCCTTCATGTCACTCCATGTTCGAATAGAAGCAGAGCCTAACCCCATGAACCATCTCAGGGCTGCTCCTTTTAGAGTAGGAAGAAATAATTTTAATTTCTAAGCATATGAAACATAGTCATAGCTCTTGCACAAGACATAAAATTCAAACAAGAAGGTGTCAGGATCTTCTACAGTCATTCCTTGAAAAGATGGTAGATATGACAAAGGAATGTTTTTCATGGGAGCCTTGCCTTTGATATCCCCAATTGGGAACTCAAAGGTGGTGACAGTAGCATCTGTTTTAGTGTTGTTGTTATTGTTGTCCCCCATTGTTAACCCTTCTGATCCTTGTTGTAACATGTGTTCTTCAGACCGTTCTTATGATTGTCTTGTAGGTGAAATTGGTAGCTCAATCTACTTCAGGGCTAGCTGTTTCACTGTGCTGCCCAAATCTGGATATTGATAAACCAAAAAATTCTCTCCTGTTTTAGGGTTCTAATGTTCCCCTTCAGTTTCCCCTTATTCCTCGGTCCTAAGGTTCTAGCCACTAGTTCCCCCTATTTCTCCTGAATTGGATGCTTAGTCTTGGGAGTGTTCTCACTAGATTTAGAATTGTATGGTCCCAAGAGAGAGGAATTAGAGGCTTATGTTCTTGTTATGGGAGTAACAACTTTTTGTGGCCCTGTTTTCTTTGTGTTCTTCTGAGAACTTGACTATTCTTTTTTTCCCCTTGAGATCAGTTCATGGATAAATGTTTTCCTTCCCAAATCTGCACTCTTCTTTTCACTTTTACGACCCATTTTTCCTATGACTAATTAGAGTGGGGGTTGTTTTTGGTATTTATGTAATTCCTACAGTTGCACACATGGAACCTATGTGTATTTATTTACACCCTAAGTGTTTCAGTCTTGACAGTGGTGAGTCCGCCCAGGTATGTTAGAGCGATGCGCAGGTTCTTACCTCTCGTCTTACCGCCCAACAACTAAAGAGATGAAGACACGATTTAAGAAAACACCAAAATTCCACACCCTATGTGCCCTAGTGATCACAATAGTGAGCCCACATAGGTATGTTAGAGCGAAGCTTAGGTTCTTACCTCTCGTCTTTTCGCCTAGCAACTGTGGACTAAGAACACTCTATCATCAAACAAACAACTTGGCTAACTGTATCAGCAACTTCCATCCCCGACAATGATGCCAAAATGAAGTGTTGTTTTAATCAATCCTAATTGACCAAGACTACAACCATTTAATTGTAAACCCAGGGTATGTCTGTTATTTCAATGGAGTTTTCCTTATCTGTGCTGATACACTACAAACAAGTGTGAAAATAGAAAACAATAAATAATGCTGCTGAATCAATTGTAGAAAATTATTATGCATGCAGAAATTAAAAGCACTATACAAAAATGGAATCACACTTCACATTTACCAGAGCAAAGGCGTGCCACACACTGTAATGATAACTCCACCAACTGGTCAACTACCATACTGCTAACCAAATATGTGTAACATCATCACATAAATCTGGAACTGAAGCAGATATATTATACAAATTATACAATGACAACAAAAAACCATACAAATAATAAAAGAAAGAAACAATAATATACAACTAATCTACCACTGCAGTTCCTGCTAAAGAGGAGGGCTAGCAAGGGTGCAAGAATGAACACGAGATTAGTTAATAATTCAACTTGGAAATAACAACAACATCACCACAATGTCTTGATATTAAGAATAATTAAAAGTTACAAGATAAAAATAACAATACTCTCTATTCTGTCCCTCGTGCTTGAGGGATTAAGTTTCTTTGATAGAAATTACATACCCAAAATCAGGAACAAATCAGTCATGGTAATCTCACAATTATCATGTTGATCATAAAATAGAAATTGTTATAACTAGTTCCTAAATACGAATTCTATTTAAATACATCGGTTAAAATCATAACCACTTGGATCTGTCACTTTCTAAATAGACAATTCATAACTTCCAATAGTCATTGCGTGGAATAGTACCCACGACTTTGACAACTACAGTGTAACAAAACCCTGTAGCCAAGTAATGGTTTGGGATATAACAACAACACTGGATAACAACAACCTTGTAATGACACCTGGGGTGTAACAACAATAATATGTAACAACAACGTGGTGTAACAGCAATGCCTGTAACAACATCATGGTGTAACAACACACAGAGTGTAACAACAATCTGTTTCATCTTGCTCTTAGACCGATCGGCACGACTGCTCATTCCATAACCTCGTTCTTCCGAGAAACACCTGAAAAAGAGGAGAGAATCCGAAAGACTTCTCCAATGCTTACCCCAGTTAGCCATAAAAAGGAATATTACATCGTTATATTTAGAAAAAATGGAAAAATAACATGATGGAAAAATATGTTGTTCACAATAAGGAAAAAGGCAGTTGACATGTAAAGTTTTGTTGGTTTGGAGGGAAAAGGGTCAAAACTGGGAAAGAAAGTATAGGAAGTAGGTACAAAAACTACACCCAACAATGATCGCCATCAAAAGTGGTCTACATATCTGTAAAAATTCCACTTGAACATTAGATACACAAATGGAAACACCAATCATGTTGCAGATTGCCTCAGTTGGCCGCCAGTTGCAACACTGGCTACTGTTCTTAACTCTTGTGTCCATAAGACCTATGGATGGTCGCAATTGTGCAAAAATGATCTAGAGTTCGCCACCACATACCAGATGCTAGCGGATGGAAATCTTTTTCTAGATTTCCACTTAGAAGATGCATTATTATGCTATGTGGGCCATGTTTGTGTTCCTTCAAGCGAGTGTTCCAAGATGATTTGGGAGGTGCACTACAGACAAATCACATCTTAATTTGGTGTGGAGAAAACTGTGGTCATACTACAGAAATATTTTTAATGGAAAAAAATTTTATAGGATGTTTGAAAATATATCAGATCCTATACTTCTTGTGTCATTTCCAAACCAACCATTAAGAAGCAAGGCCTATACACTCCTCGGCCTACTCCCAGCCAACCCTGGGAATCCATCTCCATGGAAAATCTATTGGGCCTCCCTTCTAACAAGCATGGTAATGACTCTATATTTTTGGTCATAGACAAATTTTATAAGATGGTTATATTGGCGGTCTGCAAGAAGATTATCTCAACAGAGGAAACTTCCAAACTCTTCTTTGAACGAGTGTGGGTACATTTTTGGATCTCGTAGACTATTATATCAAATTGGGATAGCAGTTTCCCGAGAACTTTATGGTGGAGCCTCTGGAAATTATTGGGCACCAATCTTACCAATTAAACTACATTCTATACATAGACTGATGGCTAGACAGAGGTTGTCAAGGGGATGATAGTGCACATACTATACATGTACAACTCCAAGAGTTAACAAACTTGGGATGAGAGGCTTGTATATTTGCAACAAAATTATAACAAAGGCTCTCCATAACTTGATTGGCCATAGTCCCTTTCAAGTAGGGATGGGATTTCAACCATTGTGTCTGATTGACGTTTCCATGCCTCATGCGACTACATGGGAAGAATCCACACATGTAAGTCTGAGGGTCATAAATAAACCATGTTTATTGAATGCATCCAACACATCTTCCATTATGTTCATGGCATCTTGGATAATGCCAATGCCAAGTACAAGTAGTGACATGATCAACATCAAGAGCTACATAATTTTCAGGTGGGAGACAAAGTTTGGATGCATTTGTAGAAAGAACACCTTGATGGAGCCCATCAAAAGTTATGATCGCTCCTATAAGGGCCTTAAACCATCACCAAGGCTATGGGAGACAATGCTTTCGAGCTCAAAATTTCCCCATTCCTTGGCATGCACCAAATGTTCAATGTTTACCACCTTTGGCCACACTTTCCACAACTGCTGGATACTTTAGACCTTGTCGAACAACTAACACCAACAAATCTCAACCCCAACTCCATGGAAAATGCCACAACTAATCAGGTAATGGAAACATGGATCAAGACCACTCGACAATGGAGGATCCGATTATATCAGGTTGTCAAAGCTGGCCAACTCCTACACCAAGTCAAGTGGCTTACCAGAGACCAAGTTCAATAGAAGTTGCCCATCTCATGGAGACACTCAATGCAAGGGGGGACAATTTCTTCCTAAGGAGGAGGACTGATATGGGTGGATATTGGTGGCCACTCACCTATTCCACTTTGAACTCCACCACTATTTCTTTCAGTTTCCTTAATTGTAGCACAATTTACTATTTTTCATAGTTTTTCGGGTCCTGAACTTTAGGAGCCATTTTGAGGCCCTAAACGATGTTTTTTTGGAAAACGGGAAAACCCATAAAAATTTATAATGGTTTTTAGCTTAAAGTTGTATTCCTCGTATAGATATTTCTAGTGAGGCATTGTACGCGTCAAATGGAGGTCGTATGCCAAAGTTACGACCCCGAGAAGATGATGTACCAATTTACCCCAACTAGGCTCACCGACTTTTGGCGCTTCATCTCCTAGGGTTAGGTTTTTGGATGCTTATGGTTTTCCATTATTTCTCAATAATAAATAGGCCTATGAACCTCATTGTAACATAGTTCCGAAGGCATGTAGCTTCCACATCTCTTCTCAGAGATGAGTGAGCATCGCATGAACTAGTTTATTTCCATTATACATGTAGAAATATTCAATACTTGGTTATTAATGAATTAAAGTTTTGTTTTCATTGTATCTCTATGTTTTTGTTTATGTCTATATTTCATTTCATTCCTACATAAATCTAGATCAATGGGTGATTGGTTATTTTTACAGCGACAACCATACAAAAAAATGTCCCTCATGCAATCTAAGAATTAGGATAATAAATTACCTAAGTACGATGGCCCTAACAAGGTTTTGCAAAATATTGGTAATATGGAATACAAATTGGAGCTACCTACATCTTCACGAGTACACCATATTTTCCATGTTTAATGCTTAATTGAATGTTATATATGATAAGCTCTTAGTTCAAACTATATTTCCATAACTTGATAATGAAGGGAAAATCATATTGGAGACTAAGGCAATCACGGAAATAAGAGTGCAAACTAGATAATCGATCAATTTCAAAGTACCTCATTAAGTGGAAGAAATTACCTGTTGAAGATTCCACATGGGAGGATGAGTATTTTATATAAAAGAATCTAGAACTACTCAAGCATTGAGGACAACACTTTTTTGAAGGTGAGGGGCATGTTAGTTCCCTATAATACTAGTTTAGCACCTATAATGTTATTGTTGTGCCCCATAAAATCCCAATATGGTTATTGTCATTCCTTTATATTATTATTGTTATGTAGGCCCTAATTATATTTTGACCCTTTAGACTGCTATATATACCAAGGACGTCTTGTCATTTGAATCATCCATGAATTTTTCATTTATTTTATGTAAAAGGAGGTTTCCCCCTCAAAGTGACTTATTATCAAGTTGTTGATCTATATTTTCTAATGTTCCTGTGTTATTTTTATCTGGATACATAACAAATATCACATAAGAAGACAAAAAATCATAACAAACAAATAAAGGAATTAGCAATAGAATAGTACAATACAACACAAATATTCCAATATAATCAAGAAGAGGACTTAGTTGGGAAGAGTTTAGAGGAAAATTCCCCTGATTGGATGGACACCCTTAGGAGCTTGAGAGATTAGCTGAGAAGCTGCAAGGTAGACAATGAAAAGATCGTTAGAAATCAAGTAAGGCAAGTAGAAGTAATTGCAATAATTTTGTAGAGCTTATGATATATGTAAAGGAAAAAGCTCACTTCGTTGTCTTATACTAACATATTTTTGGAGCTATTGATATATGAACCATATATCAAGGATGAGAAGGTGAATATCTATAGATACCTCAATGGGTTACCACAGTCCTACCAAGACATAATTGAATTTGATGCGCTGACAAATTCGAAGGACACCATCCAAAAGGCTAAGTATTTCTATGATTAGTCTAAGCATAAGGTTGAATTCCAATCAGAATGGAGAAAGAAAGATAAAACTAGTTTCAAGGGGAAGGGAAAAAATTCTTCATGATACAAGTAATGAGGGAATGATATAATTATCACCACATCTAATAAATGTGAATTCCATCATACGTTCTTTACTGACAATAGATATTGGATGTTAAATCAGCAAGAGAAGAGGTTGACGAATCCATTGCAATGTTGGGGATGTGGAGAAAACCATATGATGAAGGATTGTACTCACCAACAAAAAAAAAGAAGAGGTTGTTCAATGTTCAAGAGGTAGTAATAGTGAACAATGTGGCTCAGAGTGTGCCTCAAAGTTATGTTGCATTGAACAACAAGCAAGCAAATCATCAAGCTTCAGTAATTGAAATGGAAGGTACAAATATTAACCAACCTAGTTCAATTTTAATTGATATGGGTTCTAAATTTAGTTACATCAACCCCAAGGTTGTAGATAAATGTTCCTTGCAAAGGAATACTCATGCATATTTGTGGCTGGTACAACCATCCAAAGGAGTCAAAAAGCAAGTGACGACCTTAGTGGAATCGTGTCCCATGGAACTCAATGGCATGTCCACTATGGTCACCCTTAAATTATTTATATTGCGGGCTTGTATGATATCCTAATGAACATGGATTGGATGGTAATCCACAAAAATAAATTAGATTGTTATAATAAGTTGTTGAAGTGCCTCAACAATGAAGGTGAGGAAATAACACTATAGGTAATGAGGAAGCTTGTACCCTTCAAGAAAATCCCAACACTATTGGTGAAGAGATGTAGCATAAAGGGGTGTGTTTTATTTTTGGTCCAAGTGGCTAAAGCTCAAGATTTTAATGTTTATAGAAATGAGGACCACCCTGTCTTAAAGAAATTCATTGATGTATATCTTGAAGAAGTACCAAGATTCTTACCTAGGAGAGAAATAAATTTCTCCATTGAATTTATTCTCAGAGCAGTGCCAGTCTCAAAAGCCTCATATCCCATGAGCATGCTAGAGTTGGTAGATTTAAAGGAAATTTTGAAGAAAATGTTGGATAAGGGATATATTAGACCCAACGTGTCACCCTGGGGAGCCCTAGTGTTATTTGTGAAGATAAAGGATTGCACATTGCAGTTGTGCATTGATTTTTGACTGCTAAATAAAGCTAATGTGAAAGGAAACTATTTATTACCTAGAGTTGGTGACTTGTTCAATCAAATGCGAGGGTATTTCATGTCCTCTAAAATATATTTAAGATATGGTTACCATCAGGTGAGAATTAAAGTTGAAGGCATCCATAAGACAACATTGAGGACAAGGTATGGACACTATGAGTTTGTGGTAGTTCCATTTGGGCTCAAACATTCACCAACCACATTTGTGTACCTAATAAACAACATCCATAGCCCATATTTGGATAATTTTTTATCAGTTTTTGTCGATAATATCCTAGTTTAATCAAGAACTAGAGAAGAACATGAAGAGCATTTCAATGTATTGTTGTAATTGCTAAGAGAGCACAAGCTATATGCCAAGCTCATCAAATGTGATTTCTCCCAACCACAAGTTCAATACTTGGGGAATGTTATCTCAAATGAAGGTGTATCTGTGGACCCCAATATTATTAAGTCCATAATGGATTGACCCACTCCCTAAAATTTCATATAGGTTCGATCCTTCATGGGATTGGTCAGGTATTACTGGTGCTTTATTTGAGCTTTCTTAAATATTGGACATCAAATAAAAACCTTGTAAAGGAAAGGAATATTTTTCCAATGGACATCAAAGTGTGTATATAGTTTTGAGTATCTTGAGATATTTCTCATGCATGAACCTGTTTTACTATAGTAGACTCAAAGAAGAATTTTCTAGTTTGCATAGATGCCTGCAAGGAAGGACTAGGTGGAAACCTGATGCAAGAAGGACATGTAATTTGTTACAAGTCAAGGAAGCTAAATGAGCATGAGAAGAAATATGTCACCCATGACTTGTAGCTGGCAACAATAGCACATTCACTAAAAGTGTGGAGACACTACTTTCTTGGGAGCAAGTTTGTGTTGATGTTAGTTCATGGAGGGCTAAGTCACTTGTTTGACCAACCCAAATTAAATGAAAGACAAGCCAAATGGTTGGCCTTAATCAGTGAGTTTGATTTTGAGATCAAACGTATTAAGGGTAGATGGAATAGAGTGGTAGATGCACTTAGCATAAACCTGCAAGAAACCCACTTGGTAGGCTTGATTACTTGTGAGTTTGACACCAAATATAGGATCAAAGAGGAATTACAACAAGATGAACACTTCTAGAATGTGAAGCAATATTTATAATAGGAGCCAAAGGGATCATTGATAAAGAATTACAATCTCACTGATGATCACATGTTCCTATTTAAGTATAGATGTGTATGTGCCCTGTGTGGTTGAATTAAAGAAGCTCATAATGGAAGAGTATCATAAAAGTCCTTATTTAGGTCATCCTAGATACCACAAAATGATAACATATATAAAGAAATTATATAATTGGTTAGGAATGAAAAAGGAAATTTCTGAATACATTACCATGTGTCTAGAATTCCATCAAGTCAAGGTGGAATGTAGGCATCCAACATGATTGTTACAACCAATTCTAACTCCTAAATGGAAATAGGAAGTCATATACATGGATTTCATTACAAGGCTTCCAAAAACATCCAAACTGTAGTGGACAAGTTAAGTAAGGGAGCTCACTTTATAGCTACCAAATCCACCCACAAAGCCATTAACATATCTTAGATTTTCATGAGAAATATTTAGATTACATGACATACCTTAGAAGATAATTTTATATCAGGATGCTAATTTTAGATCAAGTTTTGTGAAGGCATTGTTTGTTGGTTTAGGAACCCGGAGATATTTTAGTACCAACAAATTATCCTCAAAAAGAAGATCAAACAAAAAGGGTGAATCTAATTTTGGAGAACATGCTAAGGATGTATTTCATACATCAACCATATAGGTGGGAAGAATTTATACCACTAGTTGATTTTTCATACAACAATGGGTACCAAGAGTCATTGAAGATGAGCCCCTTCAGGGCATTGTATGGTAGAAAATGCAACACTCCATTTAGCTAGAATGACTTCGTGAATAGAGTCTCTTTTGGACCAAATATGCTAAAATAAATGGAGTAAGAATTCATTAATATCAAATAGAAATTGAAGGTTTCCGAGGCTAGACAAAACAGTTATGTTGATTAGCAAAGAATGCACAAATAATTTCAAGTGGGAGTTCATGTATATATCTGCATTAGATCAAGAAAGAGATCACTAAAAGTGGGGTCTTGTGCTATGTTGGCACCCAAATTTTGTTGACCATTTCATAGTTTAGAATGAGTGGGACCAGTGGCTTATAGATTGGCCTTATTGCCTATAATGAAATCACAATATATTTTTCACATTTATTTTCTTCAGAAGTATGTACGTGACACTAATCACGTCATTGACTGGTCTATGATACAGGTGGAATTCGAGGGATAATTCCAACGACAACCATTGTGCATCTTGTATTGAAGAAAAATAACACTCCTAAATCATGTAATAGAGTTGTTCAAGGTACAATGGAAGCATTTTGGACCAAACAAGGAAACATAGGAAATGGTAGGTCAAATGAGGGTACTTTACTCATTATTGTTTAATGTATAAATGAATGCATGAGTTGTAAATATAAAGCTCAAACCTTTTTTTGTTTTTCATTAATAGAAAACCAAATATGGTGTTCTCTCAAGGGGGTGGAGTCTGTAATATACCTTTTTGTTACCCTTATATTATATATGAATAGTTGTGTGCGACTAGTACAAGGGCCATAGTTTATTGAAGCAACTAGACCGTAAACTCAAGAATTTAATCTCTTGGATTGAGCAATACACCATCTAGACCTAGGGTGAAGCCCTGTGAATGGAATCAAGAGAGAAAGTGAGTAAATGTGGTGCTGAATATATCAGAGGATAGTTGATAATACACTTGGATAGTGAACTCCATCTCTAAGTGCCTATTTTAAACCATTGGTGTGAATTTTTTTGGAAATATTGAGAGGGGGGTGGGTGAATCAATATGTTTTTACAATTGTCATATTATGATAGTTAATTAAACTATAACACAAGATGTACAAAAAGAAATAATTTTTTTGATAATGATGAGGACTCCAATGCTCTTCCAAACAACTAGGATCCAACCTTTACAATAAAATCCTGACTCCCTGAAGGCTCCAACCTTGGTTTCAATGAGGCTCCAATTACTTATGAGGACTCTAATCCTTAAAGACATTCCAAGCTCCAACCTGGTTTATTACAAGGCTCCAACATTCTATGAGGAATCTAATGCTCTCAGGCTCCAATCCTTTCTACTTGCATCAATCCTTTAAGGTGGCTACAATATTGTTTCAAGACTCCATCAAGAACTTCAAATATTTTTGCAAAAATTCTCCAAGGTAAGTCTACAAAGTACTCTCCAATCTGTCTCCACAAAAACTTCATGTATCCTTCAACAAGACTTCTATGGCTACTCCAACAAAACATGTCTTCAAGTGTTAATCTTCAAATATTCTCCAAGGATGAATTCTCTAACAATGTTTCAAGAATGATTCCAAAACAAATCAACAAGTTATTTTTCAAGTATGCATCAAGGGTTCAGGAGGTCTCCAAAGTTTGTTCCAAAATATATAGGGTTTGCCACAAAACATATCACAAATTCTTCTTCAAATCGCCATGTCCATTTTCTCATCATCAGGGGGTTTATAATAGATACATGTTACTACTCCAAAAAACGGATGTTGATATTTTCTACCAGGAGGCTACTTCAAGGGATTTGAAATTTGCTCAAACAAGGATTCTTCAATAGGGATTCAAATATTCAACAAGATCTTCAATGATGATTCAAACAAGGTATTCTATGAATTTTCCAAAAATGCTTGCTCTTATAATAACAGATTTTGTTCCTCAAATAACGTACTATCCAATCTCCAATGTAACAATTCCTAACTTCCTTTGCTAAAATAGCTCTTCACTTTGTCCCCTATCTTGCACTCTTGTTCATAAACTGAGACTCAACCCATTTTTGGATCATATAACACTAGTGCACATTATTGAGGTTCTGTTGCCCTAAACTAAACCTTTTGACACCAAAATTCAACCTTAGGAGCTTGACTCTTTCTTAAATTTTTGGTCCATTTTATCAGATATAATCCATAAAAGAATTTGGTTCTTTTCAACAGAGATGTGCCATAGAAAATTTGGTTTCCTACCATATAAAATTTGATCATTTTCTTCACTTCAGATCATATGTCTTATTATCCTTATTCATGAAATTCCATGCCAATTTTGAAGACGATTTGTGTATATTAGTTCAAACCTCAATGAACCTCCATGACTATACAATAAGCTGACTTGATCTTTAAACATTTACAACTATGACATAGGCGACCTATGAAATTCAATATTCTTTTTTTAAGGGATAAAATTAATCTATAAAAAAAATTATTGTATGGAAGCTGACATGTTCTGATCACTACACAAAGCAATCTTAACATATTCCTCTATAGATAAATCTCTCCAATTTTCTTTCCTTTAATTCTTCTTTCCTTGTGGTAGGGCATTGGTATCTTTAACACAATTTCGGTAACTTAAACACTTTCATTCACATCATATTATTTCCTCGATGGTGTAATCTCTTCCATGCTCCCTAAACTCATTCTAAATTCAAGATTTTAGAGGTCACCTAAGTTTACTTGGGATCCATATGTGTTTTTAAATCCACTAGCTTTGACACTTTTAGTACTTGAAAGTTTCTCTAATATGCTCTTTACCATGTGACCTTTGAGAAAGTCATCATCAAACTCATCATCCAACTCTTTGATGTTATCTATTTTTGTTAAGTTTAGGTATGTTCTATGCTAGAGCAATTTATTTAAATTTTCACAGTTAGCAATCACATCAGTATTAAGATAAACTGCAGATAGAACACAAATATAAATCGCAGAAGACAAGCCAAGACAAGAGGACACAAGATGTGGCGCTAGCCAGGGACAAACCCCACAATGTGTGGGCCGACCCTTTGATCAAATCTTCTTTTATCTTCAAAGTTCAGCAGAGAAAGAGAGAGAGAGAGAGAGAGAGATAATACATTTACAACAGAAGTCAACACTTTGACTTATCTGGATCTGAGCATAGATCATTTCTTATAATGACGAGATCAATTGAAGACATTTTGCTTCAGCTGAATTTCCAAGGTGATGACTTCATCCATTTCGTTCATTTGCCGCACCTTACCGTGTAGCACCATCACGCTGCATCATGCATCTTCATGCTGCTCATGATCATTGTGCTGCCCATACATCAAGTTGTCCATGACTTCATACTTCATGCTTCTCATGCATCATCATGCTTCATGCTGCCCATGATCTCATCATGATTCATGCTGCCCATGCTAATATGAATCATTGTCATCATGCTGCTTATGATCACTATGCTACCCATACATCATACTATCTCATTCATCATCGTGCTACCCTTTATTAACATGCCCATGATGCTACTTCTATCATTATGATCTGACACTGTTCATCCTTATTATTTCCATTATGTTGAGTCCTTTTAAAGGCATACCAAGGATCTCTTAACCATCATAGTTCTATCATTGCTGCCATATACATTTATATCCATGTGCTTAGGCTATTTAGAAGGTAGGTCCGAAGTGATGTTTAACCGAGACATACTGAACCTGCACCTTGACATCAAGAACCTGTACTCACTTGAGATCAGTGTCATTCTTTTTGCAGTGTGGATCTGCTCCCATACATGCCAGGTCTTGACTGCACCTTCCTTTATATCACTGCGGCTACCCTTATGATTGCAGCTTCCTTTATTTTACTGTGGCTACCCTTATGATTGCGGCTTCCTTTATTTTACTGTGGATACGCTTTATGTTGGAAAACATATAAGTGCTCCATGTTGTGCGTATATATTGTTGCGTATAGACTGCATTTAGAAGGTCTTTATTATAGCGTATGATGTCTTCCCTTTGCTGTGTGAACATGTCTCCTATGCACATGTCTCCTTTGCAGCGTGAACAAGTCTTCTTCTTACTGTGTGAACAAGTCTCTATTGATCTGTGTTTAGGCTTCTACAGGCAGCGTGTGACAGCGTACAAGGGCCTCTTTGACAGCGTATTAGTTAACTACATAAGGGCTTCTTACACAGCATATCAGGGTCTCCATCATACTGCAGCTAGGGCTTAATCTGTGGCTCTTTGGCTAGGGCACCATACAAGACTAGCGTACACTTTTGGTGTCTCTCCTTCACCAAAACCCAAAAAAGTGGAAAGGAGGATATCACCTTAAGAGCGTATGTGTATTGCAAAATGAATTCAAGTCCTTTGAATTTATACTAAATCGTAGAGGTTGAATAGACACGTTGGTTGGGCTTATGAGCCTACATAAGAGCTGGTCGGCTTGATAATAATTACATAATCAAAATAAATTCATATCTCCATAAATACTTATCGGAATCGGATGATCTTTAGATCAATCCTATACCTCTCGACAAGAGGGATCCAATAAAAATATCATCTACCATAAATAAGCTGACCCACATGGAGTTTGGCCCTAGTTTACAATCTAACACTCCCTCTCAACTAGGGAGAACTCCATCCAGTGATCCATAAGTCCGACTGTACTATCTTTGCCATCAATGCCCTGCACTGCTCTGCCCAACTCTGCTCAGCACTGCTGTCTCTGCTATGGTTTGCTCAGCTCTGCTGGTTTTGCTCTACTCTACTCAACTCAACTCAGCTCTGTTGGCTCCACTAGCTCTGCTCTGCTCTGCTTAGCTCTGCTGATCTATGAAGAAGAAGAATTGATCGAGAATGTCTCATACCATTCTCCACTGACTCGAAGTCAGTCTTGGAGTGTGCACCACTGGTCCAGACCAGTCTCAACCAACCCAAAGTCAGCGTCATAATATGGTACAACTCCTACCACTGGTCCCAGACCAGTATCGCAGTCTCAGAGAGTGTACCACTGGTCCCAGACCAGTATCAACCGACCCGAATTCAGCATCATAGTGTGTACCACTCTCACTGGTCCCAAACTAGTACTGCATTGACATGAAGTCAGTCTCAGAGTATGTACCACTGGTCCCAGAACAGTCTCAACCGACCCGAAGTCAGTGTCATAGTAGGTACAACTCTTACCACTGGTCCCAGACCAGTATCGCAGTCTCAAAGAGTGTACCACTGGTCCCAGACTGGTCTCAACCGACCCGAAGTTAGCGTCATAGTGTGTACGACTCTCACAGGTCCTAGACCAGTACTGCACTGACATGAAGTCAGTCTTGGAGTAGGTACCACTAGTCCCAGACCAGTCTCAATTGACCCGAAGTCAGAGTCATAGTAGGTACAACTCCTACCACTTGTCCCAGACCAGTATCGCAGGCTCAAAGAGTGTACTACTGGTCCTAGAACAATATCAATCGACCCGAAGTCAACATCATAGTATGTACGACTCTCACTAGTCCCAGACCAGTCCTGCACTGACACGAAGTCAGTCCCGGAGTATGTACCACTGATCCTAGATGAGTCTCAGCTGACCCGAAGTCAACATCATAGTATGTACAACTATCACTGGTCCCAGACCAGTCTTGCACTAACACGAAGTCAGTCTCAAAGTATGTACCACTGATCCCAGACCAGTTTCAGCCGACCTGAAGTTAGCGTCATAGTATGCACAACTCCTACCACTGGTCCCAGACCAGTACCATTGATCCCAGATCAATTTAGGTCATCCTAGCATAGGGAGTATGGTAGATACAACGATGCATCCATCGGTTCTACTATGGTCCCTAACTTCATTTCCCTACTCATTGATCAGATGAGAGGTACTTCCCATGAGTCCCAGACTACATAGGTAGGATGCCTCGACAGGAGAACTTAATCAATCCTGTCCTCATAGGAGAATAGATCAATCCTGCTACAATCACCATGGAGAACACATGAATCTAGGCCTCACAAGAGAACACATCAATCCTGCTACAATCGCCATGGAGAACACATCAATCCAGGCCTCACAGGAGAACACATCAATCCTGCTACACAAGAGAGCAAATCATCTTGTTCCAGTGCGCACCACTAGGGGAGGGTGAGTGACCCTATGGTTGTATGTTGTTCCGGTAAGAATCGCCAGCCCCAAGATCTCCTAGAGCTCAATGTATGCAACATGCAGGACCCTTTTACAAGGGTCTCGATGACTCCAAGTCGTACGGGAAAATCACAGATTTGATCTTTCCCCGGGGCTTTGTCAAAATGTCAATGACCTGTACATCAGTCTTAATGCGATGGAGCCTCCTTGCTCATCGACTTACCATATCCCAAATAAGGTAGTATCTGATGTCTACTTGCTAGAGCAATCGTCAAATACGATATTTCTCAATAATCGAATCCCACCTCTGGTTGTCACAAAGAATCACAATGGTATTCATCATGTGTACAAATAGCTCACTGAAGAGCTCCATCAACCAGACTGCCTCACAGAAGGCCATACTAGCAGCAATGTATTCTGCCTTGGTGGTGCTCAGAGTCACCAAATTCTGTATCCTACACATCCAGGATATCAAGGTAGATTCCAAAGAGAAATAGCACTGAGAAGTGCTCTAGTGATCCTCTACACTACCTGCCCACTCATCATTCGAATAATCATGTGATTTCATATTTTCGGCAGTGTATCTCAATCCATGAGAGATTGTGCCTTGAAGATATCTCAGAATATTCTAGGCACCAATCCAATGAGGCTCAACCAAATATGAGCTCACCATGCTAACTGCAACTCATACGTCCGGACGGAGGTTCTCCAAGAACATCAACGCCAATGAGTTTATGAAACTCAGAGGCATTTCCCAAATCAGGTATGACATCACTACCATATAACTTCTTGAAAGTTAAGATCCTCGAGGTAGTCACAGGTTTGCAACTTATCTTTCCACATTCAGAATCGAACTCCCTATGTCTCCTATAAATGAGAGGGTTTGCACTTGTCAAACATAGGTGCTGGTACGAGAGGTTTATCGTCCACAACCTTCGAGTAATGGTTTGGATCGGTTTCACTCCTAGTGAATCTCAGTTGCATTATACAACTATCAATCCGCTCATACTACGCCTGAGGTGTTTTGCTTCAAGCCATAGAGGGCTTTCTTCCACCTGTATACATGAGATTCCCGATCATGAGTCTCAAACTCCTTGGGTTCTTCCAAGCCTGTGGACCTGCTGCATGAGGGGAATGGTCCCCTTATAATATTTTCCTTTAGTGCATTTCAGAAATGTACCTTCATGCTCCTTTTTGAATTCAGGAATCCTAGTCACCATCTGACTCACAGACCTCCGGTGATGAGTCAATGGACATGGTCCCCAGTGGACTTCCTGCAACTTGATACAACCCTGAACTCAAAAAACATTTTTGAAAGATCTATTTTCAAACACGTACCTTTCCATTGATAAGTGCCACCTTGTAACCTTTGACTTCCACTTCCGAGATGGACACCGGGTTCTTCTTGTGATCAGGTACATAAAAGAGATTCTGAGGTTCCTTGCTTTCGTGGAAGAGTCGACCATTTCCTTGATGACCTACATTACTAGTCATTCCTTTGATCAATGAAGATGTCCCAAGAATGATTGTTATCTTCATCGAGGGATGTGTCTTTGCCATTTGGACACTCCTTCGTATAACGACTGAACTTATTTCAACAAGGCATCCACCTTTCCTTCCACCCTTAGATCCGAACTTCCCAATGAAGTGATCTTTAGATGTGCCATTCTGATAACATTCTCTGCTTTGACTTCTCCCTTAGTGAATGAGAAGTGGGATAATGATCCCATTGATCCTTTTGTCTTGTCTCAAATGACTTTGGTGATTGCTCTTTCACTCTTGCTTGGGCATTGTCTTCACCTCAGCTCTGATACCATGTTAAGTTTAGGTATGTTCTATGCTAGAGAAATTTATTTAAATTTTCACAGTTAGCAATCACATCAATATTAAGATAAAATGCAGATAGAACACAAATATAAATCGCAGAAGACAAGCCAAGACAAGAGGACACAATATGTGGCGCTAGCCAAGGACAAACCCCACAATGTGTGGGGAAACCCTTTGATCAAATCTTCTTTTATCTTCAAAGTTCAGCAGAGAAAGAGAGAGAGAGAGTTAATACATTTACAACAGAATTCAACACTTTGACTTATCTGGATCTGAGCATAGATCATTTCTTATAATGGTGAGATTAGTTGAAGACATTCTGCTTCAACTGAATTTCCAAGGTGACAACTTCACCTATCCATTTCATTCATCTGTTGCACCTTACCGTGTAGCATCATCATGCTGCATCATGCATCTTCATACTCCTCATGATCACTGTGCTGCCCATACATCAAGTTGTTCGTGACTTCATACTTCATGTTGCTCATGCATCATCATGCTTCATGCTGCCCATGCTACCCATGATCTCATCATGCTTCATGCTGCCCATGTTGCCCATGATCTCATCATGCTTCATGCTGCCCATGCTAATATGAATCATCGTCATCACACTTCTTATGATCACTATGCTACCCATACATCATGTTGTCTCATTCATCATCGTGCTGTCCTTTACTGACATGCCCATGATGCTACTTATATCATTATGATATGAGACTATTCATCCTTATTATTTCCATTATGTTGAGTCCTTTTACAGGCATACCAAGGATCTCTTGACCATCATAGTTCTATCATTGTTGCCATATACATTTATATCCATGTGCTTAGGCTGTTTAGAAGGTAGGTCCGAAGTGATGTTTAATCGAGACATACTGAACCTGCGCCCTGACATCAAGAACCTGTACTCACCTAAGATCATCGTCATTCATTTTGCAGTGCGGATCTTCTCCCATACATGCCATGTATTGACTGCACCTTCCTTTATATCACTGCAGCTACCCTTATGACCGCAACTTCCTTTATTTTACTCCGGCTACCCTTATGACTGTGACTTCCTTTATTTTACTGCGGCTACACTTTATGTTGGACAGCATATAAGTGCTCCATGATGTGCGTATATATTGCATTTAGAAGGTCTTTATTATAGCATATGATGTCTTCCCTTTTCTGCATGAACATTTCTCCTGTGCACATGTCTCCTTTGGTGCGTGAACAAGTCTTCTTCCTGCTGTGTGAATAGGTCTCTATTGATCTGTGTTTAGGCTTCTACAGGCAGCGTGTGATAGCGTACAAGGGCCTCTTGGACAGCGTATTAGTTAACTATATAAGGACTTCTTGCACAGCGTATCAGGGTCTCCATCATACTGCAGCTAGGGCTTCATCTGCGGCTCTGTGACTAGGGCACCATACAAGACCAGCGTACACTTTTGGTGTCTCTCCTTCACCAAAACCCAAAAACGTGGAGAGGAGGAGATCACCTTAAGAGCGTATGTGTATTGCAAAATGACTTCAATTCCTTTGAATTTATACTAAATCGTAGAGGTTGAATAGACACATTGGTTGGGCTTATGAGCCTACATAAGAGCTGGCCGGCTTGATAATAATTACATAATCAAAATAAATTCATATCTCCATAAATACTTATCGGAATCGGATGATCTTTAGATCAATCCTTCACCTCTCAGTGAGAGGGATCCAATAAAAATATCAGCTGCCATAAATAAGCTGACCCACATGGAGTTTGGCCCTAGTTGCCAATTTAACAATTTTCCATTTAGAATCAGATGTCTCAAATGTCGTGTCTTTACTCTTTAACAATATCATCATAAGAGCCTCATCGTTTGAGTCATCTTGACCTCCTAACCCTACTGCAGTCTCATCATTGTCATCAGGGATATCCCTTGCAACTCCAGATTTATTGGCAGATGCGTTGCATGCTTGTATTGATTATTTTCATAGTATTCATCCTTTAAGTAGGTGCAAAGCCTCTAACAACAATTTCAAGGTTGGTTAGAATTAAAGATGCATGCAAGAGATATTGGAAACCTCCTTGCTTTCTACCAACTGTTATAGCTAACACACATAGCCATTATTTCTTGAATAAGAACAAACTTTCCAATCTATGTTAAGAGTAGATCGTATCCACACAAGAACAACACTCCTGGATAATTTGACATCAATGAGAAATATTGTCGAACAAAGTCCCTTGAGCAAGCATTCCCTTGGACTATGGATCCATCTTGAGGTTGGTTAAGTGCAAGAAAGTTTGTAGTGTAGGTGACTTATGGTCAAGGAGAGAGTTGGAGTCCCTCCTTCAGTTGCCAATCATTTTGATATATTTAGATAAGTATAAAGTTGTGCAAATTTGGATTGTAGGTTATGATAACCTTGTTATGTTAATGAATGCCAATATGATCTTGCATGATCATGTGTGAATGTTAGAATATTGCTAGTACACTCATTGCTATCAATCTTGTATGTTATGGTTTCAATGACTAGTAACGCCATGGATTCGCTACCATATTCATGATTTGTAGGCAATGTGTATGCTATGAGTTGAATGTATACGTGATTGTGTTGGTAGGTTCTTACCTTTTGATTGTTGTTGTAAGTTGTGCATTCTTGCAAGTTTTCCTTCTTGTTGTTGTTTTTATTATAACTCCATTTAGTAACTTAAAATCATTATGTTAAGAAATAAATTATAAATTTCTTAAAAGTGGGTTGTAGAAGTGTGTGAGTGAGTTATAGGTTTGTGTGATATGTTGGACATTAAGGTTCATCCTTAGAATAAGTTTTTCAGGAATTTTGGCTTCTCAACTATTACGCCTTTCTTTAGAAACTTTTCCATATTTCCTTGTTTCTTTGTGTGTTGGAAGAATAAGGGAATCTAGAAATCCAGGGTTGGCAGGGGTAGCTACTTTTAGGGATGGACCAGATCTCTTCATGGAAAAATTTCCTTTTTTATTGTGTGACTATCCAAAAATATGGAAGTCTAGGGATTTGGCAAGGATCACACCTTTGTGCAAGATGGATTTTCCCTAATCGGATTTCGCATTATATATAGGGTTCAGGATATTAGAGGGATGGAAAAGGTTGTCCATCTCTTGGGAGCCCAGATGCCAAAAGGTCTAGATTACTCCCTTTTCACTTGTAGCATGGGGGCAATAGTGCATAAGTTAAATAAGGCCCCACATCACATTATTGTATCATATAAGTTTGAACCAATATCTGGGGTTCGACGAAAGGTGCATGTCTTTCTGTAGTCAGAGAAGGAATGAGCTAGATATAAAGGGTTAGGTTATAGAGGGCTATCCACTAGTGGAACCATGCCCAATGGAACTCTTCAATATGTAATCTAGAGGTTTGGGAATTTGATGGAGAAAAAAGGTTACACTTCAATGCGGGTTCAGATTCAGTTATGGCCAACTATATGGGTATCGTGGTGGGATACTGGTGTGGAGATGACACAGGGACTAGGTCAGAGTACATGTGGATACCACATGGTGGTGTGGCGAGGTTTGACTAGTTATAACATTTAGAGGACATATTTCACATTCCCGAAGTTGAATTTTGGTAAGATTTATATCACTAGAAATCTCTTGATTAGATGAGTACAGTGGTGATGTGAAAATATAATTCTGCAAATTTGAGAAAAGGGGCATTTGGTAACCCCATCTTCATAATATACTTTGGGGGTTAGGTTAAATCAAATAGGTAACACCATCCACCACCTGAGGTCAGATCAAGGGTGGGAGTGTGGCTACATTTGGATACATAGTATATTTTTCAAAACTCATTCGCAACCTTTCAACTTTATATAACAAAGATGAGGAAGGTAATACACGTAACAATTTGGCAAAAAAATTTTCCAGCCTTGAAAAAATTATTTTTTCAATAGAAAAAAAATAACTCTTTTTCAATTTAAATGTTGTTGAATATTATAGGAAATTTTTAACCATAAGTTTGTTTTTAGGATTTTGTTTTTATTTTGTAAGTTATATAACTTCATTGATTAAACACAATTTCCACTTACTAATTATACATATATAATAATTTTTATTATGCATTGTTTTGGAAATGATCACAAATAACGTGCTTCTTTACTTGTTTCTAATGCTTAACTTTTTGATGTCATTTCTTCTTTGCAACAAATAAAGCAATTCAATGGGTTTCTATTATACATCATTTTTTGAAAAGTAAGATTCAACATTAAACTGTGTTTTTCAAGCACTTTGGCTTCTTAGCTATTGCCCCTTGATTTAGAAACATTTCCATATTTCCTTGTTTCATAGTGTGTCGAATGAATAACGGAATATAGGATTCCAATGTTGGAAGAGGAGCTACTTTTGGGGATGTCTTGGAGCTCTCTGTGACCAAATTTTTTATTTTTTCATGTCATTACCCAAAAATATGGAAGTCTAGGGATCTTGCAAGGATCACACCTTTGTATAGGTTTAATATCCCAATGATGGCGAAGGTTATCCATTTCTTGGGAGCTTGGATGCCCATAGGTCCAAATAACTCCCTTTTCACTTATCACATGGGGGCCATAGTGCATAAGTTAAATTGGGGCCCACATCACATTGTTGTATTGTATCAGTTTGAATCTAGTATCCAGGGTTCAAAAAAAGAAGCATGCCTTTATGTAGTTAGATAATGCATGAACTAGATATAAAGACTTAGGTCCTAAAGGCTAGCCACTAGTGGAGCCATGCCCAATGGAACTCTTCGCTATGCATTCTAGAGGTTTAGGAATCTAGTGGAGAAAAAAGGTTGCACATTAGTGCAGGCTCAAGTTTGGTTAGGGCCAAATATATGAGTATCACGGTGGAATACCAGTGTGGAAATGCCACAAGGACCAGATGCGAGTACATGTGAATGCCACATGGTGGCGTATTGGTGATGTGGTGGAGTTTGATTGGTTAGAACTTCTAGAGGCCATATCTCGTAATCCCAAAGTTTAATGTGGTAAGATTTATATCTCCAAAAATCTCTTGATTAGATGAGTATGATGGTGATGTGAAAATATAATTTTGCAAACTTGAGAAAACAGGCATTTGTTAACCCCATCTTCATAATAGACCTTGGGGGTCAGGTTAACGCAAGTAGGCAACACCTTCTACTGCCTGAGGTCAGAGCAAGGGGTGGAAGTGTGGATACAATTGGATAAAGAGGATAAGTTTCAAAACCTATACATAAACTTTGAACTTTATATAACAAAGATGAGGAAGGAAGTATACAAAAACATTTGGTAGGCTTTTTTCCAACCTTGGAAAATTTATTTTTTGAGAGAAAAAACAATTCTTTTTCAATTTTAATGTTTTTGAATATTAAAGGATTTTTTTTATCATAAGTTTGTTCTTAGAATTTTGTTTTAAATCTGTAATTTGTATAGATCCATTGATTAAACAATATTTCCACTTACTAATTACACTTAGATAATGTTTTTTTACTTTGCAATGTTTTGGAAATGACCACAAAATAGAGTTCTTCTTTTCTTGTTTCTAATGCCTAACTTTGTGATGGCATTTATTCTTTGCAACAAATAAAGTGACTCAATGGGTTTCCATTATACCGACTTTTTGGAAAAGTAACATTTCAAATTCATTTTATCATCAAGTCCTCTCAAGACCTTGTTTTTAACTTTCATGTTTAGTTGGAGGCGAAGTAAAAGTGCATTCACGACTTGTGGCACGCTATTCAAGAACTTGTAATAGAAATAATTTAATTGAGATGTAGTAAGGTTATGTTAGAGGATTGCATTAGTTAATTGTTAAAGAAAATCTATGTATGCGTCTACTCCTAAGCCACTGACCACACCTAAGCTTTATTCTCCTAACATTGTTGAATAGTAAATAAGAAGCAAAGAAGACATGTTGTAAGAATTTAGTCAATTTGTAATATTAGACATTCCTTCCTCTTCTTTTGATTCATGCTATCATGCCTTAGTAGCTTCAAAAGGACCATAGATTCCTTATTTTGAGCATCATAATCTAGGTTTTAGGTCTATATTTATTTTTCAAATGAATTATGTTAGATATGGGATTGTTAAGTATGGAAAATGCTTTATTACTCATATTAAGACTATGATGATACTAGTGAAAGTGACGTTTGACATTTTGAGATTTTATTATGGGATACAAGTCTTCTTGATCCATGAGATATTTAATTCCTAAATCCAAATTTTGTAGCATTTATAGATTCATGTAGTGATGATATGTTAAATCTAGATTGTATGACTTCCCGCAATTCTTATACTATTGAGTTGCAAGAACCACAACTTACATCCTCTTTTGTAGACAACAAAAAACTCTTCACCTTTCATGTTTAGCGATGTTGCATCCTAATCATAGAATCAAGGGCATTCATTGCCTCCTTTTAGGCATCTAAATTTCTATTGGTATACTAGTAAATCTTCTTGTAGGTCTTTATTAAAGAGTCATAAAAAAGTAATCTTGGGATAATACCATTTACCCAAACTCATTATGGTTTGATTGATGATTGCTCATGGTGACATTTGAGTAGTTGTTTGAGGACTTCATATGAATGTGTGTTTTCTATTGGAAATCATATAATGCACATTCCTCTTCTTGATTGATTGACATTAGCAACAATCTCCATTGGAGATGGTTTTGATTGAGGTGTTTATTTGATGTTTTGGTTTTCCTGTGCATTTGTGATGGCAAGACCATCTTGTTGCGTATGATGTTTGAAGCACTTTGTTGAGCCTCTTAACTATCTTACAAGCATGGTCAAGTACTTAGTTTGTATCATTCTCATTGATCGCTGGCTCTTATTACTTATCATATAACTTTTATCTTCAACATGTATTTACCATCTTCTATGTCTTTTTAGGGGGATTATTTATTGACATCACAAGGTTCTTGCTTTGATGGTTTGCACATGGTATCTATCACAATAGAAAAGGAATTCCACTAAGAACTTGGAAAATATGGGGTAAAAAAGATATATATCAACATGAAGAAATGCTTCTTATTAGCATGGATGTAGAGTGAGACAATTTATTTGTTTTAAAGTGCTTAGAATGTCAATAAGTGAAGGATGAGCTTCCACACCCAATTATGCTCTTGTAACCCCATGCCATCTTGATGACAAAGTGAGAGGTAATATCCATGGTTTTTTTGGTAGGATTACACTTGGTGCAACAAAGGAACAACACCATTATGGTGGAAATTAGTAATTTGACTAAAAATGCTTAATTTACTCTAATAAGAGATACTTAAAATGTTGTCAATGTTACATGGCTAAAGAAAGGGATATGTTAAACTTTGTCTTCCCACATTTAAAAACTTATATTGATTTTTGATAAAATCCTTGGTTTAGTCATCTAGGTTGAGAGTAATAGTAAGGGATGTGGTAGAAACTAAAAACCCTACATTATTTTGTAAGGATAAGAACCTTACTTTGTTACATTAAGAGTGAGACTATAAAATGGGATGTGCCAAAGTTCTTCTTACTAAATTACTTTACCTAAAAATGAGGTGGAATTGAATGTAAGACTATAAAATGGGATGTGCCAAAGTTCTTCTTACTAAATTACTTTACCTAAAAATGAGGTGGAATTGAATGCAAAACTACTTTATTAAGTTGCTTTGTTAAAATATTATAGAAATGATATAATTAGGTGCAATGATTAAACATATTTATAGTATTAACACATGCACTTCCTTCTCTTTCTCTCATTGAACATCATGAACTCATCTTTCTCTCATGGGACATCATGAACTCAACTAACTTGGTGAAATTGTTGACTAGTTTCAAAGGGAATCCCTAAGTGTACAATGAAGTAATAATTAAGAAGAGGACTTGAAAGACTATGTTACTAATAATGATAATTTTAAATAATCGATAGAGATGACTTTAACATTTGAATCACAATAACAAGAAAATAAATATATTACACATCACGAGTAAATTGCCATAATTAAATATAATTTGAAGTTGTACGAATCCTGTTATTTCACTTAAATCATCTTATGGAGTAACTTATAAGACATAAGACAATTTGAAGAAGTTAGAAGTCATGGTAGGTGTATATCTCTATCTTGTTTCTGGTCAATTTCTATTAATGATAAAAACTATATTAATTAAAAGTCGTTTGTACTAATTTCTCGACAAAATTGATATCAATGACCAAAAAAATATTAGTATAATCTTAAAAATTCAAGAGTTCGGAAGGTGTGTTGAAACCGTACATAACATTTATTGAACATTAATTAAAGCATAACCTAAGTCATTACCTTGACCAATTTTAACTTTTGATGTAACCGTTTTACTTTTTATTTTTATGGTTAAACATCAAAATTGGACCAAACACTTTGCTACCTACCATAAAGACTCGACAACACTAAGGATCATATAAGGTCCTTTTAAGTTTCGAAGGAGAATCACAAGATTATGTAATTTTTATATTTGTTTTTTTTTTTTATCTTGATATATTTGCATTTAAGATTATTAAAGTTTAATTTTTTTTTTTGTTTTTTGTTTTTAAATTAAATTAAAAATGGGTAATATAGTTTTTGGTAAAATTGCTATTTAAAATGTTTTTTTTAATATATTTTTTGTGTAAGGATTTCACTTTCATTGCTTCAGAGTAACATTATAAAGGAAGTGTTTTTGTGCTACCAGTTTGCCTGAGGCAAAACTAGACTAGTCACACAAATTCAAGATCTTGGTATTATATTGTCTACTTTTGAGCATTGCATCTGATAGAGTCTTAAAACAACAAAGACTATTAAAGTTAAATCGTTGACCGCAAGCATGCAAGCTTGGCATTTCTTAGCAAAATTGAAGGAAGTGAATATCATTGTTGTCATTCCACCATAACATTTAGATATCAAATGGAAAAGAGGGCATTGTACATGTGCAATTAAGATGTACATGGCCCATAAGGCACAAAAACAATGGGTGCCTAAGGCCTATATGCGGCACAGTGCCTGCTCGAACTCGAACTTTGGTTGGCACAAAGAAACTTCACCGAGTAGACTTGAAAGGAACTCGTGCCAGATGCGTGCTCCTTCAAACTGCCAGAGAGCCGAGGCCGAATAATCAACAAGTTATGCGAGAGGCCCATTGTGGGGCATATCCATTGGAACTAATTAAAGCCGTTTGAGACAAAATGAAACTTTCGCTGGGCATACTGTCATTTCAGACACAAGTGTGACCCACTGGATCAATTGAGATCAATTGAAGTCTTCGTGAGGCAGATTGTCATCTCGAGCTCAAGCAAGTGAAGCAACCTCCATTAAGCAACAGAGGTGAATTGATATAGGGATCTTGACTTGTTGTGGCCATGCAGGCATCAAGTCCCATACTAGTCTAAGATTCTGTGAATATTTGAAGGGGAATCGAGGGATTAGTAAGCTTAATTGGGTCGCCCAGGTGTGTTATAGACATTTTTGTACCTTACAGCTCCAAGCATGAAATGTTCATAAACCAAGGGCTCCTAAGTCCTTAAAAGTGTTGTTATAACTCCTAAAGGAACAAGGTCAACAAATTACAGCTTCTCCCAAAAGTTCTCCACCAGAAACTGCTCAGAACTAGTCAAATCAGGATCATTTCAGCGGCTCCACTAGCTAGCTGCGTTGCAGAGCACCCAAATACACTAGCTAGGTGCGTTTCAACACACCTAAATGCAATACCAGGGTGCGTTGAGCGGGAAATGACAAGTGGCAGAGTCATTCCACGAGGTGGAGAGACAATGGAAGCTTCCAGAATCTTCTCCAATGACACTTGCCTCACTGAATTCGACCAGTGATGAGTAAGAGGCTCTCAGTCTCCAAGTGGAAGCAAGAACTGACAGAGAGAAGCCACTAATCAATTCATGAGCTGACTCATCCTCTTTGCATACATCTATATATGGATCCCTCACCAAGAGATCCAGAGGCTGGAATATTGTACATTGCAGAGAATTGCTGTTGGTTTTGAGATAGATATCAGAGTATTGGGTGATTTATGCTTTGTTGGAGGTGAAGAGGGGCTTCTCTGCTGGGAGGTTGATGCTGGATCAGGAATCATCGGTTGTAACTCCTCCTGGACCTTCTTGTTATATCAATAAAACTATTTGAGTTTCTCCTACATGCTTGTGTATCAATGATGTTTGTTGCATTTGTATGTTTAGCTTAAATCTGATCCTAAGCTTTTTATGAGTATGAACCCATGTCTTTGTATAGTTTCCTTCTTCTGTGATCTTGCAGGTACTTGGTGAAGCTGGGCAAGTAAGGGAGCAGGTAGCTGGAAGCTGTCAAAGAGAAGAGAGATCGGATCAAAGGACTAGCGCAAGACACAGGTTGGTTCATCCTATTTCTCTTTGTTTATAGTTCATAAAGGAGAATACAAAAGTAGTTTTCTCTGTTTGTTTCTAAGGTCACTGTCACACCTTAGTGGGTTAGGGTCGTTCTGAATAGACACTTTTCCCGTTAACAAAATGGCGACTCTGTTGTGGGGAAAAATGCCTATGCAGGACGATCCTATCCACCTAAGGTGTGATAGTGCCTTAGCAACAAACAGAGACAGCTATTCTAGTATTCTTCCTTTATGAATTAAGAATGAAGAGAGATGGATGGACTAACCGGTGTCTTCCGTTTGTCCCTCAATCCAGTTTCTCTTCTCTTGGAGAGTTCCCAGCTACTTGCCTTCTCGCTCGCCCAGCTTCAACAGGTTTCTGCAAGATCACAAGAGAAGGACACTACACAAGACATAGATTCATATTCATAACTAGTTCAGGATTAGAAGTAAACTAAACATACTAATGCAATCATACATCAAAGATACATCAGTATATAGGAGAAACCAAGATAGCTTTATTGATAAATAACAAGGTTCAGGAAGAGATACAACCCAGAGGGCTCCAATCCAGCATCTCCTTCCCAGCAAAATGGAATTCCTATCTTCACCTCCCTTCAAAGCATTAAGCATCCAATGATTCCAGTCTCAAACCAACAACAATTCTTTGCAATAACAAAATTCCAGCCTCTAGATCTCATGGAGGAGAGATCCATATATAGATGTTTGGAGAGAGGATGAGTCAGCTTGAGATCTGACTAGTGTCCTCTCCCTCTGTCAGTTCTTGATTCCACTTGGAGGTTCTTGCTTCCACTTGGAGATTTGGAACCTCTTACTCATCATAAGTCGAATTCCCTGAGGCAAGTGTCATTTTGGAAGCTTCCTGGGTTTTGACACCTTGTGGAATGAACTTGCCACATGTCCACTCTCGCTCAGCGCAGGTAGCCAGTGTTGGCTTTGACATTCAGCGCAGGTAGCCAGTGTTGACTTTGACACTTAGCGCAGACAGCTAGTGGAGCCACTGAATTGACCCTGAATTGACTTGTTTTTGAGCAGTTTCTGGTGGAGAACTTCTGTGAATTGTTGTGGTTTGTTAGCCTTGTTCCTCTAGGGGTAGGAACAACATGTTTAGGGACTTTGGATCCCTTAGATTATGGACATTTCATGCTCAATGCTGTAAGGCACAAAAATGTCTATAACAGTTGCCCCCTAAAGTATGAGGCCGTTTATCGGGTGAAATGCTTTATCCAGGAGGGTCCGAAGTTCATCCAATGCTGGGAGGAGACCTGTAATAAGATACAATACAATACATTATTTTTCATACTGCTTTCATGATCTAGCTGAGGCGGGCATTCCCATGCTCAGCTTTATAAATTCATTTTTCTGTACATAGAACAGACAATCGTCTGATGGTAGACTGATAATTTTGATGAAATTATCATCCTTTGAGTAGGATGATTATCTGCTGCAATGATGTACATGTCAATGTCTTTATTTTTCCTGAATATATATCGCAACCCAGATGGATGAAACTAGATCCGGGGTCTTCAAACTCGTTCGATCTTCACTCTAAGTACAAGTCGATCCATGTGAGAAATGCTCTGAAGTCGAACATGGAAAGACATCACTTGATTACCGGTCAATGAGGTAAACCGTTAACAAGCGCGAGAGGAATCACCGATAATGATAATGACCCTCAAGGTACTGCAGTACAATTCACGTGGTGTGAATAAAGGACTTGGCGTCGAACACCACGCAAAATCTTTCGGTCGAAGGTCATTGATGTATACCTGTCGCCAAAAGTGAGAAACTTGCCATTGAGGCATGCAAGCTTCAAAGTACTGAAGGGGTTGTTCCTAGATCAACTTCTTGGATAATGAGCTGATGTTGACAAGAAGCGATCCGTCAAAGGAGGGCCTTAATGAATCCCACATCAGTGACACGGAACGGAGCTAATGATTTTGATGGAGGTGAAAACGATCTGTGACATATGATTCAGGGTGGCGGTCATGAAAGGATGAAGGATAATGTATGGCAGTGGATGGGACACGGTTGACTTTTCTGAATGACTTCTCTTGAACATATGGCGACACTGATGCGATGGATCAGTAGCATTACCCCAAATATGGATGGTATGGCGAGACCATGGTGATGTGACCGGTGAATGAAACAACCCAACCCGATTGTCGTACGGAGGAAAAGTGTCATGTTCAAGAGCGACTTGCTACCATCAAAGTTTTCTTTAGTTTCTCCCAATTTTTCCCCAGTCATTGCTGACCAGTACCTCTTTATTTCTGTCAAGCTTGAGGAGGATAACATATGCTTGTTCTATAACCTGCCCTTCGGGCAAGCCCATCGCTATGTTTTAACAAGCCTAGCGATAGTGAAACTCGTTCTTGTCTAAAGACAAGTTTGTCGCTATTTAATGATTTTAACGAGTCTAACGACAAAGACAACTCGGTCCCTTTTCATTTTTAGAGAGTCTGAAAAGGTACGTAAAGATAACTCCAAAGTTCCTTTTTCGTCATCTAATCCCTTAAGTCCGAAAAAGTATAAAACAATACAGAAGGGATGAGTTTTCGATAGTTTTAACGAGCCGAACAAAACAAGCGCTCGATCTTTTTGTGCAATAATCCCTCAGGTCCAAAAAGATTAAAATCTAGAGGAGGGATAGCACTTCTGGTCGCTTTAACGAGCTGGAAGGCCAAAACTCGGCAATCTTTTCATATTTTATGAGTCAGATGAAAAGAGCTTAAAGAAGACTCGTCTTTTGAGGAACGAGTGATAAAGCAGGTTAGCAGTTGATTCCAGGTACAGGTTGGAATTTTCCAATCACGGCAGTGTCACAAGGGTGGCTAGTGAAATCACTCTTCGCAGCTGTTCCTCAAAATGGGTAAACAATCATATGGGGATGAACGATCGGCCAATAGAAAAGTGGAGGTGACGGTGCAAACACGACCAAGGCTTTAATGGCTGATAATATTACATTCACAGTGGTTATTTACCAGAAATTGGTTCATTTTTTATTTTAAAATGAGCTTGAACGCTGGTGGAAACACTCATTGCTTATGTTTATTTTTTAACGAGCATGAAGTCCGCGTTAAAACTGCTCGGATCTTGCGTTTATTTTTTAACGAGCATGAATTGTGTGCTAAAACTGCTCGATTAACCCAGTCATATGATAAGAATGTCTCATTAAGATTCTATTTTTTATGGAGCTTCATCTCACAAAGCTATGCCCCACATCCTTTCGTTATGAAAGTTCGGAAACGACTAATCCTACGAGTTTAGAGGGTTAGAGGTCCTAAAAATTTAAAAAATAAATAGCCGCCCCTTGCTTGCACTCCAAAAGGTTTGCATGCCCCCAGGTATAAAGTACGATTTCAAGGTTACCTCTACTTCTTTTCCGTCAAAACGATTGTTTTAACGAGAGAGGCTTACCTCTTTCAGGTTACCGAAAGATTGTCTCGTTAATCTTTCAAACAAAACACTTCCTCGGCGATGTCTACCAAAATAGACAAAGGTGAGCGACGAGCCTGCCAACTCACATAACTTTGACAAAAGAATCTTATTCTAGAATAACCCCTCTTCCTAGACGGACGGGGTACAGACTAGTCATATTCTCCCGCGGAAACCTACTCTATACCCAAAGTTTTGCTGCCGAAGCAGACCAGGACGCATGCCCCCTGGGTTCCAGTCATATCCTCCTGGATTACTCGCGCTCATCAGGAGGACGGACCGTGGGTTGAGACACTTCTTGCGTGAATAGACCATTTAGGGATGGTACATGACTATTTGCGATGCGTGATCCGGAAAATGAAAGTTGGTCCACAAGCTTGACCACTCTTCCTTCGTGCGGAAAACACATTACTCTAAAGAGTGATGAGACGATGGCTCCCATGCAATATATATAGTCGCGTCCAAGGACTAGGTTATAATCCAAGGGTCCTTGAACGACTATCACGTTCATTTGAACGGTCTTCCCTTTCAATGTTACGGGCACATTGGGGAGGATCCCTAAAGGTCGACTGGTTCCTTTATCAAAGCCTGATAGATTTCTCATTTCAGGCGAAAGCGCTGGCGAACCAAGCGCTTTCCAAGCAATAGAGGAAAGGATACTCACAGATGCCCCCTCATCAATGATAGTGCCAACCATTACCATTCTGTATATTTGAACGATAATTCTGAACGATATACTGGCTGGTAACCGGGGTCTGCCTAGTTGGTTCCAGTCGAACGAGACAACTAGGTTGCTTGGTGGTGGGACCGAATAGACGGCTGGGTATGACCTTGACGAAGTTCCTTCCTGCGATAAAGGAATGGGCAAATTGCCCCCTTGTTCGTCAGATTCTATGTTAATGAAGAGAACTTGGACGGTGTCGTCTTTATTCTCCTCTGTGATGGTATCATTCGAAGATAGAGCCTCTGAAGGCAAAACCGGGTCAATTGCCGTCTCAACCTTTTGACTTTCGTCAGGTATGGATTCAGACGGTTCATCTTCAATGATAGGTGCTTCGGCTGACCACCTGAGTGGGCCAGCCGGGTTCTCAACTGGTGAAGGACTTGGCAGGAGTTTTTGATATCCAGGAGGAAGTTGCGCTCGTAAAATCAGGCGATCTTCCAAAACTCTTTTTGCCTCGTCTAAGAAGGGACAACGGTGGATGGCATGGTCGCCTTCACACAGTTTGCAGGGAAATCTAGCTTTCCCTCTCTGTCCTGTGGCTTCACTTTCACTAGTTGACGGTGTGTAGTCAACATGGCTATCAGAGGTTGATGCCACCGAATTGTGCAGACGGGGAGACCAGTCCCTTAATATCCGAGGGATGCAGGGACAATCTCTGTGGAAGTGGTCTCCCTTGCATATGACGCATGGCGATTTAGGCCTTGCCAGTGCTGTGTGTGTATTTTTGTCAGACGACACTTGTCTGCCCCCAGTCGCCTTTGGCTCCTTCTTCTTCTTTTCCTTCTTCTCCTTAGGAACTCGGTTTTTTGTTTTACCAGTTCCGTCAAGCGAAGAGGAAGGAGGAGAGGAAGAATTATATGAAGTCGAAGGCTGGTGGGCAATTCTGGTCTGATCTAACTGTTGACTCGACTGTTTAGGAATAGTGGTGTTCTGAACGACATTGGTTGAAAAGAGCCAGACCGGCAGGCCAATTGTCAGTCCTGGAAGCGACAATGTGGCCATATGGGGCGCACCAACATGTCCCCAAGAGGAGAAGGGACTATGATTTCCATCAAGGGGAATTCCTTGGTTGGTGGGCTCCATCTTTTCAACCTAAAGATCAACGCAGGAATAAAGGGTGATTGTTCCGTTTAAAATAAATTTTTTAACGACGCTTCAGACACAACTTGCTTTTTCACTTTTAAAGAGTCGAGAAAAAGCTAAAGATGACTTTAGTCTCCTTCGATGTTTTAACGAGCCCGAAGTGACAAATGCTCGGATGGACTTTTTCTGTTATAGAGTCTGAAAAAGGCCAAAAGGAACTGCTCTGGAGTTCTAGGCAGAGGGTGTGCCAAACTTTTCGCAAAACCGCAGAATACTTTTTAGGGTACGGGCGGTCGATCTTCCTGAATGCTGTGTTCAGTGCATTGTGATCAGTAGGGCGGCCGACACGACTTCCTAAGGATAAAGGTTTTATTCCTATAGGGGTCTCCCAATATATACGCGACGGTACGTGGGAGCACAATCCGTACTGGCACTATCGTCCCTCAGGAGGAATCACCCACCTTCAACGAGATCGACAGTCACCAGGCTTTACGACGCCGGAACACGTCTCTAGCCTAGACCTCTATGTTGTGCGTTATATTGCAAAGCGTTGTTAAGTTCATTCAGTTTATTTTAAGTTGATCTTTTTAGAAGTTTGCCTTTCTGGATCACCACGAGATGTATGATACAATTCCTAAATGCAGTCTAAAGATGATAAGCAAGCTTTATATCTTTTCAACTTTGAAAATCCTAGCTACTAAGGGAAAAGAAAGACACCATCTTTTCTCAAAGAGTAATCAGCACACTCTAATGCACTTTTCCTAAATCAAGCATGCAAACTATCAAAAATGCAAATGCACAATGCAGGTGTTTGTTTTCCGCTTTCTTAGTATTGATGCCTACAAAGAAAGCTTTTTGTACAACTTTGAATTTGCTTTTAAATGACAAATACAAACAAGTTTACTTTTTCGAAATCAGAAAGGGTAGAAGAGAATACAACACTTTACGACTTTCGAAATGAACGCTTGTTTCGACACTTAAAAGAGACAAACTCAAACCAATAAGAAAAAGCAAATGTATAATCAACTGTAAACAACCAATGAACTCTCTCCTAAGATCCCAATCGACAGATCTGAATCAAGGGCTACAGGATGATTATTTCACTCATGCAAAGGAAAACTGCAAATGACGCCACAAACACATAAAAACACTCACAGTCTTTTTGTACAAAAGGAGGCAGAATTTAAGCAGAGAAAAGGAGTTATCAGACTGGTACCTATGTTGGTTACAGGCTGCAAAAATCAGAGATCAAAACAGGGCGAAACAGAGCAGAGAACCCCAGCTGCACAAGGCCAAACTGGATCAGCGCAACCTCAACACTGGGGTTTTGACATTCAGCGCAGGTAGCCTTCACGGGACCCACGTTGAAATGCAGAACTCCTTCACAGGGTTCGTGCTGAAGGAGAAACGAGAGTTTCTCACTGGGTTCTGGGTCACAGATTGCTGATTAATCAACGGTTTCAGGCCAAATAAAAGCAACAAGCAAGGTACAATCAAAGGGATGCTTTGAGGGGGTACTAAGATCTATCACAAAGGATCATCAAATCATTTGTGAGTCCATTGTTCAGATCATAGACAAATCCAGTGATTGGATCAAAGCAGCAACTGTCTACTTTGCATCTGAGAAGAGCAGAAGCAGTTCGATTGTTGCTGTTGAGTCTATGAAACAAACAATGATAGAGACACAAATAAAATGACTAAACAAATCTCCCCAGCGGAGTCGCCAATTTGTTGTGGGGAAAAATGCCTATGCAGGACGATCCTATCCACCTAAGGTGTGACAGTGCCTTAGCAACAAACAGAGACAGCTATTCTAGTATTCTTCCTTTATGAATTAAGAATGAAGAGAGATGGATGGACTAACCGGTGTCTTCCGTTTGTCCCTCGATCCAGTTTCTCTTCTCTTGGAGAGTTCCCAGCTACTTGCCTTCTCGCTCGCCCAGCTTCAACAGGTTTCTGCAAGATCACAAGAGAAGAACACTACACAAGACATAGATTCATATTCATAACTAGTTCAAGATTAGAAGTAAACTAAACATACTAATGCAATCATACATCAAAGATACATCAGTATATAGGAGAAACCAAGATAGCTTTATTGATGAATAACAAGGTTCAGGAAGAGATACAACCCAGAGGGCTCCAATCCAGCATCTCCTTCCCAGAAAAATGGAATTCCTATCTTCACCTCCCTTCAAAGCATTAAGCACCCAATGATTCCAGTCTCAAACCAACAGCAATTCTTTGCAATAACAAAATTCCAGCCTCTAGATCTCATGGAGGAGAGATCCATATATAGATGTTTGGAGAGAGGATGAGTCAGCTTGAGATCTGACTAGTGTCCTCTCCCTCTGTCAGTTCTTGATTCCACTTGGAGGTTCTTGCTTCCACTTGGAGATTTGGAACCTCTTACTCATCATAGTCGAATTCCCTGAGGCAAGTGTCATTTTGGAAGCTTCCTGGGTTTTGACACCTTGTGGAATGAACTTGCCACATGTCCACTCTCGCTCAGCGCAGGTAGCCAGTGTTGGCTTTGACATTCAGCGCAGGTAGCCAGTGTTGACTTTGAAATTCAGCGCAGACAGCTAGTGAAGCCACTGAATTGACCCTGAATTGACTTGTTTTTGAGCAGTTTCTGGTGGAGAACTTCTGTGAATTGCTGTGGTTTGTTAGCCTTGTTCCTCTAGGGGTAGGAACAACATGTTTAGGGACTTTGGATCCCTTAGATTATGGACATTTCATGCTCAATGCTGTAAGGCACAAAAATGTCTATAACAGACTCTGCTGGGGACGATTGTCTAGTTGGTTTGTTTGTGTTTCTCTTATTGTTTGTTTCATAAACTTAGAAGTAGCGAATCGAACTGCATTTGCCATTAACAAATGCAAAGTAGACATCTGCTGCTTCAATCCATTCACTGGATCTGTTTATGATTTGAACAGCTGATTCACAAATGATCTGATTTCCCTCTGTGATAGCTCTTAGACCTCCTTTGAATCTACCCTCTGATTGTGCATTACTGATTTCTTTTACTCGGCCAAAAACCATAGATTAAACTGCAAACCGTGACCCAGAACCCGGATAGATTTCTCGTTTCTGCCCCAGCGCAGGTACTGTGAAGAGTTCCTGCATTTCAGCGCAGTTCCCGAGAGGGCAACCTGCATTGCAATCCAGTTTCTCTGTGTAGCAGGTGCGTTGATCAGCCTAGCCTTGTGCAGTTGAGGTTCTTTGCTCAATTTTTTCAGTTTTGTCTCTGATTTTTGCAGCCTGTGATCAGTGTATGTGTCTGTTTAAAAACCCCTTTTTTTCTGCTGATATTCCGCCTCAGTTGTATAAAAGAAACTGTAGATGTTTTTGTGTGTTTGTTACGTCGTTTACAGTTTCCCATTGCAAAAGTAGAATAGTCATATTGTCGTCCTTTGACTTAGATCTGTCATAAGTGTCGATTTTGATCATAGGAGAAAGTTTATTTGCTGTTGACAGTCGTTTATGCTTTTACTTTTGCCTTTGGCTTGAATTTGACTTTCTAGTGTCGAAACGAATGTTTATTTCAAAATCATAAAGTGTCGTAATCGTCTCTACCTTTTGATTTCGAAAAGAAGCTTGTTTGTGTTTTTCACTTGAAAGCGAATTCATATTTTTACAACAACTTTCTTTTTAGGCATCAATATTAAGAAAGTGAAAAACAAAACACATGCATGTGCATTTGCATATTGACAGTCTGTTTGGCTTGATTTAGGAAAAGTGCATTTACAGTGTGCTCTATGCTCTTTGCGAAAAGATTGTGTCTTTCTTTTCCCTTGTAGCTAGGATTTTCATTGCTGAAAAGAGATAAAAGTTTGATTATCATCTTTAGATTGCATTTTAGGAATTACATCTACATCTTGTGGTGATCCCAAAAGGCAAACTTCATAAGAAAGATCAACCTAAAATAAATTCAATGAACTTAACAACGCTTTGTAACTTAAGCACAACATTTAGAGGTCTAGGCTAGAGACGTATTCCGGCGTCGTAAAGCTTGGTAACTGTTGTCCTCACTGATGGTTGGGTGATTCCTCCACTTTGAGACGATAAGTGCCAGTACGGACTTGTGCTCCCACGTACCGTCGAGTATATATTGGGAGACCCCTATAGGCTTAAAACCTTTTATCCATAGGAAGCCGTGTCGGCCGCCCTACTGATCGCAATGCACTGAACACAACATTCGGGAAGATTGACTCCCGTACCGTAAAAAGTATTCTGCAGTTTTGTGATTGGTTTGGTACTCCCTCTACCTAGACCTCCAGAGCAGTCCCTTTCGTTCCTTTTCAGACTCCTTAACGGAAAAGGCCCATCTGAGCACTTGTCACTTCAGGCTCATTAAAAATCGAAGGAGACTAGAGTCATCTTTTGTTTTTTCTCGACTCTTTAAAACTGAAAAAACAAGTTGTGTCAAAGCGTGTTAAAATTTATTTTAAACGGAATATTCATACCCTTTTCCTACGTTGATCTTTGGGTTGAGAAAATGGAGCCTACCAACCAAGGAATTCCCCTTGGTGGAAATCCTAGTCCCTTCTCCTCTTGGGGAGATGTTGGTGCGCCCCATATGGCCACATTGTCGCTTCCAGGACTGACGATTGGCCTGCCAGTATGGCTCTTCTCAACCAATGTCGTTCAGAACACCACTATTCCTGAACAATCGAATCAGCAATTAGACGAGTCCAGAGTTACCCACCAGCCTTCTACTTCCTCTAATTCTTCCTCTCCTCCTTCATCTTCACTTGATGGAATTGGTAAAGCTAAAAGCCAAGTTCCTAAGGAGAAGAAGGAAAATAAGAAGAAAGAGAAAAAGAAGAAGGAGCCAAAGGCGAATGGGGGAAAACGAGTGTCGTCTAACGAAAATCCACACACAACACCGACTAGGCCTAAATCGCCATGTGTCATTTGCAAAGGAGACCACTTTCACAGAGATTGTCCTTGCATCCCTCGGATACTAAGGGACTGGTCTCCTCGTTTGCACAATTCGGTGTCATCAACCTCTGGAGATCATGTTGAAAGCACACCGTCAGCTAGTGAAAGTGAAGCCCCAGGACAAAAAGGGAAAGCTAGATTTCCTTGTAAACTGTGTGAAGGCGACCATGCCATCCACCGTTGTCCCTTCTTAGATGAAGCTAAAAGAGTTTTGGATGATCGTCCAGTTTCACCGTTACGACTTCCTCCTGGATATAAAAAACTCTTGCCTAGTCCGTCACTAGTTGAGAATCCAGCTGGCCTGCTCAAGTGGTCGGCTGAAGTGCCTATCATTGAAGATAGACCAACTGAATCCATACCAGACGAAAGTCAAAGGGTCGAGGCGGCAGTTGACCCGGTCTTGCCTTCAGAGGTTTTATCTTCAAATGATACAGTCACTGAAGAGAACAAGGATGACACCATCCAAATTCTCTTCATCAACACAGACTTCGACGAACATGGGGGCAATCCACCCGTTCCTTTACCGCAGGAAGGAAGTTTGTCAGAGCCATACCCGGCCGTCTACTCGGTCCCACCTCCAAGCAACTAGTTGTCTCCTTCGATTGGAATCAACTAGGCAGACCCCGTTTGCCAGCAAGCATACCATTCCGAATTATCGTTCAAATATATAGAATGGTCATGGCTGGTACCATCATTGATGAGGGGGCTTCAGTGAGTATCCTTTCCTCTATTGCTTGGAAAGCGCTTGGTTCACCATCGCTTTTGCCTGAGATGAGAAATCTGACAGGCTTTGATAAAGGAACCAGTCGACCTTTAGGGATCCTTCCCGATGTGCCCATAACATTGAGAGGGAAGACAGTTCGCATGAACGTCATGGTCGTTCAAGGACCCTTGGATTATAACCTACTCCTTGGACGAGACTATATTTATTGCATGGGAGCCATCGTCTCCTCACTCTTTAGAGTAATGTGTTTTCCGCACGAAGGAAGAGTGGTCAAGCTCGTGGACCAAATTTCATTTCCCGGATCACGCATAGCAAATAGTCATATACCGTCCCTAAATGGTCTCTTCATGCAAGAAATGTCTCGATCCCCAGTCCGTCCTCCCGATGAGCGCGAGTAATACGGAGGGATATGACTGAATCCCAGGGGGCATGCGTCCTGGTCTGCTTCGGCAGGAAAACTTCGGGTATAGGGTAGGTTTCCGCGAGAGAATATGACTAGTTTGTACCCCGTCCGTCGGTGGAAGAGGGGTTATTCTAGAATAAGATTCTCTTGTCAAAGTTATGTGGGTTGGCGGACGTCGTCACTCACCTTTGTTTATCTCGGTAGACATCGCCGAAGAAATGTTTTATTTGCTGTGCGAATAGAACAATATTTGGGTAACCTGTAAGAGGTAGGCCTCTCCTGATAGAACAAATGTTTTGTCTGCAAATTGAGGGGTAACTTTGAAACTCTGTTTTATACCTGGGGGCATGCAAACCTTTTGGCATGCAAGCAAGGGGCGGCTATTTATTTTTTAAATTTTTAGGACCTCTAACCCTTTAAACTCGTAGGATTAGTCGTCACCAAACTTGCATAAAGAAAGGATGTGGGGCAAAAATCTAAAAGTTGCCGTTTTTATATGAGACATTCTTATCATATCACTGGATTAATCGAGCAGTTTTAGCACATAGTTCAAGCTCGTTAAAAAATAAACATAAGATCTGAGCAAATGTTTCCACCCACGTTTAAGCTCATTAAAAAATGAACTATCCCCCGGTAAATAACCACTGTGAATGAAGAATTTTCAGCCATTAAAGCCTTGGTCGTGTTTGCACCGTCACCTCCACTTTTCCATTGGCCGATCATTCACCTCCATTTGATTGTTTACCCATTTTGAGGAACAGCTGCGAAGAGTGATTTCACTAGCCATCCTTGTGACACTGCTGTGATTGGAAAATTCCAAACCTTACCTGGAATCAGCTGCTACCCATTTTATCACTCGTTCCTCAAAAGACGAGTCTTTTTTAAGCTCTTTTCATCTGACTCGTAAAATATGAAAAGATTGCCGAGTTTTGGCCTTCCAGCTCGTTAAAGCGACACGAAGTGCTATCCCTCCTCTAGATTTTAATCTTTTTGGACCTGAGGGATTGTTGCACAAAAAGATCGAGCGCTTGTTTTGTTCGGCTCATTAAAACTATCGAAAATTCATCCCTTCTGTATTGTTTTATACTTTTTCGGACTTAAGGGATTAGATGACGAAAAAGGAATTCTGGAGTTACCTTTACGTACCTTTTCAGACTCTCTAAAAATGAAAAGGACCGAGTTATCTTTGTCGTTAGACTCGTTAAAAAGATTAATAGCGACAAACTTGTCTTTAGACGAGAACGAGTTTCACTATCGCTAGGCTCGTTAAAACATAGCGATGGGTTTGCCCGAAGGGCGAATTATAGAACAAGCATATGTTATCCTCCTCAAGCTTGACAAAAATAAAGAGGTACTCGTCAGCAATGACTGGGGAAAAATTGGGAAGAAAACTCAAAGAAACTTTGTTGGTAGCAAGTCGCTCTTGAACATGACACTTCCACTCCATGCCTGAGTCGGGTTGGGTTGTTTCATTCACCAGTCACATCACCATGGTCACGCCATACCATCCACATTTGGGGTAAATGCTACCAATCCATCACATAAGTGTCGCCGACATGTTCAAGAGAAGTCATCCAGAGAAGTCACCTGTGCCCCATCCACTACCATACATTATACTTCATTCCTTCATGACCGCCACCCTGAACCATATATCATCAGATCATTTTCACCTCCATCAAAATCATTTGCTCCGTTCCGTGTCATTGATGTGGGATTCATTAAGGCCCTCCTTTGATGGATCGCTTCTTGTCGACATCAGCTCATTATCCAAGAAGTTGATCTAGGAACAC